>ML685766.1:11594473-11620069 GCA_007922175.1 Pelusios castaneus
ACCATTTTTTAGGTGTGACAAAATAACATTTTGCACCTACTAAGGATCAGTCTCTTTATATAACCAAAGGCAACTGCAATCCATTTTTAAAACAATGTGTAGTTCCAAGTATCGAAGAAAAATCATGTAACAATTATATTTCCGACTCAGCTGGTAATTTGTAATCAGGGCTAATTCTATTACTTTAGGATGAAAATATCTGCTATTATGACATGGCCACAGAAAGGATGTCAAATTATCATACTACTTCCCCTACCACCAGTACAGATTGTTTTCCAGGCCACATTTTAACAAGCATGCAGAAATAGTGCATTTTTAAGGCTAGATCTTCAGGTTCATCTCAGCTCCACTTGGCAGAGGACCTTGTACAAAGTGATGATGGGATGAGGGGGATTGAAGGTGGCTGACCATACTCCACCTTTACAGCTCTCTGACATTAGGATGGGCAAGGGCTAGTTCATTCCCTTTCATGATCTAGAGAAGGGGTTGGCAACCTTTGGCCTACCTCCCTAACCCTCAGCCGGTGCCAGTGGCCCCCTCTGCTGAAAAAATGTGGTGGACGCCTGAAAATTAGGCAGCGACCTTGGCTGGAATGGTGGGGGGGGTGGAGGGCAGCATACACTTCCTGGGCATGCCACAGAAAGAAGCTGCCTGGAGTGACTCCTTTTGGTGGCGGTATCTGCGGAGAGGAGTCACTCCAGGCAGCTTCTTTCCACGGTGTGGGGGCATGGGCATGGCAGGATCCCCTGAATCCCAGCTGCACCCAAAAGAAGTTGCCCAGACTGGCTTTCACTGGCAGGAGTGGCAATTTCTGTAGCACTGCAGAGGGTGCTGTGTGCCGCTCTGAATGGGCTCATGTTCCACTGTCAGCATCCATGCCAGGGGTTACCTATCCCGATCCAGAGTTCTAATTTGTCTCCAGCTGTAGCAACGTCAAAAGAACTCATCTGGTAGTGGGAATCATTAGAATTCAGCACTGCACTCAACAGGGTGTGATGCGCATTGCTAGTTCTCCCTCCCTGGGAAGGTTTTCCTATATTAAGATAATAAGATGGTCATTTGAACTACGTCTTCTTTATATTATTCCAATGATAAAGGGAGAGATCCTCGGTTCATTTTCTTTGAATAAGTGATTGAAATCTTGCATTTCTTCTTCCATTCACCTGGGGCCCATTTTGGGCTTTTGAAAAGAAAGCTGAATAATTGTCAGTGACAGCATCTAGTGATAAGGATGTTCTTCACCCATTATATCAAAATGCTTATAAGTCCTTCTGTTCAGGTGGTACAATTTATATATTACAAATGAAATTACAAAGATGATAGACCAATGGGCCTGAGTCTTACTCATGTTATGGCCCCTTTACTCCACTCTGATAGCATTATGTAAATGTAATTTATGCCCACATAAAGACTACTTTAGGCTTCCAGAGCTCCAGTAAGTAAGTCACCGAGTTTCAAGTCTCTGTCCATATCAGTCTCAAAATTCTGACTAGAAATGCATTATTCATTCTTGGCAGCTTTTCATTCATTATTCATCATTTACCTACTAATTTTTTTCAGTCATCCAATCAGGGAGCAGAAGCAATGTAATGTGATATAAGTGGCCAAATACACAGCAGGAATTATTGGGTGGGATTTTCAAAAGCACTCATTGCAGGCCTAGCTCTGCTTCTACTGAAGTCAGTAGAAGATATCCCATTAACTTCACTGTGAGCAGGTAGGACAATGCAGAGCACTTTTAAATGTCTCACTCAAAATGAATAATGGACAGCCAGAATGGATGTCCATGAGTGAAATACAGTTTGAAAGCTGCTCTGAGTCCTACTCTGTTAATAGTTACAAATTGCAAATACATCTGAAGAAAATGAGGATCAGTTTGCAATGGACTGACTAATCAAAAAATAGATTAAAAATGAATATTATGCATAATAAATAGCTGGGCCAGCTACGAATGCTACTATAATGCAGAATAAATTCAATCTGACTAGCAGTAAATTGACTTATTCCTCATGACTCAGAGTGCCACATTCATGATGACTGGTCATTTTGCCAAGGTAAGAGAGATTAAAGTGAACATTTTTGTTTAAAAAAAATGTAAAAATGTCAAATTTGTAAAGGTATGAGAATCCTTTATCTCATAAATAATGAAGTACCTTTTATCACAACACCTTTTCCTGCATTCACCTCTCTTTCACCTTTTTTGATAAGTGCACCAGTAGATAACAGCCATTGGTTTAAGTACTTTTTAAAGAGATAAATATATATTAATCCCCCTGAAGTATGGCTGAAAAATCTTTTCCAATGTATAAATACCATCATGCCTCAACGGAATACTTTTTGAAATCAGGAGAGCTAACAAATTCACAACCTAATGATCAGATCCTATACTGTTGATAGTCATTCAAATTACATAGTCTTCTGACCAACAGCCCCAGATAAAGTGGAGAAAAAGGAATAGAGGAGGATGAGCATAATTCAGGGACTATAAACTCTAAAGAAATCACCTTTTTTTATTCTGAAAGCTAAACCATTACTCAGCCATCTAATGAGCAAGTAGCTCTTCAATTATATGATATGGTTAGAAGCTTTTTCTTCTTTCTTTGTCTTCTCAGATACTGATGTCATTGGAATATAATAAAAGGTTAAAAACACATACCAGCTAGGAGCTTAGAAGCTATTCTGTGACAGAGAACCTGGAAAATAGGCTAATATGAACCTATCTTAAAAATGCAGCTTAGATTGTTCAGACTAGATCTTGCATTTGGTCTTCTGTTTTCATTATATTAGACCATAGCTCATTCTAACATTGGGTGTGCTATACAATTTGATTTGTACATGTAAAATGTGATAGAATCTTTTGCTAAAATATCTGTAAGTATGTTTGTGCTGCTCCATTACTATATACTGCATCTGCCACCTCCCATCTGTAACTTCTATAGGCACTACAGGTGGGTAGTTTATCAAAGCACAAAGTGCACTTGTTAGAAGCATACATGTAGCTGTCACAGCAGCATTTTCTTTTATATGCTTTTACTACTTTGGTGCTCTTCTATCATCACATTCAATTTAGAAATAAAAACAGTGAACTTGGATATTAAATTGGCCCCCAACTTTTAGGAGAAAAAGAGATTTTCTAGATAAAAGATTGGGCAATGATAATGCTAATTGATTGGAACGTTAGTAGCTCTTTCACATTCTCCTAGCATTTACAAAACTAACAAGAAGGGAACTTCTCTGAGTGACCTAAGAATGCCTTGTTAAAATAACCTTTTTAAACAAGCAGGAAAGGAGGTCAAAGATTGAGCTCATATATAAATTGAGATAAAATAATATAATACAGAGAAAAAGGGAACTTTCCTACTCTCTATTGGGTCAAATTTTAAAAAGCTGCCTCTGAAATTGTGACTAAGTTTTTGCATGCCCCCAAACTCAGCTCTCCATGCACAAAGTGCACATGAAAGCCAGGGAGCTTGATTTTCTACTCTCTGATTCCCTGCACTCAAATAAAGAGTGCACAGGCAGCTTTTTGCATGCAGAGAATTTAGGAACAAAAAACTGCAGGTGAAAAAACTTGGGCATCTGAAATAGCATGTAAAAAAATCTTTTGAAAAATATATGCCCTATTAAGTATATAGTAAGCTCTGTGATCATGATTCTGCAAAGTGCTAAGTACTCCTATAAGATGATTCCCACTGATTCCAGTGGAAGATGAAGGTGTTCAACACCTTGCAACATCAGGCCAAAGGAATGTATTCTTATATCTACAGACATGCACTTAACTCTCATTAAAATGATTTATAAACCTAAATTGTTGTCAAATTAATAATTATGCTATTATTAACTATAACTATATTTTAATAATGTAATAATAATTATAACTAATAACTAAATGGTCCAACCTTTCCCATTCTTGCCCTGTCATAGGTCATTCTGAATTGATCAGGCATATATTGAGTAAAAAGGTTTGCTCCCCCCCCTCCCTTTTTTTTTGCAATAACAGATACATGGCTACACAAAAACTCAGAAATGAATTCCCAGTTACCAGTTTTAGACGATAACTTAAATATCATATGGTTATCTGAAAAAAAAATCAAAATATATTTTTGTATTCATATTAAAGAGATGAAGAAACAATGCATGTTACTTAGAGAAGATCTTTCCCTATGACCCGGTAATCCAGTTTGTGAAATGTTGAAGTGCCTAATTAGTGTTCAGGATGGAAAATAATTGATATTTTCCACATATAAGTGTTGGTTAACCATCTGGAAGTAATGAAATTATTACAAGTAACAGAATCTGTTAATTATTACAGCCACAGAATCTATTGTGGGTGTGCATTTTTCTAAAAAAAAATAAAACAAAAAAAAAAACCACAATAACAAAACAAAACAACAACAAAAAACCACCCCACAAGGAGTCCAGTGGCATTTTTAAAGACTAACAATTTATTTATTGCATGAGCTCCCTTTCTGTAATTTCCTCACCTTCAAAGTATCTGACGAAGTGGGATTTTTTCCCACGAAAGCTCATGTGATAAATAAATGTGTTAGTCTTTAAAAGTGCCACAGAGCTCCTTGTTTTGTTTTTTCCTTTTTTTTGGCTGACCTAGACTAACACAGCTACCCCTTTTCAAACTTGCATTTTTCTAAGCAATGTCAAGCTTATCACAGAGTCATACTAATACTGGTAAAATAGTACCATTCTTCTTCTTTCCTTCTTATTCCGTGAGTCAGCTGTGCATTGCCTTCTTTCTCCTTTTTCCCTTCCCATTTTACACCTCTCTCTACTATTTCATTTCTCCTTAAGAGCCTGATGCAAAGTAAAGTATAAATGGAAAGGTGCTCACTGAAGTAAATGGAAAGGTTCCCCTTTGATTAATATAGATTTGGGAAAAGGTCGACATCGCTTCAGGCTTAAGATTATAAAAACATTTTCTCTATAGATAGCTTATTATATAGTTATCTATTAGTAGTTTTTCCTTTATCTTCCTCCAAAGCATTTGATACTGGCTATTGACCAAGAAGAATTCAGGATTGGATGGACCACTGATGTGAGGAAATATATTTATGATCCTATGTTCCTATATGCCATATATTTTTAGTTCAGAATGTTTCAGTCCCACTTATTTTCTGATTATTCTTTATCCCTGTTTTCTTTGTTCCACTTCTCACATTACTGAGTCAACTACTTCTATGTCTTAAATATTGTCTCAAAGAGAAAGTGGGAGAAAAAATTCTGTTCTTGGACCAACTTCTGTTGGTGAAAGAGACAATCATCTCACCCAGCACTGAACACATATCAAGAAGATTTACCAGCACATGAGCAGAATTTCTGGCACCTTTTTTTACCAAGATGACATATACTAATGAAAAAAAGGGGGTAATTTAGTCATACATGAAACAAACAAAACAAGTACTTGCTATGCAAAAGTGAGCAAATAGATCAAGACTGCATAATTCTATCTTCCTTTCTGCCCTTCATATTCTATCATTTAATTCTTCCCGTTTGGGCTTAATTTAATGCAGGAACCTGGTTAGGCAGAAATGTTAGCTGTCTGTTTAATTTATAAGCAGGTGTCCTTCATGCTACTATGATTATGAAAATATTTGGGCTGTGTGCAGTCACAGATACAGTACTCTATAAGGAGTAGATTTGTGAGGCTCCTAGCACAGACCAGCAAGAGAGCAGTTCTGGGTGTGCATTCCTGTGCTGGGTGAAAGACATGGCTGATCGGTAAATTCAGTGTGTTACGCCTTCTGGCTATCCCGCAATTTGTTCATATTCAGTGAATATACAGCAGATGAAGTGGGCAGAAAAAATTACTCCAGACTAAGAACTATAAGGCCTAGTCTACATTGGGGGGCTAAGTCGATGGGAAATACGCATTCTGTGTGCCGCAGAATGCGTATCTCCCATCTATTTAGTTACATCTACTTACTGTGCTGTCTTCACTCAGCACTGTCAACTTGAAGTGCCCTCCAGTCAATGCAGCCTTACTACGCTTGGAAGGGTGGAGTTGTGGAATCGGCCGGAGAGCACTTCTGGGAACGATTGAGTGGGTCTGCACTGGCTGCTCAATAGATGCAATTTTTTCAGTGTAGATAAGGCCAAAGAACATATGTTGCACAACAGCTGGATTATGTAAATCCAGTAGCTAGGCCACAAATAATTTCACAAGACCCATCCTTTCCCCTGGAGAGACTTGCCAGTTGTACTGACAGGTATGAACAAAAGCCAATCCAGTGGTCCATTTGTTACTGACATAGGAGATAGGTGGAATTGCAAGCAGACACTAGTGACTACTGTACCAAATATTATCATCCTGCATATAATGCATTTTTGTTTAGAATTTTTAAATTTTTTTTACCCATACATCAAAAAATATGCATCCCATCCTAAAGAATCAAACTGTAAAATTATATCGTATAAGCTTATGTTCAACCTTCTGTTGTATTAGTCTCAGATTTTCACATTATCTTTTTATGGTTTACTACAATATTCTACAGTAACTACAATGGAACTACTGCACTGATAGACCATTACTTCTGAATACTGCATTATAATAAGATGGATTGTCAAACTCCCACATCTGCCTTTCTTCCATAGCAATTGCTGCATTTTGTATTAGTGTATATTTATTTTTATTATCTAGAATAATCAGATTTTCTCTATCTATTATTCTATTTTAACTATGAATAGATCTTGCTTTTTATTTTTCATACCATAAGGGACAAAATAAATCCATTAGACTGAATTTAATATGCAGCTGTAAGTCTATAGAGAGATGAGTTGAAATTCCCACCTGGGAGTACTAGAATAGATGCATGTTTCCAAATCATCTGGTAAAAGCTTCAGGCTGTCTTTGGTTACAAGCAGTTTCCTGTGAAATAAAGTGAGGAAGGGCAGGAGAGGGAGAGATCATGACAGTTAAACTGAAACTGCTTAATTATTCATTAACAATTCACCTCAATTTCACCACAACTAAAAATAGCCCAGGTTAGTTAATAAGAAGCATGAGACAGTGAACATTTGATTGCAAATATAAAAATGAGGTTCCCTTACAAAACCACCTATTCTGATGAAAACTAACTACATAGAGATCAGATCTATTGGGATTCTTATTATTTTTTATATTAAAAATAAGTGAAGTAGGTATCTCCAATGCCTTCTATCTCACAAGTATGTGATTCAACTTTAAATACTCATAGGCAATTTAATTCATATTTTTACTTCAAGATCAAATATTTTTCCTTGTGAATTTTTACACATAGCAATCTGCTTTACTGCAACTAAAGCACTTTTCACTGTAAAGTCAATGTCGGGGGTAAATTCAAGTGAAAGACCTAAACTGCAAGAAAGTCTGGATCAGCTAATGCTAGTAAGTAGAAGTCTGCTGAACTGGATAAAATGGTAAATTTGTGAAAAATTGATAGTTTTAAGCATTTGGTAAGATATGGAGTGAAAGAAGAGAGAGTTCTCAGTGTTTAATAACCATGAAGATAAAGCTCTGTAATGGTAGAAAATGAAAAGCAGATTAAAAAAGCCATTCTCTACACTTGAACTAGGAAGTCCAAACTGCTTCAGTTATCTCATCAGCCTAAAGGATGGTTATAATTTATTGCCCATCAGAGCACATGGCAGAGATGAAGATACCTCTAAAAAGACCTTAGCATTATGCCATACCACTTCTCTCCAAAGAGAAGGTGGTACATGAAATACAGATTTTAGCACACGGAATGAGCTAGGGAAGTGGAAGAGTTTCAGACTAGTCTGAGCATGGGTTATAGCAAACATATGCATCACTGGGTCCTAGAGGCAAACAAGCCTTTAGTCCCAGATTGATGAGCCTTAAAAAGACAGACTGGGTTTCAAAACACTTTTTCAGGGGGAACAACAAATTGTGGCCCCCACTTAGAAGTTTACAAAGTATTCCCAGAATTCGGATCGAAATATCATAAACGTGGCAAGAGAAAATACTTCAAGACAATGTCTTTCACAGATGATACAATTCAGCCCAAAATCAGAAACAAGGACTTCCACTATGGATAAATAGGGAGACAAATACAAGAAATCCAGTTTGGTCAGGCAGTGGTTCTCAGAGAAGTCAATAATGATTTAGTGGAAACTGAACATATATACATAATAGGAAACACTAGCTTATGGCCTGTCAGCACTACTCTCTCCTGAATTAGAAGCAAATGGCAGCTCTCAAACTGAACCAGCAGCATTGCCTGGAATGTATTTATGCTTTATAGAGAAATGAACAAAAAGTGATTCTTGAGGGAAAAACACTCAAGAACAACTGGAAACTAAACTGAAGATATTGGAAGATGCTGCAACAAAGCCAAGTTAAGCTATTAAGCAACTGCAGACTAAAGTGTGCTTGTAGGAGACTGAAAGGGAGCACACAATGGATTTATAAAAGGGAAGACTAAAACCGTGAAAATGCACAGAGACTGAGAATGCAATTGAAGACTTGCTGGTAAATATAGAGGAAATAAAATGGCTGTTTCAGGAACTCTGGATATTCTCTGACAATAATGTGGAGAAGAGAGAAAACTGTGAAGGTAAATACATTCTGCTTTCCATTACAGGTTATTCAAAGACATGAGACAGAAGAACAAGCATATTCTTTATGGAATAAATAAAAAGATGCTGGAGCATTTGTATTTTTGTATAAGTCTGTGGTTGATTTAAATACTCCATAGCAGCCCATTAGAAATTTTTGAAAAGCAAACCTTCTTACAAACTGCAGATTTCTAGATATTACATACCTTAGTGGAAAAACATTATTCTGAAGATGGACATAGTACAAAGACTGTAATAAAGAACTGTAATGGTAAATGTTTTATCTGAAGATAAAATTATAGACTCATGTTTATTAGATAATGATTTTGTATAGCCATGAGACAGGGTTGTTATGATCTGTCCCTTTAAGACTGAGATCCTCATTTTTGCTGGAAGGTGGTTTAGTTGCTCTAGCACACAATATGCAGCACAAATGTCCAGAGTTCAGTTAATGAAAGCATTAAGTCTATATGGTATGTGTGGTCCTATGACATATCATTCGCTGATTGCTAGAGAAGAACATTGTGATCACATGTACAAATCCCCAGGGTCAGATTTAGAGGCAGGAGATCCAGGCACCCAGCTGTGGTACCAGGCTTGAAGAATGCAGGGTGTGTGCTGTTTTTGCTGTGGGACGAGGATCCTTGTGTTGATTTTAAGAGATTTTGTTGTACCTTGCACCTGCCATTCCCTCCACTAGGTTGTGTCAGAGGCGGTGTCATCTCTTTTAGATCCTGTATCTGGCTTTGGAGTACTCCAAAAGATATATGTCCTGTTTTCAGCATCAACTATCAGATAGAAGAGCCTCCTGCACAATTCTACAAATTTGAGCATGAAGGTGCTAAGTGACAGCCACTGGAGAGCTGCATTGACAGTACGAGGCCAGGGAAGTACCAAGGAACTGAAATTTATAATATCCTGATGGAACGAGCACATTCCAGTAAAAATGAGGCTGGAATCTGACACAAGGGGCAAAGCCTGAAAACCAGATCAATTACTTCAAATTTCTGGTCTGTTGTGGTTTGGCACAACATCCTATTTCAGGTGAATGTTGAAAGCAAGGGGTTAAAAACTCAGTTGATGGACATCATGGCCACTACCACTGATAAGAAGGTTCTTTGATTTTGTGGCGACTTACAGAGACAAAGGATTTGAAGATGTCATCACTGCTGCAAAACAAATGGTAAAAAAATTAGGAGTTGAACCAGTCTTCATGGAAACTCATATTCATTAGAAGAAGAGGGAATTTGGTTAGAAAGACAGAGAAAAAGTGATGGGAAGCGTGGAAGAAAAATTCAAAGGGAAGGTTTTTTATTCATTGACATTACTCAAGTGTCCATTGAAGAAAGGCTCAGACAAATATGAAGCAAAAAGGGGGGTTTGGGGTTTTTTTTTTTGTATGACTGTAGTAAGCTGCTGGAAGAAAGGAAAACACTCTTGAAAACTGCAAAGACCTTTCCTAAACATTGACCCATAGGGAATATTCAGACATTAATGATAAAGACCTCTATGTTGAATTGGACAACATCTGTCACATTTTGCCACATGTAAAGTACACTTCATTTTAAGTTCTTCAATTCATTCATGATGCAGAGCTGAAGAACACTTCTTCTAATGTGTGGAAAACTTTGAGGATTCTGCTCATGCTGCTGAGTTTTTCAAATCTCAGGCATGCAAATCATACATCAAAGTCATGAAATGGACTACAAATGCAATAAAAAAAAGGGTATTCAAAGGTTTAACAAATGGCAGGGAGAGTGGGGTGGTGCCAAAGATGCTCCTCACCTGTGGCACCCTTTGGCCTAGGGCCAGCCCTACAAATCCCATACAAAACCCAAATGAGTTAAAGGGCAATATGGGGCCCAAGTAGCCCTACCCTCCGGGTTGCAAAGCATGCTTCAGTTGTAGGAGAAGATTAAAAGGAGTTCAGAAACCTAGGTTATTTGAGGTAAGGGTGAGCAGAAGACAAGTCCTTCTGGAAGTTAGGCAGAATGTTGAGCCTGAAATGAAACCATAGTGCTTGTAAGGCACACAAGCAGTGCCTTTTCCAGTTCTTCTCTGAGAACTGGCAGGCCTTGTGAGGCTTTGCTCATTTCACATTCTGTTGAGCTGTTGATTGTTTGGGCTGTTGGGGACCAAGGTGAGTGAAAGTAAGAGGGGAACCAAAGTGCCAGACTACGAGTTTCAGTGGGGGGACTCTATTGGTAGGGCTCTCTAATCCCTGGGTCAAGACTCAGTGTAGAGGAAAGGCCTAATCCCTGCTCCATGTCTGGCTGAAGGCAAGGCCCCAGATTGTGATGCCTGCAACCCAGGACAAGGGGCAAACATCCCTTCACCTCCTGCCTTTGCCTGGGAGGCAAGAGACTGGAAACTGGTTGCACCATCCACTAGGCATTCTGGCCCTCTGAGGACTCAATTACGAAGAAAAAATTCCAAGATTTCATGGAAAATATTTTCTTTATATGCCACTTGTATTTTTTCCTTTACTCACTTTTAATCTCAGTACATCTAATTACAACATGCTCATCATCATCATCATAGAAATTTTCTCTTTCCTTGATGCTGCCAACCTCCAAAATGTACTAATTGCACAGGTCATTCAGCCTTCACTTTCCAGACCCTTAAAAGTATTTGTTAACAAGCTTTACTTTATTTTTTAGGTCTTGGTCTACAAAGTTTTATCAATAGACCCATTCCAGCTATGTTAGAAAAAAGGTCATCCCCCCACCCCCCATTGCAACCAATATGGATATTCCAACAAAAGCCCTAGTGTAGATGCAGTCATAACAGTGAAAAAGAAAGTCCTTTAGCTGGTAAAGCTTATATCTTTCTTGAAACTGGTTTAATTTATACTTACCCAGTATTCTTTTTTCCTGATACAAACTGCTTCTCTAAGGTGTCCCAGTATGCACTGGTATATCTATACTGGCAAATTGTTTTAAGTTTAGACAAGGCTTTCTTGTTCAAGGCAGACCAAGAAATGCACAGTGTCTCAGTCCTGTTAGAATAATACTTGATTTCAGTTTGTTGAGCCCCACCAATTTTCCTAGATACGTTTGTAAATGTTGTTGTATCCTTGGTTTTGCTCTGCTATTCTTCAACTTAAAGATACTACCCTGTGCTCCCTCTGCTGGTTAACAACATTCCATTCTAGACTGACATAACCAATGCTATCATCAATTATGCAAATTTAGGCATAAGCAATATATTCATGTTGATTTGCTTCTAAAGGAAACAAAGAAAGAAAGTCAATTGTTTGCTAAATGCAGAAGACAACTTAGGTGAGGAAAGCATTAAGATTTTGGAGCAGGATTGTGAGATGATCCTATTTCTTTCAACAGAGTCTTGTGGCACTTTTAAAGACTAACAGATAGTCTTTAAAAGTGCCACAAGACTCTGTTGTCTTTCTACAATAGACTAACACGGCTACCCCTTTGGAATTTGACTATTTCTTTCACTAAATGATAAGGAGTCCTATGTCACCTTAGAGACTAACAAAAAAAACTTTGAGGACGTAAGCACGGGCTCCTCATCCTTTGCTGAAAACAGACTAAATAGCTACCTTCTTAAACCTATTTCTTTCACTGATTCATTTAAATAAAAAGAGGTTAGCAACCTGTTGCAAGACAATTTGAGCCCAGTTATATGCACAAGGGCTATGTCTACACTTGGCCAAATAAGTCGACTTTGCTTAGCATGTCCACACTCAAAAATTAAGTCGACTTAAAGGGGACCATGCCAAATCGACTTAGAGCATCCACTTCTAGTTAATTTCCCACTATGGTGAAGATTGGCTGGTACAGATGGCAGCAAGTCAAGCAGTCTCTTTGGCTATGTCTATGTTGACCTTATTAAGTCGATTTAAAGTGGTGTCCATGGACGTGGACTTAGTCCACTTTGTTAAATCAACCTAACTGCCTTTAGGTCGACTTAACAAAGTGGACTTAAGCATCCACACTGGGCTTAGGTTGACCTAAAGAAGGGTTAGGTCGACCTTAGGAGGCTTAGTTGACCTAATGGGTGGTTCTTATTAAGTTGACTTAAGCTTTCATTAAGTCGACTTAATGAAAGCCTGGTGTGGACTTGGCTTTGTTTAAGTCGACTTAAACCTCCTTAAGTCGACTTAATTTGCAAGTGTAGACATTGCTTTTGTCCTTGTTTGTGGATGTGAAACCAAGAGAAAGTGACTTCAAGAGGGACAAAATCCTGCCAAATTTAGAAGCTATGGCTAACCAATCATATGTTTTGGAAAAGTCTCCATAGAAAACTTTCACGAACAGCAGCAGGTTTGAAGGATATAGACCAAATTATGGCTGGCTATATGAAAGTGTGCTCGGTGGGAAAGGGTACAAAGAACCCTCTTTTCCCATACTAATGCATACAATATGCAGGAGGCAGCCATAATTTAATTAGGAGTGCTCAGGAGCACAAAAGGCAAGTGACAGGTTAGCACTGTTGGCACATTTACCAGAGTGAACAGAGCCAGCAGAGGGGAATGGGTTTTGAAGGTGATGCAACATTTGCTCCTTTCTGCACTTTCTTCCATGCCCTAGAAGTATTAAACTTGTATATATCATAATGGATCCCTTTTACCAATGCACTAGCAGGGTACTACTGTTACTCCCTGGCTTACAGAATCTTACAAAAGGTATAATTAAGAACTATCTTTGCAAAGCAAAAAACTAGAAAGCTACCTTTCTCAAAAAACAAAATACTTGATTTCTTAAAACATCCTGAAAATCAGGGGCCCTTACAAAAAGGAGGTGTTATTCTCTAGTTTCTACAGGCATATTAATTGGCAAGCAGAACACTAATAAAGATACTTCACTGTATCTCTTTTAAACTCAAGAGCTCACAAGGTGAGGAAGAGTTAGCAGAGAGAAAATGAGGAACAGTAGCTGCCCAGACAGTATAGAGTTTTTTTACATGTAAAGAGGCTTGTCATTCAAACATGGAAAGAAGACTTTTCTACATATGTAGATGTGCACTTCTAAGTTAAATATCATAAATGTTATACCTAAAGTGAAAGGGCAGAGAACTGTAACCACACTATGGTATTGCTGTTCACAAATCAATCTAATTCTGAAGACCAATGAAACAGCTTATGAATATTCCAGCCAGTTGTAAAGCAATTAACAATCACTTAAAGCTAATGCAGTGGACCCTCAATGTAATTGTATTGTTATAACCTGGATGAAATGGATGATCTTTATGACTTATACAAATTAGGGATTTGTCTCAGACCCCTCTGTCTCCTTTGAGATACAGCATACATCACAAGGAGCACACAAAAAAATAGTGAGGGCAGGAGTGAAAGTAAGCTGCTGTAAGAAATCAGTTCTGCTGAGTTTCTGCTGCTTTAGATTTGGAATTTCAATCCAAATTCTGAATTTTATTAGTGGCAGGATTGGGAAAAAGTCCAGATCCCAAAATGTAATCATGGTGATGTCCAGATCAATATTAAAACATCATCAATGTGATGCATCACTGTCAATGTTGAGTGCTCATTCACTGATATTAAGTGTTTCTCTGTTAATTTTGGCAGTACTGGGAAAGATGAACTGCCTAATCGAGTACATCAGGGACCAGATTGTTCCTGCCCTTTCATAAAGCACACAGGAGAAGAGGAGAGACTTTCTCCATGTATACCACACTTTCCTTGATTCATTCTTGATCACCCTTAGTCCAAATTTGGCACAGGTCTCTTAACTAAATGGAAAATATTACTTTTTATTGTCTACTTTCTCTTTTAATTGAACATTTGCACAACACATCAAGTAACAATATAATAAAGTCAGTTGCAATTGTTCACCTAGGAGTTTCAAATGTAGGAATTCTCAAGAGGCTAATTTTGGCTGTCTAGAGTATATCAGTTGTAACATGCCACATCAAGCACTTACTATGCACAGTCAAGTGGGTTATCAGAAAGATAGTTGTTAATAGCAACTAATTGATTTTATAGTACTGGGGGATCTATATTTAATGTTGTTAGAACATTTCAACACACCTCAGGAAGTTCTGTTATATCCCTGTCTCACAATGGGCGTCAGTATCTATTGACTCCTGTAACTCCAACAACACTTTTCCTCCATCCTTATTCCCACAGTTAAGTCTCCCCTACCATCTAATTAATCAATTCTGTCTTTGGAATCAGGAGTAATTATACATCCTTCCCTCCAGAATTTTTAGGAGTACTAATTGGCTGACACCTCTCCTAAGATCTAGGATTTGAGCCCATCTCTAAGTTTTTTGTTCTCTACAGAACAAAAATACTGTTTCCCACACAGCTCTGTCTGTAACCCAATCTCCCTACCATTTTCATTCCACCCCTTCCCTCCTAGCCACCCTGTTACTGGACTTTTATTGGGAGGCAGGGAAGAAAAAGAGCAGGAAAGCTTCTCCCTCTTTCTGCTCCTGGGGTTTGTTAAGCAGGGAGCAGTTTCCAGGCTATTAGGGGGAGACCTACTTCTGCTCCTTCCTACAGACCACCATTGCTAGGGCTCAAATAATAATCCGGATTCCACATATTCTCTTGCTCTAGAGTCTTCTGTGCTGAGACAAGCAACAATTGTTGTATTATACCCATTATGCTGCTGAACCAAGAATGCACTTAAACTCATTTGCAATTTTTACGATGTACTGGAGTCCCTTGCCAGAGGGGTAGCTGTGTTAGTCTGTGTACAGCAAAAAACAACGAGTGTCCTGTGGTACCTTAAAGACTAATAAATTTCTTTGGGCATGGTTGTAGCTCTCGAAAGCTTATTCCTGAAGAAATTTTTTAGTCTTTAAGGTGCCACAGGACACTTGTTTTTTGAATCCTTTTGAAATCGACAGTACTGCAACATCTGCATTAGTGCTTTCATGAATCAGGATCTAGAAACTTGGCTGAAAGCACTGAGTCATTTCACACGGGCAAGTAATATCCTTCAGATGGTAATGATCTGGCATTGCTACTGGCCTGGACAGAAGTTAAACTGGTGAATTAGTAATGAAAGGATTGATTTCCTATTCCAAATCTCACGATTAACTCACTTCCTCTTAAAATAAATTCTTATTGTACACAAATAGATTTTGTGCACTATATTATCCCAGTATGGCATTCAAATACATCATATATGGAACTTTTCAGAGTAGATTATCTTCTAGTTTTTTTAACGGCACTCGCCAGAAGGTTTTGTTGTTCAACAAGTCAATAGGAAAAGTGGGAAACAGTCACAGAATTTCTTGACTAATGTCCGTTAAAGTCAAATTTGATTAATGACAAGCACTAGATCCAGAGGAAGAATTGATTAGTTGTCTACATTTCTTTCCAGATTTGTAGTCTTTTTCAATTCAAGAAATGACTAGCATTTAATAGGAATTGTTTAACAGATCAGAGCAGTGGCCAGTATTTGTCTCTGTAAAACATGCTCCAAGGGAGATGAAAGAAACTGCTCAATGCACAATCATGGGATATCATGGCTATAGGGAAAGTTTACTTAAGTCCTGCAGCATAAGGTTTGTGTATTTTATGTGTTTTTTTATCCTATCTAATATAACTTCCTACCAGCCATATAATGTCTAATTCGTGTAACCACATTAACTTCTTGGCCTTAATGATATATTGAACCTTTATATGATCAATTATACATTCTGTAAATCTCTCTCATCAATCTTAACCTAGCTGCCTTTCAGTTTTACTGAATGTCCCCATGTTCTAATATTATGAGAAAGGCTAAAAAGAAACACCCACTTTGCTTTTGCACCATTCCTTGTTTTATTGTCATGTGCTCTCATGTCATCTTGTCTCCCAGTTGAATAATCCCAGTAATTTCAATCTTCTTCATTCAATCTCTCTTCAAGAAAGCCCTTCCATATCTTTGAACAATTTTGTCCTTATGAACACCATCTGTTACTGCTATCTATTGTTTCTGACAGGAGGTGAAATCCTGGTTTTATTGAAGACATTGAAGACAATGGGAATGTTGCCATTGACATCAATGAGGCTAGAATTTCAGCCAAGACATCCAGAACAAAAGACAATGAACAAGATCTTAGCCCATGCTCTATCTCCTTTCTGCTTCTCTCATGGTCCAAGATGCCATAAAGATGCTTGACTAGATCATCTCATGATTACTCCTGTGCAGAGGGTGTGCCAAAAGGGGGATGAGGAGAGGTAGGGTGCAGATCTATGTTCCAGTGATTCTTGGTTAGCATAACAAATAATAAATTACCCTTGGAAGGAGGCACATTTTGGAACAACCTCGGAGCACAGTTCATTCAGACTGAATGGCTGGGGCCAGCATTCTGAATGAAAGCATACCATTGCCTTATATAACAGCCTTATAATATTTTTAGTGTTTTCTGTCCCTTTCCTTTTGTATCCTAAGATAATTTGGATCACCAATGAACATTGGATGGAGGTTTTACTGACCTGATATTCAAGTCTTTAACCTGAGAGATGATTTGTAGGGAAACATGTAGGGAAACAAAGGATGTAAAAACCCTCAGATACAAATGAAGCTAAAGAGTGCGGGTAGGAAAAGGCCCACAGAAGCAGCAGCAACTAATTGAATTGAACATTTCATTGCTACTTTTTTTGGGATCCCTGGATTGGAACTCAGAGTCATAATGGACCTGGGTTTTCCCACTGACCACAGGTAAAGTGACATTAATCCTAAGTAGAGGATGGAGGTAATATAAAGACCCAACAAGGTGAGCTTGCATCCCAGTAGGAGACACCAGAGGAGAGAAAAGATCTAAGATACTTCACCCAAAACTCAAAGGTGAGTGCCCTGTTACAACTTGATACCAGAAATAGAGTGTTTTTTCAAACTGGCCTCAGAAACAAGAGAGAGAAATGAAAGAATTGATAAGACAACTTGCCCAGCAGTAGCACAGCTCTACTGAAAGCCAGTTGGTTCTATCTGAAGATCAACAAGAGATCCAGTAAGCCACACAGCAACAACAAACTGTACTACTGAAGCTGGTTCAGCTATTGCAGCAGCAACAGTAGCAGTAGGATGTC
Organism: Pelusios castaneus; assembly: GCA_007922175.1. NCBI lineage: Eukaryota > Metazoa > Chordata > Testudines > Pelomedusidae > Pelusios > Pelusios castaneus. The sequence goes on from ML685766.1 coordinate 11,612,049, forward strand.
AGGATTCTAGAAAGAGCAGCCAGGATCAAGGGGTAGAACAGGGTAAAATCTGAGACTGAGGATATCAGAGGTGCTTGTATTCAAGTTCCAGGGTGGGGTAGATATAAAGGATCAGAGTCTGAGTCAGGTTTTTTCAGCATTGGGGTCAGAAGCAGCAGGCAAAGCCAGGGATTCAAGAACATGGGAGCTACAGAAGATTGATACTGTTGCTTGGACATTTCCTGGGCTCCCCCTTGGGTTTATGGGGCAGGGGATCCAATCAGGAACCATTAGGCTGTTATCTGTCAGACCCCTTCAAGTGGAGCTTCCTATTTGGTCTGTGTCTTCTGGCATGGCATCTGCTCACCACACCTCTCTTCAATCCCCCTCAATCTTGCAGTTATCCATGGTTTATTTATAATGTGCACTAGAAGCACCCACCACCACTTGGGCCAGCCATCACTGGGGCTGCTCAGAGCCCAGGGAGGCAAGCAACATCTCTGCAACTGCCCCACCTTCTTTCTGCTCTAACCTCTCAAACTCTCTGGGGCCTGGCTTATAAACCTTGCTGGGCCACCAGGGCAGCTGCAGATCATGGCCTAATCAAACCCCCAGGACAGAATGCTGCTCAGATTGTGCCTATGCACAGTTGCCTCCCCTCAGGCAGCCAAGCCCCAGCCCAGCTTCCCATTCACTTTACTTTGTAAGATCCCTCTAAAGTTCTTCACACTCTTCTTTGTCTTCAGTGTCCTAAATGATTTTGTGACATCTGCAATTGTTGCCATTAGCTATTCTCCCACTTTTTCAGATCACTGGTTGATCGACATATAAAAACAATACTGGTCCTAGTAAAGAAAAGAACTTTGAGATGCCCCACTGTCCATTTTATAAACTGAGAACAACTTCTGGGTTTTGGTCTCTAATGTAGCCAGTTGCTAATCCATGTTAGTAGCTTCTCTTCCATGCCTGACAATCCACAAATGTTATACTTACTTTAAGAAAATATAGGGGTTACATCTAATATGTAAATAAAATATCCAGAGAAGAGGGTCCTTCCTGCTCTGGGTTCTCTGTATTAGTGACAGTAGTTGCAGTGAAATGATTAATCTGTTCTTCAGGAGTTATTTTTCCCCTTCCATCAACATTTTGGGATAAGGATATTAAAATCTGATCCTGGCTCCACATCTGAATTTTACCTCTGGCTTCCAAAGTATGTCTGAAATGGACTGTGCCAAACTCCTCCTAAACATCTTGAACTTTGGGGACAAGAAGTTCAAATCCAGATCCAGTTCTAAACCTTGCAGTTTAGGCCCATCTCTAGGTTTAAAGTGCCTAAAATATAGTGGGATACCATAAAAAAATAATAATTTTGCTTTGAAGGCAGGTCAATGAAATGTTTCTGACTGAGCCATCACATGATTACTATTTCTAGTTACTAATCTCATGCCTAGTACCTGCATTATAGGGGTCCTTCCATCTAGCAGATACCTTGTTTTATTTTGACCCTGGGAGAGCCTGTAAAGGGGCCAGTGGAAGAGAGTTACAAGTTCTATTGTGCAATTTGCAGTACAAAAGGCCACCCAGAAACTGAAGTGGAGAACCCCCAAAATGTGTTCATAGTGCTGGGATTGTAATCACATGGAATGATCTGTCCCAACTATTTTTACCACAATGAACACCTCTGCTCTTACATGGATATTTTATAATAACAAAGGTAGAGCAGTGAAGGAGTTAAAACACATCCTTTGAAAAATCTATTCTTCAGCCCATACTGCAAATGTATTACAACTTCCTTTAACTTTCTCTGCCAGACTTAATAATCAAAACAATATGGTATGGTCTATTCCTGCACACAGGACAGCTGTTTTCTGGAGTACTTGTGTTGCCTGCAGGGAACTGAGTGACCACAGCTACCAATCAACAGTAGATGTAATATAACAACCTACATTGCTTCTCTCTAAAGCAAGACTTAGCATGCTGCAGGCAATACCAGAAGCATTCGTAAGTCGTCTTAGAATTCCTTGGAAAATGTTTGTTAAAATAGAATTCAATCAACAAAACAATGAAAGAAGAAGAAACAGAAGAATAGGATACAGGTTTGCTCTTTTAGGTCCAACAAATCTGGCACACTATAAAATTCACTTTATTTTCCCTCAACATATGACTAACTAACTAACCCAACCAATCAGATTACAAGAATAAAGCTCACAGAATGTTCAAACAGCTAGAAATGCATCCATTCACATGTCTCATTAGCACACTGTCAGGAATCAATGCCTGCAGCTGAACCTAGGACCAGCTAGTTGACCTACAGCTGAAAACCCTGAATGGCCAGGCCTCCTGATTGTCTGAGAGACATTACCAGGCCTGTTTTTAATCTTAGCAGTTATACCAGATTATAGCTGCTCACTGCTTACATTCACAGCTGTGATTGCTTCTGTGTCTGACTTTTTCCCAGTCTTCTTACCGCCCTACTTCTCTGCTCAGTTTCTGATTCTTGGTTTCTGACTCTGGCTTTAACCACTAGGCATGACCACCTGTGCTCTGGACCATAACAGATTGGAGTGATCCATGCACCACATTCTCCAGTTGTCCTCAATATTCCTTGGCTTATTGGTTATGACCCACATATCCACTGGCAGACTAGCATGATATGTTTTACTTCAGCATACTGCCAGTAATTTGGCCTCCTGAAATCCAACCACAGACTAAAAATCCTCTATTACTGTCTCCCAGGGAATTCTGAGATAAAGGAAGTTAGTCCAAAGGGATCTTTGACTACCTCCCTAGCTTCTCCACTAGCACAGCCAAGTACCAAAACTTTGCCCACTTCTTTAATAAAAAAAAAAAAAAAGCTGGCATCTTGCTGCCTCACAGTAGCTATGAATGTCCCATCAACCCCCAGCCTGGAGCAGTCTTTTCAACATCTCTAATCCCTCTCAGTGCCTGAGCTATAGGCATTGCAGAACTATCTCCAAGAAAACCTGAAAAAGAAATTCATCTGTCCTTCCACATCCTTGATCAGGGTTCTGATCTTCTTTCTGGGTAAAAGGGATGGTTCCCACAAGCCTCATGTGGATTACTAAGCATTAAATATGGTTTCTGCCTAGAGTTGGTACATTTTGTATCCTATCAATAAGCAATTTCAGAGTCTCTGCTCCATCAAGGTCTTTACTAAGTTAGACCTTTGTGGAGTTTATAATCTGGTTCAGATTCCAGATGGGGACAAATGGAAAACCATCTTCTGCACATGGTATGGACTAGCAACAAACTCACACAAAGTGGCAGCCATATATAACTGGGTGTCTCCAAAAGATGCATAAGAGATACAGCAATTTCTGGGCTTTGTCAATTTTTACTAGAGAGTTATCAAGGGGCTCTCTAGCTTGAATTTCCTGATGAAAGCATTCCTGTATAAAGAAATTCAGTTCATCTGGTCCTCAAAAGCCCAATCTGTCATTGATCAGTTTAAAAGGGAATTAGCTATAGCATCCATTCTTATCCACCCAGCTCTCACTGAACAATTTCTGGTGGAAACCAGCATGTGAAACATTGCCACCAGTGCAGTATTATCCCAAGAAGTGCGCCTGCACAGCCAAATTCATCCCTATGCCATTATTCATCCCTATGCCCTATTACTCCTGAACTAACCCCATCAGCAAGAAATGATATCTGGGACAAAGAGCTGTAAGCCATTAAGGTGTCCTTCAAGTAATGTCCTCATTTACTGGAAAGAGCTTGGTTTACAGTAAAGACATTTACATACCACGAGAAACGGGAATACCTCCTAATAGACAATGACCATAATCAATGCCAGAGTCTGCTAGTCCTTCTTCCTTACCTGATGTGACACTGTGTTAACCTATCGTGTATAGTCCAGAAATGGAAAGCCGACTGCTCTGTCTCAGAAGGACTAGCACCTCAAATCTGTAAAAGAACCTCCTACCACAGTTCTTAGGGCATCCAATTTTGTCAGTGGGTCAGTAGACAGCAGCCTGATATTTTCTGCTACCTACCTGATGACCCATTCACAGCCCAGATCTGCCAGACCCTGGTGATGCAGATGTCCAGCCAGACTCAGTGGAATGGTGTCCTTTATTAGAGGAATCATATCTATGTCCTGATAGGGCCATCAGGTATGTCATGACATGGTTCTTACTGATCACTTTGATCCAAGTCAAAACATGGAGCTTGTTTGGGGGAGAAATTTTGGTGGCTGGTTCTACATGCCTATGACAAAAAGTATGTGAAGTCTTATGATCTTTGTTTTGGACCAAGACCCTGTGCTCAAAGGGGCTTAGTTTATTCCACCCATTGCCTATCCCACCTCAGTCTTTGTCTACCATGTCTATAAACTTCATAGTGGAACTACATCATTGTCATCCTAATCATCCTTGATTCTATTCTACACAGTGGTCCTAACCATGTTTATCTCCTAATAGATGTGACTCACTTTGTTCCATGCTGCACCACTCCTACTGCATTGATAATGATACTATCATCTTAGAGAATGTCTTACATTACCACGGATTATCAACCAGCATCATGTCAGACCAAGACCCTAGTTCAGCTCCTGTTTTTGGTGGGAGTTTATAAAACCTTTTGACACCTTGTTTGCCTATCATGCACAGATCAATGGGCAAACTGAATAAGCCAATGATATTCCAGAACAGTATTGTCTTTGGTTTTTTTTTAATTATCACTAGGATGACTGTTTTTCCCTGCTTCATTATACAGAGTTTGGCTACAATAATGAAACATGCTCCTCTACTCACAAAGCCCATTCTTTATTAGTAATTACTTTCATCCTCATTTTCATCCAGACATACCTATTAATTACTTGGTCCGTGCTGCTGTGGGCTTGCCTACCCATCTATACAAAGTGCACGAAGAATATCTGAGATCCACTAAAGATGCTTACAAGCACCTCACTGATCAAAGCTGCCAGACCATCTCTAACCTGACAACATGTGCAGAGTTTGGTTATCTGCACCAAAACTTAAATCGGCCTCCCATCAGCCAGATTAAATAACCAGTATCTGATACAATTTGAGATTTTGGAACTGGTCAACACAGTACTGTTGAAGCTGCAACTATTCAAGTCTCTAAAGACCTATCCCGTATTTCGTATCTCCCATCTAAAATGTACACTGAGAACCCATTCTCATACAGTTCCAACCCATTGCCATTCCCCATAGTGGTTTGATGGCAGGAGGAACAATTGGTTTGATGTACTCGTGTCTCCCAGTGAATTAGGGAGAACTCTCTGGACCCGGACCAAACTGGTCCTAGCAAGGAGAACATCCATGTCCCAGACATACTAAGGTTTCAAGACATACTTCCACTCTGTAAAAATAACTTGGTCATATTGCACTGTAGGTCCCCATCACCCAGTCTAGTTGGTGTTCACTTGGCATTTTCTCCCTCACACTCTTTCACCTCTCTTTGTTCATTTTCTTTCTGTCTCACATTGACATTTTTAATTTCTCTAGATTCTTTCTGTTTTTCAGTTTTAATTTAATATAAAAGTTGATCAGATGTCAATTTAATATTGATAATCTCAATCTATTGAAATGATACTCTCACTTTAATTATTTTGTTCTTTTTTCTCAAATCATGAAACACTCCTGGACCCATTTGAAAATTTAAATGCTTGCCTTTGAAATTTTCCATTAGTTGTTCACTCACTGAGAGTTTTTTGTCTAGGCTTTTTCTATGTGAATTTGGCAGTACCCTTATGAAAAAATAATAAAAATAATAATCAGGAATAAAGAGAAGGAAAAGACTGTGCTCTTTGAAATGCAGCCAAGAAATTATCACCTACTACCACTTGAGGCATAATTGAATCTGTTAAGAAAGAAATGCCAACCATTCTAGTGACTTTCCTTGCTTTTGGTGGTTTACTTCTCTGCTTTAATTCAGATGGTTTGTGTATTAATCTCCCTTTTCTTTTCCACATATTTATGTTAAATGAAAAATATTACCCCAAGAAATATTACTATGATCAGTTTAATCTATTGCTGATGTTGCCCTGACTGAGACTAGTTTTTATCCTGTTGGCTTGTGTCTACCTGCCTACTGCCTACATTTTGTCACTCAAGAGCTTTTCTGTGGCCTCTGCATCTCGTAACAACATTTTCATTATAAGTATGGAAAGCAGACAAGCGACTAATTGTATGGGAGGGGCTCCCCAAAGAGAATAAGTCTACAGTAGGCACTAAGTATGCTTTAACCAGCTCTACCATCTTCTTGTTCAAACTCTTTGTATATAACAAGAATGATTTTTACTTATTCAGTCATATCTTCAGTCTTCTGGCAGGAGCGTACTTGTTTCTTGCAAACTGAAAATCCCCTCCTTTAGCAATTTATCCACTATCCAGAAAGATATAAGGTGACTCCTACTGGACCCTGCTAATACTGATACTGAGAAGAAGTCATTAGTAGCTTCAATCAAAAAAAATTATATGTGGAAGTCCAAATATAGCCTCACAGTTGGTAGCCCTGAATGCTACCTGTAGTTGTTGTTCCACATGCAGCATGCTTGGTGAATAAATATTTATGAAAGTCATTTCGGTTGTAATTCAAAAACTAAAGCATTGAGAGGGCTGCATGTCAGTAAAACTCCATTATTTTCAAAGTCTTTTCAAATGAATTGTATGAACAATGCGTGTTTAAATGGTGATATATTCATTTTCAATTGTGTAAACTGCAAATGGCTAAACACTGACATTTTCTTTCAGAAAGTGTGTTTCTGATCTTACGACTTTTGTGCAAAGTTTCAATCCTCTGTACTTTTTTGGAACCCTGAATAACAGGACTGATAATGGAAACACTGACAGACACCCTTGTAACTATAGATGTGTTAGCTAGTATTGCAATAATCAGCAGATAATTGCTTTTAGCTTTCCACTCAGTGAATTGGGACAGATGACATTTTTCATTAAAAGAGGGTTTTTTCTGCAAGAAAGTTCATTCCAGGACATGTTCGCATAATAAACTTACTGCAATCTGCCCTGTGATCTGGTTTTTGGTGCCCCCCTCCCCCCCTTTAATCTTGAAACACCAATAAGAATGACAAGACAATAGACAGAATGCAAGGACTGGCCTCTAGGTGTGACTCTGACACATCCATCAAGCACTCCTCATCAATGTGGAGTGTTAGTGCTACATAGGACTGTGTGATGAGCTGAAATGAACTAACATGATAGATCAGCCTGTGTGAAGAAGAACCCTGAAGACATCTTGAAGATGCTCTGAGGTAGTTTCACATCAAGTGCCTGTCAATTGCACTTCAGTGTATATTCTCTGCTGAAAAAAATATATATTAGACAAAGTAAAAAGCACCCAAGTCAAACAGTGTTATACTAGGCTGTCGGTTCTAAGTAACATAATTTTAATTTTGAAAAAAAAATAATAATTACTACCCAGGCTACAACATATTAAAATCTCCAAAACAGTTGACTTTATTAAATATTCATTATTGTTGAACGCATTTTATTTTTTAGCTTCACTGTATTCAGAATGTGGGTAAACCATTCCCTTCCTAATTTTACTTTTTTAAAATGTGAACTATTTTGGATCTAAATATTATTTGAGATTTCTGTTTTTGTTTTCAAAATATGGTAAAAATAATCTATACAATTGCATGAAATGAAGGAAAAAATTATATCAATCCATATAAATAAATAGTTGTTCACTTCACACATATTATCTCTTGTAGTGTATGCAACAGAAACATATTAATAATTACTAAGAAATTATCATTTGAAAAATTGTGAGTCAGATCTCCATCTGCTGTGTTTTACTGAGGCTCCATTGAAATCAATGGAGCTATGCTGATTTACAAACAGCTAAAGAGTGTGTACACAATGTTCATTAGGTCAAAATATATAATAAAGTATATATCAATATATGCAATATTTCTTGAAAAGTAAACTTGCTCTCTTTTCTTCCTATTTTGCTTCCACATAAAGGGATGTGTGAGGGAGAGTCAAATATCTATCTATCTATCTATCTATCTATCTATCTATCTATCTATCTAT
>ML685766.1:11620079-11825460 GCA_007922175.1 Pelusios castaneus
TATCTATCTATCTATCTATCTATCTATCTATCTATCTATCTATCTATCTATCTATCTAAAGTTCATGTATGTTGAACTGTCAGTCAGTCAACATTCAGTTCACTAAGAGATGACTCCTGTTTATGTAATACTATGCAGATGTGGAATTAAGCCTCCCTTCCCCCCAAAAAAATAAAAGGAAAGGGACAGATTATTCATTCCTTGAAATAAATTAATAGTTTCTGAAGCCAGAGAAGACCATTGTAATGATTCTAGTCTGACCTCCTCTATAGCACAAGCCATAGAACTTTCTCAAAATAATTCCTGGAGCAGATCTTTAGAAAAACATCCAATTTTAATTTAAAATAGTTTGTTATGGAGAATCCACCATGACTCTGGGTAAATTGTTCCAATGATTAATTACACTCACTGTCAAAAATTTACTTCTTATTGGTGCCACATATATAGGTAACTCCCATGATTAAAATAGGATTACACAAGCATGGTGAAATCACACATCCTCTAATTATTCCATCATTATTTTATCCTAAAACTGGACTATTCAGACTACCTGTCAAACATTCTTACTTTGTGTTCAGGTTTCAAAACCCCATATTAAGTATTTGTAGAATTTGGTATAATGTACAATGCAATATATTAAAAGCTATTTTAAAAGATAGCAGTTTTTTAAAAACAATTTTGTTTGGTGAAGGAAAAAGTGAAATGGTTCATTTACAAACCACAGATGAATAAAACTTAGTTAACTGAGATGTGGAAAGAAGTCATATTACCTAACAGAAATTGGAATTACAATAAAAATAAATAAATAATAAGCTAAATGGAAGCAATTATTTAACACTAGATGTACTGTACCACATTTGCATGTTAGCCTCAAAGTTTCAGTTTCCTTGCTATTAATACAATTTGAGAAGAAAATCAGAGCTAATTAATGAGGCATATCATGACCTCGAATCAGCTCCTTTTAACTGTTATGGGAAGGATTTGAAAAAAGATCAAAGTCTATAACAGGCAGTAGCTTTTGGTGCAGTGTTGTCATATGCAGGGAAACGAAGAACTGGGACAATGGCAACAGAATGTAGAACTCTGACTAATTTGTCATTTTACAACTTAAAACTAACTTGCCATTTAGCCACCTAATTAATCATATCTCAATTTACAAAGCACTCAGTCTTGCTTTTCATTTTTGTTCTAGACCTGTGTGTACAATGTACTTTCCTATGCAGTATCAAACAGTTTTCTAGGAAGACCATAATTCTATCATTAACTTTTCAGTTATACTGTTCCTCATGACACATTCTTTATTTTTTCATTTGTTCTGCTTTACTGAATCTCCACCCTATAAAGCTTTACTTATAGGGGGGAAAAATCCTTTTATCCAGACACTAATATTAGAGGAGAAAGGTTTTTGAAGTGCACCAAATCACAGATGTTATAACCTTTTAATAAAAAGAGAAAAAAATGCCTAGCTGTTAAAATAAGAATGAAAATGTTCACTCCATCTTCATTCCTTCAATACGAATACGTTAGAAATACAATTAACTTTTTTATTTTTTTAATCAACAGGTTGATGTGAACTTTTTATGTGCATTTCCAGAAGAGTAGAATAGCCGAGATAAAATCAGCTCTCTTTTTCCTATTACTTTTATATTTAAGGTAGGTCAAAATATTTTAAATGTTTGAAATTATTTGACAGAATAACGGACAAATGTATACTGAAAAAAGTCTCTTTTTCAACAAGCTCTGTTGGCATTACACTGATGTAGCACAAGAAAGCTCTCAGAGGTAATAAAGGAGTAGGGTAACTGTGTGATTGGATTTCATGTTGGATGAGTATGACTGAGTTGCATAGTTTAGCTTATTTCACCCCATTTAAGACAAATGTGTGACTTACCTGTGTGGAGATGTGCCAGTGAAGGCATAGGGTATGAGGACCTTCTCTCTTCCAGAATTCCTGTAGCAGGGACTACTCTGACAACAATGAGAAGTCATTTTTGTCCTTTGAGCGGCTGAGCACCCTCAAATCAAAGATAGTTTTGACAGGATCCAGTTGTTGGCTTCTCAGGACTATTGCTGGTAGGAGGTAAGGAGGGACTAGGAGATAAGATGGAACAAACAAGGGTCCTGTTGTCCTGCATATGGGAACTATACAGACCACATGCTTGGCACAAAATGACACATGCGATGATGTCTCAACCTGCATAGCAGGATCAACTCATATCCATGTTCCGCTACTCTGACCACTGCCTATTTCTTAGGAGTATAACTTAAAATTATAATTTAACTCTTCCTTTTAGTAGAGTAAAAATGTATAGACCAAAGGATTAACGAACAACCTTTGATATAGAAATCAAAACCTAATTTTCATAAAATTATTAAGCAGATGTGAATGAACAAGGTAAATAACACTTTAAATTATGTCACCAAAGCGGGATCATACCACCCAACTTCTAATAAAGTAATTAAAATATGAGAGCGATGTGCAACATTTGTTGATATCAGGATGTGCTATGTCCAGTTATCAGTGATGTGTGTGTGAGAGAGAGAAAGAAAGAGAGAGCACGCGATGCACCAGGTTTGTCAGGAGAAATGCTAGCAAATGATGAAAGATCAGATTCAATCACATCATGATCTGGGGACACTGTCACCACCACATCAGGGTGAATTTGTTTGTGTTACTCTGTACCATCTTTAGCACCATGTCTATATTACACAATGCCATTTACCTTATGAAGGGTAATACAAAACAAAGTCTCATTTCTCTTGGATGCTGAACAGTCAAGGAAAGGGGATGCTCCTAAGTCTTGAAATAGAAGCAGCAACATCACCACCAAAACTTTCAGGCAGATTCTGATTCAAGAGAGTAAGCATAGGGGTGCTACTCTCAATACTGAAATCAAAGTTGTAATGAAAGTTGATTTTTAGCAAGTTTCCTTTCAACAAGGCTAAGTACTTCAAGCTGCTTAGTCTGGCAGAATAAAATGGGGTAACAAGTTTTTCATTGAGGCTGAATCTCCCTCTGATTGCGCAGAATTTGGAGGATGCCACAACAAGCAATACAATAGGACTTAGACTTTCAAAGGAACCTAAGGGAATTAGTTGCGTAACTCCCACAGGCTATGTCTACACTTGTTAATTTAAGTTGATTTAGCATGTCTACACTCAAAAATTAAGTCGACTTAAAGGGGACACTGCCAAATTGACTTAGAGCATCCACACTGGAAGCCTAAGTTGATTTGTAGGGGCTAGGTGGACCTGGGACTGGTCCACGGTGGCGGGGGGGAGAGAGGGGGGACACACCCCTTACCAAGTGCCAGGGGGCTCAGCATTTGCCCCATTGTACCTGGGTACAATGGGGGCTGAGCAGGACAGGGACACTGGCAGGGCATAGGAGCAGGGTGGGCAGGGCTCTGTCTTGCCCTGTGAGGGGGGCACGCCAGACTCTGCCTGTGCCAGCCACCCTAGCAGGGAGGGCAGTGAGGGAGCCCTGGAGCCCTTTAAGTCGACTTAAAGTTGACTTAGAGCTAATCCGCATGTACACTGGCTAAATCGACTTAATAAAGTTGACTTAGCTGGTAAAGTTGACTTTATACTAGGTTTTATAAAATCAACTTTAATTTTCCTTAAGCCAACTTAAGATGCTGCTTAAATTAATAAATAATCTGTGTATTACTTCCACCATGTACATTCTAATCATCAAGAGAGACTGACAACACCACAGAGCTCTTTATACAGTGATAATCTAGGTACAAATTTTCAATGGTGAATTATATTTGATTGTTACTATATTTGTATAATATACAGTGAGGTTTCACCAAGAGAACTGATTTACAGACTGTCATTTTTTCACTTCTATCTAGCTCTTCCACTTGCACAGAGTACAGTACGGGTCTTATGTCCTTTAGCCTTCCAAATATAAAAAAAGAGACTGCCTGTCTGTACTATTTTATATCTTGAGGATCTTTTACTTTGGTTTGGAAATAGTGGATCAATTAAGGTTATACTAATTACTAATGGAAGTGATAGGATGAATGAAGGAAAGATTTTAGTAATATCAGAAGTAACCACATGGAATAATTGAATTTACATAATAATATATATAGGTATATAGGCAAGACAGGTCCACATTTAATCATGTGCATGAACAGTTGGGGATTTGTGTATATACATACATACATACAGATATGATCATGTAAGACTGGCTCATGTTTGCACACATGCATATATACACGCAACCTACTTCTTTGTTGTACTTGATGGCTCTGGCCCATATGTCACTTGCATGTCCTCGGTGTCTTCTCTCTGTCATCAGTTCCTCCACCCAACTAAATCTCTTTTTGTGTTTCCTTAAGATTTTGAGCACAGATCTTCAAAGGTATTTTGAAACCCATGGGAGCTAGGTGCCTAAATTCCTCTGAGTTGGGCGATTGTTCCATTGTATAATATATGAGCTCAGATCCCTTTCCCACTTAAGGTAATGGCAAAATTTCCACTGATGTCCATTGGAAAAGATGAAGTAACTTAACAAAAGCTAGAATATCAGACATTCTTTCTCTCTCATACGCCAGCATATTAAAGTTGTAAGTAAAGGTCCTTGAAATTATGCAGAAAATTACTCTAAGTTTATTATATTTGACTGTTGTTCCTAACTCAGCTCTTTCAAAAAAAAAAAAGTATGTTTCTATCAAACATTCAGGATCTGAATTAATAAGGTTACTTCTCAAAGATTTATAGTGACTGCTTGCAATGGACAGTGATACTGTGCAATTGTTATTCAGTGTTGGCTAAAAATAGAAAAGAATCAGTAACATACAGGGTACTTTATTGTATTTTCATAATGCAATTTAATTTTGCAATTCTTCAACAGTAAAATTGATTCCAGTTTAATAGAATAACTAGAATAATGGAGACCAAAGTATCTTACTTTTACAGCCATTGGAACAATTCATAATGTACAGAATCCAAGTGCAGCAATAAGACATAAGAGAAAGACTGACAGGAATGAAATTATTTTATAGTGTTAGATTTGGCTAAAAAAATAGAACTGAATTACACTCATTGGTGCTACTGCATCAAGCTCTGAAATCATATTACCCAAATGATTTATATGCTGAATTAGTTTGTTAGTTGCTTAACTATCTCCATGCACACCATCAGAAGCATAGAGCTGTCCACCTAACTCAGGGTTGAAAGTTACAGCAGATGTCAGGCTAAGCTTTTTAAAAATCTGGATTTACATGACTTAAGTTTCTAAGTCTAATTTTCAGAAGTGACCTGGGAACCATTAGCTTCCAACAAGACATTGGTTCCCAAGTGCCTAAGTCACTTTTGAAAATGAGATTTAGGATCCTAAGTCACATAGCTCTGGTTACATAGAATGGAATGATGGGTAAATCCCTATGAAATTGTGGCATCTAGCATGTCACATGGCCAGGTCCTCCTGGTCTCCACCTAGGCTTCACTCCCCTGGCACAAAGGACTCATCACAGCTTGCTTGCTTGCTTCAGTCACCCCTGGTCTTTTATATTCCCTCAGAATACCTGTCTGAAGGCACTGCATGGGTTCAGGCTTTTGCAAGTCTCCCAGCCACCAGGCAGCCTGCCTCACGGTCTTACTATGCCCTGCTTCGCCATATCTCTCACTGGTTTCTGGTGCTGGTCCATTTATTTCCTTGGGCCAGATCACCAGCAGTTTCCTGTTCCTTCACTAGGAACTTCAAACTCAGTTTAATCAGGGGCTGCAGTTGCTACCTATGTTGCAAAAGCCCCTTAGGTCCAGGTTAACAGAGGCAGGTGAGGGGTTTACAAGCCTCTGCTCTGTTACCTGTCCCATGTATGTAAATACATGCTCTTTATATAACTGAGTTAACTTTGACATAAGTGAAAGGTTTTGGATCAATTACATATTACTGAAGAGAATACAATTCCATGTACATTGCAGACATGTGAAAGACAGGAGTAATAGATGGTATGTATCCCTGGGTTGCTTTGTTTAAAAAATTATGTAATGCTTGGCAATGTTAGGTTTCTCCACAGTAATTTCTTTTGCATGATGAAAAGATAAAAACACCTTATAATTAAAGGCTATGAACACAGTGATTTCAGCAAAACATTCCGTGTGCTGACATTACTCTATGTGCCACTAATTTGTAAGGTGTCTAAATCTCTAAAAAAAAAAAAAAAATGAACATTAAATAATCTCATTGAGTGCTAAAAGAAATGCCATTGTTTCATTTTAAATATTTCTCACTCAATTTGGATTTCTGTCATTTAACAACAATGCTATAGTCCCTCAGTGTTTTTTCATATATGATGTTATACATCTCAATAGGTAAATAAAATTGGTAGACAAAGGATATGCGAATTACTTCCAATTCTCTGAAGTAACTGAATTATTGAATAGTATTTTTTTAAATATGAAACCTTTTAAACACAGACATATATTCTAGTTCTAAGATTTCTATGCTATACTCATCTGGCTGAACTTTTTTTTTTTTTTCTTTTTTTTTTAAACGGAGTATTCCATTCATGCACAAGAGAAACTATTTTGTACAAAAAATACAACTCCTTGAGGAAACACAGGGTTTGAGTGATAAATATTTAATAAAATAAGTTCTTATCTTTAATCAGCTAAGTCAGTATTTTTAATGTGGGAAACAAAGGTTCCTTCTAGCAGTCCTCCATCAGTAAGATGAGGTTCTCCATTTTATTATTGTTCATTTTTAAATTAGCATAATCCTAAAATGAATAGCATGAGACTGACTACACTCAAACCTGAAGCTCTTTATGTTTTAACTGAGTACAGTGGTACTACTCCTAGCATTGTGCTTCAGCTAATGTTCTGAATGTTCTCTACCTCTAAACGTGTACGGCAAGTTCAGTTTTTGTGACCAAGTTTGCCAGTGGTGATGGTGGCTTTTGTGATGCAGACACTTTTCCACCATGAAGTAGCCTGAGCCCCCACTTCACGTAGGTTGATTAACAGCCAGCAGTCAATGCCTTCTACTCACTAGCTGAGTAAGATTTGAAAGTGACAATGGAAAGGTGTAATAGTTCATTATAATTTTCTCACACCATTCAGTTCACTTAGCAGAGCTATCCTCTTTGGAAGAGATGTTAAAATGGATTTTTTTTTCTGTTCATGTATGCTGCCAAGTGAGAATTAAAGAAAGCCTGAGGCCTTTATTTAAAAGAGAAGAATTAGTGTGGGATTTTGACCAACATTTGCTCTCAGTAAAAAAGATTCTTATATTCATGTACTACTGTGGAAATTTCAAAATGGATAATTTAAGTATGCAAAAGGGAATACAAGAGCTCAGTTTTGGACTCTAGAAAACAGATATTTTTAGGCTATACTGAAGCTTTGAAAAATCTGTTTCCTGCTCTGGGTGTGTTGTATACCTTCAATAGGTGCTCTGGTTCTAGCTGTGCTCTCAGAAACCAGGATTTTCAGAAGACAGTTTTACATGAGGTTGTAGTACACAGCCACAAATGCCACATAATTCCTTTTCTGCTCATTATGGACTCTTTGGGGTCTATATGGTGATATTCACAAGCTGGATACCCATCCCATATCTCAACCCAGCTACCAGGAAATTCTACATGGACATATTGTCTCTACTAAGCTATGTCTCCAGTCATGGCAAACCAACTCTTTGGGCATTTCAGACAGAACCATGCATAATTGTCCCAGCATAATTGATCCCAACACCTTCATAATGGACTTTGAATCCTGTGACAACCACCTGTCCCAGAGATGCCAGAACCACTAGGTGCCAGTCTTTGAGGCCAATAGTCAGGGACAAACACCCAAAATCACTAGAAATATTCTCTTTCTGAGAGAAAAAAGGGGAACCATGTGTTTTGTCTACATAGCAACACATCTGTGGTTAGCTGATTCATACAATGAAAAATGTCTGCTTTGAATGACTCACTATGGCCACAGAAGTGTGTCCATGTAGAGGTCACATAAGACCACCAGTTAGTCATGTGGACAGCCTAAGTGACCTCTGGTGATAAAACCACTGATACGTTATGACCAGTTATTCAAAACTCTACTGAGTTACTTCCTGGTGCAGTTTTAATTAGGACCTCTTCCCCTACAGCAGTTGTTGGCAACCCACCAAACATCCCAAAGATGACATCCACACCCATTCTGAGCAGCACACAGGGCTTCCAGCCCTTCAATGCTACATCTGCTCTCCCCTCTGGCTCCATCCTCTCAGCAGTGCCTGGGGCCTCACGAGTTGCTGTGCACATGCTGACACCTCCCCCCTACTGACCCTGCCCCCCATTCACAGCGGGGCCTGGCACCGCATGTGCAGTGGCTCTTTCTGCCACTGGCCTTGCCCCCAGAACCTGCCAGGGGTTGGGGGGTGCAGAGCTGGCATAGGGATCTGCAAAGTTTGCTGACCCCTGCCCTACAGGGATATAGAGGGGCAATAGTACTGCAAACTAAAGCAGTGTGTACTGCCTGTTCTATTACCTGCTACATAAAAGAAGCAGTTTGTGCTGTAAATGGGAGAGTAGACTGAAGACTAAGGTTCTCTTCCCAGTTGTGCTCTTGAAGATACTTGGATACCATGGTGTGAGAACACAGAAGTCTACTGGGATTCTTGCTGTAATTACTGCTTCTGCTCCATCAACTCAGTTTGAGCCTCCAATTCCACCACCTCTGACAGGTATTCCCTACTCTAGTATATCAACTCTACATAACCCCTCCCTCACATACACATTGAGTCCATCGCATCCCTTTTCCTCAGGAAAATGTTCTATCAGTCACAAAACAAGAATTAAACCATGAGAATGCAACATTGATTTCCCCAGTTCAGGATTGCTAACACCTGAGCTTGGGAGTTCAGCAGCCAGCTTTCTTCTAATTAACTTCTGTTCCTCTAATCCTGTAGCAGCTCTTTTTTAAACCTTCTCTGGCAGCACCTGTGAGTTGAGCTGTCACTGACTTTTTATCAGTGACCAGAATAGTGACTAGATTCTGCCATACTGTTCTATCACTAAATTGGTATTTCTGTACTTTAAACAGAAATGAAGATTTGAGTAAGGCTTTTATTTCTATGAAGCACCCTAGCTCAGTTTTCCCCACTGTAAACAAGACAACCTCTAATATTTTATTGAAGTACACTTAGTTACTAGCTATAACTAAATAACTATATAAACTTTGACATATTTAATATTTTGCATCACTGAATCCATGGGGTTTGCTTTATTAATGCCATATATTTATTTGGAGTTACAAATTAAATCCCCAGTCCTGCAAGCCCCACTGAAGTGAAGTGTCTGAATTCTCTCAACAGCCTGCTAAAATGAGGTGTTATGCACTGCTTTTACTTAGTCTCTTAGCCATAATGAGACTGTGTGGTACATGTAATTTTGGTAGCATATCAGAATCTATTATACATCACACTTAGGTACCTCATTCTTCAAGAATATCTTTTCCAGCCTATACTGTAGGCAAGTTATGTAGCCAGTTAATCATCTGCACTGGCAGATTATTCTTCAACCTGAGCACACATTACTTCTACTATTTGAAAAATTTACTGCGTGATCACTATCCTTATAGAAATATGCCAGGTAGATTTGCCACATATACACCTTTTGTGCCTATCATATGGAATGAGGCAAGTTTTAATTTTTAACATTGACACACCACTAAAAGTTTTGCAAGTGTTTGTAGTGCAAAATAAGCTAGGCAATTTCATAGCTATTGTAGGCTAACATTTTTTTATCTCCCAGAAAAGAGTCACATGTCACAAAGGCAGAATACATTTGAGTCACCAGCAGTTTTATAGCATAAATAAGTATACCTTTTAGGAGAAAAGTCTCTGGGGATATTTCTCAAAACCAAAGATTTGAGAAATAAAATATCCATCTAAGAAAACATTTCTGGGAAATGCTGTTTGAAATAAAACACCTACAAAATTTCTATGTTAAAAATCACTCCTGCCACCCCTTTCTGATTAAAAACCACCTAACCCCCACTTTCCAACCCAGCTTCTAAAGCAGGCTTTTATAAATGCAGGCAGATCCCTAATAACCCAAAGGTGATCCAACCCCTCCTATTACTCCACCCAATTAGTTCCCAACAGGATCATTTATAAAAATGGATCCAGCTACCTTCCTTTCTCTCCCTTCCTTCCCGCCTCCCCCCCTTTTTTTTGTTCCTTTGGTTTATAAATGACCACAGTATCACTATGGTTCACTTAATGTCTATATATATTTAGAAAGACACTTTGTTCTTTTACTATAATGTGACAAACTAATTTATTAGAGGCTTTCACTTTGTACATTTATTAAGGGGCCTGCAAAGGGATTCATTTCTGTATCATTATTAGGATGTTATTCTTCAACTATATGTTCATGGATCTACTTTGATTTTAGATGTCTTTGCCACTTGTGCTGAGAATGCTACACTTCTGCAAAATGGTTGCTTGCACTGAATTTGTGACATTTTTTCTTGTGACCCTTTGCTTCATACAGTGATGGACTCCATATTTATTGCAAGCAAATTTGGTGTCTGTCATTGGTTTGTCTTTGTGTTCTGTGTACTTCAGTTCTTTCACTGAGGGCTAGCACTTCACATTGTGAAGCCCTCCCAGTGTCACCTGTTCTTTTCAAGGGCAAATCCATTTCTCACAATAACTTTATTTTGGCCTGGTTGTCAGTTATCTCACAATGAATTTTATTTCCAATCAGTCTTGATTACCATTCAAGTTTACATGATATAGGTTTATTGCTCAGGTCAACAGTCTCATCTGATCACCAGTGTCTTGTCAAGATAATAACTTTTCCAAGTGACATTCTTATAGGATGCAACAAATAAAAGTTTGAATGGCATTTTTGCTAACACTTTGTATTACATTTCATGGTCCCTTGTTCCCTTGTAGCTCTCCAGTGCTTCTGGGCCTTAAATATATAGCAGTTTGGAGGATTTCACACCATTCTATTCTTTACATTACCACTTTTGGAAATGCTACAGTTACATTTCATCTCCAGTTCTCTGCCCAGTTTCCTTGTAGACAGATCCCAATGGCTTAATTTACTCTATTTTTGCTTTAGTTTATATCTGACACCATATAATAAGGGTGCGACACACAGGACTAATCTTGATTTCCTGGACCTGGTGATGTGACATGAGTCAGTGTCTCTAAAAAGACAGTTATATCCCTGTCTCATCAGTGGGTTCAATATTCACAGACTTTGAAGGTACTGCTGCAGTTTTCCAGCCAAATAAGGCACCCCTGCTATTCATATGCATGCACTATGAAGTATATAGTAGCTAGTGTACAAGCTGCTCTTTCATACTAGAGATCAAAAGTCTCAATTGCCACACAATTCACCTTGCTCATCCTCCTCTACACCGTCAGGATGGCTGTTATGCTCTTATAACTGCATCACAGACCAATCTTCAGGCAGGCGGATTCCTGTCCCTCTCCACCCCCCTCCCCACCCCAGGGCACCATGGAGAGGAGCTGCTCCTCCCCAGGCATGGTGTTAAAAGAGCTTCCCAAAGTGGTTTTGATGGCAGGACTGACAATTTCAGCAACGCCACAGAGGGTGCCACATGCGCTCCAAATGGGCTCACGTGTCATTCTTGGCATGCATCCTGGGGGTTGCCGACCCCTGGTCTAGACTATGTGTTCTTAAGTTTGGAATTCATGGCTAAACAGGAGAATAAAATACGTGAGTAGAGGCAAAAGACATCAAATACTAGGGAGGAAAATAGAAAGGAGGATAAACTCTGTCAATTGGAGTATAAAAGTATAGTAAGGGAGGCCAAGAAAAAAATTAAGAGCAACCAGTTAAAGACACAAACACTAACGAGGGAGGTGGGGGGAAGTACATCAGAAGCACAAAGACTGGGAAGACTACCAAATAGTCAAGGATGCCACTGGATGATCAATGTGTTAAGGTGTAGAAGGCTGTAGGACACAGAGGATAGGAATAAGTGGTCAGTTTTCACAATGGAGAAAGGTAAATAGTGGGCGTTCCTTCTTAGTCCTCCTTTTTCCACTCAAACTGCCCCATGACACTGCCCATATATCTGAGATCTTTGCCGTCAGCATGTAAGGACATGATCCTGCTGTACTGAAATCAATGGAAGCAGGATCATATGCTAAACATTTAAGCTGCCCAGTCCCATGGCTATGCATCCATGTAGAATGCAATCTTAGAGCCTAGGGTCTGCATTTGCTATTGCAAATAAAAAGACGGATGAGAAAGTTGTGGACTGAAGGAGAATGACCTAGGAGAGCAGCAAATAACTTAGGATGAGAATAGAAGAGTGGTAAGAGAACTGAGGGAGGAAGATGAGAGCAGTAGTGAGAGGTATTAAAAAAAAAGTGAGGACCAAAGGTTGCAGCTGGATGCCAGGGTAAGAGGAACAGAATAGAAGCAGTAGAACAACACATGATGGGAGTAGCTAAGATGACAGTCAGAGTCCTGATTTAGCATCAAGAGACTGTTTCTTTTTCTTTAAAAGAAGTATTTTGGGTTATGGCGTCTCAGAAGGAAAATGAAGGTGGTTGAAGTTCTTGAATGGAAAAGGTATATGAAAACACCTGTGAAGGGTAGGCTAAACTGGAGTGAAACTCCTTTGGGCGTACTTTTAAAACATTCGCCAGGTTTGCTAGGCTCATGAACAGACATGTTTACTGAAACTCAGTGGAGCATGCTAAAAGTCAGAACAAAAAAACAGACTGATTCAGCACAGGGGATACCAGAGTGGCTGAATGTCAGTCATCACTACCTCTCAAGGTTATCGAAAATGCCACGAGAAAAGTGGACAGGGAACTCCAATAAGACACAACACAATCCAGAAGAGGAGCATTCATCCTCTTTCTTACAGCAAGGTTGATAACTGATGATTGTGCCTGGTGGCTCCGTTCTGTCAGTGGAAGAATTATCAAAAAGTTACCCCTTAAGTATTATTCATGATATAATCCTTTGTATTTCTTATGAAAATACCTCCAGCTAAGTACCTCCAGCTATTAACATGATGGGGCAGACTCACATTTAAATACATCCAAACTCATATGTTAGTGGATCAACCCTGACCAGTGTGCCCAACGAGAGCCAAAATCAGCAAAGTTTACTCACACTGAGAAATGGAATCACACTGATTTATACAAGCTGAAGATCTGGCCCACTGAATAGACTTTATTCTGAAGAGAGTGCTATTGATTTCAGGCTGTTTTCATTTTGCTTTATAACTCCTTTGTATTCATACAATTTCTGTTCTTTGTTCCCATTTGATTAAATAATCATAAAAAAGAAGGGAAAAAACAAAACAAAAGAAAAAACACTGAAAACATTTTTTTTCTGTAAATATTTTTGAATGTACCATAATTAAGTATTGTAGGATGTGTGGGCACATAAGCAGATTTTTCAGACACAAGTGACCATTAGGAATTTGTCATATTAGGAAAAGAGGCACAGGAAAATGAAGTTCCAAAAGGGTAGCCGTGTTAGTCTATTGCAGAAAAACAAACAGAGTCCTGTGGCACTTTTAAAGATTAACAGATTTATTTGTCGCATGAGCTTTCGTGGGAGAAAATCCGACTTCGTCAGACACTTTGAAAACTAGGAAATTGCCACAGGAAAATGAAGGTTATTCAGAGAGTGATGGAGAGGGATAAAGAGATAAAAAGAAAGAAAGTCACCAATCCACAAAGCTACAACCAAATATCAAAACAAACCCCAACTAGGCCCACAACAAACGTTTTTTGTTTGTTTGTTTTGAAGAATTGTGGTTAATTCTATTTCCAGAGGGGTTTTTTTTGTTGTTGTTTTTCAGTTTTTTTAAATGAATCAATTATAATAGTTCTGTACACTCTGGTAGTCTTACTAAACAAGACTGGAAGGAGTCTATACAGTAATACCGAACAGAGAAAATCTCTTCTTATAACAGTCCCAGCTGAAATTTTTTCAGGGAAACATCCAAACTATTGAGGACTTTTCTGAGCTCCTCCTGAAACGAAAACTTCTTGAGATTAGGCCACATACTCTTGCAAAACTAAAACCATATTAGACAATACATTATGCTAAATCTTCATAAATTTATTTGATATTTTAAAGCATTGTACTTTTTTGGAGAAAGGAACGATGGGAGCTCATAACCAGAGAGGTTAACTTTATAGTTTTTGTGGACAAAACTTCCTAGTATTCAAGAGGAATTCTGCTAGACTTAGGGACTGTGTAAAAACTAAGGGCTATTGGCCACTGCACTGAACCGAAGGGAAGGAGCTTCCATTCAACTCAGCACTATCCAGTTTCTGGGGTAGTGTTCAGGGATCAAACTTCCTGATTGGCTGAGCGGGTTTTCACAGATCCAAGCAGTCAATTAGGAAGTTCAAACTGATGGTGGCAAATTTGCTGCTGTAAATGAAGACAAGCCCATAAGCAATGTGACCTAAGTCGATGTACCTTACATTGAATTGCTGCAGTGTCCACACTATGCTATGTTGACGCATATGCTGTCCCTCTCATTTAGGTGGGTTACAGATGTCAGTGGACGAGCACTCCCATTGACTGATCATGTCTTCACCAGATCTGCTAAACTGATGCTGCTGCTTTGATGGCAGTGGTGCCAATTTAGCATGCTAGTGAAGACAAGACCTCTGTAAAAACATCAGTACTTTGCTCCAATGCACTGTTACTTCCTCACATACACAGACAAATTATAGTATGGTTGCTTGCTTGCTATTTTTGTTTGTTTGATTAGTTGGTTGCTCTGCCTAGACTTTGCCAGGCACACAGGTCTGATAAAAACCCATTGAACTCAGTAAAAGACTTATAGGCTATCTCTACACTTGTTAATTTAAGTCAACTTAGCTAAGTCGACTTAGCATGTCCACATTCAAAAATTAAGTCGACTTAAAGGGGACCCTGCCAAATCGACTTAGAGAGTCCACACTGGATGCCTAAGTTGACTTGTAGGGGCTAGGTGGACCTGGGACAAGTCCACGGTGGCAGGGGGGCACCCCTTGCCAAGTGCCAGAGGGCTCAGCATTTGCCCCATTGTACCTGGGTACAATGGGGGCTGAGCCAGACAGAGACACTGGCAGGTCATAGGAGCAGGGTGGGCAGGGCTCTGTCCTACCCTGTGGTGGGGGGGGGGCACACCAGGCTCTGCCTGTGCCAGCCACCCTGGCAGGGAGGGCAGTGGGAGAGCCCTGAAGCCTTTTAAGTCAATTTAAAGTTGATTTTGGGCTAATCTGCGTCCATACTGGCTAAGTCGACTTAAAACAATGTTTAATAAAGTCGACTTTAATTTTCCTTAAGTCGACTTAAGCTGCTGCTTAAGTCGACTGAAGGAAAATGTAGTGTGGACGCAGATTAAATTAAGTCGACTTAAGCAAGCTTAAATTGACTTAATTTGTAAGTGTAGATGCACTCATACTGACTTTAGTGGGCTTTGCATCAAGCACCCACAAGAAGAAGTATTGAAATGCTGTGGTAAAGAGAATTCTCACACAACATTTGGCTCAGCCTGGACCAGACAGAAGTGTAATGGGAAAGTTTACTCCTCTGAAAATTTCCAGCCCAATTTTCTAGACCAAGAATTTTGGATAAATTCAGATAAACATACGCACTCTGAGCATTTGTCCAAACCAGACCTGAAGTATTTTGAAGTTTGTCCCTCATGAGGTCATGAATCAACAATTACACAAAATACATCTCAATTCTCATCCAGCATAAAATGGTGTTGCTCCATTGAACTCTGTGGAGCAATGGGTTATTTACACCACCTGTGAATCTACCCACATATGGTACTCAACAAACATTCACTTAAAGCTATGAGTAATTCAAATTGTTTGAAACTGTGACACAGCTGCAGCATAAATCATACTTCGAAAAGAAAAACCCTTCATAATTAAGTAAAAGACAATGTACAGAGAAAAATCGAGGCCATTTTGGTTGTTCAGTTCTGTATAAGGGCAATAGAAAAAGAAATCATTTATCAGATTTGTCAAGAGTAGCTCCTTTAACTCCAGTTCGGTACTTGATCTCTTGCCTTTAAAAACGTAACTCTTTCATACCTTGATTGAAAATGGTGTGTGTGTGTGTGTGTGTGTGTGTGTGTGTGTGTGTGTGTGCATTTATTCATGGCTCTTGTTCATGATGTCAGAGGACATCTGGCTCTAAGCATAATTGAAGAGCTATCTAACAATAACCTTAATGATCTTAGCCCTTGATAGACTTATTTGTAGACTGCTGAACCGCATTGTCACTTAAAACAATCTTCGCACTGCTTCCTTCATATGTGCCTCTTGTTAGGCTTTTCTGGTTCTTAGTGTGTTTTGGGGTTGTTTTTTTGTTTGGTTTGGTTTTTGTTTCTAGTTCACAATATAGGGAAAAATAAAAAATGAAATGTTCTAAAGCAAGATATTGTCAGAATATTTTATAAGGGGATTACTAACTATATGTGGTTAGCAGTTGTGAACTATATGGCACACCTCTGAATAAATTCTAATTCTTTTAAAAATATGTGTAAAGTATAATCTTGTAAGCAAGGTCTGAATGAACTCTCTCCTGCTGATTAGCTGAGGGAGAGGGGGACAAAAAGTTTCAGGGACGGACAGAACATACTTGTATGAGCACACCTGCCCTGTCTAGGTGCTCAACAATATAGGGCTGCTCTGCCTAAGTGATCATTTTAGTTGGTGTTGGGTTACAAATCACATTAGTATTAATTGCAGGAGAAATGAAATGTTGTCCTCCTTATTTTGTCAATTGCGGGAGGATCCAGATTATTGAAAAAAAGGCAAATATAGTGCCCATTTTCAAAAGAGAGAAGAAGGAGGATCCAGGGAACTACAGACCAGTCAGCCTCACCTCAGTCCCAGGAAATATCACAGAACATGTCCTCAAAATATCCATTTTGAGACACTTGTAAGAGAGAAAGGTGATCAAGAACAGTCAGCATGGATTTACCAAGGTCAAGTGATGCGTGACCAATCTAATTGCCTTCTCTGATGAGAGGACTGACTCTCTAGATGTGGGGAAAGTGGTGCATATGGTAAACTTTGACTTTAGCAAAGCTTTGGATATGGTGTACAACAGTATTCTTATTAGTAAGTTAAAGAAGAATGGATTGGATGAAGGGACTATAAGATAGATAGAAATATGGCTAGATCATCAGGCTCAACAGATATTGATCAGTGGCTCAATGTCTAGTTGGCATCCAGTAATAAGCGTAGTGCCCTAGGTGTCTGTGTTGGTGCTGTTTTTGTTCAACATCTTCATTAATGATCTGGACGATTGGGTGGATTACACCCTCAGCAAGTTTGAAGATGACACTCAAATGGGGGGAGTGGTAGGTACACCCAGGAGGGTAGGGATAGGATACCAAATGACCTAGATAAATTGGGGGATTGGGCCAAAAATATCTGATTTAGTTAAAAAAGAACAAGTGCAGAGTCCTGCACTTAGGAAGGAAGAATCCCATGTACAGCAACTGACTGGGATCTGACTGGCTAGGCAGCAGTTTTGCAGAAAAGTACCTGGGGATTACAGTGGACAAGAAACTAGATATGAGTAAACAGTGTGCCCTTGTTGCCAAGAAGGCTAACAGCATATTGAGCTGCATTAATAAGAGCATTGCCAGCTGATTGAGGGACATGATTATTCCCCTCTATTAAGTTCCTGGTGAAGCCACATTTAGAGTATTACATCTAGTTTTGGGCCACTGACTATAGAAAGGAGGGAGTCTAAAGGAGATAACAAAATGATTAGGGGGATGGAACACATGACTTATCAGGTGAGGTTGAAGGAACTAGGCTGCTTTAGTCTGAAGAAGAGAAGACTGAGGGGAATTTGATAACAGCCTTTATTTACCTCAAAGAAGGTTCCAGGGAGGATGGATCTAGGCTGTTCTTAGTGGTAGTAGGTGACAGAACAGGACCAAAGGTCTCAAGTTGCAATGGGGAAGATCTGGGTTGGATATTAAGAAAAACATTTTCCACAAGAAGTTGGTGAAGCACTGCAATGGTTACCTAGGGAAGTGGTGAAATCCCTGTCCTTAGAGGTTTTAAGGTGTGGATTGACTGAGATGATTTAGTTAGGACTGGTCCTACTTTTGAGCAGGTGGTTGGACTAGATGACCTCCTGAGGTCCCTTCCAACCTTAAATTTCTATGATTCTATTGTATTCATAAGGGGCAGCAGAACTGTGCTTAGCCTGTTCTAATGGAAGGGTCACTGTCATGTGAACAGAACAGCTACACAAGAAGCTCAAATGCTAAAGGCCTGTGAAGGTTGATGGGACATGGGGATAGGTGTTCCTTCCTGGAAGTGTGGGTTCTGCCTAAGAGCCCTAGGCATGGTTTAATCTCCCCTTTCCACTGTTTAAGATAGAGCTAATTAAGATTTCATTAAGAACCTTTTGTTTTAAGTGCTCACTAGATGATGATACCATGTACTGTGGGACAGCACTCCTGCCTGCTTCAGCACTGAGGTTTCCCTACTGAGAACTAACAATCACTAAGGGTGCATCTACACTTATAAATTAAGTCAATTTAAGATTACTTAAATCAACATAATTTAATCTGCATCCACACTACATTTTCCTTAAATTGACTTAAGGAAAAATAAAGTCGACTTTATTAAACCTCATTTTAAGTTGACTTTTCTGGCTAAGTCGACTTTATTAAGTTGACTTAGCCAGTGTGGTTACAGAGTAGCTCTAAGTCGACTTTAAGTTGACTTAAAGGGCTTCAGGGCTTCCCCACTGCCCTCCCTGCCAGGGTGGCTGGCACAGCCAGAGCCTGGCGTGCCCTCCTACAGGGTAGGACAGAGCCCTGCCCACCCTGCTCCTATGCCCTGCCAGTGTCCCTGTCCGGCTCAGCCTCCATTGTACCCAGGTACAATGGGGCAAATGCTGAGCCCTCTGGCACTTGGCAAGGGGTGCCCCTCCTCCCCCCGCCCGCCACTGTGGACCTGTCCCAGGTCCACCTACCTCCTACAAGTTGACTTAGGCATGCAGTGTGGACACTCTAAGTCGATTTGGCAGGGTCTCCTTAAGTCAACTTAATTTTTGAGTGTGGACATGCTAAGTTGACTTAAATTAACAAGTGTAGACATAGCCTAAGAGCTGAAATCACTGAGAGCTGGGTGGACCCTAGAAAGACTGACCCACAGAGGTCATAGTATAATAAGTTGGTTGCAGAGGATGATGGTGTGCAGCAGAGAGGCTGACAGGATGATTAGCGTAGTGTCTGCTGGAGCAGCTGGTGATGTGAGCAGCTGGCAGAGTGGCTGCAGAAGTGGTCAGAAGGGTGGCTGGTGGAGCATGAACAGCTAGCAGGGTGGCTGACAGCAGCAGGTAATGCAGTCAGCAGGGCAGCTGATGGAATGCCAAACCATGCAGCAGTGACTGTTAGCGGGTTAAACAAGATGACTTCTTCCTCCTCAAATCCCCAGCATGGTGAAAAAAGTGAACTCATTCAGATGCATCTCCAAGATGTAGGTCATCACACACCAAGGAAAATAATTATAAGTGGGTCATGGGGAAGCAAGAAGGGAGAGGCAAAGAAAACTGCCCAGAACTACTACACTGGGGTTTTGCTCATGGTTTTTATGTTTATGAATCCTGCTCGTGCTGTTTTCCCTAACTAAAGCTGAATAACTTCCTTTGTTTTATTAAGAGGTCTTCTTTCTGCACTCAGCCTCTGTGTTTGTGAGAGGGGAAGTATCAACTTTTGGGTGCCCAGAGAGTGGCATGTAATTTCCTAGGGCTGTGTCTACACTTGTAAATTAAGTCGACTTAGGCTTGCTTAAGTCGACTTAATTTACCCTGCGTCTACACTACAGTTTCCTTAAGTCGACTTAAGCAGCTTGCTTAAGTCAACTTAAGGAAAATAAAGTCGACTTAATTAAAATTAAGTGGACTTTATAACACCACCTTTCTATTAGACCTAAGGCTTAAGTCAACTCCCTAGAGTCAACATATTATGCGGAAAGGAGTAAGTTTTGTTTTCCACAACATAAAGAAAGATACTATGTATAAAGGCTAATTGTTCCAAAAGACAGGCATCTTGGGTACTTTATGGGTAAAAGACCTGGGGCCACTTTTTATTAAAGAGACTGGAATGTTTGACAGCAGTGCAGACACATCATTCAGATTAAGCTGATTAAAACATTAAAGGGAAAAGCTAATTACATGTTTTACTAAATCCATGATAAAAATAAGAGGGTTTCTTTACCTGATTGATAGGTGGAAACTGGGTCCTGAAAGGACATCCTTAGTATTCATCTCAATCTACACTTTTCAAACAAGCTGAAATCTCAGAAGCAAGCATCGCTTTAAGCACTTTTTTCAATGCCTCTGTAGACTATCTTTTGAAGGTTAGGTGAACACCAAAATGTTACCTTTTGTTTTTCTTTTGATTTCTATATGTACTGCGAGATTCCATGTCTTCTTCTTTGAAGCTTATGCTTTCTGCTGTTTTTGTGTTGCTTGTATCCCTTCTATTCCCACTTGCTTTTTCTAACTCTCTTTTAGCTTTTGTCTTCTCTTAGAGCTTTATCTGTATAATTCCTTGGAGCTTCATGCTGAAGACGCATGACTTGACTGCAAGCATTCACAAGTCA
This sequence comes from Pelusios castaneus, assembly GCA_007922175.1. Classification (NCBI taxonomy): domain Eukaryota; kingdom Metazoa; phylum Chordata; order Testudines; family Pelomedusidae; genus Pelusios; species Pelusios castaneus. Next base: position 11,640,682 of record ML685766.1, read on the forward strand.
CAAATTAAATGAGCTTAGGAACTCTGTGTATCCTGATGCCAAGTGTGAAAAACTTTCCTAAATGCTGCAGTTTTGGTGGTAATTATTGAAACCAATAATAAAAGAATGGTGTAATAAAATGATGGGTAATATTGGCACCAATACCAGACAGCAAAAATATTTTGCTTTAATGGATGATAATGTTATTGATTCCTGTTCTGCAAAACACCATTTAAAAGCAAATAAAATCTGTTCCTTTCGATGGTAGATATTTTAAGGGCCATTGTCTTTAGAATGTTTACAATATTTCATTGAATTTGTGTTGTCTCTTTAGTTCTGTAGATGTTGGTCACCACAAATGCAAAGATGTTGAGGTCTCATAATTCTTAGAACAATGTCCTTAAGAGTTACATTGAGTAGAAATACTTATATATCAAGAGACTCCATCTAGAATTCTGGACTTTGATTGTCATTTTGACAGACCTTCTCAGTCAAGCAGGGTCTAGCACTTTGAATTGAAACCTCCAAGAAAATCCTAGAAGCTGCAGAAAGTGGTATTGGACTATCTCTAGGTGGCAGGTCATAGAATCATAGAATCATAGAATAATAAGGATGGAAGGGACTTCACGAGGTCATCTAGTCCATCCCCCTGCTAAAAAGCAGGGACACTCCCACTAAATCACCCCAGCCAGGGTTTTGTCTAACCGGGCCTTAAAAATCTACAAAGATGGAGATTCAACCACCTCCCTAGGTAACCCATTCCAGTACTTCACCACCCTCCTAGTGAGAAAGTTTTTCCTAATATCCAACCTTGACCTCCCCAGCTGTAATTTGAAACCATTGCTCCTTGTTCTGTCCTCTATTACCATCGAGAACAGCCTACCTGCCTCTTCTTTGGAGCACCCCTTCAAGTAGTTGAAGGTTGCTATCAAATCTCCCCTCAGTCTTCTCTTCTGTAGACTAAATAAGCCTAGTTCCTTCAGTCTCTCCTCATAAGTCATGTGCCCCACACCCCTAATCATTTTTGTTGCCCTTCGCTGGACTCTTTCTAATTTGTCCACATCCTTTCTGTAGTGGGGAGCCCAAAACTGGACACAGTATTCCAGATGTGGCCTGACCAGTGTCGAATAGAGGGGAATTATCACATCCCTCGATCTGCTGGCAATACTCCTACTGATGCAGCCTAATATGCCATTGGCCTTTTGGGCAACAAGGGCACATTGTTGGCTCATATTCATTTTCCCGTCCACCGTAACCCCCAGGTCCTTTTCTACAGTGCTGCTACTTAGCCGATCGGTCCCCAGCCTGCAGCAGTGCATGGGATTTTTCCGTCCTAAGTGCAGGACTTTGCACTTGATCATTAATGAAGATGTTGAATAGAACCGGCCCCAGGACCGACCCCTGGGGCACTCCACTCGTTACCGGTTGCCAACCAGACATCGAGCCATTGATTCCTACCTGCTGAGCCCGTTGATCTAGCCAGTTTTCGATCCACCTTACGGTCCACTTGTCCAACCCATACTTCCTTAACTTGCTGACGAGAATGCTGTGGGAAACCGTATCAAAAGCCTTGCTAAAGTCGAGGTATACCACATCAACGGCTCTTCCCGCATCCACAAATCCAGTCATCTCATCATAGAAGGAAATCAGGTTGGTCAGGCACAATTTGCCCTTGGTGAATCCATGTTGACCTCTCCTGATCACTCTATTTTCCTCTAAGTGTTTCAGGATGGATTCTTTGAGGACCTGCTCCATGATTTTCCCAGGGATTGAGGTGAGGCTGACCAGTCTGTAGTTCCCCGGATCCTCCTTTTTTCTTTCTTGAAGAGAGGTACTATATTTGCCTTTTTCCAATCCTCTGGGACCTCCCCCATTCACCACGAGTTCTCAAAGATAATGGCCAGCAGCTCTGCAATCACTTCAGCCAATTCCCTCAGCAACCTCGGATACAGTTCATCCGGACCCATGGACTTGTGCACATCCAATTTCTTTAAGTGTTCCCTAGTCTGACTTTCTGTCACCGAGGGCCGCTCTCCTCTCCATTCCACCTTACCCCGTCTAGTAGCCTGGGAGCTGGCCATCCTTGTGAAGACTGAAGTAAAAAAAGCATTGAGTACTTCAGCCTTTTCCGCATCATCCACCATGAGGATGCCTGCCCCATTCAATAAGGGACCTACACCACCCCTGATCCTTTTCTTGTTGCTGATATACTTATAGAACCCAAAGCGATGATATATGTCCAGCTCCCATGTGCCAGAGCAAGTGCTCCATTTGGCCAATTAAGAAGGCCTGGGAGAATCTAGGGGCTATAAATGATTAGCAAAGGAGGCACCAAGGGAAGGGAAACTTGATGAAACAGAGACCTGATGGAGAGAAATCCTAGATTGGTTCAGTCAAGAAGGGCAGATGAGAGCTGCCAGAGATCAGAAGACTGGAGTCGTCCTGAAAGGAAGTAGAAGTTGATAGAAGGCTGAAGGCAGGAGAGCAGCAAGAGTGTTTTCTGATTGGGGTCCCCAGCTAGAGAGCCGGAGCTGAGGGCTGGAGAGGGCTGACGGCAGGGGAACAGCAGAGAAGCTTACTTGCTGACATTTATAGAGGTGGAGAGTTAGACCCCAGAAACTATGAGAGGGCTCTGGAAGTGAGGAATGCTTGCAGCAGAGAGTATGTGAGTTTTCCTGCTGGGAAAAGCAAGTTTGCAGTTGTACTGTTCAGGGACACAAAGAGTACTGACAGAACCCAGGTGTGGTTCAAGGTACTAGTGTGTGGAATGTGGAGCCTCAGCTGCAGTACCCTGTCCTGTTCAGGATGCCATACTTTAAAAAAGAAAAAGATATGAACAAACTGTACAGTCCAGAGGAGAGCAACAAAAATGTTTTAGAAAACCTGACCAATGGAGGAAAGATTTAAAAACTAGGCATGTTTAATCTTGAAAAAAAGAAGACGGATGGAGACCTGATAAGTCTTCAAACAGTTGTACTCCTGGCAGACTTTCTATGCTGCCTGAATTCTCTTTGCTTAGTGGAATTCATGGAGTAATTCTGCCTGAGTACTCCATAATACATTATAGCTTTGTGGCAAAGTTAATCAGTAAAAGAATTTTTCCAATTTTCTTAATAAAGGAAGTTCAAGTTTCCCCATATTCACTCTCTTCTTGAATTACGTAAAGAACCTCTAGCTACTGCTATCAGAAATATTAGTGACTGAGCTGGCATACACACTGAGTCTACCCAAATGCAAATTATCCATACATGAAGATTTATGTGTAGCTTCAAGTCCGCTATTCAACTTGAGTGAATTATTCACAAGGACATAGGCAGTTGGTCTTTTCCATCTCTTACTTCTGTGATTCTACGATCAACATGTTTTCCTATTACCATCGGTATACGATGAACAACCAAAAAATCTGAACTCTTTATTCCGAAGTAAATTCTGTTTTCATAACTACTTTCCTTAATTCAATTTCAGATGGAAGTTTAATTATATCAACAACTCAGAAGTAACATACATGATTGACCTGCAAGAAACAATTACTCTCAGTATGAGATTTATGAAGAATATAATTCAGGAGGCTATCAGCAGCTGTTGCCCTCTGAGTTTCTCATAACTGAAAAGAGCAGAATCTATCAACTTGTCTTTAGCTTCCCAGATTAATTACATATTTAAAATAGATCCAAATTAATTATGTATACAAGTTTTTAACATCTTATTTTAGGCAAATTAAGACTGGCCATTTCTCTTTATTTATGCAAAGAAAATTCATTTTCAGGAATGGCTTGACAAAAAATAAACATAAAGGTTTGTGAAGGTAGGCAACTAAAAGGAAAATAATAATCCAAATATGCTAAAAAAGTGAATATTTTTCTCAGCTCCCTTTTTGACATTTCCAAAGGGTATATCAATAAATCCATAATGAAAGTAATCCAAAAGTCTTTTTTTTTCTTTTTAGTTAGAACTTCACAAATTAAACTACTATGTTGCAAACATGCATTTAATAAGTTTGGGATAAATGGGTGGGGGGAAGGACTGAACTAGTTTGAGAAATGGCTCTCAGAACAGATCTCCTAAAACTGTGGAATTGTAATTGCTCCAAATTAGCAAGAGAATTTACTGTAATTTTGCTGTAGTAAACCAGACTGTCATGTATTTTTCAAACTTAAGAAGTCCAAATGTGTGGTTAATGAGTCACTCTGACCTTTAAAAAAATAAAATAAAAAAAGCCCAAGGACTTTAATATCTCTTCCTAAAGAGAGTTGTCCCACAACTCAAATTTGGTCATTTATGTAGGGAATAATAAACATTCCTGGGGCTATTTCCAGAATCATAGATATTCTAAAATCTGAAACCCTACAATATAATTTGAAAGCATCACTGAACAGTTTTAGGCTATGTCTACACCTAAAATGTTAAGTCAACTCTGTTAAGTTGACTTAACAAGGTCGACTTAAGTCTACATAAAGTTGACCTTGTTAAGTCAACTTACAGAGTCTACACTAGATTCTGAAGTCGATGGAGAGCTGTGGCTCCCAGCCCCTGGGGACTCCTGGGGACAAGGGACCCATGGCTCCCTGGCAGAAGGGAGTGGGGACTCCCTTCTCCCTGGGACCCACGCAGGTCCAGGCAAGAGGGTAGCCATGGCTGCCTTCTCCCTGGGACCCACGGGTGGTCCGGCAAGAAGACAGCCCTCTCCCTGGGACCAGCGCCGATCCTGGCAAGAAGGCACGCTTGGCTGCCCTGTCCCTGGGAGCCACGTGGGACCCAACAAGAAGGAAGCTGTTGATGCCTTCTCCCTGGGACCCGGGGGGGTCTCGAAAAGAAGGCAGCCTCAACTGCCTTCTCCCTGGGACCTGCGGGGGTCCCAACAAGAAGGCAGCCATGGCTGTCCTGTCCCTGGGAGCTGCGGGGGTCCCGGCAAGAAAGCAGCCTTGACTGCCTTCTCCCTGGGAGCCGCAGGGGTTCCAACAAAAAGGCAGCCGTGGCTGCCCTCTCCCTGGGACCCACACCAGTCCCGGCAAGAAGGTAGCCGCGGGTTCCTGGGAGAAGGGAGCTGTGGCTCCCCTGTCCCAGGGAGCCACAGCTCTCTTGTCCCCAGCCCTAGGTCGATTTAGGGAACTAAGTCGACCTAGAGCATCCACAACAGTTTTAGGTCAACTTAACAAATTGACCTAGCCATTAAGTCCATCTAACGGACTAACGGCGGTAGTTATTAAGTCGACTTAAGGAAGCTCTTAAGTCAATTTAATGAATGCCTGGTGTGGACAGGGACTAATTTAGGTTGACTTAAGCCTCCTTAAATTGACCTAACTTGCAAGTTTAGACATAGCCTTAGTAATAATCTCTAGGCAATTTCTCTCAGTATCACCATGTAAAACTTCTAGGACCTTAACTAGTCAGACTAAAATACCTATCTACATAAAGTATGCTTGACAGTTAGGGTTGAAATGTACAACGGAGAAGGGGGATAATTTAGAATATTTTAAAATGGTGATACATTTCCAATCACTCTGTCAGCTACAGAATATCTTAGAAGCACTACCTACTGTTACTCTGCTTAAGTCAGGCTAGATAAGTATGTTCATATTTGCATGTACGTATAGCATCTTGGGAAGTTTCATATTTCATCTCTGTTCTTAAGTACCATATGCAACTCATCTGTCTCTATATGTTGCTCTTTTAATTTTTGTAAACAGTCTGTTTTTAGAAATATTTTAATACAGAATTTTCATATATAAAAAGAAATGTGGATTTATTGCCAGTAATTGCACCATAAGTGGGTATGAAGGGGTCAGCTCACTGTTCATGCTTCCTCCTGTCTGGGCATGGCAGCTCTCTCTACACTGAAGTCTATTGCCACTGTTTGCTTGTCCTCTGCACTGTCTTCCGGTTACGTCACTTCAAAGTATGTTGCCTTCTGGGTAGTCCCAACATAAAAAAGCAAGGGGAGTTAACACAAATAAACTGAGTTAAAAACAAAGAGTAAGGAATGTTTCCTTAGGGTATATCAGGATTTGGTCATCCCTTCCCTTAGAGAGGGGCCAGCAGGCAGTGGTTCTCAAGGACATTCCTGCCTTCCTTCAGCCCTTTCCTCTTGGGCAGAGAGTTGAAGATCTGTTCTCTTTCCTGCTCTGCCCACAAGTGAGCTGTTCTGCTTCTCTTTGAACTCCTCCTCCAACCTGTACATGTATGGCAGGGCAACTTCTTAACTCCTTGTTGATCAGTGGGAAATTAATATTTCCCATCAAAGCTGAGTAATAACATATATCTAAGACTAAACTGACTCTTTATTAAGAGAATGTTAACTGAGGTGCTGCAACTGAAGCTAACACTCAAGTCATGAGCGTACAGACTAACTTTCTGGTACCTCCTCCAGACTCTTGCAATCTGTGCTCTTCCTTCCAGATTTCATGCAGGCTGCTACATCTTTCCTTTCAAAAATTTATTTTAGTGTTTTTGGTGCAACCGTAAGCTAGAGTCAGAGGTTACTTGTCCATGATTCACCATTGAGTAATGGCCTTTACCACCATCTCATTATAACGACTTAGATCTTATAGCCCTTTAAGTATGCTCTTCTTCAAACCAGTCTCCCTCTTGTTTGTGGTTTTAGTGTTGGTGGGGAATTTTTTTCCACCCTATTGATGCCTTTATTCTGTGTGTAGTATACTGTTAGTTCTCTGTATTGGTCATATATCTGGCTTCTAACTCTCCAATATCAGGGCAGCTATGGCTAAGGCTCTTTCTGTGTTCTTCTGATAGTCTTCACTGCTGATTTTGGAGTAGCCAGGTGAAGATGTCTTGTGATAAAATTCCCATTTGATGCTGAATCGCTTGAATTTCAAGTGGCAGATGACAGAACAACAATCAGTGGTTTCAAGTTGCAGTGGCAGAGTTCTAGGTTGGATATTAAGAGAACCTTTTTTTCTCTAGGAGGGCGGTGAAGCACTGGAATGGGTTACTGAGGGAGATGGTGGAATCTCCGTTTTTAGAGTTGTTAAGGTTCAGCTTGACAAGGTCCTGGCTGGGATGGTTTAGTTAAGGTTGATCCTGCTTTGAGCAGGGGGCTGGACTAGATGGCCTCCTGAGATCCCTTCTAACTCTAATCAACTATGATTCAGTGTCTAGCTGCATAGGGTCCTCTTGCAGAAACCCAGCCTAAATTTACAACAGAATTTTAGAAGCACCTGCAACCTAGGATACCCATCGTCTCTAGTTCTGCAAGTTCTTACAATATTCTTTGCATACCTCAAACTGTCCCATTAACATTCTTAATTGAGCATACATGCTTAGCTAAGGGATACACTCATTAGTTCATTTCAGGCATGCCTCTATATACCGACATGAAGTGTACCTCCATTTCATGGACCAGGTTTTTAATTTGCTGGATTATCTGCATTTAAATAAAATCTTTTAAATAATATCCTGTCTTTTATACCCTTTTCCATGTGAGGGACAAGTTATGCAACTTCCTATGGCAGTTGTTCCTTATGATCTGGCCAGTCCGGGAACATGAATGGTTTTACTACTCCCTGTGGCACCCCATCTTTTTTTGTGCTTTAGTGGATTGCCCTAGAGCCTCCCATCAGAGATGCAAAGATGTTGAGAGACTGTCTCTTGTTCCACAGAACCATCTATTTTGTTCTCTGGAAGGTATGCTATGCTTAGTGTATCTGCTCCAGTAGTGATTTTTCTGGGGACATCCTTACCTTCACATCATAATGCTGGCTTCTCAACATACATTGCAGTCTCTTGAGCATATTCAGCATTGACTTCTTTGTCCTTTTGAATGGTTTGTGATCAGTCTGCATGTATCCAAAGCTGAACTAATGGAATTATTCCATTCCAAAAAGCACAATCAGAAGTTCCTTTTCTACCTGAACATAACCCTTTCTATATCTGTCAAGGCTACTAGCAAATGCTATTGACTGCTGACTCTGCACCAGTGCTGCTTCTAAGCCTTCTCCTAAGGCATGCAGGACTGGAAGGCACCATGAGAGGTCTTCTAGTCCAGTCCCCTGCACTCAAGACAGAACTAAATATTATCTAGACGAGGAGTCTCAAACTCAAATCACCACAAGGGCCACATGAGGACTAGGATATTGGCCCGAGAGCTGTGTCACTGAAATATTTTCATACAACAAGTTATTATTAGAACTAGAGACAGCGCTGCTGGATAGTCTTATTGCGTCTTTCTAGGGGCCTGAACAAAACACACATTTACTCTTAGAATTACTTCCATTCAAGATGGCAGTATCATCAGAAAGACAAAGAGTAAGCAAATAATCACACTTAAAATTTTTCATTATAAATCAGTGGTTCTCAACCTTTTTGGTTGAGGGCCCAAAATAAGTTTTTAAAACCTGAAGGGCCACCAGTTTATTTAATTAAAATTAAATTAAAAATGAATTAATTGGATTACAATGGATTGTGATTAAAATTAATTAACTGGGTTTAATTAATTGAATTTGAATGAATTTTAATTAAAATTTAATTTTTTAGTGTTTTTTTTTGAAAGAAAGAAAGAAAGAAAGAAAGAAAGAAAGAAAGAAAGAAATGCATCCTCAAGCCTGGAGGGGAGGTGAGCAGCCACAGCCCAGCTCCCAGTTGCACTCTGGGACTGGGCAGGCGGCGGGCCGGGCAGAGACCCCACAGGGACTCCATGGATCCTCCCCCAGCACGGAACTCTCCCTACACCCACAGGATCCCCTCCCTGGAGCCCCTGTACCTGAGTCCTCTCCCAGCCCTAGGTACTGAGTCTACCTGCTTTGGCTCCATGGCCCACTGTGTTCACCTGCTGCTGCAGGCCGGGGCTCCAGCAAATGGTGCGGCTCCCATGTGGTGGTTGGCTTCTCCCCAGCAATGGTGCACCACTGACGGTCCCGAGCTCAGCTCGGTCAGAGCCCTGGGTGGGAGGCAGACAGCCGCAGCCTGGCTGCTGGCTCCCAGCCAGTAGGGGCATGGGCCACTTGAAAAGCCCCATGGGCCAGGGGTTGGGAACCCCTGAATTCCAGGTCTCATCACAGGCTGTAGGAGGTTACTCCACAGGCCACATGTCTGAGACCTCTGGTCTAGACCATCCTTGACAGGTGTTTGTCTAACTCAGTCTTAAAAATCTCCATTGAAAGGGATTCCACAACTGCTCTAGGCAATATATTATAGTGTTTAACTACCCTGACAGCTAGGAAAATTTTCCTAATGTCCAACCTAAATCACCCTTGCTGCAATTTAAGCCCATTGCTTCTTGCCCTATCCTCAGAAGTTAAGGAGAAATTTTTTCCCCTCTCTTTGTAACAATCTTTTATATATTGGAAATTTTTTACCATGTCCTTCTCTTCTCCAGACAAACAACCCCATTTTTTTCCCCATCTTTCCTATGTTTTCATATAAAAACATGTTTTCGACTCCATGCCTATGTGAAGTTCCTGTCCGGCAGCACCAGGCTCTGAATGGTGTGAGGGCTGTGGAGGGCCTTAGCTCCCCTGCTTTTTGCTCCTCCTCTTCCCTGCAAGGCTACACCCATGGCCAGATGAGAAGCTAGACCCACGTAGTAGTGAGAGTTGCCCAGAGAGCCCAAGCACCCTTAGGGAGCTTCAGAGTCCAGGACCCTCCACCTGCTCTGGGTGGCGTGCCCCAGGGCAGGGGTCTGCAACCTGTGGCTCTAGAGCCACATTTGGCTCTTTGGCTGCCCTCTTGCGGCTCTCGGCTCCCCCAGCCACCGGGGTACCCTGCAGGAGGCCCATGCCTGGCTCTGGGCTTCCCCCAGCCACCAGGGACCCCACAGGCAGCCCATGCCAAGCTCCAGGCTTCCCCCCCCCTGCATAAGGAGTCCCTGCAGCAGAAATCCTGGCTCATCTCCCTACACCTCCCACCAGGAGGCTACACCCGTTGTGGCTCTCAAAACACTTTGTTATTGAAGGAATTTTCAAAAATGGCTCTTCTTATCTTTTGGGTTGCAGACCTCTGCCCCAGGGGAAAGGGTCACAGACTAGGGCTGCCCTCGCAACCCAGTCCATCACCGAAGGCAGGTGGAGGGTTTCGGGCTCCCCACAGTGGCCCAGGCTCCTGGCTATGGAAAGGGGATGGAGCTCCTGCATGTGTCCTGGTTTTGCATTTTTAAAAGATGGGCACCTTACTCCTAATGCATCCCAAAACATTTGGGAAGATTTTTTGCAACAGTGTTATACTTTTGACTCATAATTAACTTGTGATCCACTATGACCTCCAGATCCCTTTTTGCAGGACTCCTTCCTAGGCAGTCATTTCCCATTTTCTATGAGTACAACTGATTGTTCCTTCCTAAGTGGAGTACTTTGTATTTATCCTTATTGAATTTCTCCAGTTTGTCCAGATCATTTTGAATTTTAATCCTACCTTCCAAAGTACTGTCAACCTCTCCCAGCTTGGTATCATCCGCAAACTTTGTAAATGTGCTCTCTATGCCATTATCTAAATTGCTGATAAAGATATTGAACAGAACTGGACCCAGAACTGATCCTTGTGGGATCTGATTTGATTTTATTTCCTAAAGATAACCACTAATGATAACTCTTTGGGAATAATTTTGCAGCCAGTTATGTAACCACCTTATAGTATGTTTTAAAGGTTGTATTTCACTAGTTTTTTGTTTGTTTTTGACAGAATGTCATGTGAGACAGTATCAAAAGCCTTACTAAAGTTAAGATATACCACATCTATTGCTCACCTCCATTCACAAGACCTGTTAGTCTGTCAAAGGAAGGTATTAGGTTGGTTTGACATTAATTATACTTGACATATCCATGCTGAATATTGCTTATCACCTTCTTATCTTCCAGGTATTTGCAAATTGATTTTTTTTAATTGTTTGCTCCATTGTCTTTCCAGGTACTGATGTTAAGGTGACTGGTTTGTAATTCCCCAGGTGTTCTTATATCCCTGTTTAGAGATTGACACTATATTTACCGTTTTCCAATCCTCTGGAATCTTTCCCATCTTCCATGTTTTTTTGAGCTATCGACTCAGATAGCTGCTCAGTTAGCTCCTTGAGTATTCTAGGATATATTTCATCAGGCCCTGGTGACTTGAAGACATCTAACATGTCTAAATAATGTTTAACTTGTTCTTTCCCTATTTTAGCCTTTGATCCTACCTCATTTTCACTAGCATTCATTATGTTACATGTTCAATCGCTAATAAACTTTTTTGTGAAAACTCAAACAAAAAACTTATTTAACACTTCTGCCATTTTCACATATTCTGTTAGTGTCCCCCCACACTCCCACTGAATGATAGACTTACCCTGTTCTTTGTCTTCCTCCTCTAATGTATTTGTAGAATGTTTTCTTGTTGCCCTCTATGTTTCTAGTTTAATCTCATGTTGTGCCTTGGCCTTTCTAGTTTTGTCCATACATACTTGTGTTATTCATTTATATTCATCCTTTATAATTTGACCTAGTTTCCATTTTTTGTAGGAGTCTTTTTTCTTTCACATAATAAAAGATCTCCTAGTTAAGCCAGGGTGATCTCTTGCTATACTTCCTACCTTCCCTACACAATCAGATAGCTTGCTTTTGTGCCCTTAGCAATGTCTCTTTGAAAAACTACCAATTCTCTTGAACTGTTTTTCCTTATACTTGCTTCCCATGGGATCTTACTTACTGACTCCCTGAGTTGGTAAAGTCTGCCTTCTTGAAATTCATTATTTCTATTGTGCTGTTTTCCTTCCCACTATTCCTTAGATTCATGAACTCTGTCATTATATGCTCCCTTTCAAGTTCCCTTTCACTTTCTCTCTATTTGTCAAAATCAAATTTAGAAGAGCCTGTCCCCTACTAGCTTTCTCCACCTGCTGGAATAAAAAATGGTTTGTAATACATTCCAAGATTTTGTTGGTTAATCTGAGCCCTACTGTGTTATTTTCCTAAAAGATATCTGGGAAGTTGAAATCCCCCATCACCACCTGCTTTAAATAACTTGCTAGTTGTTTTAAAAAGGTCTAATCCACCTCTTCCTCTTGGTTAGGTAGTTTGCAGCAAACCCCCTACCAGGACATCAATCCTGCTATTTTACCCCTTTTATCTTCACACAGAAACTTTCAAGAAATCTGTCTCCTATTTACATCTCAATCTCAGTCCAGGTGTATAATTTTTATACACCGCCTCCCTTCCCACACCATATCATCTCTCTAGCTACTCCGCATGTTGGCAGTATCTTATGACTGCTGTCATGCTTATGATTTTTTCACCCTTTCAAATGCCTGTTCTTGGGTCTCTGACCATTTCCATATTGTATTATTGTGTATTAACTGTCTCAAGGGTTCACAGTCTTCTGATAGGTTTGTACTGAAACTGGAAAAATATAGAGATTGCCCATCTCTATAAATTTCTAGACTCCTGTCACATACTTTTCTCAGGGTATTTCCTTAATAACTCAAAGTGTCTTGGGATCAGGGCCATCCTTGGGGGGGGGGGCGAACAGGGCGATCACCCCAGGCTCCCAGCGGAACAATGTGGGGCCTGCACTATGGCTCCCCCGCAGGGCCAGGTTTCGCCCTGCCCCGCCACTGAGCCGACGGCAGGGGGGTGGGGTGGGAGGCTTCCCCCAGCCTCTGGCCCTAGGCTGGCCTGCCCCGCCCCCAGGGCAGAGCAGGCCAGCCCATGGGTGGGGCATTTAATCAGGGCCCAGACTCCCTTGGCCAGCTGGCCTGCCTCACATAGCTGGCCAGGCCGGGAGCCGGCCGCAGCTGGTGGCGTGGCCTCGGCTGGGGCCAGTTTCCAGTGGTGGCAGCCTGGGATCCCAGCTGGGGCCGGCTCGTGGCCACAGCCGAAGCCTCCAGGCCACACTGCCTCTGGGAGCCGAGGCCGGGCCGCTCCCACCCATGGGCCTGCTGCTCTGCCCTGGGGGTGGGGAGGGCCAGTCTAGAGGCCAGCCAAAGCGTGGCCCGGTGGGGGGCTGCTAGGGTCCTTGGCCACGGCCGGCTCCCCCAGGGCCAGCTCCCGGCAGCACCCTTGGGGCTGCGGCCATGGCCGGCTCCGGCTGGTGGTGGGGCCTCGGCTTGCCGGGGTCCCAGGGGCAGAGCGGGCTGACCCGGTCCGCCCTTCACCCCTCCAGCATGGGGTGCCCCCCCAGGCCAATTGGCCCTGGGCCCCGCTCCCCCCTAGGGACGGCCCTGCTTGGGATCTGACTGGAATCTTTGCAAAGTCAACAAAGGTAGGATATATGGAACCTCACTTTCAGTTTGTCTGCATTCAACCTAATATTTCACTCCCTGCACCTGTTTAGGAATTGTCGAAGCTTGGTGTTATGGTGCTAAATTACCTTTTATTATGGTATTATGTTATGGTGCTAAATTACCTATTTATTCTCTATAATAAGAATATCAGCTAACATCTTTCACCCTGGAAGTCCCTCTGTTGCCTATGGGCATTTGTACCCACTAGTGTTTGTATACAGGTGTGGCCATAGAGGATGCCAGGTGACTGGATGGCTCATCTAACTTCATATTCTAGAACCGATTCTTGGTCCCATGAACACTGAACACTTTCCCCCTTGATTAATTGGGTAGAACATCCCCAGTCATTCATAGTGGGTAATGATTGATGGGAGAATATTGATATAATAGACATCACAGAAACCTGGTGGACAGAGAGCAATCAGTGGGACACAATCATTCCGGGGTACAAAATATATCGGAAGGACAGAACAGGTCATACGGGAGGAGGAGTGGCACTATACGTGAAAGAAAATGTAGATTCAAATGAAGTAAAAATCATAAGCGAATCCACTTGTTCCATAGAATCGCTATGGATAGAAATCTCATGCTTCCATGACAATATAACATTAGGGATCTACTATCGGCCACCTGACCAGGATAGTAAGAGCGATGATGAAATGCTAAGGGAAATTAGGGAGGTTATCAAATTTAAAAACCCAATAATGGTGGGGGATTTCAACTATCCCCATATTGACTGGGAACATTTCACTTCAGGACATATTGCAGAGATAAAATTTCTCGATACTTTGAATGACTGCTTCATGGAGCAGCTGGTATGGGAACCCACAAGGGGAGAGGCAACTCTAGATTTAATCCTGAGTGGAGCGCAGGAGCTGGTCCGAGAGGTAACTGTAGCAGGACCGCTTGGAACTAGTGACCATAATACAATAGCATTCACCATCCCTGTGGGGGAAAGAACACCTCAACAGCCCAACACTGTGGCATTTAATTTCAAAAGGGGGAACTATACAAAAATGAGGGGGATAGTTAAACAAAAGCTAAAAGGTAGAGTGACTAAAGTGAAATCTCTGAAAACTGCATGGGCGCTTTTTAAAGACACCATAATAGAGGCCCAACTTCACTGTATACCCCAAATTAAGAAACACTGTAAAAAAACCAAAAAAGAGCCACCATGGCTCACCAACCATGTAAAAGAAGCACTGAGAGGTAAAAAGACTTCCTTTAAAAAGTGGAAGTCAAATCCTAGTGAGGCAAACAGAAAGGTGCACAAACAGTGCCAGCTTAAGTGCAAGAGTGTAATAAGAAGAGCCAAAGAGGAGTTTGAAGAACGGCTAGCCAAAAACTCCAAAGGTAATAACAAAATGTTTTTTAAGTATATCAGAAGCAGGAAGCCTGCCAAATAACCAGTCAGGCCCCTTGATGATGATAATACAAAAGGAGGGCTTAAAGATGATAGAGTCATTGCAGAGAAACTAAATGGATTCTTTGCTTCGGTTTTTACGGCTGAAGATGTTAGTGAGATTCCCAAACCTGAGCCGGCTTTTGTAGGTGACAGATCTGAGGAACTGTCACAGATTGAAGTGTCACTAGAGGAAGTTTTGGAATTAATTGATAAACTCAACATTAACAAGTCACCGGGACCAGATGGCATTCACCCAAGAGTTCTGAAAGAACTCAAATGTGAAGTCGCGGAACTGTTAACTAAGATTTGTAACCTGTCCCTTAAAATGGCTTCGGTACCCAAAGACTGGAAGTCGGCTAATGTAACGCCAATATTTAAAAAGGGCCCTAGAGGGGATCCCAGCAATTACAGACCGGTAAGTCTAACGTCGGTACCGGGCAAATGAGTTGAAACAATAGTTAAGAATAAAATTGTCAGTCACATAGAAAAACATAAACTGTTGAGCAATAGCCAACATGGTTTCTGTAAGGGGAAATCGTGTCTTACTAATCTATTAGAGTTCTTTGAAGGGGTTAACAAACATGTGGACAGGGGGGATCCAGTGGACATTGTGTACTTAGATTTCCAGAAAGCATTTGACAAGGTCCCTCACCAAAGGCTGTTACGTAAGTTAAGTTGTCATGGGATAAAAGGGAAGGTCCTTTCATGGATTGAGAACTGGTTAAAAGACAGGGAACAAAGGGTAGGAGTAAATGGTAAATTCTCAGATTGGAAAAGGGTAGCTAGTGGTGTTCCCCAAGGGTCGGTCCTAGGACCAGTCCTATTCAATTTATTCATAAATGATCTGGAGAAAGGGGTAAACAGTGAGGTAGCTAAGTTTGCAGATGATACTAAACTACTCAAGATAGTCAAGACCAAAGCAGATTGTGAAGAACTTCAAAAAGATCTCACAAAACTAAGTGATTGGGCATCCAAATGGCAAATGAAATTTAATGTGGATAAGTGTAAAGTAATGCACATTGGAAAAAATAACCCCAACTATACCTATAATATGATGGGGGCTAATTTGGCTACAACGAGTCAAGAAAAAGATCTTGGAGTCATTGTGGATAGTTCTCTGAAGATGTCCATACAGTGTGCGGAGGCGGTCAAAAAAGCAAACAGGATGTTAGGGATTATTAAAAAGGGGATAGAAAATAAGACTGCAAATGTATTATTGCCCTTATATAAATCCATGGTACGCCCACATCTCGAATACTGTGTACAGATGTGGTCTCCTCATCTCAAAAAAGATATTCTAGCACTAGAAAAGGTTCAGAAAAGGGCAACTAAAATGATTAGGGGTTTGGAGAGTGCCTCGTATGAGGAACGATTGAAAAGGCTGGGCCTCTTCAGCTTGGAAAAGAGGAGACTGAGGGGGGGACATGATAGAAGTATATAAAATTATGACTGATGTGGAAAAAGTGGACAAGGAAAAGTTGTTTAAATACTCCCATAATACAAGAACCAGGGGTCACCAAATGAAACTGATAGGTAGCAGGTTCAAAACAAATAAAAGGAAGTTCTTCTTCACACAACGCACAGTCAACTTGTGGAACTCCTTACCTGAGGAGGTTGTGAAGGCTGGGACTATAACAATATTTAAAAGGGAACTGGATAAGTTCATGGTGGCTAAGTCCATAAATGGCTATTGGCCAGAAAGGGGTTAAGAATGGTGTCCCTAGCCTCTGTTTATCAGAGGATGGAGACGGATGGCAGGAGAGTGATCACTTGAT
Organism: Pelusios castaneus; assembly: GCA_007922175.1. Classification (NCBI taxonomy): domain Eukaryota; kingdom Metazoa; phylum Chordata; order Testudines; family Pelomedusidae; genus Pelusios; species Pelusios castaneus. The sequence continues at coordinate 11,657,042 of ML685766.1, forward strand.
CATTGCCTGTTAGGTTCACTCCCTCTGGGGCACCTGGGCACTGGCCACTGTCGGTAGACAGATACTGGGCTAGATGGACCTCTGGTCTGACCCAGTACGGCCTTTCTTATGTTCTTATGTTCTTATGTTCTTATGATCTGAATGATGGGGTAGATTGCACGCTCAGTAAGTTTGCAGGTGACACCAACCTGGGGGAAATGGTAGACGCTGGAGGGCAGGGACAGGATTCAGGGAGACCTAGATAATCTGGAGCATTGGGCCAAAAGAAATCTCATGAGGTTCAACAAGAACAAGAGCAAAGTCCTGCACTTAGGACGGAAAAAGCCCATGTACTGCTATAGGATGGGGACCAATCGGCTAAGTAGCAGCACTGTAGAAAAGGACCTGGGGGTTATGGTGGATGGGAAGCTGGATATGAGTCAGCAGTGTGCCCTTGTTGCCCAAAAGGCCAGTGGCATATTGGGCTGCATCAGTAGGAGCATTGCCAGCAAATCAAGGGATGTGATTATTCCCCTCTATTCGGCACTGGTGAGGATGCATCTGGAATACTGTGTTCAGTTTTGGGCTCCCCACTACAGGAAGGATGTGGACAAATTAGAAAGAGTCCAGCAGAGGGCAACAAAAATGATTAGGGGGCTGAGGCACATGACATATGAGGAAAGACTGAAGGAACTAGGCTTATTTAGTTTGCAGAAGAGAAGACTGAGGGGAGATTTGATAGCAACCTTCAACTACTTGAAGGAGTGCTCCAAAGAGGAGGGAGCTAGGCTGTTCTCAGTAGTAACAGAGGACAGAACAAGGAGCAATGGTTTCAAGTTGCAGGTGGGGAGCTTGAGGTTGGATATTAGGAAAAACTTTCTCATTGGGAGGGTGAAGCATTGGAATGGGTTACCTAGGGAGGTGGTGGAATCTCCGTCTTTGGAGATATTTAAGTCCGGTTAGACAATACCCTGGCTGGGATGATTTAGTGGGAATGGTCTTGCTTTTAGCAGGGGGTTGGACTAGATGACTTCATGAGGTCCATTCCAACCCTATGATTCTATGACTTTTCTTTTCGATGCTCTGTTCAGTAGTTTTGGCGCAAAGCAGATCCTCAATTTATTTGAAGGTTTTCTCACCAGTTGTAGGCTGCTGATCCAGTCTGTGTTAGTTTCAATGAATGTACTGATGCCTCTTCTTTTCAGGATTTCCAGTTCTTTCTTCATTGGTTCCACTAGAGCTAATGGAACCCAGCCTTAAAGCCCAAGTATGCAAAACAATGGTCAATGGTTTCTTGTAGAGCCAATGTTCCTTTCCCAAATGATATTCTTGAATCATTTACAGTATTATTAACATTGCTGAATGAGTTTGCCTAGCAGTTTGCTCTCCCACTTATGTTCCCAGAATGTATTGTAAACTTCAATAGCTCTGGGCCTGCTACATGTGGAAACAGCAAGGTTCTTCACCTTCTCTGATTACTCTACAGTGTCATTTTCTGGAAGTCTTGCTACTAACTTGTCCAGTCCTGACAGGTTCCTTTCCAGCTGGACCAGTTTAGCTGATTTCATTTCCTCCATCTTTGCCAGAGATGGAAGAAGGAGGATATATAGGCCTTTAATAAGTGCAAATCAGGAGTAGCTCTGGAGAAATCAGTGGCATTACACTGGTGAAGTTAGCAAGACAACAAAACCTTACATTTTCTTGTGATCACATGTAATAAAGGAGTGCCACATAGAAATGTCTTTATCTCCTGCCTACAACATATCTCAGAGTTTTAGAAGTTTAAAGTCCTTTTAGATGACAGGGGACTGACTATCTACTGACTCAGTAGTTATTATTACTATCTGCAGTCATTACTTTTTAATTTCTCACTTTTATGAGTACTAAATTAATCAATAATTTCAAAAATAAAATAAAAATGTCAACCCTTCCTCCTAGCAGAAATGAAGTGATCCTTGAATACTGAAATGAAGAATGTGGTGTTCTCATTTCAGTTTAAATCTTTGCAGTCATAGAAGAATTTGACCCCTGGGGACCAATTTTTAGTCCAGCTGATAAATCAAGAGCATAATTATAAAGGGGAAGACAGATCTTCACTTGGTTCAAGAAAGGAATCCTCTGAGGAAATGCTAATATTAATGGAGGGAAAAAATCAAGATCATTGAAGTATCTGTATTCTATTAAACTCCTTAATAAAGAAAAATAATTACTAGTATAAGGCAATTGAGATTTCAGACGTTGGTGTGCTAAAGCTAAGATTGTGTAATTAAAGTGATTACACCAAAGGTCTTCATTTATAACTGCTTTTATATTTTGTCAAGAAGAGAAAATTGGAAGTAAATGTAGAACAACCATCCACTAGGATGAGTCCTTAATATAATGCCTTAAAATAGAATTCCTAAGTGATATATTACATGAAAATAATAATTTAAAAAACGCACAACAGTGAAATATATGCATTCTCCCCCTCAGCCAGTTTGTCAAACAATATAATAGTAACATAGTACATTAGGGAAGTTGGTTATGCATGATTTTATCATTTTAATCTAATACATGCTGCAATTAGTTAGCCCCATGCTATGAAGTCAGTAGAATGCTTTTGTACAACAAATATTTTAAGAGATTTCTTACCATTCCTGGTGTATCATGAGCTTGTGGTCTAGCAATAAAAGTGCTTCATTTGTTAAACACCAAGGTTGTAGCACGTAGAAGATTTTCAATAGTACTCACAAATAGAAGAAAGGAATATTTAGTATACCTAGCAGAAAAGAAAGGATGCAGAAATACTTGATATAAAATGTCAAGATGTTGTTCTTAACAGGGACCATAGGGGGCAGTCTACTAAAGAAGCGTAAATTAATCATGCTTTGTGAGTCTCCTCAGACATGGTATCTGTTGGCCTCAAAACTTCTGAATCCAGTCCTCCCCAAAATTGTAATATTGGATTAAAAATCATGAGATTCTTAATAACAATAACTATTAGGTCCTTTTTAAATTTTTTATTCTCTTTCTTTGGATCTTTAAAATTCAAGTTTTCAAAAGCTTTTTTTTTCCAACCATAAGGTCTAGAAACTTACTTTATAATAAAAAAATAGAGAGGTAGCTGAGATTATCACACAGTTACTTGCCTTCATGTGCTGTGGCTTTAAGCAAAATGGCAAATCTTGTTAGACATGCAATAGAGTTGCAAGAGTTCACAACCATAAGCATGTGCTGTTAGACACCAAAAGAATAAATATTGGATATCTCAGAAATAGTGCTGACTGCTGTGTTGCTTTTTTGTTGTCAACAATAAAGCACTTAATTTAGTTGTACTTGTTCAGAAATGTTATATTTTCTGTGATTTCTTTAACAAAATAAAAAAAATCTAATTTCATTTGAAATGTTTTTAAGGTTTGTTTATTTTTATTTTCTGGTGAAACAAGAGCCAACAAACCCCCCATTGTTTTCAATTTGCTGTCCTCCCCAGGTAGGCTCCAAAGCAGATTTCTAAAACTGAAAAGACACAGGCCTTAGAGACCTTTTACCTGTTATTCACTTAACCCACATCCTGTGTATGTGTTATCCAAAAGCTCTCTGTACTGGATGATATTCATGTTCTATTTACATTTGTTTGGGAACATCTTTTGTTAAATGCTGATTGCATAATTAAAACCAAGAGGCTGTTGTTAGCATATTTTGTTAATTGATGTAAGCGGAACCCATATTGATGAGAAACCCCGCCACAGCATTTACTTCTTTAAGAATGTATTTTCTTTTTAGATTGTGTTTAAAGTTTGTATAATCTTTTGGTTTTTCTTTAAGGAGAAGTTAGTAAATTAGTTGAAGAATGAATGTGGTATATATGTGTGATAAGAAAATGGAAAGGAAAAAGCCCTAAATCTCCACAGCAACAAAGGGGAGAGAAGATATTTTTTTAAAACAATGTTTTATGAGTCAGATGCTGAATAATAAAAATAAAAGATAACCCCAAAATACAGGAGGACTGACCCCAAGGGCAGGAACAAACCAAAGTATGAAGTGGAACAAGGAGATAACAAAAAGTCCTGCAAGATGTGAAAGCAGCATTACACAACAAGATCCATAGACCCAAATGAGGACTGATCACTACAGAGGTGGGGTGAAAAAATTAAAACTTTGGGTTCATTCTGCAAACATCTAAGAGCATTGGATTCATTACTAATGGAGGCCCAGCTCCCCGTTGTGTTCAATCTGTTTTGCCAGCAGATTGACTTGAGCACCGCATAGGCTGTTAATTATATTCCGCCTGCAGAACTTTCGGGGTATGTATGTGTGAGTGTTGTGTTGGCAATTGCTTTTTGAAATGTCTGTATTCACAATAAATGTGACATATCGCCTTGTCCCCCTGAATAAGGTCCTGCTGTTTATTACATTAATAACACCCATCTCACCTGCCTTCTCTTCCTCTTTACTTTTCCCACTCTCCCTCCCCATCCCCTCATTCCAAAGGGACAAAGGAGGAGAAAGGAAGGAAAGAAAAGGAGAGATGAAGCCTCAAATGTAAACTATTTTCAAAGACTTTTATTTAACTAAAAAACAAGAATTGACTGAAAAAAAATTTCTACAGGTTATTTCTTAAATGTTGTTTTGATTAAAAACAAAAAGCCACCAGCTCCAATTGTAAATCTGCAGTCTTCTGTATGGTGCTCATGCCTAGACTGAATGTCCCACCGACCCAAGTTCAGTTTTATAAGGAGCATTTGCAAAATATAGGTTGTTTACCTCATCAGCTCTCCACTTCTCACCCAGCCTTTGTCCGAGTTCCTAGATTTCTTGCTGAAACTGTTTTTTCAGCTGGGTGAGTAGGTCGTTAGGAACAAAGGAAAAATAATGAATTTCTGCTCTTCAGATTAATCACACTATATTTATACGTTATTTAGCAAAATATGTGCTTGACCTGCTTTCCATGGCTCACTCATATGCAGCTAGATGAAACACTGGGTGCAATTCTGGTTGAAAGAATCAATAATCAAAGAACTCTTATCAGTGGTTCTTTGTCAAACTGGGGAAATGTATCCAGTGGGGTCCAGTGGGGATCTGTTTTGGGTCCAGCACTATTCAACATTTTCATTATTCAGCAGTGGTATACCAAGGGCCTCTGACACCCAGGGGCAAATTCCACATACCCCCTACCCAAACAGGGTAGGAGGTATCCTGGACCTGCTCCCCAGCTGCCCCAGGGAGGAGGGGTCTGTATCTGCAGAGTGGGGAGGTGGGGGAACACTTTGGGAGGCAAATGCAGGCGAGGCTCCGCTGCTCCCCCAGCTCTTCCCCAGTGCGCTGTGCTCACACTGGGTGTTTACTGCTCAGGCAGGTGAGCCTTGCAGGGCCCGCTTTGTTCTGTATTTTTGCAGGGTTGGTGGCATGAGTGACTGTGAGACATCAACCACCCACCCAGGTTCACACCTGGGGGTATGGTGTACCCTTCCTCCCCTCTTGGTATGCCACTTTATCAGTTGGAAACTAGTATTTTATGTCCATATGGGTGGTTGACTGCAGTGAGAGTATCATAATCTGAATGAGGTTTGTTTGAGTGCAGTGACATTCCTGGAAGATCTATGGAACTTTTTCAACATTTCCACATTCCAAAGACCTGAGCTTTTTTCTTGCCCATCCCCACGCATAATATGTAAATTAGATTCTGATCATATTTTATAAAACAACCTATGTTTGAAAATCATCTACTGTACAACAACTAGATCTGAGTTTAAACTTTGTTATTCCATTTTAATGCTGGCTTAAGTCCATATTCTTAGTGTAAATCAGAGCTTTTTTTGTGATGGTAGTCAGGGGTATTGAGTACTGGCACCTTTTTTTTCACAGCGATGCAGCCCCAGCTCCTGCCTCTACCGGTGGTGGCCCCAAAATATCTTTTAATCCCTATGCCTTCCCTAGATGCCAAAGATTCACTAAGGCAGAATAAGAGAAAACTGAAGAGCAACTTAAGGGTGAAAAGTTTCAGAGGGGTAGCTGTATTAGTCTGTATATAGCAAAAACAATGAAAGTCCTGTGGCACCTTAAAGACTACAAATTTATTTGGGTATAAGCTTTTGTGAGCCTCAACCCACTTCGTCAGATGCATGTGTGAAAGAGGACAAAGGAAATAAGAAGCACTAGTACTCCCATAACTTCTGATTCTTCCCATCCCCAGTAGCCATGTATAGCTCAATGTCCTCTCACATCCCAACTTTCACACTCTAAATTCCTTTATCTTCTCCTCCTCTACCTCTGCTACCCACAGGCCTGTTGCGATCAGAGTACCTGCCTCCGCAGAGTCTGAAGCAGTGGGGATGCATGTGAGCACCAGAAAATGGAAATAGCTTGCTTATATGGGTACCACTAGATTTCTTTGCAGAGCTAAACTAAGTTATTTCAAATAAGCAGACTAACACTTTTCATGTTTGACTGCAAACCTATAAAAAATGGCCTATCGCTAAGATAACTGTGAAAGTGTAGAATTTGTAGTGACCATAGTTCTTTAGCTACACCCAAAAACTTAGCTTCTCAGGGAAAATGTCAAAAGCATATTTTAAAATCATTCCTCTATCGAAGTTAGTAAATGTTCTCCAAAACAATAGTGGAAAAAATGCAATTTTCCTTTGCAGAGTTACTGTGTTAACATATTCAAAGTGCAAAATAGGAGACTTTAATCAGCTTTCAATGTCAATTCTAGGTTCCTCCTTACCACAGTACCTTTCAATCTTTACTGTGTATATTCTCATAATACCTTGTGCTGTAGGACGGCGATATTCTCCCAATGTTCCGAATGGTGAACTGAAGCATGTAGAGACAAAATAACTTGCCCATGGTTATAGAGAAAGTTTGTAGCCGAACAGGGTATTGACCCTAATCATTTAACCATTCTTCCCTTTGTAATTTCTACACATGTCCTCTCATGGCATTGTTATTAATGCTTCTGTAACATCAGCATCTAATGCACAAGTGCAAAATAAAGGACTGCTGATGTGCAAGTGTGGCTTCCCATGACATCACCACCTTTTGCACAATTTATAAATATGAAGGAGGCATCACTGCAATGAATTCTGGCACTCCTGGTATAGCTATCTGGCTCAATGAACTTCAGATGAAATTGTATTTGCTGCTCTTCATCAACCATGTGAAAGAAGAAGATATCAACTGAAATGGAGGGAAAAAATCACAAATCTACATGAAATAGTAGACTAGAAAACAGAAAAATCCAAAATTGATAAACAACAAACAAAAGCTACAGGCTGTACAATACATCAAACACTTTTCAAGAGATAAACAGCCTCATGTGAGTTACAGTTGTCTGAAGAAAACAAAATGCTAAAAACATAGATATTCTTCTCAAGATTTTTCAGAAAAATCTGGTACAAAGAGTTGCAAAGTAACCACCATCTTCTGGAACATCAGTTATAAAGTCCAGTCTTCTATTAATGATCACTGCATCGTCCTCTTTCTCAAAAGCCACCTATCTTTTCCTTCAAAAATACAAATAAATAATGTGATATTTTAATATCGATAACAGGTTTACAAAATATAAATTGTGTCCTTTATTCATGTTCCAACCTTAAAAAAAGCAACAAATCTCTACATATTGATTTGCAAAGTCATGGATGAATGCTATACTGGGGTGGTACAGTCATAAAACACTTGCAAAAATAAGCAGCTGTGAGAAGAAAAAAATATGCCTCTTTGCTAACTCCTTCAAACTTTAACCAAGGAAATAGAATAGTGTAAGTACTTAAGCATTAAATATTTCATTCTAATACAAACATCTAGTTGCAAATGCTCCAGTCATGCAGGGAAAAGGTGTTCTTATTCTGATTATATATACTATTTTTTCCCAACATTAGTTACTTTATTGATCAAAGCAAAGATTTCACTGGTAGTTCCAGTATCCATTTATAAGACTCATCATTTAAATTCTTCTTTTTGGCAGGCTCTATAACATTGACTACAGGATTTCTTCAATCATTCAAGGATGGAATCAAAGATCTCTTTCAAAAAATTCAGAAAGTATAACTGTTTCTCTTTCAGGGCTTTTGATCCTTTGCACCAGGAGGGAGCCAAAATATTCAGAAATGCCTTTCCTTAATTTCATTTTCCAAGCTTCTACTTTTTTTACAACAAAGAAATTGTCTTAATCAATGGCCCATTTACTGCATATCTATTTTCCATTTCTTCTGCTGTCTTCTATGCAGGATTAACTGTTGATTTAATGTCTTTTTCTTTTTTTTTTCTTCACACATTCTCCATAGCAGCAGAGGCGTCGTTGTCATCGGTCTGGCAGGGCACCAGCCCCGGGTAGAAAATCCTGAGCCCCGAATCTATTTTCCCCAGCAGGCACATGCGCACCCAGGCGGAATGCTGCATTCCGCCCAGGGGCCCCAGTGAAGCCGCAGACTCCTGCTGTGGCCAGGCTGGGGAGATTCAAATCTCCCACCCTGAGCATGCTCAGACAGAGTGTGCTCAGGGTGGGAGCGACCTGGCCCAGAAGCAGCTCTGCCGGCCGTCCCTGCAGCTCGGAGCTCCAGCCAGGTAAGGGGGCTGGGAAGGGGCTGGAGGGAGGCCTGGAGAGGGGTGGAGGGGACAAGGAGACTGGCTGGGTTAGAGGGGTGGAGGGGGCAAGGAGAGGGGGTGGGGGCTGGGTAGTGGTGGAGGGGACTATGCACGGCAGGAGTGGGGACTTCGTGGGGGGCTGGGGAGGGATGGATGGAGTTAGAGGTCTGTGGAGGGGGCATGGGGAGAAGGAGACTGGTGGGGGCTGGGGAGGGGTGGAGGGGATTATGGATGGCTGGAGGGGGACTAGGTGGGGGGCTGGAGAGGGATGGAGGAGGTTGGGGGATGAGTGGGGGTTAGGGACAGAGGGGCCTGGGGAGGTGTGGAGGGGGTTTGGGGGCTGAAGGGGGGTGGAGTGAAGATGGGGAAAGCTGGGGAGTTAGGAGGGCTGGAGTGGGGGTTTGGGGGCAGGGGTGGGCTGGGGGCCACAGCCCTGGATCTTTTTGCTATCCAGCAACACCTGTGCATAGCAGTATCTTCTACTCTAGTGATCCTAAGTATAATAGAATCCATCTTTTCCTCTGTAGTTTCTCAAGTGAGTAGCAGGTTTTTAAAGTCAGATCAGAAGATGAATTTAGTATAAAACTTTCTTCCACTTTATTGGCATTCGCTGTTGTAGGAATTTTGGATGCTGGCTTCTGGCTTGCTTCCTTATTCCTCTGCAGAAATTTACTTTCTGACTGCCTAAGAGCCATCATTAGTCAATCAGAGTATGGAGATTTGCACAATCAGTGTGTGGCTATTTCTTAATCACTCTATTGTGAATATACAAATCTCTCTATGACTGGCTATTATAATCTCCCAGCTCTGGCTCCTGAGTTTAGAATGGTCCAACTTTCTGAACCTGAAAATTTTCAAAAGCATAGAAAATAGGGCTTTCAAACTGCCAAAAGGCAAAGTAGTAAAGAAAACGGGATGTTATTTTAACTGTCTGCTTAAACTGCTCCATCCTTCTATTCCCACCCTTCCCTTTCTTCACAGTGACTAGGCTGTTTTTTTCCACAATTCATTGTCACGTACTTATATTTACAATGAACTAGATTGTGTTCTTGTCTTACTACGGTAAGCAGAAGAGTGAGCCTCATCCTTTTTCCTGCTGCTTTCTCTATCCATTCCTTACCCCTAATTCCACTCACTGAGAGCTACCTCATCACAGCTCACTCTGATGTAGAGCATAGTCCCTTCTCTTTAACAATTCCTCTTTGTGAGACAGCAGGCCAGAAGATGTAGGGAATGAGCAGAGCATGACTCTATCATCCTCTGTTTCCAGCTGGAAAGAATAGCTGGTCAGTCATGAGGGGGAAATAAATGTAAAGTCTTTCAAGGCCTATAGTAACATTGCTCCCTCACTTTACAACAGCATGAAGCATCAGATGAAAACTGTGACACAGAATGGTATCTGAGGCACAATGTCTCCTGGGCTGATGCACCTTGTATATTACCCTTTGCTCAGGGAGAGGCAAATTCCAGTCCATTATTTGTGTGCACTGGGAGTATCCTACTCCTCCCACAACTTATTGCTCTTATTATTGGGGATGGAGGGTGGGGAATCTTTGCTGACTACTAGGGAGGCAAGAGGGCATAGGGGAGGAAATGATGGAAGAGGAAGGTGAAAAGGGAAATGAAGAAAAAGGAAAATAGTGGGGGTGAGAGGAAGAAAGATTAAAAAGTACATTTAGAAGTTTTAGTGAATTTAAATCTAAATAGTTAATTGATGAAAAAATCAGTATAAACTTCCTACTCGCTCAGTGACAGGTTTGTATTCTGCAATAGTTTCCTCCTTGGCCTTTCAACTGAAGAGTTTACTCAGCCCAGGATACAGATATCCCGTAAGAAGAAGTTCCCTGAAATTATTATAATAAAAGGCTATATCTTTCAGCTGATATCACTGAGACTACTCATTTTTGAGAGGATTATTTGCATGAAGAAGAGTTGCAGACTCAGGTCAAAACTGACAGTAAAAAATATCATCATTGTCAGTCTTCAACAGAGAAGCTAAGCATTGAGTATGCAGGAAAATTGAACATCATTCTAATACTTAGGAGGTGATGCGGGTCACAACTAGGATACTGGGTGCCATAGGAAAAAAACCCTAATCCATATTGGTAAAGCGGGATAAAAAAAGCCCACAATGCTGTTGCTTATGATGTAGCTATTGTGTGGATAAATACAGCAGAGAACTTCCGTTCCCAAGGCTGTCAGGCTAGCAACTTTCATGAGCATGAAATTTTAAAGGAAAAAAATTGCATTTTATCTCTCCACTTTTCTTCTCCCTATGGTATAAATTGTCAGTGTTGCCTGGGGTTTTAGCTGCCCAACTTTTATTGACTTTAATGACAGAAGCATAGCTAAAACTCTATGCACTGCTATAAAAATTTACCCCATGTGTCGCCCTAATAGCCTCTGCTTAGTTTACTGACAAAAAACAAGTTGTTATTACTGTCATATCACCAGAGCCAATATAACTGTTAAAGAGCAAGTTGAATTGCACTCTGCTTCATGTATTATCAACACAATTGTCGGCACACTTTGGATTCCTTTGTTTGCATTGCTTGTGTGGAATAGAGAGTGACACAGATAAGTGACTGGGCAGTTTGCTTTGATGTGGATGAAATTCAAATGTTTCTGTGAACTGGATCCAAACTTTTTGGTTCTTAAAACTTGAACTCGCAGTCCTGTGAGAAATGGTTGCCACACAAGCTTGCAAGTACTTTTTTTTCAGGTCAGGCTGAAAACATGATGACAAACTGTCTTTACTGGGCTCTAAGGGTGGCTGCAAACAAGGAAGAGAAGAGATATATGAAGCCAGAAAATACTTTTAAGAGTTATTCTTCACTAAATCTGAAAATAGCTTTAATTTGAAGTTTGTATAAAATTTTGGGTCAGTTTTCACTTTATCTGAAGATTGCTTGTCCCTAGTAAACTGCAGAAATGTATCAGCTGAGCAGGAAGAACATAGGGCCAGATTGCCCCACAGAAGGATGCTAGCAGTGGCATCCCTGGCACTGGGCACATGGGGCACAAGACCCAAGTCCCCATGCCAGTGTCCTGACCCCAGCTGGGGACTTGGGCTGGGCTGCTGGCGGCAGGATCTGGTGCCGGCCCCAACCCCAGCCGGGCCACTGGCCAGCGGTAGCAGAAGCCTGATCCGGGTCCTGGCCGAGGACCGGAGGATGGATCGGGCCCGAGGGGTCAGATTGGGAACAGGGGGCAGGACCTGGGACCCAACCTTTTTGGGGGCACAGTGATGCCCCAGATGTTAGGGCAGTAAGAAATCACCCTAAGGATCTGTTACATTGTAGAGTGTAATCCAGATCAGTGACAAGTTGTCACCTCTTACCCTATAACTCCTAAATGCCTTAAAGCTTTGCAACTGAAACTCTCTGCATGGAACACCTTCAGTCAGCAACAAGCTTCCACTTTATCTCTATGTATGTATGTATGTATTTTCAATGACTTTGGATCCAGGAGCCTACCTGCAGTACCACTGAGTTCCACTGGTCTCCATGGGTGCGTCTACACTTACAAATTAAGTCGATTTAAGGAGGCTTAAATCGACTTAATTTACTTAAGCTGCTCCTTAAGTCAAATTAAGGAAAAGTTAGTTCAAATTAATAACACCTAGTTTTAATTCAAACTAGTGCTTAAGTAGACTTTATCAAGTCGACTTAAGCCAGTGGAGACATGGAGTAGTGCCTAGGTGGACCTTTTTAAGTCGACTTAAAACATTAAGTCAACTTACTTAATAAGGTCAAAAAGGGGCCACATTTACACTTGAAAAGTTAAGTCCACTTCTGTTAAGTCGACTTAATGTCGACCTTATTAAGTCGACTTTATAAAGTCGACTTAACTTTTCAAGTGTAGACATAGCCCATGAGCCTTAGTTAACAACTGTGCAGATGACTTCACCCTCTTCCAAAACCTGAATTTCCCCAAAATGGGTGTTCTGAAATGTCAAGCCCGGGCCTGGAGCAATCATAGGAGAGTTCAGGTTTGTTGCTCCTTTAAAGAGTCAATATCCAACAATTTGTTACTTTAATTGGTGTTGCCAAACAGTTCGGTTCAAACACAGCACTGGATTGGTTTAAATTGAAAATAAAATGACCTTATTTAATTTCTAAGAGAGAGATATTAAGTGAGTACAAGTATACGGATTAAAGTCGGAAATGGTTACAAGAGAAATAAAGATAAAATACTTTCTAATAATTAATATTTAACAAGCTAGACTTGGTCCAAGGTAAAACCCTCATCATATTTCCATCAGGATAACTGACTGAGCTCCTAAATCTAGATCTATTCCCCAATGTCAAAGGTCTGGTGCCTTTGTCTTCTCTGGTGAAAGATAGATAATCTAGGGGTATGTTGTCTTCCTCTGTCATAGTTCAATGAAATTTTGGAATGGATTTTCTGAGGATTACTCCTAGATAAAGTTCATTCAAGCTATGAGAAAGGCAACATGAGGTCTCCTGGTAAATGATGTTTCCTGTTGGAGTTGTCTACTAAAATGCAAGTTATTCAATTCCATCCCCGTCCAGTTTAATTACATGAATTTTAAACTTCTGATTGTAAATCTCTTCCATAGTTTGCCCTACTTTGTTAGCTTGATGGATCTATGTGAAATGTTAGTACATTGTCTCACTGTCTTTCAAAGTACTTTGGCAATAATTTGCAGGTGGAACCAAAAAAAAAGCTACTTTCCTCTGTCTAGGAACTCCTCTAACTCTGGCTTGGTTGGCAAACAGATTTTAAGAATTATAATTTCAGATACTTTGCATCAGTTTCTTGTTTTTATATTATGTTATGATATTTATAACTAGTGAGTCATGAGCGTTTCATCAACTCTGTGCATGACACCAGACATCAGACACAGTTCAAGACATTAAAGAATGGAGTACACTTCAACTCATTAGGTCATTATCAGCCACATGGGTGCCCCAGCCACCTGGGTACCCCTTGCCCTTAATCCAGTTTTACTATCACAAGTTCCCTTTTTAGACTTTTCTCCAGTAGAATGGGGCTGGGATTTTACCAAGCAGATCTTGGGGTGATCTCTGGGAGATCAACAGCATGCATGCAGAGGGCCTTTTGTTTCAATGCCAGCTCTTCACTAATCATCCTCTCGTGGCTCTATAACAGAATGTCTGCACTGAATCCACAATGACAAGATTTTTTTGATATTTCCTGCCCCTGGAGCCTGCACCATAAGGATCTTCCATGGCACAAAGAATGCTCACAGTATAGTGCCTTTTTTGGCAGGTCTCCTATGAGTGTCTTATAAAGGGGTGTGCTGTGTTGAATAAAACCTTTGCAAGCAAGCTTTCTTAAGTTTGTGAAACACAATTACTTCTAAATACATTTCAGATCAAATATGTGGAAAAGTAAATCCATTAACTCATTCATACCAAATGATCTTTCAATTTGGATCTAAAATTAGTGAGAATAAATTTAAAAGGGAGTTACTTTCCCTCTCTGAAATTTATGCAATTTATTGTTGTATGTTCTAAACACTATGCCAGACAGAAATGATTGGTAAAGTACCTTAAACAACTGTGGTGACCTAATTTTGAACTCAAGCAGGTGTGCAAGGTTGTCTCAAATGGCAGCCCACAGAACTGGTCTCAGCCGGATCTGCGTGCTCCGTTGCAGTCTATGCCAGGATGTGGGTACAGTTACCAATGCTGAGCTCACAGCTTCTGCTATGAGAAGTTACTGATGCATGCCATATAAACAGGGTAAGAGTAGGGAAGGGGCAAGCCACTACGGTATGGAACAGACCACCCATTAACGTGACCCCACCACCCAGGATGCGTGGAGGGGCTCCCGAGAAGGCAGGTAAATCCTGATAGAGAGGCATTGGAATTGTTTGTTATCTATGGCACCTCGCTTGGACTTTTTGAACAGTTAAATAAATGTAGAAAGTGCTTTGTTTACTGGGAGTTCTGTGTCTTTTCTCTGTTCTGGGTTTAACAACAACCAACCAAAAAGATTAGATTTTACTTTAAACCAATTATATCTGCCATGGATTTTGTAATGTCAAACAAGGAAGTACTGAACTAAGAACACAGATATGGTATTTAAAGGAAATGAGAAATGACACCTTTTCTAATTTGTCCTCCTTTTATAAAGATAGAGATATGTATAGTGATGTATAAACAAGTTTAAAAAGGGAGGGAAAAGACTATCCTTTTTTTTCTGTTTCCTAAGATCTTTCAATCATAAGAGAGAAAGGGATGACAAAAAGAGGATTTAATGGGGTATGAGAAAGAAATGGGGTATGAGATATAAACTCAGAGATAATGATATGCATTGTTACATGCATATTTTGTTGGTTCCTTATTTTTTTTTTTTTAATGATAACAATATATTATAATCTCAGATGACCAAATCAAGGAAGTTGTCAAGAGTTGATACCAGCATTGGAAGGCTAACTAAAAGGAAGAGGTCATTAAGCAAGAAGATTCCAGGCATGAAGGGCAATGTGATGTTGCCTTTTGGAGAACTGAAGGGTGTGACAATAAATTTACGCTTGCCAAAATTGCGACAATATCAATAGGACAAATCCCAAGAGTAGGTTAAGGAAGCTTTGTCCCATGCTGTCATTCCTGAATGTGTTGCTTTTCACATTGGATCATTAGACTAAAAATGGTTCTGAATTTCTTACCTACTTTTCACATTTCTCCATGTACCCACTTTGTGCCAGATTCTCCCTGCCTGTTATAGAGTGTGCACTGGATAATGGAGGGAGGATGCAGGGAGCATTTTCCCCATCCTCCATTTCCAGGTCCAAGCAGAATCCCAATCTTTGCCTTTAGAGAAGTTCAAGGACAATTCTGTTTGTACTCCCACAAAGAGTGCAAGCAGGAGGTGGAGCCAGAGATCATATTCACGTACACATCAAACAGGTGATGAATGTTTGAACAGTGGTCAGTAAGATGCATTCTCCATACAGGTTATTAACAATCATGCTGCTTCAACACACTGAGGGACTCCAGAAGCTTCATGCTACTGTCAGAGTATGCTGTAACTCCTCACTGCCTCTTGTTACGGGCTGTGCATGGGCACAGTCTAGTCCTCTGAGACTAACCAGTTTGTCCCATCTTTTGTCCTTAGTTGCTTCTCGTTTAGCTCATGTCTATATTTTATGCTAATTATGGCAGGTTTCAATGGCTTTTGATTCTTCTTCTTTTTTAAGAATAAATAAATCAGAAGTCTCAATAACTGTCGTGCAAGGATAGACTTAAAGTTGGCAGAGGAAGAGCACTTGAAAATTCAGGTCTATAACAGAGCTTATCAAAATCTATTTCTTGTGCTGGAGCCTCAGATAATGAGCATACTCCACATTTCGGCAACCATTATGCACTGAAAAAAGTTTCCAATAATTAAGGATAATTGGCAATAGAAATAAAATGAACAGATGATAATGGCTCCGCAGCAGACTTTAGCAGCCCACTCTTTCAGCATGTGTTGGGTAAAATAGCAGAGACAACGGCTTTTAAGTAGCAATCCAAACTGGTCAACTGTGCTTTGATTGTTATGTACCTAAATTTTAGCACTCTCTGCCACTGCCTCCATTTTTAGTCACTTTGCAAGTTTTCCTAGATTGCCCACAGCATAATGTTCCAGGGTTAATTGCCAGTCAAATTAGGTCTATATTAAAAGATGATAAAGTGTCATATTTTAAGCTATTAGCTTTCTCTCTAATGTTATCAAACGTAAAACAAGTCACTTTCAGCACCCTGACTAACCTATAATGCCAACTTTTATTAGGTTTTCAGATGAAATAGTCTTAACACATAATAATGTTGAATATATAAGGATTTTTATATTCTTAACAGCATTTTCCACAGTTTACTGATTTCTTTTATAGTAAAATTGGATGACATTAATTGCACTTTTTGTCATGGTAGTGCCCATTAACTGCACAGAATTTCCACTATATTACCTTGCATTTTCATTAATTTACATCTTGACTGTAAGAGTTTTCTTGGGGACTGAAGCTAAAATGCAAAAGGGACAAGTTCATAAACCAGAAACATCTTCTTTACAATATTTGTTTTTAAACTGGTACATTCACTGATCTGTGAACTTCTATCATGATTGTTAATGTGGCAAAGTGGAGCACTTATAAAGAAGCACTACCTTTGACGTTATTTTGAAAAACTATGTATGTGGGTCTGATTTAGCACTGTACATTAGTATGACTCCACTGAAGTCTATGAAGTTACATCTGTCATAAGTTCACCTATCCTAAAATGTATGCATAGTCTTTTCAGTGCATAACAATGTATAGAACCCAACCATAACTTATTGAAGTCAATAGGGACTGACTGATTCTAATAAACTTTAGATTAGTCAAATTATGTATATATTATAAATGGTGGGTTGGGATTACCACATGGCTTTTGAGTAAGAAATCTAAAATTTAGTTATGCAAGTCATTTCAAACAAGCAATGATAAAACCTTTAAACTGCACAGAGGAAAAAAAACAGCAAACCTATTTTAGAACTGCTGAAGAGATTTTTTTTTTTTTAAAAGGGGGGGCACTATTTTTATAGCCTTTTACCTATAAAGCCAGGTTGCTGTCAGTTTTCATGAGCCAAACTGTATATGTATCAATATCCAAATATCCAATATATTGGGTAGTCCAGCAGGAAGAGCAAACTCCATTAATCTGCCTTTCCATGGCTTTCTTTGTTGGCACCGTGGGATCAGGATATTGCTGTTTAAAGCCCCCATCACTTTTAGGTATAGAAAAACCACCACTGGCCCAATGGTGAATTTTCTCTACTGGACTCGGTGTAGATGTAATTTTTGCTAGTGACATTCCACATTACAGTAGAGAAGAAAACATTTATCTGAGAAGTTTGCTTGTCTGTTTTAAATATGGAAACTATTTGAATCTTTTCAAGGGATTGGATTGCTGGAGTAATTTTCAAGGAGATGGATTGGTGTGCAGAGTATAGGGGATATAACAACAAAAAATGTAAATCTATCTCTCCAGTTTGTTATGTAGATTTCACATAAACACAAAACTTTATTTTTAATATGACCTCAGTTCCTATAAAGGCAAACTCTGAATAGCATTTAAGATTATCAGGAGTTCAGAAGGAGGTGATTTAGACAGAATAGGATGGTGCAGGAGAAGTTATTGATTATTTTTTTTTTAATATAACACAAATACTAAACATCAAGCAAAAATCTAAATGAATCCATTATTATGGAACTACATATAGCCTTTCCACAGAAATGAGAACACATAATAAGAGACAACAATAAGCCAATATATATATATAACAGGGATTGCTGTTTGTAAGAGGCTGGGAATGGCCAACAGTTGGCCAACTTGATTATTACCTATTCTATTAATTCTCTTAAAGCATCTGGCATTGGCCAATTTTGGAAGACAGGATACTGGGCTAGATAGACCATTGATCTGACTCAGTATGTCTGTTCTCATATTTGGTATATTAACAAGACAGAATTCATTTAATATGTATGTCTTTATATCTGTTGGACAGAGAATGATTCAATGTTAGTTGACCATTTTTAGTTGTATTTTATAGATATCATATCTCTTAATTCCAAATCAATTCAACACTTTCTGAAATTTACCTTGGCTGTGCATATTGCTCTAAAAGTGGAGTGAGAGAGAAGAGACAGACAATACATCATTAAAATGTGCTAATCAATCTTGGTGGTGTTGAGAACTGGATGAGTCAGTTTTCTTTTGAACATCATTCTTCTCTTCACTGTTAAAAAAGTGAACATTCTTATCACTGTTGTACATTGTAACATCCTTCACATGATGTGGGTGACAAAGTTCAGGATGATTTGAAATTTTAGAATATGCCTCCTAACTAACTAACTAACTAACTAACTAACTAACTAACTAACTAACTAACTAACTAACTAATTAACTAACTAACTATTGACCTCTATAGGGTCCTGTTTACTGCAACAGAGTGCCTTTTGAGCACAAATGTCTGCATTTTCACAAACCAATTTAAGATTAGGGTTGTGGTTTTTTGGTGACAGACTATACTGTCAAATATAAATGCTACCTGATTTATGTATTTGGATGATTTTATTATTCAGTATTCTATAGTTATGCTTTTATATTCTGACTTATGCTGACTTATGCTGCATTTATCTAGCTGTGCATAGTAATGAAGTACTGTTCAAGTTGTTGAGAAAAGAACAAGTTGACAAATATGCAAAAAAAATGTGGGAGAAAACACCTGTTTAACACTTTGGAGAAAAAAAAAAACATTTTGAAAATGTTTGTGGTAATGAGAATATTGTGATTCTATTCTATTCTCTATTGTGATTCTATTCTCAAACTGCTCCAGAAGGGCGGGGGAACAGTTATTGGGGAAATAAGGTGTTCAATATTAGTGGGTTTGCTCATTGCTTTATAATCAATCTGGATCTACTATGGAATCAAAAACATCAGGGAACATTCCACCCAATCCCTCCCTAGGGTTCAAGGGGAATTCCCACAAGAATGAAGACGTACTTCCACCCTGCAAGCTGTACTCCTGGATTGACAGTAAAATTAAACTGAAAAAACAATGTCCCCTTCTATTCCCCCCACTTCCAAAAAGAACAAAAATATTCTTCATCTCTGAGTAAAATGAGCAGGATTTGGTCCTCAGTTTGTAAGGACTGGTTAATGTGAAAAATCTAAAGGACAGCTTGGAGATGATTATTACTATTTTTAAGTGATCAGTTCAAATTAATCCTGAAGATTTACCCTAGAATTCTATTTTTCAATAAGGCCCCTTCAGTAGGATAAAGAGACCTTACAGTAACCAGTTTATGCCAAGGGCATGTAAAGTATTTTTTGGCCCTTAATTTAGAAGATTTCAGGCATTTTTAGAAGAGAAATATTTTTTAAAAACAATCCTAGAATACTGTTGGTTTTCAGAGTGTTTTATTTAAACATATAATTCAAAGACAAATTTAATTTTAAAAACTAAATGTGAAGTGATTAGTTTGTAATGTCAGTAATTTCCCTCATCTTTCAGTAAGGACTTTTACTATGCTGCATAAATCTGAATATTTCCTGTGTACATTTATAGCATTTACGCAATGGCTCTGAAAGAGCTCGTAGGGTTTATTTTAAAAAATACCCAGATCCCTTTGGTCTTTAGAGAAAGTAAGTTCTGTTGTTAACTAAGGCACAATGAAGATAGCTGTAGGCTAGGACCAATAGCTGAAATGTCACATGAAAGGATTGTCTAAGGTCTTTTCAGTCACTAATGCACTGTATTTAAATCCTTAAATTCTAATTTCCTTATTCTTTTTTTATGCCACACTCTTTAAATCATACAGTGGGGCAAGATTTGTGCAGTTCCACATCTGACTTTTATGCAAATTATGTAATAAGAAAATGTGTACATCTGTAAATACTTTGTATATAACCATAGTCTTTGGTTCAGAAACAACCAACCAACCAAAAACTTGTTTATATTTTGTGCTGATGAAGGGAATTATTTTGACAGTCCTGGGGAATTAAGTTCTTATTTACAGGGAAGAATCTTCTCAATAACACTATCGGCCAGCATGCCTCATCTAAAGGAAACGTCTAAGGGTAAGAGGAGCTGTTCAGTTACCACTATCTATCCAGATCTGACCTCTCTGCTAGGTCTGCCAATTAGTGTAGAAGCACAGAAGTGACTTTATGCTGTAGAAACTGAACTGAACCCACTGACTACATTTCGTAGAGGGGTCACGAAACAGCCATTGGACAGAAAAAGCTTTTAATCTCTATAGGTTCAAACCTTGGATTTCCATTCTTCGTTAACAATGACCTATAGCATCCCTTCCATGATAACTGGTATTCTCAAAAGCTGACTTTATTAAATCAAGTTCTAACTTTTGTGGAGCTTACTTACACAGTGTCTTCCTCTCTCCAGACATTCAGAAAAAAGCTTTCCACATGCTGGAAATATATGAGACTGAATGCTTTTCAAAGCAGGAGGTACCAAGACTTTCTATGTGTTTTGTACAATACCCAACATGATAAGATCTAAATTCTGTTTGGGATTCTGGGCGCTACAGTCAAATAAACAGAAATGACATTGCTTACTTGAGTTTAAGGTAAATGCTTAATATTAAATTAATATTGTTTCAAAATATAACATTTATTCCAGTAATTATGTGCATAACTTGAAAACAAAGCCTTCTGGTACAGCAGAGAGCACTGACATTACCAGTTATTTTTCCTATAGAGCAAATCAATTTTATTTATTAAAAAAAAAAAAAATCTTTCCTGCTAAAGCCATCCCATTGAGTTTCAAAGGTACATAAAAGAAAGCCAAATAGAAATACAATATAAGCCAAATTGACCATTAATATCCAATCAAAATATATAAAAATTGCAATGCAATAGGTAAGATATTCACAGATATATTGGACTTATTCATTTGGATACCTGAAAATAATTACACCGACACACCCATAAAGAGGCAGTCGCCAGGCTTAAGTGTCAGGATAAGCCACTAAGAAAAAGAAAAATATCTTCTCATTTCTCTGTGCAAAAACATGATGGACTACTCTGTAACTGTACTATGAGCACCTTTTCTAGTGGACGAGTAAACTACATTACTCTTTTTTCATTGAGCAGCTTACTCCTTTCAGTACACCTGAGCAGTTGGATGCAGGGCTCCTCCCACTTCTCCCTACTGAATTGTTTGCTGTTGGGAGTATTTGGTGTATAGGTCTTGTTCTTCAGTTCAGGTCAGTCATACACAGATACACAAAAGTTTAGTGGAGGTAGTCTATGTAACTGTGACTGAGGGGTCATGATCCATGAGATGAGCTCTCTATTAAGTTGCAGTCCACACTCTGAAAAACTTTGAAAACCCCTGTCTTAATGTATGCAAATGTTTCTGATAAGTATATATATGGGGGTGTTCAGTGGGAGTGGGAAATTAACAAATGGTTCATTTAAACCTCATCATTATCATTGAAAATCACCTGCTAAGTGTGAATAGCTTTTAAAAAGAGCACGAGGAGAGACAGGACAGGGACAGTTTTGCCTGTCTACATCCCACTGAGATTGCTTGCTAATTAGTGTTATTAGTTTGTGGTTTCATGGAATTTATAGTGGTGAGAAAGTGCACAAGGTGCCATGCAGTGAAGTTATTTCATTCCTCCTTGAACTACAACTGTACAGCTTAAAAGTCTGTTTTACAGCCCATAATTTTGAGGAAAAAAATGAGTATAATTTAAAGAAGAAAAATGAATTAACTTAGTAAATCTTCCAAAGCCATGAAGGATTCATTTTGATCATGTCAAAATGATTGGAAGAATTGAGTAGCTGCAGTTTCAATCACCTAATGTCCTCAAGACCCATATTAATGTGCCTGGTGTTAGCTATTAAGACAGATGTCTATAGCTGTATAAATTCGGTGTGAGGAAAAAGTATATGAAAAAGAGGAAATTAGTACTGGAATGTTGTAAAATCCTACATTGCTAATATACCCTGAGGACGGTGTTACAACTGAAGTTTAGATGTACTTATACGAATCTCCCTATCTCAGTGTTAATGAAGAGATACTGACAGTTTGGCTAGACTAATGACAAGAAAATGGTTTAATGATTATAGATTAATCAATTTCCAAACCAGAAATCCCTACAGATTCTACACCCCTCAAAAACATCATAACCCTAGACAGGATAATGCATGTCACCAGCAATTTAAAAATAAAGAATGGTGGGGGGAAGAACCCTCTCCTCTATATGTCATGCAAGCTGGAAGTGTTTACAATCACAATCTCAATGGAAATAGCTACAGATAGCACTGGATTCAGTGGAGCAGTCAGTTAATTGTTATGGCTATAATTTTAATTTTCTTCCCAGTGTAAAATGACAATTGAGGAAAGCATCTGCCACCTCAGATATTTCCTGGGTAGTAAATTTAAAAGGATTAATCACTCTGCTTATTCTGAAGTTCTGAAGAATGATGGGTGCTTGTCAGTGGGCTGTGGAATCTCTGGCTCATTGAGTTTTGGTTGTTGAATGTGGGGGGGAGGGCATTGTAGGGCTGTGAAATGATTTAAACAATTAAAAAATCTTGCTAAGATATTTTTCCCACCCATTTTCCCACCCTACGATCAGAAACTTATGACGAAGTGGGATTTTCTCTCACAAAAGCTTATGTGATAAATAAATTTGTTAGTCTTTAAAAGTGCCACAGGACTCCTTGTTTATTTTATTGGAATATATTCATAGATATAGTGTGGGCTTGTTAATGGAACATCAGGGTAAGATTTTACATAATTTTACAATAAGGAATATAACACTGACTTCACATTTGAACTTGATTATCCATCCAATATTATCTGTTATTCTTTTATCTAGGGCATAAGCCAAATACCACTAAAGTCAATGGGAGACTTTCCATTAATATCAATGGCTATGTCTCCACTTGTAATTTTAAGTCGACTTTAACTAAGTCGACTTAACTAAGTCGATTTTAAGTTGACTTAGTTAAGTTGACTTAGTGTGTCTACACTTAAAATTAAAGTCGACTTAACGGTGAACTTACAAAGTTGACCTAGAGCGTCCACACTGGATGCCTAGGTCGACTTCTAGGGGCTATGGAGACCTTGGGCAGGTCCATGGTGAAAGGGGGACAGGGACCCTGGCAGGGCATGTGGGCAGGGTGTGATGCTGTCTGGATTTAGGGAAACATTTATGATATTATTTTCTATTCATAAATCATAAATGTTATAATCCATAGGAACTATGTCATGTTTGGTATCAATAGAAAGGTAGTAATTTGCTGGGAATTATTATATAGTTTATGTCTAGGAATTGTATTTGGATTAGAAGTTAGTTTAGTTAGGAATTTGGTGTTATATCTATACTTTAACTTATGTGATTTTATTGAAATGCCTGAGACAGGCAGCTGTGTAAAACCATTGTGTCCTTAATGTTAAGGAATGTGCCAGCTACAATGGGCCCAGGGAGTAACCTGATGAGCCATTAAGAACACAATGGTTGTATTCCTTATATCCGTAATGGCTCATCAGGTTACTCCCTGGGCCCATTGTAGCTGGCACATTCCTTAACATTAAGGACACAATGGTTTTACAAGTTAAAGTATAGAGATAACACCAAATTAAGTGTTAAGTCAATTTAGTAACACCAGCTCTGAAGGTCGACTTAAGCCTTAAATTGACTTCTTAAGTTGACTTAAAGACAGTTTGGACTGAGAATAGCACTAAGTCAACCTTATTAAGTCTACTTAAAGCCAGCATGGATGGCTATGTCTACTGTTAAGTCGACTTAACAAGCTCGACTTAAGACAACTTAAAGTGTAGTCACTCTGTTAAGTCGACTTAACACGGTCAACTTTAAATCAACTTAAATCTACCTTGTTAAGTCAACTTAATAGAGTCGACTTAACTTTACAGGTGAAGACATAGCCATGGCGCTGGGTCTTCTCATTTCCAGCCACTAAATCACTTTTGTTTTAAAAAAAGATACAATCACATTCAGTATTTTCTTTATGCTATCTTTCTGGTGTAGCAATGGCTGTAGTTGTTTTGGGTTATAGTAAAGTCATGAGTGTGAGAGAAGGTGGCCCATGAAACAATCTCTCAGTTAAGGTTTGTTACATATTCTAAAAAGGTCTAGGACCCCAGTGAAGTATAGATTGATTGGGGATCTTAGAATTAGAAAATAATATCACTTTTTATTATAATTATAAAGCATACTTTATTTTTCCACTCAGGATTACATGATTTTACATAGCTCCTCTGGGTTTTTATTCATATGTTTCAGAGCACATCTTTGCTTCACGGTCTTCCTATCCTTTTTTCAATTATTTGTTTTGCACCATCCCTGATTTACAGTGTATTTAAGACCTAGCTGATGATCTATCTATCTATCTATCTATCTATCTATCTATCTATCTATCTATCTATCTATCTATCTATCTATCTATCTATCTATCTATCTAACTTTTTTGACCATTCATTGTTTTTAAAAAATATATATAACCATTCTATCAAGAGGCACTGCTAGCATTTCCATGTAGCTTTTTTACAGTAAGTCTTTTTTCAGCTTATTTGTATGTCTGAGCTAAAAATTAATCATACTGAATGCTCGTAAGCCATTTAAAAGCAAATGCAGCCAAAACTCATCAAGTTTGGCAGTACTGAAATGGGATAAGGATAAATAGTTGCTTTTGTGAAATTAGTTTTTATATTTGTATAATAGAGAGAAAGATCATATAGTATTGGACCATAAACTGTATTTCTGAGCTCAGCTCAGTTCAATATTTAGTTTCTAACCTGTTTCATTTTAAGTGTGATAACTTAACTATTCTAATAAACCATAAAAAATAGAGGTAAAACACTGATTTGGCTGTACTTTTTTTTAGACATTTATAATGACACACAGTTACGATAAAGAACACCTTCCATCTTAAGATCTGTTGTGGAACTTTTGTATATGTAGAGGGAGATGCTCCACAACAAACGTGTGAATTAAATAAGGGATATAAAGAGAATATTTCATGCACAAAACCATATTTAGATGGGAAGCCATTAGTTGTTTAGCAATGTTATCTAAGAAAAGAAACATTTCATGTTATTCAAAGTCCAGATGAAATTATGCTGGAATTTATCAGGACACTGGTGTCAGGACTAACTCTTCCAAAAACTGGCAGAGGATAAAAGCAGTCAGAACTTTTGTTGTTGTTACATCCAAAAGGGAACACCTCCAGCAGAATACTCTCCCCAGTCTCATGCAGTGGCATTGGTATAGTAGTGACCCAAAGAAAACACTTCACTCCACAGAGTTGCTTTGAGGGAGGCTGTCCATAAATTATATAACTCATTTATTGGTGATTTTCAAGACCAACCCTCTCCAAGTAACACTTTTTAACACTGAAACAAATATATACAATTACAGATGCATCCACCCACTAATGGATTAAGTAGTTTATGGGTAGGCCCCTACCCTTTACTACAACACCCAGGCACTCCCTTTCTTTTCCAAGTCCTGAACCAGTCTTGCTCTGCTCAGCTTATTGCAGCTGATGTGACCACAGTTCAAGGTGCTATGCTTGTTATCCATGCATAACGTACAATTTACACCTATGAAGAACTCATAGACTCTAAGGTCAGAAACGACCTATATGATCATCTAGTCTGACCTTCTGCACAATGCAGGGCCCTCACCCACCCAGTCCTACAATAAACCTTTAATTTATCACTAAGTTATTGAAGTCCTCAAATCATGATTTAAAGATTTAAAGGTACAGAGACTCCACCAGTAATTGAGTTATGCTCCATGCTACAAAGGAAGGTGACCCTCACCCACCCACCCACCCAGAGCCTTTGCCAATCTGCTCTGGGGGAAAATACCTTCCCGACCCCAGTATGGTGATCAGTTAAACCCTAATCATATTGGCAACACTCTTAGACAGACACTCAAGAAAGAATTCTTTGTAATAGTTCAGAACCCACCCCATCAATCATCCCATCAGCATATCTACCATAGGGAGCAAAAGATAAGTCAATTGTCAAACTAGACTGTCCATCATATCATCCCCTCCATGAATTATTCAAGATCAATTTTGAAACCAACTGGGTTTTTTTGCCACCACTGTTCTCTTTGAAAGGCTATTCCAGAACTTCACTCCTTTCATAGATAGAAACCTGCATCTAATTTTAAACTTCCTGATGGCCAGTTTATTTCCATTAGTTCTAGTATCCACATTGGCATTGAACTGGTATTTATCCTTCTGACATATTTATACAGAGGAATAAATCTTTTTTGGTTAAGCTAAATAAGCCAAACTCTGAGTCTTCTCTCATAAGGCAGGTTTTCCATTCCACATATCATCCTAGTAGCCCTTCTCTGCACTTGTTCCAGTTTGAATTAATCTTTATTAAACATGGGGGACCAGAACTGCACACTGTATTCCAAATGAGGTCTCCCCAATGCATTGTATAATGGTACTAACACCTACCTATCTCTACTAGAAATACCTTGCCTGGTACATGCAAGAACTGCATTTTTTTTTACAGCCCCATTACATTAAATCCATTTAGTTATTAATTAGTACA
The DNA here is from genome assembly GCA_007922175.1 of Pelusios castaneus. Classification (NCBI taxonomy): domain Eukaryota; kingdom Metazoa; phylum Chordata; order Testudines; family Pelomedusidae; genus Pelusios; species Pelusios castaneus. The sequence continues at coordinate 11,683,676 of ML685766.1, forward strand.
TATTGAAATGTACAGCAGTGTGTAGAATGATAAAGAAGACACAGTCCATATCCTAGCAAGCTTGCAGTTTCAGTAAGAAAAATGGGACATAACTGATAAATGGAATACACACAAAAAACAAATCATGACCAGATGACAGCCAAATGTCCTGCCCATGAAGTTGTAGAAGATAATTTCTGACTGGAATTCTTTTGCTGGAACTTTTTGAGGGGAAAATTGTTGTTGTGTTTTGACAGAAAATATTTTGGATTAAAGAATATTTTAACCAGCTGTGTATGTTACTATGGTTGATGAACAATGACAGACTCCACAGGAGCTGTAGATTTTGAGATGGAGTTGAATGAGGACAGATTGATGGTTTATCACACAAAGAGATATAGAGAATTTTAGGACAAGAGATAATATGAAAGAAGGCACAGAGGTGGGAATATGAAAAGTTATATCCCTCTGTGACAGAGCTCACTCACCAGAGCAGAACCTCCTGCTGGTCATCACAGGGATTATCACACTCCTGCTGCCTTCTCCACCTGCAGACCCAACAAAGACCAGAAACTGCAGCATCCATTTCATGGCTTGACCTTCCAGCCATGCCATCATCCGTGTTTTCCCCCTTAAGGGAACTGGGAGGAATACTGGTCTATAGTCCAATGGGGAGGGAAGTAGGCCCATCCACTACTCTTGGTCCCAGACCAGGGATCCTGTACATAGCAGCCTCTGGTGATTATCCTTAACTTCTCTGTCTATATTGCTTCGATTTCCTGATCCACTTCCACATAACCCCAACACCTTCTTCATCCTTTTTTTCAGAAGCTTCAGACCACAAATTCCAGTAGGTAACCAGATTTCCTCATACTCCCCCAGTACCTACCAGTAACTGCATTGTCCAAGGTGCTATCTTCCTGCAAGTTACTAGAAACACTGTCCTTTCTTCTTGGACAACCTGTAGCCCCTGACTGTCTCTGGCCCTGCACCTCCTTTTAGGAAAGCCTGCTGGGCCCTGATTGACTGTCCCATTCAACCTCTCACTGATTGGCTGATTCCTCCACAGCCTCCCCATGCTGTTTTAACATCTTCCTTTCTGGTGTGGGGTGAACCCCATCACACCCTTCCTGCAGAGGTGACAGCTTAAAAACATTCTCCTATCCTTATCTCACAAGGGAGGACTCTGTGGGCCAGCTAGGAATCAATGTTCTAACAAGTCTCCACTGGGGCCTAGCTTGTCTAAAGCATTATCCAGCTGTGAGGCTCAAATTTCAGGTCTTGTGAGTTTGAATGTACATATTGGATCATCTGTGGTTATTTGGTTCATAAGTTTTTTAATGACAACTGTTTAAGTGCTTAAACTTCAGAGTAGATGAATTGTATATGTCTAAATAGATGCACAGCTAAAATACATAAATGAAAATAAAAAAGGGGGGAGGCTACTTGTTTGATATTCTGCATGTTCCAGCTATGTGAGAGATCACATAGACCTACCAGCCTGGATTCTTCCCTCTTTTCCATTTCTCTCCCTGTATTTTCTCCACCTCACATCTTTGACCATTTTCTCTTAAGCCCACAATCTCCTTTACAAGAGGACATGTAGTCTCTTTTGTCTTAATTATACTGCCTCTAGTTTCCCAAGCCTTCTTTTTCCATTAGTGGATTTTAATACTTCTTCCCATTGCTCTTATTTCACCAAAGGAAAAAAAAACCTTTAAAAATGTATATGTATATATTACTATATTCTCTGAATTTACCCCTTAAGCTTGCTTAAGTCGACTTAATTTACCCTGCATCTACAGCAGCAGAAGGGAAAGGATATGAACAAATATTGTAAATATGAGGAAAAGGGCTAAGGAAAGCCAATGAAAAAATAGAAAAAGGAGACTGACATAGTTAAAACAATGAGAAAAACATCTGGAACAGGAGTTAGGATGCGGAACTTAAAGAGGAACAATGGGAGCCCTATCCTTTATCTACTTCTTATTTCTAGATAGGGAGTGATTGAGAATCAGAGGATAAGTTGGATCTACAAGGTAACTTCACAGTGTGGTAAAGAGTCATAGGTTATGTCTACACTGGGGAATTTAACTAAGTCGACTTAGTGTGGTCCCCACTTAAAAATAAAATCGACTTAAAGGGGAACTTAAAATGTCGACCTAGAGCGTCCACACTGGATGCTCTAGGTTGACTTTGTGGGGTTAGGGGGACCTAGGGCAGGTCCACGGGAGCAGGGGGGGCACCCCTTGCCCAATGCCAGGGGGCTCAGCCTTTGCCCCATTGTACCTAGATACTATGGGGCAAAGGGGGACAGGGACCCTGGCAGGGCATATGGGCAGGGTGGGCAGGGCTCTGCCCTGCCCTGTGGGGGGGCATGACAGGCTCCCCCTGTGCCCCCCCCCCCAGCAGGGAGAGCATTGGTGTAGCCCTGGGGTAGCCCTAAATTGACTTAGGGCTACCCCACAGCTACACTGGCTTAAGTCGACTCTAGGGAGTCAACTTAAGACTTAGTCTACTAAAAAGCAGGCTTAATAAAGTCAAGTTAATTTTAATTAAGTCGACTTTATTTTCCTTAAGTCGACTTAAGCAAGCTGCTTAAATCAACTTAAGGAAACTGTAGTGTAGATGCAGGGTAAATTAAGTCGACTTAAGCAAGCTTAAGGGGTAAATTCAGAGAATATAGTAATATATATATTTTTAAAGGTTTTTTTTTCCTTTGGTGAAATAAGAGCAATGGGAAGAAGTATTAAAATCCACTAATGGAAAAAGAAGGCTTGGGAAACTAGAGGCAGTATAATTAAGACAAAAGAGACTACATGTCCTCTTGTAAAGGAGATTGTGGGCTTAAGAGAAAATGGTCAAAGATGTGAGGTGGAGAAAATACAGGGAGAGAAATGGAAAAGAGGGAAGAATCCAGGCTGGTAGGTCTATGTGATCTCTCACATAGCTGGAACATGCTATCTATAATATCAACAAGGGTATCAAGACTACAATTGCAGGCCTGGTACGACTCCTCTATCACATTCCTGTTTGATTCCTGTGAGAGGAGGACTCCTTTCATGTAACCTGTGAAAGAATCTCAGCATAGTCTGGCCATTCAGAATATATATTAGAACTACATTTTAATTAAGTTCCTATTAAGGAGGCATGCCATTACCGTAGCCCCCAGAAATGATCAAATAACTTCTACCCACATGTTCACCTAGTTCTTCTAGCTGGTATGTGGGACAGGTAACCAATATCTCTGCCAGCTCCCTGATCACTTGCCCAAAGTGGGGAGAAGTAGCAGTGCAACCACTTACAGGACTGTGGCCGAAATCCAGACAGACCTAGTACAGCTGTGTTTGGATGTACGGAATCTTGATTCCTCACTTCTGCAACTTTGGTGTGACTGTAAGGCTAAAAGCTCTTTGGGCTCTGAGTACCTGATTCTGTCATCAAGGAATATCTTGCACAATGTAACCTGATTCTGATTCTTTAAGCCAGGAGTCCCCACACTGTCAAGCACCCCATCCGTGTGCAGGGGGTGGGGACTGGGAAGGAGCACCACCCAACCTCATTCTGCCCCCAGCTCTGCTCTGAGCCTGCTCCCAGCCATAATATCAGCACTGGCCTTGGTCCCCTGCCACAGCCTTGATCTTGTCTTTAGCCTCATTTGCAACTCCGGCTCTGGCCCAAACTGTAGCCCCACTCCTGACCACAGTTCCTAGTCCCAATCATAGGGTGCGTCTACACTTGTAAATTAAGTCGACTTAAGCATGCTTAAGTCGACTTAATTTAATCTGCGTCCACACTACACTTTCCTTAAGTCGACTTTAAGGAAAATTAAGTCGACTTTGTTAAACCTCGTTTTAAGTCAACTTTAGAAAGTCGACTTAAGCCAGTGTAGACCTGGAGTAGCCCTAAGTCGACTCTAAGTCGACTTAGGGCTCTCCAGGACTCCCCCACTGCCCTCCTTGCTGGGGGGGGGTGGCACAGGGAGAGCCTGGCATGCCCCTCACAGGGCAGGGCAGAGCCCTCTCCACCCTGCCCCTATGCCCTACCAGGGTCCCTGCCCACCTTTGCCCCATTGTACCATGGTACAATGGGGCAAAGGCTGAGCCCCCTGGCACTTGGCAAGGGGTTCCCCGCCTGCCACCGCAGACCAGTCCCAGGTCCACCGACCCCCTACAAGTCGACCTAGGCATCCAGTGTGGATGCTCTAGGTCGACTTTGTAGGGTCCCCCCAAAGTTGACTTAAAATTTAAGTATAGACATGCTAAGTTGACTTAACAAAGTCGTCTTAAAGTCAACTTTGTTAAGTCGACTTAGCTAAGGCGACTTAAATTCACAAGTGTAGACATAGCCATAGATCCTGGTCCTGACTCTGGCCTCTAGCTCCCAGTCCTGACTGCATCCTTATCCCCTAGACCCATTTCCATCTGTGGCCCTGTTCCTAACCATGGCCCCAGCCAGCTCCTGGGTATTACTGTGACCCCTCTTCTAACTCCAGCTCTGCTTCTGATCCGGATCCCATGACCACCCCCTGACCTCAGTTCCCAGCAGGGGGTTGCCAGTTGATAAACTCAACATTAACAAGTCACCGGGACCAGATGGCATTCACCCAAGAGTTCTGAAAGAACTCAAATGTGAAGTCGCGGAACTGTTAACTAAGATTTGTAACCTGTCCCTTAAAATGGCTTCGGTACCCAAAGACTGGAAGTCGGCTAATGTAACGCCAATATTTAAAAAGGGCCCTAGAGGGGATCCCAGCAATTACAGACCGGTAAGTCTAACGTCGGTACCGGGCAAATGAGTTGAAACAATAGTTAAGAATAAAATTGTCAGTCACATAGAAAAACATAAACTGTTGAGCAATAGCCAACATGGTTTCTGTAAGGGGAAATCGTGTCTTACTAATCTATTAGAGTTCTTTGAAGGGGTTAACAAACATGTGGACAGGGGGGATCCAGTGGACATAGTGTACTTAGATTTCCAGAAAGCATTTGACAAGGTCCCTCACCAAAGGCTGTTATGTAAGTTAAGTTGTCATGGGATAAAAGGGAAGGTCCTTTCATGGATTGAGAACTGGTTAAAAGACAGGGAACAAAGGGTAGGAGTAAATGGTAAATTCTCAGATTGGAAAAGGGTAGCTAGTGGTGTTCCCCAAGGGTCGGTCCTAGGACCAGTCCTATTCAATTTATTCATAAATGATCTGGAGAAAGGGGTAAATAGTGAGGTAGCTAAGTTTGCAGACGATACTAAACTACTCAAGATAGTCAAGACCAAAGCAGATTGTGAAGAACTTCAAAAAGATCTCACAAAACTAAGTGATTGGGCATCCAAATGGCAAATGAAATTTAATGTGGATAAGTGTAAAGTAATGCACATTGGAAAAAATAACCCCAACTATACCTATAATATGATGGGGGCTAATTTGGCTACAACGAGTCAAGAAAAAGATCTTGGAGTCATTGTGGATAGTTCTCTGAAGATGTCCATACAGTGTGCGGAGGCGGTCAAAAAAGCAAACAGGATGTTAGGGATTATTAAAAAGGGGATAGAAAATAAGACTGCAAATGTATTATTGCCCTTATATAAATCCATGGTACGCCCACATCTCGAATACTGTGTACAGATGTGGTCTCCTCATCTCAAAAAAGATATTCTAGCACTAGAAAAGGTTCAGAAAAGGGCAACTAAAATGATTAGGGGTTTGGAGAGTGCCTCGTATGAGGAACGATTGAAAAGGCTGGGCCTCTTCAGCTTGGAAAAGAGGAGACTGAGGGGGGACATGATAGAAGTATATAAAATTATGACTGATGTGGAAAAAGTGGACAAGGAAAAGTTGTTTAAATACTCCCATAATACAAGAACCAGGGGTCACCAAATGAAACTGATAGGTAGCAGGTTCAAAACAAATAAAAGGAAGTTCTTCTTCACACAACGCACAGTCAACTTGTGGAACTCCTTACCTGAGGAGGTTGTGAAGGCTGGGACTATAACAATATTTAAAAGGGAACTGGATAAGTTCATGGTGGCTAAGTCCATAAATGGCTATTAGCCAGAAAGGGGTTAAGAATGGTGTCCCTAGCCTCTGTTTATCAGAGGATGGAGACGGATGGCAGGAGAGTGATCACTTGATCATTGCCTGTTAGGTTCACTCCCTCTGGGGCACCCGGGCACTGGCCACTGTCGGTAGACAGATACTGGGCTAGATGGACCTCTGGTCTGACCCAGTACAGCCTTTCTTATGTTCTTATGTTCTTATGTTCTTAAGTGGAGGGCATGACAGAAAAATAATTAACAGTAATGAGAATCCTTTGGCTCTGAGAAAGTATTCTTTTAAGAGGTAAAATATATTGCTAATTTTACAGAGTTTCTTATACAAATATGGTACTTGTTCTTAGTTAGTGCAAGATCATAAATACTATAATTCATAAAGCAGAGCAGAGGTTCAGGAAGTTAATAAAGTGTGTTGATTATTTTATGAAGAAGTTGCAGGCTTATGAATGTTTAACACTATGCAATTAGTGACTAACAGTGAAAACACACCCTCCTCAGGACATCAGCAAATCCATGAATTTCAATAAAGTAACCGACTAAGTCAATTAACAAGTGAACACAAAATCAATTACTGCAAAATGAGCTCGAACAAAACAATGACAAATGACAGTTCTGAAACAAGATGAGGAAAAAACAAATTAGGATTTCAAACCATGTGCAGTACATTCCTTACAAATTATATTAATGCATTTAAAGATAGACTAATAGACTAATTTAGATTTGTATACTACACATATGTAAAAATATAAAATTTTAAAAACTGTACCTACATCCTACATCCAAACAACAGAAGTTAACTACTTTCCAATCACCTTAAAGTAACAAAAGACATTTCAAGTCCATTTGCTTAAATCAAAGAAATGTATTATGTATATTATAAAATCTCTTCATAGTCTACATAATTTTTTTTTATTCTCAGTTTATCAAAGCAACTCTATAAGACTGAAATGTAAGAAATGACCCTTTAAAATATTTGATATACGAAAGACCCAAAGGTCAAAGGTCAGATTTTTAAAAAATACTTAGGCACCCAGTGGCATTTTCAAAAGCATTGAGGTGCCTAAATTCATTGATTTCAATGGGTGTGTTAGATGCCTAGATGCTTTTGAAAAGCCCAGTTAATGCTTAAATTCCTTTATCAAGTCTGGTCCATAGTCCAGAGGAAAAAAGCCTCTAGATGGTCTATAGGTGGTTATTTATTTTGAGGAGTTAGTATTATCATAAATGAAATTTTTTATAAAGCAAAACACGCAATGTCACTTACCCCGATAGATACATAGTCGGGTTCTTGAGAATGATGTCAGGGAACTCCCTTAGCATGGTCAAGTGGTTTAGGGGAAAAAATCTCCCTCAGTGCCTGAATATCAGACAGCTAAAGAAGAAATGTAGCGCCCCTTGTTTCTGTTATTTGGCTTTAGTTGACTTCAATTCAAGAGGCAGATGGCAGCGTTGCCAACTCTCATGATTTTATTCTCAAAAATATATGGTGTTTCTCTTTAAAGTCCCAGCTCTTTAATAAGATTGGTTTTGAATCCTAGTTTTAATTTAAAATAGAAAGTTTCTAGCTGTCATGATTGTCCAAAAGACTAAAAATGTGATCTGAATATAGCATAAAGCCATGGGGTGCATCTACACTTATAAATTAAGTTGATTTAAGCAGGCTTAAGTCGACTTAATTTAATCCATGTCTACACTGGGCTTTCCTTAGTTTGACTTAAGATGCTCCTTAAATTGAATTAAGGAAAAACTAGTTTGAATTAATAACACCTTGTTATAATTTGAACTAGTGTCTAAGTCGACTTTATTAAGTTGACTTAGCCAGTGTAGATGCCCTAAGTCGACTTGGTCGATTTAGGGCAGGTGGGACAAGGAAGCCCCACATGGCTCCCTGGAAGAAGGGAGCCACTGTGGCTCCCTTGTTCCCTGGGGAGCCCCTGCTCCCTTCTCCCCAGACCCGCGGCTTCCCTGGGAGAAGGGCTCCCCAGCAAGGGCTCCAGCTGGGACTTAAAGTCAACTTATTTAAGTCAACCTAAATCCCTAAGTGTAGACATAGCCTTAGAAACCATAAGGCAAACAAATAGAGCTTTCTATTTTTTAATCAATTTTAAGCAAATTTCTTGATTTTTGTATGCTTGACTCATCATTTTTGACTACTTGGGTGCACCTCATTGAGAGGGTGAGAAGAACATAGCATCATGGGGCTAAATGATTAAAAATATGTCTTCTACTAATTAGTTTAGTCTGCTGAGGGCTGTAACACTTTGGTTTGATTGAAAATGGCTGGGAGGCATTAGTGATCTATGATATACACAAAGTCATACTAGATGACCTAGTCATCCCTTCTGGCTTTAAACTCTATGGGTATGACTACAGTATTCTATTATAAAAGACCCAGAGCTGGCCCAAGCCAACTTCCCCTCTATTCAACAGTGGTCAGGGTGCATCTGGAATACTGTGTCCAGTTTTGGGCTCCCCACTACAGTAAGGATGTGGACAAATTAGAAAGAGTACATTAGAGGGCAACAAAAATTATTAGAGGGTTGGGGCACATGACTTATGAGGAGATACTGAAGGAACTAGGCTTATTTACTCTACAGAACAGAAGACTGAGGGGAGATTTGATAGCAACCTTCAACTACTTGAAGGGGTGCTCCAAAGAGGAGGGAGCTAGGCTGTTCTCAGTAGTAACAGAGGACAGAACAAGGAGCAATGGTTTCAAGTTGCAGGTGGGGAGCTTGAGGTTGGATATTCGGAAAAACTTTCTCACTAGGAGGGTGGTGAAGCATTGGAATGGGCTACCTAGGGAGGTGGTAGAATCTCCATCTTTGGAGATTTTTAAGGCCAAGTTGGGCAAAACCCTGGCTGGGGTGATTTAGTGGGAGTGGTCCTGCTTTTAGCAGGGGATTGGACTAGATGACCTCGTGAGGTCCCTTTCATCCCTATTATTCTATGATTCTATGATGTGGGCTCATGGGGTTTGGGTTGCAGGGCTATAAAATCGCAGTTCATGTATTTGGGCACAGAGATCATGGAGGGTATTAGGCACCATGCTGACTGGTGCCAGTCACCTCACATGTCCCCAAAACATTATTACCTTCCCTATTACTATCCTTTCTCCACTATGGTCTTTTGTCATTTTGGATAATAACCCTCAAGCTTAGGGCCCTCTCTTTTAAGAATCATACCTTCTCTTTTAAGAGCCATACACACCTATGGTGCTGTATAAATAAATATTAAAAATGTCAAATATTCATTAAAAATACTGTCACAATGATCTTCTAGGAGTGGATTCTCTTTATACTTTTAAGTAGCTATGAAATATTCATCTGTTGTTGATCCTGTATGCTACACTTAATTTGTCAGTAATTAGGTGAAGAAAGTTACTAAAATTACACACTTAAATACTTATGTTGCTATTAAAGTTGCACTTGGACTATCTGATATTTACTACTTAATATATTACTAGCCTCCAGTTAAATATGTAATTTAACTCTAATTTGTTTTTTGATTTCTTTAAATTCCATTAACTTTTCTTATACCTACATTCCATTTCTTCAGTTATTTCAAATACACAACAAAATAATTCACAGTATAATTTATTAATATAAACTCTTTTAAACTAGTACTGTTCAGTCCTGTTTAAATTTACTGTAAAGGAATAATTCAGTATAATCCCATAATTAAATTATAAATAAAATGATTAGTAAATGCTACCTTTTATACATGTTTTGGTTCTAACACTTCTGTCTATAATCTATCTACCCTCCTTTTATATATTACAGTTGTCTTTTGCGCAGTTATTTCACATTTAATTTTTCACTTCTAGATTATCTCTATCATCTTGCACTCTCATTCAGACAGAAATACTGATTCCTAAGCATTCTTAGACATTTGGAGAATATAACTTAGACCTAACTCTGCCTTAGACCCACCTTCATCTCTAATATAATTCAACCATACGATTGCCATTATAATTGCAAAAGTTACTGTTTAATTATAAAGGCACAGAGGGTTCAGATAAGTACATGAAGTACTTCTGGGTATTTGTCTGCAGTGAACTGTGTTGCTGAATCAATCAGCTTGTACTTTGCTAGGGAAAGTATGTTGTTTGTTTGCCTATATATTATAGATTTGAACATCTGGTACTTTTTGTATATTGACTATAAATAGTTCATGTGGTATTTTCATGTATTAGACATTAGAACTGTTTTGGAATTTTCTGTGGAAATGATTTTCCATTAGAAATTGCTGTTTCCACAAATCCCATAATTTTCTGTGGGAAAATTTTGATTTTGAAAAAAAAAATCCATTAGAAAAATCAAAAAGAAATTTCATTTCAGACTAGCTTAACATAAATCAGAATATTTTGGTTTTTCGAATTGACTTAATTTCTTTCAAATCAGTTCAACAAAGCATTCAACTTCATTTCTTATCAACCCATTGTCATATGGTAGTTGTAGTGTAGGCCCAACTTCTTTCCTCAGGGCTGGAGCTCCCTGAAGGATTATGTCTCCCATAAAGCAACGCAGATTTCCCTTTCACTAACTTATATGGGGCTTCATGGGAGTCACATGACCCTAGATGTATTAAAGAAGTTACAATGGTCAGCGAGTTTGGGAAAACTGGGAGTATCAGGCTTCCATTCGGCAACTCCCATGAGGAAATGCATCATTATGGGAAAATGCAATTAATTACTGAACTGACTCAAAAGAAATAATTTCAAATCAGTTCAATAAACCAAAATGAAATATTTTGATTTCAGGGACATTGAAGTGTTTTATTTCAATTAAAAATTTCCAAATTAAATATTTCAACATTTCTAAACTGAGATTTTCAGAATTTTAGTTCCATTGAAAGCTTTGAAATTTCAATTTTGGGGCTCAGTTTTGAAAGATAACAAATATGAAATGTTGGAATTTCCCACCAGATGGAAATTCCAAATATGAACTGCCCATTGATTGAAATATAGAAACACTGAGGCTATGTCTACACTTGTTAATTTAAGTCGACTTAGCATTCCACATTCAAAAATTAAGTTGACTTAGAGGGGACCCTGCCAAATCGACCTAGAGCATCTACACTGGATGCCTAGGTCAACTTGTAGGGGCTAGGTGGACCTGGCACAAGTCCACGGTGGCAGGGGGGGCACTTCTTGCCAAGTGCCAGGGGTCTCAGCTTTTGCCCCATTGTACCTTGGTACAATGGGGCAAAGGGGGACAGGGACCCTGGCAGGGCATAGGAGCAGGGCTCTGCCCTGCCCTGTGGGGGGGCACGCCAGGCTGTGGCTGTGCCAGCCACCCTGGCAGGGAGAGCAGTGGGGAAACCCTAAAGCCCCCTAAATCGACTTAAAGTTGACTTAGGGCTACTCCACGTCCACACTGGCTAAGTCGACTTTCTAAAGTCGACTTAGCCAGCAAAGTCATCTTTAAATGAGGTTTTATTAAGTCAACTTTATTTTTCCTTAAGTCGACTTAAGCAGCTGCTTAAATCGACTTAAGGAAAATGTAGTGTGGACACAGATTAAATTCAGTCGACTTAAGCAAGCTTAAGTCGACTTAATTTCTAAATCTAGACGCACCCTGAAATATTAACATGCCATAAATGGAACAAAAAATGAATGGGTGAAAAATGGACTTATAGATCTTGGTCCTAAGGACAATGCCATGACAACACATCACAGTGACTGATCCCTGCTCTTAGAGATACTTAATTCATTTTTACTCTGTAGCTAATAACCAATACATAAGATACAAATTCAGGTTAACTCCTCTGAAACTGTATGTTTATACATTTATAAAAACATGCATACATTACATGTTACATGTTAATGTTATTATTCTATATTCATTGGATTACTCTTTACACAGTTTTGAAAAAATGGATTTCAACTAGGGAGTCATCCTATTTACTTTTAACTAACCTTAACAGATTTGAAGACCAGAGGATCAGATCTTTCTTTCCTTTTTCCTTAGCTACAGTAAACATAAACTTGTGCAGCTCAGGATGCAAGCCTTTATTGTAAATTGGGGAACTGGAGTTTTTAGTCTCCCATTTCAAATGTCATTCAGTCTAGCAGGCATACCCAGAATTAGCACCGGTTATTATTTCACTTGCTCTGCATGGCAGATTTTCTGAATAAGCAGGAAGATCAAATAGTTAAGGACTGTTTGTCCAAACCCAAATATGAGTAATTTTATTCAAAAAATGTACTATTATGCTTTCCAATTGCTCATTCCAAGATGGGTATGCTTGGAAAAATAAAAAGTAGACTAATGATTTAAAATACAGATATTCAGGTACAGGACAAGGAATAACAATAGACATCTGGGGTGATGATAATGGACTACAAATTAAATATAGACATGCAGTGAGGTAATCTAAACCAGCATCATGTTATGCACCATATATATATTGTAAAACCTCATAGTCACGAACACCTCAGGAACGGAGGTTGTTTGTAACTCTGAAATGTTTGTAACTTTGAGTCAAATATTTTTGTTGTTCTTTCAAAAGTTTACAGCTGAATATTGACTTATTGACAGTTTTCAAAGTTTTCTATGCAGAAGAAAAATGCTGTTTTTCCTTTTTAAAAAAATGGTTAGTAGTTTATGTTTAACACAGTACTGTACTGTATTTGCTTTTTTTCCCCCTCTGCTGCTGGCTGATTGCACACTTCTGGGTTCAAATGAGATGTGTGGTTGGCTGGTCTTACTGTAGCTACTATGTCATAGATAAAGGGAGCTGTTAGTCTCTCTTTATAAAATCCTGGTAAGATCACACCCATATAGCATGCGGTTCTGAGCAGTTCACCAAAACTGTGTTAATGAATTGTCAGTATTAAGAGAAGAGCAGCAAAAATTATGAAGGTCTGACTATGAGAAAGATAAACAAATTAAATATGTATAACTTTCCCAGACAGTGATTTCAGAGGACAGCAATAAGTATATGGCTCAAAAAGTATAAATTTCAAGGAGGGAAAGCATGGGGATTTGGGTGGTGAACTTCTTGTTCCTTCTGTTTCCTTGCCACAAAGGGAAACTACAGTAATGAACAAACCACCTGTCCTTCTGGGGGCACTGTTTGGGGGTAAGGTCAGTATTGGCTCTGAGTTGTCACAGGTGGGCGGGAACTGGAGCACAATGTTCCAGACAATCCTTTTTATTGGCTGGGATTCAGGCCAGCTTTGAGAAGAAGCATTGAATAAAAGACAAGGAAAGGGGAGAAGAAAGCTGAGGCTGAATATTGAAAAAGAACTGAATAGTTGGAACAGCAAATTAAATGTGGGTTTTAAGAGGGTCATATAAACTAATGTGATTTTAGGCAGCACATTAAGAGGCATCATGTCATAAACATTCCTGGAGAGGATGACATTCTCATTACTTAGGTCATTTAGAACTAAGCAGGATAAAATAACCAAGAATATACTGTACAGAACAAGCTTATGCTATGGTGGAGGGAGTTGGTAGGAGGAGGGAAATGGACACATTTACATTTCTAATTTCTAGGGGCTAGGGAAGTTTGCCTGGGTAAAAAAGGAGTAAGGACCTCAGGCTTTGGCTCTATGCCTCTCTGATAACAGTATTCTTTTCTAATCCAGTCTGCATCATCACAATGGCTCTTAATAACTCTTGCACATCCCAGGGACTTGAGTGTATTATTTTTAACTATATGCTCAGATTCCAGAAAGACATTGATTTAATGATATACTTTTTGCCGCTGTTTGTACTGAGTTCAGTTTCTATCCACATTTTAAAATGTCAGCTTGCACACTGGAAGCCAAAGTCAAAGATTTGAATTTGGAAGCAGTTCTTTGAAGGGAAAAATTATATTTTGCCCTTGATAATATCATCTCTTGATGAGCCTCGAACACACAGCAGACTGGGATATATGATATATGGGGAAGCTGATCCATTATCCTCAAATGGTCACAAATGAAACAAAATAAGCAAATAGTGGGTTGATACTAAAGAGACTTAGAAGTCCTCAGGGTGATCTACTGCTTGGTAATGCATTAGCTGCCTGTTTGTAGTCAAACAGAGACAAGAAATGATTTAATATTCATTTAAAGCACAGGTGCAGGGTCTACAGCTTTGGCTTTTGTTTTATAATACTGCCAATATTTGCACTTGTAAAAAAAGAAATGGTTAAGCTTAAGCTTTAGCTTTAGGGATGTAATTCAGTCTAAAATGCATTTCTTCTCAATGTATCTAGGTTTTCAAACGGCAATGCTTTAATAAGCCCCTATATGAAGGTTTCAATTAAAATGTAAACAATTGAATTAATAGCTCCCTAGACTACCTTGTAAGACTTTTTTTTGGTCTATTTGTTCTTGTATTTGTGAGAGGCTTGTTCTTGTATTTGTTCTTGTATTTGTTCTTGTTCTTGTATTTGTGAGAGGCTCCTCCATTCCCCTCCCAAGCCTACCACTACTCCACTTCTGTTTACATCAACAGCCCTGTTTCATGACGAACTTCCCATTGATTTTGTAGGACTGGATGTGGCACTCTTTGGCAATTCTCAGTACTACACCCTGCATGTGTGACCCTTTATTGCCATATCTGTATGTACAGCTCTCACTCACTTCTTTTTTTAATTTCATTGATATTTTAAGAGCACATTTAGTAAAATTACTGTTTTAAGTTCATATTCTATTGCTTCTCCTCTTGTTGGGTTATACTCTTTGAGTATGTATAGCTTCTGTAGCCATTCACTGTGCATGTATAACTATGCATATGTGCAGAGTAGAGGCTAGAGCTCTCTCTGAGATAGAGTGATAGCTCAGAATGCTTCACTGTAGTTTTGAGTTGCCCTCACAAGTTCTGAAATCTGAGACCATGATAAAATTTCAGCAATCTCCTTCATAAAATCATCTCCCACTTCAGAATCCCTAAATGGTTCCTCTGCATGGAGTAGTTTGAATTTCCTGATGGCTCAATGGTGTATTTTTTGACCATTATTGCATAGACTTGATCTTGCTCAAGAGCCTAATACGCATTGATGCTTACAATGAAGAATGAGACTATCAAGTGAGCTGAAGTCTGCAAACTTTATAGAGTGGTTTGTTTATCAGAGCTCACAACAGTTTGCTTCAGCCTTGTATTATATACCGACAGCCTACAGCCTAGAATAGCCATAATTTATGATGTATATATTAAATCAAATTTTCACTAATTATTCTGGAGATGGATCTCATGCTAGGCTAATGTTAGAATGGCACCTAAGTCTGGCCTAAGTTCTATAAATCTAATAAATGATTATGAAACAGATTCTGCTTTTGATTCATGGGAGTTTGTCAGATGGAAAAATAGACCCTAGGACTTCATGGGCTCAATGGCTATGTCTACACTTGTTAATTTAAGTTGACTTTAACTAAGTTAACTTTGTCGACTTAGT
The DNA here is from genome assembly GCA_007922175.1 of Pelusios castaneus. Classification (NCBI taxonomy): domain Eukaryota; kingdom Metazoa; phylum Chordata; order Testudines; family Pelomedusidae; genus Pelusios; species Pelusios castaneus. The sequence continues at coordinate 11,699,096 of ML685766.1, forward strand.
TAAGTCAACTTAGTGTGTCTACACTTAAAAATAAAGTCGACTTAAAAGGTAACTTAAAAAGTCGACCTAGAGCATCCACACTGGATGCCTAGGTTGACTTCTAGGGGCTTAGGGGCAGCTAGGGGAGTTCCACAGGGGCAGGGGGGCACCCCTTGCCCAATGCCAGGGGGCTCAGCCTTTGCCCCATTGTACCTAGGTACAATGGGGCAAAGGGGGACAGGGACCCTGGCAGGGCATAGGGGCAGGGTGGGCATGCCCTGTGGGGGGGCATGCCAGGCTCCCCCTGTGCCCCCCCAGCAGGGAGAGCATTGGTATAGCCCTAGGGTAGCCCTACCCTACGTCTACACTGGCTTAAGTCGACTCTAGGAAGTGGACTTAAGTCTTAGGCCTAATCCAAAGATGGTGTTATAAAGTCGACTTAATTTTAATTAAGTTGACTTTATTTTCCTTAAGTCAACTTAAGCAAACTGCTTAAGTCAACTTAAGGAAACTGTAGTGTAGACACAGGGTAAATTAGGTCGACTTAAGCAAGCTTAAGTGGACTTAATTTACCAGTGTAGACGCAGCCAATGAGGGGTATTTCTTTGTTAATCGAATTCAAATTGGATACTACAGTGATGGAAACCAGTACAAAACTTGTTGATTACTAGCTGTGTCAGATGCCTTCTAACATTGGGTTTGATTGTGCTAGATAGTAGCCTGTTCTCTGACCATTTTAAAGTGTGACCATACTTAAAAAATTACTCTGTAAAAAATAATTTAACACACTTACTCGATTTGTCTGTTTGTTTTTCCTGGGGTCTTTCCTACAGTGCATACTCTGTTTAGTAGCAAAAACATGTTTCCCCCCCAATTGTCAGTACAAACACAATGAGAAAGTGAACATTTAGTGGGATTCCTTTCTAGCTTGCACACGATTTTCGTTACCGTTATAAAGATTCTGTAACTGGATTTTTTATACTAACTCTGATGATGGTGAAGGTGTCAGAATAGAATCCATCTGACATCCATCTTCTGTACTGAACTCAGCTGACTCTATAGGACAATGATTTGCAGTTTCCAGAGATAATACTAGAAACTACATAAAAATAAAAGAGCAGGAAATCTCTTTTAAATTGCTAATTCCCCCACATTGAGTAGGAGATAGGATGAAAAGCCATGGGTTTCCCAGGACATTAAGTTGACTTCTGACCCTTTCTCTAAACATAGAGTTGAACATTATATCTACGACGTACTAGTGCATATCCATACCAATTAGCCTCAGTGCAAACCCTTACACATTAAATGAAAAGGGCAGGGACATTAACAAGGAAAGGCTGTGCCTCTCACTGTTATTCAAATTGCTAATTATTTTTAATGAATACCAGCTACTACGAGGGATGGTGAAACTTTATTAGCAGCCTACATACCTGCATATTAACTTCATCAAAAAAAAAACCTGAGCAGTTCATATCTCTGACCCAATTTTGATTAGCTATTCTGTGGGTGTGCTATAGTTAGAGAATAAGGTCTCTATCCCTTTTGTGACTGGCTATGGGTAAGGAAGAGTTGAAGCCCCTTCAGTGAAGCACAGGAGTTGCTTTTTTCCCAGTTCTCTGTAAAAGGCTGGTGTCTAAAGAGGGTGGGAAAGGGATGGTACCATGACTCCATCCAACCAGTGGAACTAGCCTGTTGCATGGAAGCAGTAAGTTATACTTCATGAAGGCCTATAGTAGTGGGTGTGAAGAAACCACTCCATGTTCAGGGACAGTATGCCTCATTGTACTCCTCTGTGAAATTTGCACAATGTAGCCCTTTGGTATTTCATGGAAAATATCATGATTTCAATGGAAGCCATGTTGGGAATGAAAATAAAACCAGTATGTATATTTGGGAAAAAGGGTGGTTTTCAAGAGCTTTTCTTTTTTATCAATTGGGTTCTCATTTTTTTTAAAATGTGTTCTGAATAACAGTTCAAGAAGCTAATTAGTCACTAGACCAGTAAATTCTCTACATAAAAATAAAATAAAATAAAAGAGCAGGAAATCTCTTTTAAATTGCTAATTCCCCCAAAATTGGAGTCTTTAATTCAATCTGGGTATCTTTCTCAAAGATATTCTCTAGTTCAACCACAAGTTGCTGGGCTAGATTCAGAAATCCTTGGATGAAATTCAATTAATTATTGAATTATTGAATAGCAGTAGGTCAGACTAGGTAATGGCATTGGTCCCTTCTGGCTTGAAAATCTATGAATATGTTTGTAGGACCAATAACTATTCAAAGACATTGTGGTGGCAAGCACAGTCTGTCCCATTCTGCTTGGCAATGGTAAGGCCTCCACTGGAGTACTATGTCCAGTTGTAGGCACCATACTTTAGGAAAGATGTGGATCATCTGGAGAGAGTCTAGAGGAGAGGAAGAAAAATAATAAAAGGTTTAGGAAATCTAAAAGAAAGGTTAAAAATTAACTTAATTTCCCCTATGCTATGCTAACTGTTCTTCACAGGCCTATGTGGAGAAGAGAGGGGGCCACAGGCCACCATTCTCCATACTATTTTTCACGCTCTTTGTAGTGTCTTGGTGCCTAGGGATGGAGGTGCAGATGAGAACAATCAATGTCCTCTCTATACTGTCAGGATTTATACTGTGTGAAGCTCATGCACAGCTGAGCAGCAGCTGCATGTCCCCCTGGCCCTGAAAAGCTGAGCAGGATATCAATAATTTGTTCCAAAGTGAATAGGAGGCTGAAAATTAATCTCTTAGTGGAGAAAGGAAATTTTGTCTTGGTGTGTGCTGCAGTTATTGTAATTTGAAATACTCTTTTACATTTCTTATTGTCAACATAGTCAAGTGCAGGCTGCTGCTGTGAAGCAGATGTGCATCACCGACAATTGCTAATAATTATAGGCAACTTAGCAGCTGTAAGGGAGACCTCTACTGTGTTGCCCTTGGAAAGAATAAACAAAATTCAGCAGCAGTTTTGGGGATATGTCATGATACCCAGGAAGTCACTTTGCGAGGAGAGACTCCAGTGTATATTGACAATCTTACTCGAAGAATCTAAAAGTCGATGGCTCAATTTTCAGTGGTGGCAGGCAGCCACAGCTGACTTCAATGACCTGTATGAAGATCAGACTACTGCTTAAAAATAAGCAATGGAAACTGATAGAATTAGCTTTATTAGTGGTAAAAACTTCTAGTAATTGCACATATCAACAGATGCGTACCTGATGTTCACTAGACACAAACATCTCAGCATGTCTTCTAATCACATTCAAAATTGCTATGATGTTGCACATACCAGTTGTTCTGATTTCTTTTGTTCATCCTCTGCTGGAAACACATGAAGAAAATTAACAACAGTTGCATTTACACTGTCAAGGGAACTGTTTAATCCTCAATTTTAGTTCTTCTAAATCTCCTGACTTAATACAGTGTACAAGATTTCACATGAGCTAAAACGACAATTTAATCTCCTGATTATTTTCTCGTGTGCTGTAGGCCTAATGTTATCTACCAGAGCACTGAATTCTCTCCACTTTCTCCATTCTTGACCTGGAGAAAGCACTTTCCTTCTCACCTGCTTCAAGATTAATATCACTCCAACATGATTAGTGCCATAACTCTTCTTGACCCGATCTAAACGGCAGTGTACACTCAAAGATCCGGTAGAATGATGAGATGCATGGAATAGCTACCATGAGGAATCAGCTATGATAGACTGTCATTGTTACACAGAAGATACACTATTAGGTTTAGTTATTATCCCAAGCATTTATGGTCATAGATTCCAACTTTTGACTACATGGATCGTTACAAAGACAGTCAGACACAGAAAGATTGGCAAAACAAGCTATTGCCGCTATTACTTTTATAGCAGGCTTGCAGGTTGAGGCAAGGTGCATGTAGAGTCCCTTCTCTCTTGTCTTGTGAAGCACATTAGCATCAGGGAGATCACACATATTGGAGGGGAATTGGGGTCCAACTTGTATTAAAGGCTAGCAAACAAAGGGTTAAGGAAGTGGTGCTTTATTAGGCTGCAATTTGACTGTTTAGGGAAGGGGAGGGAGCATTCACACCAATTCACTCATACCTCAGCAAGAGAATCACTGTGAGAATGACATCGATGGAGCTGATGCTGAGGTGGACACAGGAGCATGTCCGCAGAGTCCATTCTCCAGATGCAGGAGAGTCTTGGGAGGTCGTGGTAGTGCTGGATTACTCTGGGTGCTCAGGGAGGCAAAAAGTTACATAGCTACCAGGTAAAAAAGTCTTAAAGCATAAAATTCTCTTCTCAAGACTGGTGCCTGAGCTGGCTGCCCAAGGTAGCTGTGCTTTCTGTGATTGGCTGTCCCAGACAGTGATGCTCTGCAACTCTAGTAACTTTATACTTTTTATCAGTAGATTCTCAAAGTGTTCTCACAGCAACAGGCAGCTGGATTTTTACAAGCCTTGCAGTTTCTTGCATTTATACTAAATAGTAACTCATCCACACTTTCTCATACATTCTGGGCACAAGGGAGAGGGAGAAACAGAAATACAAAACAATCTTTGAAATAAGTGGAGAGAAAAAAGGGGGAATAGGGAGAGATGGGGGGGAGTAGAGAGAGAAGGGGGAGAGTAGCAGATCGCCTACACAACAGCACAGAGTGGAGGGTGGGAGATAATGGAAGAGTTGATATCTGCCAGCTAAACAAAGACCTTCTTCTTTCCTCCCTTCTTACAATAATGTAGCAAACCAATAAATATGTCCTCTATTCTAGAAATCATGCCAAGCAAGGTAGGACTCTGTTGATTTTTACTCTGAAAAGAAGCAGTGCACACACTGAGCTGGGTCATATAATTGACCACTACATATGTCCTTATCATCTGCTACCTGTCACATGTGCTTTTAGCCAGCCCTTTGGGACACAATCATTAGCAGGATAATCAAATCCTCCTCCTCTCCCCTCATATTCTCTGAGTGCTAGAAAGATGTACAATGGGAGGAAAATATTTATTCATACTAAAGGTGACTAAATACTTGTCCAGTTGCATGGGGAAATGAGTAAAATATTCTTTATGGCCTCTTCCTACTTTCATACTGGTCCTGCAAAGTCATGACCTTGCCCAGATGGCCATATTCTAACACCCTTACTATGGCTGAATATTACCTTGCTCCATGAGTACCCCTACTTATATTACTGGGGCTACCTATGGAATAAGTGCAGGGCATCCAATTTTTTGTTTTAACAGATAAATGCTTATAAAATATCCCTGATTATTTTTTTAAAAAGTGAAATTTCTGTTTAATCCAACTATTACCATAAAAAACATCAGAAATGGTTACTTGTATAAAAGGGCTTATCTGCATAAAACAGTAACACAGATAACAGGAGTGTGATTCCAAAAGTGTGTTACTGAGTTGTGCATTAATTTGTCCATTTAGACCCAACTGGTGAAACCTAAAGTTTTCCTAGTATGCTTCCCTGCAGGGCCGGATTAAAGCTGGGGTATAGAGGCTGCAGTCCCAGGCCTGGCCTGAAGGGAGGCCCTGTACCCCGCCCAAAATCCAGCCCTGGCTGGCTTCTGGTGCTCTGCCCCACCCACCTTTAGCCTGCCCCCCCAGTCCCTGGGCTGGGTGGGTGGTCTGCTCCAGACCAGGCAGCCCAGGGGCAGGGTAGCTGTGCCGCGGACTACAGCCTCTGGCCCATAACCCCCCCAGAACTGCCCCTGTGGTGTCTCAGGTTACTGGGGCCATTGGGGGCTGCCATAGTGATAAATGGGGGGGTTGTTAAGTGATCAGGTAAACCTGTGTGTTTGCTGGCAGTCCTTGCCAGACATGCTATATAAAGCTCAATAAGGGAACTCTGAAGCCTGTTATGTCTATGACACTGATGATGAAGGTGGGATGTTGAGATAACATCTTGTGAACCCAGGAAATCCTGAGCTATGTAAGAATGTTTTTTTCTCTCTCTCTCTCTCACTGTTTGCATGCCGGTGCTATGTGCCTGGAGGGGGATGACTGGAGTTGAAATCTGATCTATTGTTTGGTGAAGCCAAAGGACAGGAGATAAACAACCACAAGAGGGAACCATTATCTCCACGGGAGATAAACAACCACATGAGGGAACCATAGTTCCAGTCACTGGTTTAACCATGGCTTCACTCACAGCTTGTACGGAAGGCTTTGATTCTACCACCTCCATTTGGAAACTCTATATAGCACGCTTTCAAAACTTTGTAGTAGCAAATGATATATGCAATGAAAACAAGGTACCTGTTTTCTTTACCATTATAGGTGCTAAGACCTATAATTTGATATGTAATTTGCTTTATCTGGAGAAGAAAGGCCCATCACTTTTGCTTCACGCACCTTGACCAAGGCAGAGACTAATTATGCCGAAATTGAACTTGAGGCACTGGGAATTGTTTCTGGTGTACGGAAATTCCACCAGTACCTGTATGGAAAGAAACTCATACTCCTCACTGACCATTGACTGCTAACATCAATTTTGGGACCACGCACAGGTATTCCACCTTTGGCTGCTAGTAATGCAACGATGGGCATTGATACTTTCTGGATATACATACGAGATCAAGTATAGGAAATTCTCTTTGCATTGCAATACAGATGGTCTTTCAGGACTACAATTACCAGTAGCCCATAAGATTCAGGCCAGGAAGGAATCATTTACTTTGATCAGGTGGAAAACACACCTATCACAGCTACTCAAGTAAGAAGAGCAACACGCGTTGACCCAATATTGTCTCATGTTATGGATCTCATGATGCATGGAACATCATTGCCTGACTCCCAGGTCGCACCTGATCTCTTCCCCTATACGTCTAGGCAGATGGAGTTATCAACCCAGTCAGGGTGTTTGTTGTGGGGCATGTGTTCATAATTTGGAAGTTTCAAAATTCTATCTACCTCCTTTCTTTTCCTTTTGCCAACTAACTGTTTCCCAGAATTTATAAAAACACTGAGAAAATGTGATGGAGCTAAAGGATTCAGGACTTGAGAATTCTGACCAGGAAATAATCAGAAATCAGAACCTAGTTCAATGGATACCAAGAAAAAAAGCCTTTGTGTTACAATGTGAAGGAAGAAGTAGCTACGGTTTACAAACAATAAATACTTCCTTAAAAGCTAAAACAGATTGCATACATACTAAAAATAACCAGATGGCATCTTTAATGGCATGTCTTAAGATGCTTATTTCACAAAATCTATTAAATAATTTATATATACCAGCCCAATAGTTTCTCCACAGTTTCATTTTTGTACCTGTTTAACTGATTGTAACTTCTGTAATGGAAGCTGAATTTGTGTGCTCATCTGGATTTAGACACTCAGGCATAAAACAGAACCCTTTCATTAGGGAATTGTCTTTTGGAATTGTATAACAAGCATGAGATTCAACAACAAAAATCAGTCAAGGATAGCTAATATATCTAAAACAAGTATTTAGTACCTTAAGGAATCTAGAAGTGATTTAACAGCTATTAATGACATTATATAATCACAGCATTCTCATCGGCAAGTTAAGGAAGTATGGGTTGGACGAGTGGACCATAAGGTGGATCGAAAACTGGCTAGATCAATGGGCTCAGCGGGTAGAAATCAATGGTTCGATGTCTGGTCGGCAACCAGTAGTGAGTGGAGTGCCCCAGGGGTCGGTCCTGGGGCCGGTTCTATTCAACATCTTCATTAATGATCTTGATGATGGAATAGACTGCGTGCTTAGTAAGTTCGCGGATGACACCAAGTTGGGGGGAATGGTAGATACTCTGGAGGGCAGGGACAGGATCCAGAGAGACTTGGACAAATTGGAACACTGGGCCAAAAGAAACCTCATGAGGTTCAACAAAGACAAGTGCAAAGTCCTGCACTTAGGACGGAAAAATCCCATGCACTGCTACAGGCTGGGGACTGATCGGCTAAGTAGCAGCGCTGTAGAAAAGGACCTGGGGGTTATGGTGGACAGGAAGATGAATATGAGCCAACAGTGTATCCTTGTTACCAAAAAGGCCAATGGCATATTAGGCTGCATCAGATTGAGGGATGTGATAATTCTCCTCTATTCGACACTGGTCAGGCCGCATCTGGAGTACTGTGTCCAGTTTTGGGTTCCCCACTACAGAAAGGATGTGGACAAATTAGAAAGAGTCCAGCGGAGGGCAACAAAAATGATTAGGGGGCTAAAGCACATGACTTATGAGGAGAGACTGAAGGAACTAGCTTATTTAGTCTACAGAAGAGAAGACTGAGTGGGGATTTGATAGTAACCTTCAACTACTTGAAGGGTTGCTCCAAAGAGGAGGGGGCTAGGCTGTTCTCGATGGTAACAGAGGACAGAACAAGAAGCAATGGTTTCAAATTACAGCTGGGGAGGTCAAGGTTGGATATTAGGAAAAACTTTCTCACTAGGAGGGTGGTGAAGCATTGGAATGGGCTATCTAGGGAGGTGGTAGAATCTCCATCTTTGGAGATTTTTAAGGCCCGGTTAGACAAAACCCTGGCTGGGGTGATTTAGTGGGAGTGGTCCTGCTTTTTAGCAGGGGGTTGAACTAGATGACCTCGTGAGGTCCCTTCCAACCCTATTATTCTATGATTCTATGAATCTATATTATTTTTATAATACTTATCATCCCTTCTCACTTCTTTTCTTTTAATTGCCACTTTCACTTGTTTTACCTTATCCCCAATTAGACTCTAAACTCTTTGAAGCATTACTATGTGTTTTGTAGCTTCTAGCACAATAAGTCCCTAAGTCTGATTGAGGTATCTAGGTGCTACTTTGTAAAAGCTACTGTGTACACAGGGAAGTGTGTGGCACCATCTCCTTCTATGCCTGTTCTGCAGAAGATGAAACTATTTTACATTTCCTAGTTCTGGAAACTGATCCTTTAGTCCAAATTGCAGAGGGTTATGCTTTTGTCTCTTGAATATCCATTGTTCAGTACCTGTCAAAACCAAGATGACATTCTTATATAATACTGCTGTTTATAATAGTAATCCTCTGACTTTCAAACTGAATAACAAAATATATTGCACACCAACATGAGAAAATGGCAAAGCCATGTAGTATAATTATTTAATGTAATCGGCTTCCACCTCTGAAGGCAACACTGCAAATCATGAACGGGTCATCTAAATCATACATTAAAAGGAGTTCCTGATGGACTGTTTGTCCAATGTAGAGGACTGGTATAGCTGTGATATTTTGAAGGCAAGCATTAGAATGTATTGACAGAGATTTATAGAGAGTCTTGCAAGATATTTGTCCACTGCAACCACCATTATAAAGTTACTCAGTTTAATGCATATCAAATGGATACATGCATACAAAAGTTAAGTAAAATAAATACAACAAATAGTCTCAACAGGAAGATTAAACATTCCATAATAATAAAGATGTGAGCATTTATAAGTGAGGAATAAAGTTTTATTTAAGCACACTCTAATTTAGTTATAAAGACCACACCTGTAGAAAAAAAGGAGTAAGGGAAACTATTCATACGGAGTCAGAGATGAAGCTTTTTAAATAGAAGGGTTCACCCATAACCCTTACTCACATTGAGTGCTCATATGGGTAAAGGTCTGTAGGATCAGGTTTAAAAAATTGCTAGGTATCCTTAAAATCCAGGACATTCAAGAAGTGATACCACAATTTTAAAAATTAAATCAGTGATCAAATATTAAATGGGGATTACACAAAATGACCAAGATATATTGCTCTTAATTGAGTAAATTATGGAACCAATTGCTGGTTTCATCTGCAAGAGGAAATCATTTACAAGGTTAATTGCAGTGTCACCTCACAGCCTCCAGTGGTTTTTCCTGTTGTGTAAAGTAAGTGTGAGCAGATGGACAAAAAGAACATCTGGCAGAGACATGCAGGATCAATGCTGCTGACATTCTTCACTAATTTCCTTTGTTGCATGTCCAGAATAAATGGTGACAGAAAGAGAAGTCAGAAATAAACTAGGGAGCAACAAAGTAAACCACTTGCTGATCCTATCAGTGAACAAATTGACTTTTGTGGCCCTTTCTGTCAAAGCCTGGCATGCCATGAGAGCCTTCTAAACACTGTGGTGATAATTGGCTTACTACAGAAATATATTTTTAAAATGAAGGAGACCGACTTGCAGTTCACTTCATTCACATTTGATTTTATTTCTAATCTTGCCATGCTCTAAATTAAACTTCATATGAGCAACTGGTCTTTTCTAATCCAGACTATAAGGGGTTCCTGACCATTCAAACATCAATGGGAAAAGGAAAAGTGGAGGTGTGAATAGCTGATACTTTTAGCACCACACAGTTTGAAAGGCCACCTGAAATGTTCTTAAAATAAGCCTGTTAGGCTTACAATTTTCTGTTACAAGTCCTTTCAGTAATTAGTACTTTTAACAATTTGTGTACTTACTTAATAAGAACAATTTCAGGATAATGCATACGTTAAAGGGCAAAATTCTGCTGTCATTTATGTTCCTGTAAATCCATACCAACTTCATTGAGCTCAGTAGCCTTCTATGAGGTATATTGGCTCTTTAAGGCCTAAAAGGGAAGCATTTTACTCTACTCATTAGGTTATTGCTCGCGTTAGGCTTGGGAATCAGGAGGAGCCTTTTAAAGTTGGGGGAGGGGTCTCCTCTCTCTCACTCAATCAAGACAAGTTCCAGGAAGGATGGTAAAATATAGTCTACCTCTTCCCTCATGACAAGGGAAGTCACTGTTGGGAAAAGGACTAATCATCTGATTTCCTAATTATGGGAGAACATTGGGAAAGCCACGTCCCATTCAAGGGGGAAGAAGGACATTTTGTTGTGATGGTTTTGTTTCAATTTTTTTTTAATCTGAGAGACTTCATGGTTACTGCACAGTGTCAGTGGATTTAGTATCTAAATAGCATAATTTTTCTTATGGCCTAATTATATCACCCTTACTCACTGTTGACTAATACCTTGGGTATCTCCAGTGACTTCAAGTATCTTGTTGCATATAAATGTGTCTTTTTGCATGAGAGCTTTGTACTCCATATAAATCTAGATGCCATTGACTCCTGAGACTAGTTAATCTTGCCACTGAACTAAAACAGCTCATTACTTTTACCACTCTTTTATGATAAGAGGAAAGATACCTATGTAGATTTATGGTCTTGGATAGGGTCATCTCTTTATGATTATACTTTTATTTTTTTTCTTCCCTGTACATAAGAAACACCCATCTAGTTATCATTCACAATGCAGAGTGTACAACGTGCATCTGAGACCTTTGGAAAGCAGTTCAAGAGTGAGTGCTCACTTAGCCTTAATTTTCCCTGTATAAGGTACAAATAGAGTAGTTGCTGTCTTGTCAAAGAGGAAAACATTGCACACAACATGTCATTAATTATCAACAGTGCTGTTATCACTGGGATCCAGCTAAACATATACTTTGTTGTGTTCCTTCTATTTATACCTTTTTTTCTTTTTCTCTGATGGGGCTCCAGAATAGACATGACTGGTAAGAACAAGGTACTTTAATTGATATGAGGCTTTTTTCCCCCAAGTAGTTTTACCTTTTTCTCTTAGATGTTCTTTCTTTCTTTCTTTCTTTCTTTCTTTCTTTCTTTCTTTCTTTCTTTCTTTTAATATTCAGTATGGTCAGACAAACCATATGTGTTAGGAGAAACACGAAATAATAATCACATTCATCTGGCTGCTACATGCACACTTCTCACAAGTGGTGCTGTGTAAGTAACAAAATAAATTCCTACTACTGAAAGGTGAACTTGATTTAGTTCAAACCTATTTTCTACATCTAAATTTAAGATGAGAGAGTGGAAAAATGAGCTGATGCTCTTTAATCCACAGCAGAATTAGGTTAGACCCTATTGGAGAGGGTTGTTATAGAAGAGTTTGAATAACTTAGAAATAGAGCTATCCAAATACTGTTCTTTTGGGGGGTTTGTTTGGCAATTCCAGGGGAAAAAAATCATATGAGGTGAATAGATTTTTTTTTTAATTTGGTAAATCAATGGGGGGAAATCATTTCAGATTGAATGAAGCATTCTGTTTCAACAAAATCAAAATGTTTCATTATGGTTTCAACCATTTTAAAACATCTTTGATGGGTTTCATATAAAACCAAAGGAAATTTTGAAGTTATTTTTTTTTCAAACAGAGAAATCAAAATATTTCATTTAGAAAATGTCAAAACAAAACATTTTGATTTTTTTCTGAAATAGTTCCATAAAAATGATGTTAATTTACAAAATGTCACAGTATCACCAAATCTGCATTTATTTCCCCCCTGGGGGCCCCCCGAAAAAAGAAAAAAGAAAAGAAAAATTGCCCAGCTCAGCTTATAGACTTAATAATGAGTTAGTAAGCATTAATCTATTCTTCTGCATCCAGCTGCGGCTGGCTGTTGCCAAAAGTCATTAAAGCCAAGCAGCTACTCTGATGTTCAGTGTGTGTGTGAAATGTTTCCACTTGTTAGTGTATCCAACTCTCAGCATACAGGCCAATGACTGACCAACGTCCAAAGTGAAATACTCTTATCCCTCATACAGTAATCCCTTCAGGTCAAGTCTGAGCTCTATAGAATGCATGAATTTCTTGCTCCTGGTCCAGAAATGGGGATTAGAAAGAGGTGGAATCATGGCCTTATCCTCCACTGCAGCAGCCAATGAAGCAGGGCTGAACTAAGGGTGCAACCTACTTCATCCTGAGAGAGAGAACAGAGTGTACTCCCCTGCTCATCAGGGCCGGATTATTGCAGGGGCTTTAGAGAAGAAGGGGTAACACGGGTGCTAGAATGGGGGAGACTGGTGTCAAAAGAAGGACTAGGATAATGTGGAATTTGTTATAACGTTCAAAAACTATGAAGAGAATGTGATAAGGAAATATAAACACTATATTATTTTTAATAATTACAGTCACAGATGAATTATAAGGTATTCCAAGTCAAACTTCTTCTTAGTGGAGAGTTTTAAAATTTAAATAAAATGCTTTTTTTATGTACTTGTCTAGGACTTTCCAGTCTTAATCAGACTGGTACGCTGACTGTCATGCTTGCATAGTACGTGAACAGATTTGCTCCATGAATACAAATATAGTTAAAGATTCATTAGTACAGCAGCATTTGCTGAATACAATACAATAGCACAATCCATCTATAGCTTCATCTAGTGTTTGGAATCTCTGCTGGCAGCTGCACCTAACAGTTCCAGGTTACAAACCAGAGCACCTCTTCAGCATCATAAGGAAGCTTCCATTATCCTTCCTGGGTTTCTTTGGGCCTCTGCAGGACCAAGTTAAGGAATCCTTGCTTCTGCACAGCTACTTTTTTCCTTGGGATATTTTCCTGGCACAATCCCTCCATCACAGTGAATGCAGCCTGTCTCAATCTGTTTGCTGCCCCATGGTCTAAAGAAACACCCTTTTAAGTTCCTCTTCCAACTGGTGCAGGCCCAGCAGAACTGTGAAGGTGGGGCTTCCTGGACCAAGAGCTGTTCCTGAACCCCTGTCTCTTCATTGTGTGGTTTATTCACACCAACAAAGTCTGCAAATGGATTGTTTTCTATGAAAAAAACCCAACTTTAATTTCCAAAAGTTTAACTTTCTAATAAATACACTTTCATAATCAGGCAGATATTTTCCTCCAGCAGAATGTAGCATAGATTTATGAAACTCAAGTCAAATAGGGGATTGTTTTCCATCATTTCAGTCTATAAAATGTGTTCACTCACCTCATTCAGAGTAGGAGATCTAGATACTTGATTCCTAAACATATCAAGATAGAAGCAATTTGCCCTGCCAGTAGGAATCAACAAACATTTCTTCCAAAGCTCTGGCAGCATAACCGTTACAGTGACAGGTAATATTGTATGCTGGAGCCTTCTCAGGAAAAAAGGCTTTCCATTCAGTGTCAAATGGACACTTGTCATGCCAAGATGAATGCACAGACTTACAAGAACATTTGCTATCTAGCCTGACACCTTCTGTAGGCTGAACAAAATTCAATATGCCTCAGCTATGATAGTGCGAGTATATGTGTGAAGCACCAAGTAGAAGAAGCGTACACCTGCTGCAAGTGTTTTCCTGGCAATATCACAGGAGTCTGAAAGAAGGATGCTGACATCATTCACAGAAGAGGCAGGGTTTATACTCTTCAGAAAAAAAATGTTTACTGCCTTACACCTCACGTGAATAATGGATCCGAGATTCATCATCTTTACCAATGTGTCCTGCCAGTATAGTGGAGAAGAGGTCATTTTTCAGTTGTTAATGGCTAACTACCTGTACAAAATGGCAACCACTGGTTCTCATGTCTCCTCAGTCCATGTACTAGTTTACATGACCTATTGCCCCATCCTGCAGCTCTTACTCACATGAGAAGTCCCACTGCAGTCAGTGAGAAGTCCTATTGCAGTCATTATTTATATGATTAGGAACTACTTCTTTGTGTCAGGCTTGCAGGATCAAGTGCTGCGTTATAAAGTGATTAGGGAAAGAGTTATGTATGTCTGGGAATTCCCATGCACATCTATTGCACTATAGAACATGGAAAGAAACATTGATAAAGTCAATGGGATAATGATGAATTGTGTCTAAAATTCCATCACCATATGGCCAGATTGTTCTTTAGATGACCCACCTGCAGATGGACAAAGAGAGAGTAAGGCCTTGTTCTGGGTGTCCGGCCAAGCAGGGGTAAGAGAACATTTTGTGCACCTACTGCTTTTACCAACAAGCAAGTGGCCATGGAAAGGGGAAAGTGGGCAGAGTGTTAGTTCTGTCTCCCTTTTCCCTGCTAAGCTCTGGTTCATGCAGATGTGCTGGCATGTGGGCTAGGTGGGTGGTTAGTTATCTGCTATTTGTATGTGTCAGTACCACATTACCATTTATTGGAGCCATCAGATTGCAGGAAAGGACTTTGTTCATGCTTCTGGAGTGGAGGAGTTTCACACAGGGCAATGGACAAAAGTAGAGTTTGACATTTCAAGTGTGAACATTATGTCTGCATGTGCTATTTGTTATTGTTGCTGTTGGATAAGGTTTTTCTAAGGTATGCATATGATGCCCTACAAACATTTAGTTACATGAAGACTCTACTAACTGTGAAAATAAAGGAAGTGTGTGAAGATGAGAAAAAAGTCAGTAAGAATTCTTCCAGCATTTATTCTGGGTTTCATTATTTATTTATTTAAATTTACATAATAGTAAACATGATGTCTGTATAAAAGCTCTACAGTTACCCTGACTTAATCTTACAACAGCATGATATACCCAACAGCATTAAAAAACAAACAAACAAACAAAAAACCCACCAAAAACAAAAAACAAAAAAAAAAAATCTCTTAAGCAAAACCAAAACACAGCTCTGCCAGCCAGTGAATTGGTTGCCAAACCCATCCTTTCTAATCCCTATCATCTTCAGGAAGTCAGAGGTGGAGGAAAGCTGACAAGTGCAAAGGAGCAAAAGTGAGGATTTCATATAGGGGATTTGCTATACCCTAGTAAAGAAGAGAGGATGGATTTGATAAAGTACAGGTCGGAACTGAAGAGAAACAGTCAAATGAAAAAGTCTTCCCCTCAATTTCATTACAAGAAGGCAGACAACTAAATATTGACAAATTTTCTAAGTACTTGTATATGAAAGCTAGAAGTTTAAATAGTATGATGGGTGAATTTGGGTGCCTAGTATTAAATGAGAATATTGATATACTAGGCATCACAGAAACTTACTGTAATGATGATAATCAACAGGACATGGTAATACCATGGTAAAAAATATATAGGAATAACAGAGTAAGTTGTGCCCGGGGCACTGTATGTGAAAGAAAGCACATATAGTAACAATCTCAAATGGACCAAATTGTACCATAGTGTCTGTTGCAGCTGTCCCACTGCTGCATTTATTTTCCCTTTGTTTTGTTGTTTTGTGTGGCCACCCTTCACAGGCTGCTAAGGGCCATTGTCCAGCCCAGGGAGGCGGCCTTTAGCTCCTTGGCTTAGACCCTGGCTCGGTGTAGGGTGGACTGGCAGGGACACATAGAATCTCTCTGGATAGAAATTCTGTGCTTGAATACAAAGTGAATAGCAGTAGAAATATATTATGAACTACATGACCAGAAAGGTGATTGTGATTGTGGAATGCTCAGGGAGATTTGAGAGGCTACAAAAATAATAATAATAAAACCTCTGTAATAATAGGGGGATTTCAAATATCTCCATAGTGACTGGTACATGTTACTTCAGGACAGGATGCAGAGATAAAGTTTCTAGATACCTTTTGGCTATGTCTACACTGGCAAGTTAGTTCAAATTAAGGAAGCTTAATTTGAACTAACTAAAGCCATGGCTACACTAGGCTTTAATTAGTTTAAATTAAGGGCTTCCTTAATTCAAACTAATAAATTTAAATATGCTATTCGAACTAAGGGTTAATTCGAACTAGTTAGTTCGAATTAACCAATGTGGCCATGTTAGTTCGAACTAATTGCTTAGTTCGAACTAACCGGCCCATTGAACTCAATGCAATTCGCTTATTTGAACATGAATGGCACTTGCTTAGTTCAAACTAAATTTTTCTAGTTCAAATTAATTTGAACTAACTAAAATTAGTTCGAATTAGTTAGTTTGAATTAACTAATTGGAACTAACTTTAGTAAGTGTAGACATAGCCTTAATGACTACTTCTTGGAACAGCTAGTCCAGGAACCCATAAGGGGAGAGGCAGTTCTTGATTCAGTCTTTGGAACTGATCCAACAGGTGAATATAACTGAACTACTTGGTAATAGTGATAATAATGTAATTAAATGTAACAATCTTGTGATGGTGGGGAAATACAAAAGAAACCTACTTCAAAAAGGGAACTACAAGAATGTGAAAGTTAGTTAAACAGAAATTAAAAGGAACACACAAGAATGAAGTGCCTGCAAGCTGCAAGGATGTTTTTTAAAAATATTCTAATATTGTCTCAAACTAAATGTATATACTTCAAGTACTTAAAGAAAGAAAGAAAGAAAGAAAGAAAGAAAGAAAGAAAGAAAGAAATCTTACCATGACTAAACAACAAAGTAAAAGAGGCATTTAAAGAAAAAAAACAGCCCTTCAGAATTGGAAGTACAATTCTACTGATGGAACAAGAAAAGAGGATAGACTCTGGCAAGCCAAATATAAAAGTATAATTGGGCAGGCCAAAAAAGAATTTGAAGAACAATTAGCAAAAGACACAAAAATTAACAGCAAACAATTTTTAAAGAACACAAGAAGCAGAAAGTCTGCCAAACAATCAGTGGGGGACACTGAGCAATCAAAATGATATACAGGAGCATTGAAGGAAGGCAAGGCTGTTGCAAAAAAGCTGAATTAATTCTTTGCACTGGTCTTCACTGCAGAGGATATGAGGATGATTCCACACGTTAGTCATTTTTTTAGATGGCAAGCTGAAGAACTCTCCCAGGTTGAAGTGTCAGTAGGGGAGGTTTTGGAACATATTAATAAATTAGACAGTAATTAGTCACCTAGACTAGATGGTATTCACTCAAGAGTTCTAAGGAACCTCATATGTAAAACAGCAGAAGTACAAACTGACCAATGTAACCTACCTTTTAAATCATCCTCTGTACCAAACGACTGGAGGACAGCTCATGTAATGCTGATTTTTAAACAAAGGCTCCAGAGGGGATCCTGGCAATTTCAGGGTGGTAAACATAACTTAGGCTCAAGGAAAACTGGTTGAAACTATTGTGAACAGAATTAATAGATACATAGATGAACATGATGTTGCACAAGAGTCAAAACAGCCTTTGTAAAGGGAAATCATATCTCAGCAATCTGTTGGAATTCTTTGAGGGGATCAACAAACTTGTGGACAAGGGTTATCTAGTGAATATAATATAGTTGGACTTTTGAAAAAACTTTGACAAGGTACCTCGCCAAAGGCTCTAAAGCAGTCATGGGGAAAGAAAGAAGGTCCTCTCATGTTTCAGTAACTAATTCAAAGACAAGAAGTAAAGGGTAGGAATAAATGGTATGTTTTCACAAAAGAGTGATAAGTAGCAGGATTCCAAAAGATCTGTCCTGGGACCAGTGCAGTTCAACATATTCGTAAGTGATCTACAAAAAGGGTAAACAGTGAGATGGTGAAGTTTGCAAATGCTACTAAATTATTCAAGATAGTTAAGTCCAAAGCCCAAAGGGTGCATCTACACTTGTAAATTAAGTCGACTTAAGTTTGCTTAAGTCGACTTAATTTACTCTGCGTCTACACTACACTTTCCTTAAGTCGACTTAAGCAAGCTGCTTAAGTCAACTTAAGGAAAATTAAGTCAACTTTGTTAAACCTCGTTTAAAGTCGACTTTAGGCTTCAGTCGAGTTTCTAAAGTCAACTTAAGCCAGTGTAGACCTGGAGTAGCTCTAAGTCGACTCTAAGTCAACTTAGGGCTCTCCAGGACTCCCCCACTGCCCTCCCTGCCAGGGGGGTGGCACAGGGAGAGCCTGGAATGCCCCCCAAAGGGCAGGGCAGAGCCCTGCCCACCCTGCCCCTATGCCCTGCCAGGGTCCCTGTCCCCCTTTGCCCCATTGTACCCAGGTACAATGGGGCAAAGGCTGAGCCCCCTGGCACTTGGCAAGGGATGCCCCCCCCGCCACTGTGGACCTGTCCAAGGTCCCCCTAGCACTTACAAGTCAACCTAGGCAACCAGTGTGGATTCTCTAGGTCGACTTTGTAGGGTCCCCCCTAAGTCGACTTAAAATTTAGGTGTGGACATGCTAAGTCGACTTAACAAAGTCAACTTAAAGTTGACTTTGTTAAGTCGACTTAGCTAAGTTGACCTAAATTTAGAAGTGTAGACATAGCCAAAGAGAGCTCTCACAACACTGGGTGACTGGGGAGCAAAATGGCAAATGAAGCTCAAAGTTGATAAATGAAAAGAAATGTACACTAGAAAGACATTATTTCCACTGTATATAGAAAACGATG
The DNA here is from genome assembly GCA_007922175.1 of Pelusios castaneus. Lineage (NCBI taxonomy): Eukaryota > Metazoa > Chordata > Testudines > Pelomedusidae > Pelusios > Pelusios castaneus. Next base: position 11,718,041 of record ML685766.1, read on the forward strand.
GGACCTAAATTAGCTGTTACCACTCAAAAATAGATCCTGTATTCTATATGGATAATTTTCTGAAAATATCTGCTCAACATGCAGCAGCAATCAGAAAAAACCCTCAGAATGTTAGGAACCATTAGGTAATATCTATTACCAAAGGAATAGGCAACGAGATAGAAGATATCATGAGGCATCTATATAACTCCATACCACAACCACACCTTGGATACTGTATGCATTTCTGGTCACCCCATCTTGAAAAAGTTTATGTTAGAACTGGAAAAAGAACAAGAAAGGTAACGAAAATGACTAGGGATAGGAAATAGCTTTCATATGAGGAGAGATTTAAAAGACTCAGGCTGTGGTGCTTAGAAAAGATATAACTAAGGGAAATATGATAGATGTCTATAAAATCAGGAAAGGTGTGGGGAAATTGAATAAGGAAATATTATTTTCCCTATCACACAACATTAGAACCAGGGACCACCCAGTCCAAGCAGGTTATGCCATGCTTGGGTGTCTCTAAACCTCTGACTGCCAGAAACAGGGACTTGAAGGAGTGGTGATTGATTCCTGGCTAATAGCCCTCTTCTGTTAATTCCCTCCATAGCAGCAGGCACCAGCCACTATTGGAAGACAGGATACTGGACAAGATGGACCATTGGTCTGACTCAGTATGACCATTCTTATATTCTGCTCCTTAACCCTCTCAAAAACTTCTTGCAGATAAATGGCTTTTGAGTATGCCTGGTAGGTCATCAGACTGGGGCTGCTTTAGAAGAAGGGGAACAAGATTTAGAATCCCAGGCCTTCATGGAGGATGCCCAGTCAACAATGTCTTTTATAACAAGGGGATCCAGATCAAGTGCCTCTGCTAGCAACAGCACTAAGGCTTGGAGAGAGAGGTTCTTTCAGGTAAGTCAGTCCCAGGTTCCAGTAAATGAGCAGCTAAATTTTGAACCAGCAAATTGTTTTACGGTGTAGCATATTCTAGGGCATGTTACAATGCCTGGAATCGTGAGGTAACAAAATCCTGGGTAACAGTAGCAAGGTCCTCCTCCAAAAGCAAAGGCCATAATTTTCTGGAGTAGATGAGATAAAGCTGGGAGGGTTATTATTGTAATATGATTACCAAACAAGATTTTAAATAACCCCAAAGTTGCAAACTCTGGTAACTAATACAGAATGGGCTCTCTCGTCCATGCTTAGCTGGATCTAATGCCTGAGAAAGAAGAGGCCTGTTATTATGAAGTAACAGTTAACAGGTTGTTTTCCCAAGGCCACAGTTTAAAGTGAACTGTTATTTTCTCTTTCAAATTTATTCATGACAAAAATACTCCTCCTTTCTTCCTGCCATTTGCTAATGATTGCTACATTTCCTGTTATTTTCATGGCTGTAATGCTATGTATTTCCATTTATTTTTTTCAATATTTTATTGAGACAAAATAACCTACATTAATCAAATCTGAGGGGTTTCTTTCATTAATATCCATGTGTGCATATTGCAGGAAATAATTTCAAGGTAAATATGCATGATTGCTTAATGCTAGGGTAATAACCTATGCGTCATCCAGAAGAAGGTTGAGTGCACATAGGTTATTATTACGACCCCTGGAGCTGCGTTAATTTAGCAATTTTTTGCAAATGTGTGTTTGTATTAACAATCAAATGTGTTTTTTTCCTCACTGACTTGCTTTTGTTTTGGAATTGCACCCCCTCTGCTCTTGTATAATGAAGAGGGTCAATTTAAGCAGAGAGTGAAAAAGCGCAATGAGTCACCAAAGTAGAGTAATTTTGCCAAGAAAAGTTGTATAATAATTTGTTGGAAAGTTAAAAATAATTGGAAGAAATGTGCTGAACACTTTATAATGTGGCACACTGGGTAAAAGAATTATTATTTTGGAAATTAATCTAATTTTTGACTGCACATTGTCAGTTATGTGAATAGGACTTGTCAGTTTGATTTGTAACAATGCTTGAATAGCTTGCTTAATCAAAAAAATCTGATTTTTTTAAACCAGACTAAATAACCCTTTCAGCGCTGCCTCATTCATGGGAGCAAGATTTTGATATTGTCTTGCATTGTTTTTTTTTAAAAAGTGATTCCAACGTTGTTATTATTATATAAGGATAATAGATCAACAATTAAAGAGACAACCATGTCACATAAAGAAAGCCCAATACCGAGGAAAAAACAGACTATAGAGGTAGAATTCAAGATAGATTTCCACGCAGAGTTCCCTGATGAATTGACAGAGAACACCTACTGCTACCCTACCCCTTTTGAAGGAGTACAGTGTCTATTCTTCAAGTGTACTGGACCCATTCCATTAGCATCAATGGAATCAGACACCCAGTTCCTATTGGCTTTCATTGGGAGCTAGTTACATAAATGCCCTTTTTTGCCTCTGAAAATTTGCTTCTGGAATATGAGGAGGTACATGTTATTGATCCTGTCTATCTCCTAAGCCGGTTTTTACCATATCAAAATTCCCTTCGACTTCAAATTAGAATACAAAAGCAGCAGGTTCTAAAGTACAATGAACTGGACTGAGTGACAGACATATGGCCTGCCCCTGTATCCTTAATCACATTTGGTTTCACTAGTCCTTTGCTTTGATGAGACTACTTGCAGGAGAAAGGCAATCCTTCCAGGAATAATCCCATCCAAAGGAATGGAATCACTTAAGTGTAAGGAGGTCCAGGATTTGGCCTGTCACGTACACTTCAAAACTAAGGAAAATGGAATGGAAAAGCAGGAAGAGTTGTAACTGGGAGAGGGGCAAGTTTAAGTCACACATCCTAGCAGGTAGCAGTGTATCTATATTAGTTAGAAGAACAATTGTTACATTTTGTCAGTGTCTCAATACCATTGATAGATTCCAAGAGGAGGATGTTCAGAAAAATTTAGATAAAACTAAATTCCTTGTGACCTACTGAAGTGGTTCCATGCCATCTCGTGGCTAACCTATATCAGGATAGCCTTACTCAGTGGCAACTGTATGAGATGCTCTCTAGAAATGGGGCCAGAGCTGAGGGCAGGGAAATAGGTGGAGCCAAGAAACAAGAGTTTTGCATGTTACTAGCCACTTGGATCTTGCCACATTTCTGTTCAGAAATGCGCCCCATAGTTACTATTAGTTGAACCAGCGGTAACTCCAGCTCTGCATTTTCAACCCATTTATTTTTCAATGATTTATTTCTCTGTCACTTGCCAGTAGCATTGCACGGCTGTCCTGGTTCCAACATTCTATAGTAATAGTTCTAGAATTCATTGTTCAGCTTGTAGTAGTGAAACTACAGTCTTTTGTTTGGAATCCTTGAACACTTTGGAACTTTCACACTTTCTGTTAAACAGATGTACAAGTTTTGATGTAAACCCTGCCCACAGCTTTTTTTTTTTTTTTTTTTTGACATTCATTAATATTTAAAAAGATGTATTTGGGGAAAAAAATACATAAAATTAAATCTTTTGAATGTGAATTTCTATACTTCTTGGGTTTGGCCAAATCCAGAAATGGAAGTAAATATTTATGCAAGAATGGTTGTTTGTGTGGTTTCCAGCATGTTAGAAAGAGGAATAAGTACTAGAAATTTCCCAAGAAAGTTTGTTTTCAGTCTGTGAATTGAGGCTATTTGCACCAGTACTGCATCATTGAAAATTAAAATTATACCCAAACTGTTTAGAGCTGAAGCCAACACTAAACCACAGAAATGCTCCAGCTTTGTTACTACACTAGCTTTTGGAACCATGCTGGGAATATAATGATGTGTGGAGCTGTTAGTGAAAAATATTCACCCATGAAGAACAGCAATGAGGAAGGAAGTAGGGGGGGGTAAAGTCAGGGCAGAAGAGCCACTGAGAATTTTGAGCAGAGAAGAAAAGTCCTGTTGTAGTGCTGTAACCAACAGACTACTGAGTATAATCCCTGCTGTGCCATAGACTTCCGATGTGACCTTTGGCAAGTCACTCAGTCTCAGTTACCTATCTGTAATATGTGGGAAATAGCACTTCTCTATCTTACTAGAATGTTGTGAGGATAAATGAATTAAAAATGTGAGGAATTTTCAGATATTAGAGAAATGGAAGCCACATAAAAACCTTAGATAAGCTTTTGGAGATAGAAGGGAAGTAGAGAAAGCTTCCAACCCTGTCCTTCTTAGAGTCTCCTCAGTGAGTGAGGAAAGCAGGAAGGAAATTGAAGACCATTCATAATGAAGCAGATTTGAATGCATTCAAGCAGGAGTCAGCCATATTCCCCTGCCAAAAAAACAGAACAGCTGGTTAAGCTGCACTAGAACAGGTCACTTTTACACTAGGGCTATGTCTACACTGGCAAGTTAGTTCAAATTAAGGAGGCTTAATTCGAATTAACTAAAGCCATGGCTACACTAGGCTTTAGTTAGTTCAAATTAAGGGCTTCCTTAATTCGAACTAATACGTTCGAATACGGTACTCGCACTAAGGGGTTAATTCAAACTAACTAGTTTGAATTAAGCAATGTGGCCATGTTAATTCGAACTAATTTTTTAGTTCGAATTAACCGGCCATTGAAATGAACGGGGATCGCTAATTCAAACTAAGCAAGTGCTTGCTTAGTTCGAACTAACATTCCACTATGGTCATGCTAGTTCGAATTAAGCTAATTCGAACGAACTAAAATTAGTTCGAATTAGTTAGCTTGAACTAACTAATTCGAACTAATTTTAGCAAGTGTAGACATAGCCTAGGTGTTTGAACCCATTCACCACCAATAGAGTCATACCAATATAGCTAAATAGGTGCAAAAATATACAGCATAGACCATTCACTGGTAAATGGGAAGAAGATAAAATGGATGAAGAAACTAGTGAGGAAAGAGGTGGAAACCTAGCAGAGGAGAAGAGATAAGAGTAGACACTAGGAACACAGAAAAAAAAGAAGGTATACAGGAATGGAATTGGGAAAAATCAGAAGGTGGTGGTGTGTCATAAACTAATGGAAATATCCAGACTATAGAAGTAGTGGCTGGTATCAGATTGAACAAAGGTTAAAGGATATAATATTTGTGGAAGGTGCTTTCTTAATATATAGGCAGCATGTCACTACAACAATAAGCTATAGACCCATAGGCTATGTCTACACTGGCAATTTAAGTTGATTTAAGGAGGCTTAAGTTGACTTAAATTAAGCTGCATCCACACTAGGCTTTCATTAAGTTGACTTAAGAAATTCCTTAAGTCGCCTTAATAAAAGCTTCAGTCAACTTAATAACTACCACTCATTACGTCGACTTAAGCCTCCTTAGGTCGACCTAGCCCTTCCTTAGGTCGACCTAAGCCCAGTGTGGACGCATAAATCCACTTTTTAAAGTCAACCTAACAACTGTTAGGTCGACTTAACAAAGTGGACTAAGTCAACTTAAGGTGTTGCTACTTTGTTAAGTGGACTTAATAAGGTCGATTTTAAGTGACTTTACAAAAGTTGACTTAACTTTTCTAGTGTAGACATAGCCATAGCGTGTACTCCTTTTCTCCTCTCTAATTTTAGGATCAGATTCATGGGGTACTTTCCTTGATTATTTTTTCATGAGACTTTACAAAAGGACCCACCTGAATAATGCTTCCGTTCTTAGTGTAATAATGTTGTTTATATATTTTCTCATTTTAGAAACAGCAGGAGTCTAGCATTGCTCAAGTTAGTGGGGGTTTTGTTGTTGTTGTTTATTTTGTTTTTGTTAAAAATACTTTTTAAATTCTTTTTCTGTAGTCCTGTCAACATGTTAGTTTTTAAAAAAAATACATTAATACCATGCAACTTTGTGGGGTTTCATAATATGTTCCCTCAAACCGCCCCCCCAATAATAAATCTTAGATTCAAAGTGGATACAAAGGGGCTTTCCCTGAGATACAGAATTTTCACTCAATAAGAAATTAATAGTAATAATTAATATTAATTTATATTATCCTGACACTTTTTCTGATCTCAGTTACATCAGTGTAAACAGACAGTAACAACTCCAGTGAAATCAAAAGAGAAACACCTACATAAAACCAGTGTAGATGAGGTTAGGCTCATATTGGCTATGTCTACATTGGCAAGTTAGTTCAAATTAAGGAAGCTTAATTCAAACTAACTAAAGCCATGGCTACACTAGGCTTTCATTAGTTCAAATTAAGGGCTTCCTTAATTCGAACTAATAACTTCGAATAGGATATTAGAAGTAAGGGTTAATTCGAACTAGTTAGTTCAAATTAACCAATGTGACCATGTTAGTTCGAACTAATTTCTTAGTTCGAACTAACCAGCTCATTGAAATCAATGGAAACCGCTAATTTGAACTAAGCAAGTGCCATAAATGGCACTTGCTTAGTTCGAACTAATTTTTTCTAGTTCGAATTAAATTAATTCAAACTAACTAAAATTAGTTTGAATTAGTTTGTTCGAACTAACTAATTCGAACTAATTTTAGTAAGTGTAGACATAGCCATTGAGTCTGTTTTCATTTTGGTACACTGAAATAAATTGAATAGACTTCCTTTGGTTTTAAACTTCCCTTTGTTCACATGATCCTAAATTAATTTTAGGTAAAATAAAACTTATCTACCAAATGGATTATTTTTAACCTTTGTTATTAAAACCTTTATCTGTTCCCTTCTTATTTTCAAACATATGAAATACCTGTAACTCAGGTGACATCGCCGGCTCAGCTATTAATAAGTCCTCATTTATGATCAGTTTTGCCTTTCCCAAATTGGTAGTGGAAGCCATAAGTTCTCAGTCCAGCTAAAGTTCAAGGAAAGCTAATAGTGAAATAGATTGTAAGTGCAAATATTGCGAAGTGGGCAGTAGACCCTTCCCTCTCATTTAGGAAGGAAAGAATGTGTGTGTATACAGAATCCTGGTGGCTATTGTTACCCAAGCACTATTAAAGCCAAGTTACACACATCAGGATCCCATTTGGTATGGGCAGACAATGGAGGAATGTTTATGGGTAATTATATGCATTTGCTCAAATCACCGGAAATTGGTTTTAGTCATGACTCATCATTAATTCCACCCCGCTGGACAGCTTTGTTCGTCACAAGGACTTATAAAATATCTTTGACCACCTTCAGTTTTTTGTTTCTATCATCTATAGAGAAACCAAAATAAACTGGCTGGCCTTATTTCTCATTTACATTAAGATCTCCTTTACCCCACTCAAGGAATCTAAATGTAATTCACAACCACTGTAAATCTCATACTGTCAGAGCAGTGAAGAGGCCCTGGTGTGCATGCTAAGTGGGCCCTGACAATTATTTTGTTACCATTCTAGCTATGTAGTCAAACCTCTTGAGACTGAATTTATGAAAACTTGGTATGAAGTTAACATATGAACAACTTGATCTGAGGTTAAATGCAAGTGTTCTTAAATATATATCTAGAAAACAATTGTAAATCTGTGGTCATAAACTTTTCTTTCAGAAGAGCATTGTTATCTGTAAATGCCATGTGATGCCATTTGAGATGGGCTTCCTAGTTTTATTTATCCACAATCCTTATTTTCAGAGATGATGAATACCCACAGATTCTAGTCACTTTAGTTTGTGATTGCAGGCACTCAGTATTTCAGAAAACCAAACCCGGACTGTATAAGAGTTAGATCTTGGAGAAATAATTATGGTCAACTGTGATGCAGTACTTTTTAGATGCCAAGACTATTATCAGTTACATTCTTTCTGACTGAATCTCTTTCTCTGCTGAAAAGTACTTTCTTAGGTGTAGTGGTCCTTGTCTTCATGTTATAACTACACAAACAAAATGTTATGTGGTCCCAATAAATTATTTCATTATGCTGGCAAATGTGAAGACATCAGATTAATTCCTCATACAACTTTTTTTCCAATTCTTGATGCACACCTCAATAATAATAATTTGATTTTCAGTCAATCAATCAATCAATCAATCAATCAATCAATCAATCAATCAATCAAACAAACAAACAAACAAACAAACAAAAAATCTACTGCATCAATAATGTCCAAATTGTCAATTGTAATATGTTCTGGGTTTTAAAAAGTCACTTGTTTAATTACAGCTGATCTTTTTATTTACGATTTTCAACACTCTGTTTTGGAATTCTCATAAAGAAAATAATCATTTTCCTTTGTTTTTAAAAGTAATACTTATTAAGATTCTAAACTTAAGAGGAGGTTGATTAAAATCAATAGAGACATTTTTTAAAAAGGAGGACATATTAGGGTAACATGCTCCCATCCTACTCTATAAGTTAGTGAAGGACAGAAGATAGAGAAAGAGCAATGAGAAAAAAATCAGTTGTTTCCTAATTATGATGTGGGCTTTCTTGTTAATGACTTTATTTTCAATCTACACTGAAACAAGTAATGTACATGGAGTTTACTGTTATGCAAATGAATCAGCAGGGGCAACTGTGCATATCTGGCAACCAACTGTTTTATTGTACATATTCTATGGAGCCAGCAACAGTCAGAACTTTTAAGGAGCCATCAGCTTTAGAGAGACAGAAAAGGAAGAAGGTAGAATATGAGTGGACAAATAGTATAAGACTTTAGTATCAAACCAATCCTAGATTAAGTACATGGGTCTAGCTTCTCAGTGGAGCCCAACATCCATGGAGTGTAAATAGGGGTGAGGGAGCTGCAAAAGAGCAGTTCCCTAATCCTGGGCTTCAGACATAATTTTGAGCAGCCTCAGGATTGCTTTAAAGTGTGTTAGTTCCCTAGCTCCAACAGTGGCTGATATGCCTGCCAAGAATATGTTGCATATGTTGCAGCCTGATGCTGGGAGTTGAGAGTGATGGTTGGGTTTGATTTTTTTTTCTTTTAGAGCTAAAACTTTGGTATTTAAAAGGTGTTATTGAACAAATTGATAATAGTTTGCAGAAGTTGATCATTTCTCCAAATAGGTAAAAAATGTAAAAGCATTTTAAACTTAAACAGTTGACATACACCATCAGTTGCAACCTGAAAGCATTTTCCATCATGTTGCTTTGTTCAGGGTATGTACTAATTTTTCTTACATTGAGCACAACACTGACTGAATTATTCATTGCAGGTACATTTATCCAATAGATTGGGCTCTTTTAATTTTCTTTTTTGTGGATCATCCCCTCAACCAGTCCTGATTTCTACAAATGAATTCATTGTCCATATGTATTTGTAGGATATTATGGACAAACACATTTGCAAACCGTGAACAGAGTTGTGCAGGGAAAGTTAATTCTGTTTCACAGAGGATTTAGATATTTTAAAAATAGATTTAATTCCAAATCAGAACAAACATAAAAACTTTCAAAGTTCTCAACAAAGTGGAAAGTCCTGGAGCTCCTGACTCAGATTCATAGCAAGCTGCTCCAAAGCCACAGATTCTGGAAGATATGGGGTCAGTGACTGGGGAAGTCCCTCTGGATGACTGCCCCAGAGCCATGGGCTCTGGAAACTCTGGGATCCACAACTCTGGGGCCATGAACCCTGGAAGTCTTGGTCCTCCAGTAGTTCAACTGCTGAGGAGCTAGGCTGGTGAGCTGACAGGAAACCAGGCAGATTTCTATTAGAATCTGGGATTCAGGTCTTGAAGTCTACCAAGCAGAATGTGCCCAGTTTACAAATCATCTCAATGGAATATTTTGATTTTGGTGAATCAGCCAGTTCTGACCAAAAGAACTGTTTCCTTGGAATTTCTCTGGCCATGTCCACTTTTCACTCTGATTGGTGTGATTGGTCACATGGTATTGTTTCTGCTCTGTTCCTAAATGACTAAAACTTTTTGAACAGGAGAACAAGAAATAGTCATTTCTGAGTAACATATCAATCATATTCCAAAATGTAAGAAAAGTTCCATATTTTAAAATATTTTCATCAATAAATTTATGAGTTATTAAAATATTCCAGAACAACAAAAAATAAGACTGAATTTATTGACAAAAATCCTGTGAGCCAGACTGTATCCCTCTTGATCAAGAGAAGGTATTCTTCATGAGTAGAAGTAAGATTAAGATTCCTCTGCAGCAACATTTCTCTGTCATCCATATCCTGTGCAGTTGTGCATCACCAGGGAATAGGGATGTTCCCTTTCCTTCAGACATGCCAAAAATTCCCTAATGTAGAGTGGAAAATTAAGGGGGACGGTTACACCCACTTTAGGGCAAATTTGTTCTACTGGAACAATGAAAAACAACTGGAATTGTGCTTGGATCTGGTTCCATATCTAAATAGAATTTATTTTTGACTGAAATCAGATAGGCACAGTTAATATCCTAATGGCTATTGTATTGACTCAGGAGACCTGAAGTAGATTCTTAAGTTAGTTATCTAAGAAATCTCATTCTTCTAGCAGCTTGCTAGCTGAAGGAAGAAAAACCATGAACTTTAAAATGTGTCCAATAATACAAAAATGTTATTTTCCCCCCTCTGGTTATGATTCAGTGCTACTGATCTCCTGATCTACTTCATGAGGCGATTGCTTTGCCTGAACAATTCTCTAGTGAGTCGACATTGGCTAGAGGAGCAGCAGAAGTATCAGTAATATCATGCCTCACTAACTCAGCATTAGCTGACACTACAGATGCAGAAAGGGAATTCAGAGTTAAAGGCTGACACCTTATCATTAATTCACACCATGTTGTCAAGTGAATGTAGTACAAAAGGTACCTTACATATGTCATACAATTATCTGAGATCTTTCCCCTCCCTATTAATTATTCATTATTGTTGTTATTAACCTGCTGTGTAACCATGGACAAGTTGCTTCACCACCTCCCTGTGCTTCTCTCTCTACTCTCCTCTCATGTCTGTCTTACATACTAGTTTGTAAGGAAAACAGATCTGTCCCACAGGCCTGGTCCATATTAGTATAACTATTTTGCTTGGTGATGCTTTTTTAATGTTGATTTGATTCCCATATGGCATTAAGATATACTAGTATTTTTATATCAATATACTATATCCAAACTAGGAGGGTTGTACTGTTTTGACTATATTGGTACAGTTAAAGCATTACAACATTTGTGTGTATACTCAGTGGTGCTGTGTAGTGTAGCACCTAGAACTGTGGGACCACTAGGCACCACTGCAATGCAATTTTTTTTTTTAAATCTCAATTATGAATAAAGTTCATGGTTAGACACCCTGTACATTTTGGACACTATATAAAAACATAGGAACACATACTCCCTGCCTCACAGGGCAACTTGTACCTCGCCACAAAGGAGTGTTAGTGCTAACCATGAATTTCTATAGTATTACTTATATATAGCTTGTTAAATGCATATTTCCATTGCTATTGAACAATATTGGAGATTTTAGAAGAATAGAAACCATCCCTCCTGGAAGTTTATGAGAGTTGACTGGTCCATTGGAGCCATTATGGTTTATCATGTATTTAAGACTTTCTATAATATGAATTATTGATAAACTCCACGGAGCAATGAGGTTTTATCATATAAATATTTATGCAGTGAGTTTGAGAATCGGTATTATTGACCTAATATAGAACATAATGGTCCAAGTGGTCTATTAAATATCATATTTAGAAATTTTCTTAATCCGAACTATCAGCCAAATGGCTTCAGAGAATGTATAAGTACTATTAATATGTAAAAAATGTAGCTGGAAAGTGTTTAGAATTGTAACATGCCTGACTCAAACCCAGGAAAGCAAGAAGCTGCAAAGTTCAGCCACCTAACACACATGCTTTTAGCTGCCCCACTAACAAGCATGCATCTGAACATTGCCACAATGCCCCTTCACTCCAGATTATGCACCACTACCTTACCTATACATCAACTCTGGTCCTTCTGCATAAACCTCTTTATCAGATTATTTCTTCCCCTAACCATTAGTAGTTGTGGGAGTCTGATACAGTTGTTTGTTGTGTTGGCAAAGAGTAAAGATGGTTAAATGGGCTAACGGAAGGGTAGGCTTCCTAAAGGAGCAGATTCCAAAGGGGTTGCCTTATTAGTCTAGTTCAGCAAAACAAATAAGGAGTCTATTGGCACTTTTGAAGACTAACAAATATATTTATCGCATGAGCTTTCATGGGAGAAAATCCCACTTCATCAAATGCTTGAAGAAGGAGAAGTACAAACGAACGGGAGGAAAACAAATGCAGGGAAATGTAAGTCATAGGATAAGGTCAGACAGTTACAGTAATTCAATGCTTTAATCAATTTTAATCAGTATTAATAAACTGAAAACTAGTGAACTGTTGACTTGTAGATACTTATTTCTTTTAAGTAAGTCCATACCACATGTACATAATATTTCTTTCTACAGGGAGTGCAATTCAGTGTGAGGATTTCATGTACTTGTTTCTTGGCCATTATAACAATAAAAAATAAATACATTGTCCTTCAGCCATTACAACCCCACACAATTTATGAGTGGAAAAGATGGACAGGCATGATGCTTCTGTGGTGTTAAACAGAATAATCTTATTGGCTTACTTAGGAGATCAAAAGGTGTTTTGATTTTGGGTAAGGTTTATTTAATATAATGATGATGTCTATTTATAATACCAACAAAATGTGTTTCTCAAAGTTTGAAAGCACTTTTTTATTCCTTTTCATATGAAAGGAAAAATGTAGAGTATTGTGTTAGTGTTTTCAGAATCCAAGAAAGCCTTTTAAATGTCAGACGGTCGTTGCAGGTATCTAGATTAGAAAATAATTTTGCTCAGATGATCTTTAAATGCTATTTATAATAGTACATTAAAATAGGGCTTCAGTTGAGAAAATTTGGAATAATTAGGGTACTCAAACTATAAATCTGAATTTTAAACAGATGGAGTGAATTACAATAGAATGAATTCACTCTTCTTTACCTGGTTTTGGTCTGGATAATCAGCAATACAGGTGGATACAGTTTATCAATTATTAGGAACAATACATTTCTTTTTAAAATATTGGGGGCCAGATACTGGCCCTTTAATATTGCTAACAATGAGCATTCCTAGAGATAGAGTTCAGAGTTCAAACTGTTCTGCTTCCTCCTGTACCATGTCCTTTTTCAGTATATCAGTTTAAGACAATATATAAGCTTATAATGCACTTAAAGGGTGAAAAAAAAACAAGAAAACTTCACATCATTTATTGTTCCAGAATTTGTGGTTAATAGAATTGGCAGAAATCATATGAGAACCAGCCCTTTTAGCACTGTGGCTACTGGCATTTTACAAAATGAAATGTAATAAGCTTGGGAACTAAATTTCATGTGCAGGTGTAAAGGAAATGTATATAAAGGTGAGGTACAACAAACATAAGTTTTAGACTGTGGATTTGTCTGAGGATGAAACAGTCAAAATGTCCTCTTCTTCCCCTCCTCTTCACAATGGCATTCAATCAAGTATTGGTCTCAGTAATATTCCAACAGATGAAGATGTAGCAGATTTCAGCACTGACAACTCTGCTCCATGGAGCAAAGATTAATTGTAGCTGAAGCAAAATATGATGACTTCACTCTCTTGCTGCAATTAGTCCTAATAAGTAATTTATCGCATGGTTGACACAGCTACTCTGACATAAAGGAGCAAAGCTTTCTTGTTCTTCTCTTTGTAAGTAGGTTTCTTCCCCCATCTCACCATTAAACATTCCAAAGTATCTCCCTCTTTTGCAAGCAGCAAGAGATCCTAGCAGGTAAAAACTGAAGGAATATCTACACTGAAGTTAAAAATCCATGGGTGGCCCATGCCAGCTGAGTCGGGCTCATGGGGATCAGGCTATTTTAAGGCTGTTTAATTGAATTATAGACATGTGAGGTCAGATTGGAGCCCCGACAATAGGACCCTGTGAGATGGGAGGATCTGAGACCTCAGGCTGCAACCTGAGGCCCAAACATCTACATCTCAATTAAATAGCTACTCAGCAAGAGCCCCACAAGCCTGAATCAGCTGAAACAAGCTAACTGTGTATGTCTACTTGCAGTGTAGACACACCTGAGACTTCTATCTGAACATTCAGCTTTACTGAGTAAAAAATATGGAAAGAATTCTTGTGCAGAGGGAGTGAAGAAAAGAGCTCCCGTTGGATATGCTAAATTTTCAGGATAAACTTTAACATTCCTATAGCTTTGAAAACATGAACATTTTGCCCAAATCTCTTAATCCTAATTTACAGATGTAAATTAATAATAATAATAATAATAATAATAATAAAAGAAAGGTTTGAGGTTATAGAAAGTGTTCTGGGTAAGGAAATGCAGGAGTTCAGAGAGGATTCATACATTTCACTAGAACTGTGCCTGTAGTTTAGAATTCTTTTTAAGTGTTCATTTTTCACTGCCTAGGAGAGCCATTTAGCATTCAAAACTAAAATGAAATCTGGTCTTCTCACTTCCCCCCCCCCCCCCAGTTTCTGGATCATGGAAATACCATGAGAAATTCAAACTGAGCATTATTGAAATGGTTCAAAGACACAACAAAATGTGTCAGCAGAAGGCATGCCTGCAGCAGTTGGTTGAGCTCTGGAACCCTCAGCCTGCCGAGGGTGCACCTGTCCAGGAGCCCAGCATCCCTTGACACCAGCAGCCCAGGACACAGGTTGGATGCATGCAGGCCCAGAACTCGCCTGCCTCCAGTCACTAGCCCCGGCCCCCACACCCCAAACCCCTGCACTCCTCGCAAACCCCCAAAGCCCACAGCTCCCACCCCTCCCCCTCTCACCACCTCCCCAGTTCCCCCCTTCAATAAAAATCCCATAGACTGTTCTATCATGTCTTTTGCTTTTTATTGGTTTTGGGGATGGGGGGAGACGGGTGGGGGATTGGGGGATGCAGGCATGGGCGGGTGTGGGATGTGATAGCGCTTGGTGGGAGGGCCACCCCTCAGTGCTGAGCTCACTTCCTGTTTTAAGAGAGTGGCCGGGGGAGGGGGAGCACTTCTCTGGTGCCACATGGCACACTTCCCACAATGCACCCCTCCTGGGTCTCCCTAGCAACTGCCAGTGTGGCCTTCAGTTTCTGGTGTGGACACTCTAAGTTGACTTAACAAGGTCTACTTTAAGTCGACTTTCTTAAATCGACTTAACTAAGTCGATTTAGCATTTCTAGTGTAGACATAGCCTGTGAGCTGTGGTGGTATGTGAAATGGAACATCCCAGGAACTTACTTAGGAGAATTTTTGACCCAAACTCTCCCTGCTACGTCCTTCCTCAATCATTGTGGATTATACCACCGCCCTGCCTGTCACTGAGGTCTGTAATCTGGATGTCTTCTTCAACTTGTACTTCTCTCTAAGTCCTCCCAACTAGACTATATCTAAATCTTGCAAAATTCTTTTTGCATAACATCTCACAGCCTTTCCTATCCATCCAAACAGCTAAAAATCTTCTCCTGGCTCTCATCATCTCATATCTCAATTATTGCAGCATCCTTTTCTCTGGCTTTGCAGATGCAACCTCAGAATCCTGCTGTAAAGCTCATTTTCCTCTCCTGTCACTTTGGCGCATCACTCTTCTCTTTACACCCCTTCCTTGGCTCTCCCGTCTCTCTCAGACCAAACATAAGCTACTTGTCTTCTCGTACAAGGCCCTTCATGAATTATCCTAACTCTACCTGTCATCCCTCATTCTGCATCAAAAAATCAACACCTGCCCCAATCATGTCAATATCTATCTCCCATTTGTGAAATTTTCAAGCAAGTATTTTCATGCTTTTTCTAGTGCTGCCCCTGGGAGAAGCTTTGGGAGAAGCTCCCCATAAACAACCACAAAACTAACTCATTGTCCACCTTCAAAATCAGCCTTAAACTCCCCTTTTCCATGATGCCTATGAGCTACTAGACAGCGGTAATACCATGGTCTTGTAGCCTCACTTGCGGACCAATATGGTTTCTTTTTTTCTTGTATTCCTCTGTCTGTCTGTATCCATGTACTGTTTCTTTCCTTGTACTTTGAATCCATTAGGCTGGGACTGTCTTTTTTATTTTTTGTTAGTACAACACCATCCTGGTACATGACCTGGACTCCGAGGTGTTATGTTGTACAAATATTAAATAAATAAACTGGATCTAAGGTTTAGGTAGTCCATGGAAGGAGTTCTTACTCTCTCCTACACCACTGCACAGATGTTCAGTCCAACTCATCTAGCCCAGAAAACATTGAATATTCAGTTTCCATATTTTCACAAATAAATGCAGAGCTCTGTTGCTCACAGTAGGGAACAGAATATTCATAAAATAATATGAAAAAAAAACTGTCAGTAGAAGAGTCAAAACAGCAATTTATGAGGGTTCATGTCCTTGGTTTTAGTACCACACAGAATAAAATATTTAAATGCAAAAGTATGGTGAAAATAAATAGTCTGCTTCTGCAAACAAACACAGGTTCAACCACTGATGGAAATTTAATTGTTAAAGGAAGCTGAAGATAAATAAACTGAGCTCTGGCATAGCATTCAGTGTCAACAGTTTATAAAACCAACAACAAAGACATAAAGTAAGATATACAGGAATAAAGATTTTGCCTTTCTCACCTACTAATTATTGATAAATAATTTAAAGAAAAACAAAGAAATTGGCTTGCTGGGACTATGCTTGCTTTTGGATGCCGCCCATGCAGTCTACAATCTGAGTATCTTATTTTTGTAAAGACGAGTTGTGCTAGATTTTAGCTGATGCAAATCAATGTAGTTCCATGGAAATTGATAGAGTTACAATGATTTATATAAATTGAAAATCAGGCCTTCTATATCACATATGATGGGGAAGACACACTGGTACATTCCTGCTGGTGTGTGTCCCCAACATAGCAAAAAGCATTCATAAACCCAGTTTGACTGTGCTGTTAAACTGAGTTTACAGCTGCTAGACTTCAATGAAGTCGCATAAAACCTGTCAGAACATATTGGTGAATCTGACCCAATAATTTTTAATCACATAACTAAGGGCCCTATCCAAAAGAAGTGAGGCCAATTAAATATGGGAGAGGAAATTCTTTTGAGTTTCAGCTTGCACAGTGTCTCGCAAAACCCCAGTGCATAGTGAAGAAAAAAAAAAGACACTTTTGAGACCCATTTTCCCCCCATAACTAGAGTCTAATACAACAGTTATAGGTGATTAAATAGCCATTTGCTATTTCAGTGATTATATAATTAGTTAGACATGTGTATGACATAGTGTTCTGATCCTTAACATATGTCTAAAAAATCAAAGAAATTTAATAAATCAGTACTAAAATACAGTATCCTGATGAGCCATTAAGTAGGATTTTCTCCCACGAAAGCTCATGCGATAAATAAATCTTTTAGTCTTTAAAAGTGCCACAGGACTCTGTTGTCTTGTGTCCTTAATGGCTCATCAGTTTACTCCCTGGGACCATATCACCTGGCAGATTCCTTAACATTAAGGAGACAATGGTTGTTCACACCCTCCCATCTAAGGCATTTGTCCAGAATGACACAAGTTAAAGTATGGATATAACATCAAATTCTTAACTTCTACTCAAAATAGAATTCCTAGACATAAACTATATAATCATTCCCAGCAAATTACTAACTTTCTATTGATATCAAACATGACATAGTTCCTATGGATTATAACATTTATGAGATATCCATAGAAAATAATATCATAAATGCTTCCCTAAATCCAGACAGCATCACACACAGGGCTCTGCCTTGCCAGGGTCCCTCTCCCCCTCTGCCCCATTGTACACAGGGGGTGCCTCCCCCGCCACCGTGGACCTTCCCAAGGTCCCCCTAGCTCCACAAAGTTGACCTAGAGCATCCAGTGTGGACGCTCTAGGTTGACTTTGTAAGTTCACCTTTAAGTCGACTTTAATTTTAAGTGTAGACACACTAAGTCGACTTAGTTAAGTCGACTTAGTTAAAGTCGACTTAAAAGTGCAAGTGTAGACGTAGCCTGAGAGCGCAGAGCTGAGGGGAAAAGTCAAAAAGATTTTCCAATACAGGGCAGATTTACCTGAGGCCAGAGGAGACAATCACTATTTGACAAGATCAATGGGGGTTGCTTTGCCACTCTCTATGGCACAGTAAAAGGCAGGCTGAGTCCACACTCAGTGTAGTACGTACCTATATACAGCAGCTAAAAATAGCAGTGTAGATTTGGTAGGTACTGTTTGAATGTGTAGAGAGGCATGTAGGACACTATATCCTATTCTAGTCTCCTAAGATGTGCCTCATTGTCTATACTGGTATTTATATCTGGTTGCCTAGCATGCAGGATCTGTACTCTATGTACCACTGTCAGTGTAGATGAACTTTCTTTCAGACAAGCCCTTAGGACTTTCTAAATGGTGCCAAGTGCTGCTCTAATACCAAAAGTAACCCAGAATAGTGCAAAGATGTCTTAAAGCTACCTGAATCCCTCTCTAGCTCCTTGGACTCTTGAGTTCACCTGCTGTTCTTAAGAAATCAGAATCCAGAGGAGGAGTTTTAGATGTAGCAGGCTGTATTTTTACACTGCCCATCCCAATGTAATTGGGTGCCTTTCAGAAATTGAAACTCAATAATGAAACAGAGCTGGCCAATTCTAAAGAGTATTAAATGTATTTATTTAAATGAAGAGCTAGACAAAAATGGAATCCCAAACAGTCAAATGGAAAGGCTAAACCTCAGGCCTGTCTCAGGTTTTTCAGGTCTTTCATCAACAGGGCAAGATCTCCTGCCTGTGGTAGCTTTGACTTCTGGATGGCTATTCTTCTTGACATGGTGGAAGCTGGAATGGTCAAGGCTGGCCTGAGCAAAGTTGGGGCTACATCCTCTGTAATGAATACAGTTATGTTGTTTTTCACTAGCAGATCTGGCCCTTGGTAGTTTTGGGAAGTGGGAAGAAGGTGTTATCCTGCTGGCTTTCCTTTGGGAACTTAAAGAATTAATGTATCATGAAATGATTCCTAGTTGAGTGAACAAAATGGAGTTCAGGTGACCAAACAGTTTAGAGCTATTCCTTTAATTACATTGGCCTGCACATGCTGAGGGCCCATCATCATTTGAAGCTACATCATATTTCAAGGACAGAGGATAATTCAGGAGGCTCTTTTATTTGATACTGCATATCAAAAGTTGGCATAGTTCAAAATACTACCATTAACAGAAAACAGACATTACATATGCTTCAGTTTTTCTTTGTAGTTTTCTGATTTCTGAGAAATCAATATAATCAGCCATAACACTAACACACACACTGTGTCTCGCTTATGTATCAAGCTATCAGGGGACTGTACAGAAAAAGCCCTGATAACAGCTCCTAGTAATTGTTAGATGCAGCATCAGTATGTCTGTAAGATCTTCTCTTATTGTCACTCCATACAGTGTAAAGATACTTTCCTTAGCCTTCATGGGCATTGTCTGGTTTGAAACCTTAATATATTTTGAGGATTTTCATAATAAGGTCGACTTTAAGTCGATTTAAAGCTGACCTTATTAAGTCGACTTAACAAAGTGAACTAAGTCGACTTAACTTTAAGTCAACTTAGTCCACTTTGTTAAGTCAACCTAACCAGCCTTAAGTCAACTTAATAAAGTCGACGTAAGGGTTACTCCATGTCCACACCATCCTTAAGTCAACTTAAGGAGTTTAAGGTTTATCTTTTAAGGATTTAAGGTTTAAGTGAACCTAATGGGTGGTTCTTATTAAGTCGACTTAAGCTTTCATTAAGTCAATTTAAGGAATTTCTTAAGTTGACTTAATGAAAGTCTGGTGTAGACAGGGAGTAATTTAGATCGACTTAAGGGTTCTTAAGTCGACCTAAATTGCTAGTATAGACATACCCATAGTGATTTACAGCAGTACTATAATAGAAAAATACTGATAGATTTTCGGTATTGCTCCTTTATTTTTTTTCCCAATTTGTCTCACTTTTTTTTTTGAGATTTTAATTTCCTTTTGTAAACCTTTTGTAAATCAATCCAGTCTGCTCAAATGTTCTGATATATTTAGTTAACGTGTGTTTTTAATTCAGTATTGTTTGTTATCAGACACCTGCACTTCCAAGTTCTAGAGGAAAAACAAGTTGTTACTTCATGGTAATTTTGCTCTGGCCAAGGGCCACAAGTCCTGAAAAACTCATGAGAAGTCTTGTTTTTGTAAAAATTAAAACTACGTTCTTCATGCTATGAAAATGTCTTTTAAAATGAAATGGAAAAATCAACTTTCTATAACCTTTGAACTATCACGTAGAATTTAATAGAAAATCATTCTTTCTATAGAATTTTCTAGGATATTTCAAAAATAACAAAACCTTGGCTGATGTAAACAGATATGGTATCATTGGCCGCAGTATAAATACGTCTGTTTATACTAGCTGCAGATATGGCAATACCAGTTGTCAGAATATTTTCTATATACCCCTACTGTAATCTTTTTTATATTCTATGGTGCTTTTTCATAAGAACATTCTTAGGGGACTTGACTCTGATTTGGCTCACGATGGCTATGTCTATACTTGCTAAAATTAGTTTGAATTAGTTAGTTTGAACTAACTAATTTGAACTAATTTTAGTTAGTAATTCGAACTAGCATGGCCACACTGGAATGTTAGTTCGAACTAAACAAGCACTTGCTTAGTTCGAATTAGCGATCCCCATTCATTTCAATGGCTGGTTAATTCGAACTAAGAAATTAGTTTGAATTAACATGGCCACATTGGTTAATTCGAACTAGCTAGTTCTAATTAACCCCTTAGTTCGAATACCCTATTCAAACTTATTAGTTTGATTTAAGGAAGCCCTTAATTCAAACTAACTAAAGCCTAGGGTAGCCATGGCCTTAGTTAGTTTGAATTAAGCCTCCTTAATTCGAACTAACTTGCCAGTGTAGACATAGCCATGAGTTTACAAGAGTGTAACTCAGTTGATGTGCGTCAAGTGACAAGTGTAAGTCAGATCAAAACAGAGTCTAAGTCTAAGATTCAGGAAAAAAAAATGCATAAGCATTCAAACTTCCAAGCACTTACTAGATCTTAACCTTTCTGAGGATTGTCCATCCTTCCCTTTATTGTTTTGCTCTTTTTTTTTTCATTTTGAATGATATTTTCCACATATTCCACAACAATCTTTCTCTTCTGTGTTTATCTTCTTTCATAAGACAAGAGATGATTAGCAATATTCCAACAGCTAAATCCAGATCTGTAAGCCAGTGAATAGGAAGAGAGAATCTTCACATAGTGCTCCTGTTTCATGTTTTGGATTAACACAATCAGTGTTGTCAATGGCTACTGGACATCAATTTTTTGATCTGCTGATATGATTAGCAATATGAAAATGTATCCTGAATTCAAAAAGGATAAGAAAATACATTTGTTGATTTTGGACTCTCAGCCTAATTCAGCAGTGCATTTGTTTAATCCCAAAGCAATGTAGTTCCACTGATTTTCAATGGAGTTACTTACATTCTACAAAAACTGCAATTGCAGAGCAGTGAATCGGTCCCACTGTGGTCACCCAAACTGGAACAGGTGTGTGAAACTTATCTGTGTGTGAAAATTATCTTACATGGTTCTCAGTTTTACATCTCTTCCAGAACAAGGCAGCTCTGTTCTGCTCTCATTGGCCATGCATAAACCAGGGGTAACTCTATTGATGTCAGTGTACTTACGCCAGAGTAAAAAGGGTTGTGATAGCAGAATCAATTCCAGAAGCTAGAACAGCATCAGAGTGCCACCTAGCATCATGCTGGGGCATGATTTTCCAAGTAAGGTGCGCTGTTTTGAAAAGAGATTCATTGTCATTCGAGATTCTGACCTTATATACCTTGTGAATCAGAAGGGGTAAGAAAACTACTGTAAGCTAACAAAGGAAGAGAGGATTAAATCATAAATTGTACAATGAAATGTGAATACAAAGAGGACAAGACAAGAACAGAGGGGGGATTTTTGGCAGCTGTAGACAGTTTAGCAGATTTTTAACTCAGATTTTTGTATATGTCTTGTTACTAAAAGTAAAAAACAAATATAAAAGCAACTAACAATACTACAAAAAAAGTCAGCAGTAATGTTGATTTTGTTATAAAGACACCAATGTCAGAGGTGTTGGTTGGTTGATTTGTAAATTGTGAAAATAAAGAATTTTTAAAAATTGTGGCCTCTTGGGGCACAAATGAAAGCCTGACATGACATTTTCTTTTTCTTTGAGCTGTGGCTTCTACTACATTCATTTATGCAACATCAAACAGCATTTCATCCTCCAACTGTGAAAGGGCTAATTCAAATAATTGTCTGTTCCTGCAGTTTAAAAATGTACTCCTTTAGATAAAACAAATGCCATTCCTCACACAAAAGCCAATTCCAAAAAAAATAGCAATAAAATGTACACTGCCACTAATACAAGTTCATATTCTAGGGCTCTGCCATCCCTTGTGCAGAGACTCAGAAAGAAGCAAAAGTAAACAGGATCAGGGTCTCAACTGAACCAATGGAAAGTTATTGGCATGCAAGGACAAAACAGATTTCCTGGCCTCTGAGCATCCTTACCATCTAGTTTCTATGATCAGAATTCTGTGATTTTGATGCCCAGTGCTACATGTTTTTCTCTCTTCATTGCCATGAGATAGCAGTTCCTCTTAGCTGCATTCTTTCTTCTCTGCTTTTGCACCAACCTTGGAAAGGGAGGGAGGGGTGTGTATTGCTTCCAGATGGACAGAGAAGTCAGTGTAGCTCACTCTAATTCCAGGAAGAGTGGAAGTGCTGGGCAGCATCTCAGCAGGTGCTGACACACCATGAAATCAAACTTTTCTTTTCCCCACAGATTCCTGGGTTTTCCTGCCATTTTCTTTGGCATCTTCTTGTTCCCTGAAATCTCTTCTCCACGTAGCTCACCTTTTGAAAACTCTGCAAGCTGAATCTCACTGACTTTCCTGGGCATGCTGACTTCCCCCCATGGGTTTTACCATGGAAGGGTACAATATGGCTGTTTTTTTTTTCTAATATTGAAGAAGGTAATTATTAGAATTAGGTAAACAACAACATCCATAAAGCTACTCCATATTATTTGTGAGTTCCCTCTGTAGGACTTCTGGCTGGAACCTACTGTGTTACAAAGATTGTTTTAAAATAGGTAGATTCAAAGTTACAATGAAAGTAAAATGAAATTGCACCTCTTTTAAATGTAAATTTAATAATTGATTGAAAGTATTCATTTTTCATTTAATCTGCTTTAATGTTATTATTGAAGATGTGCAAGTCCTTAGTACCACTAAGATTACAAGAATTGTTGGAGAGGAAGAAAAGAATACATTACTTGTAGTGATATTTAAAACATCATCATTATTTAAGTTTAAATTATCTTAGCTCTAAAATCACAAAGTTCCTGCAATACTGGAGGTGAATGGAGGTGAATAGATCTCAGGTTGTTATGAATTTATGCAAACATAAAGAATACAGAAAGATCTGTGAGGCTTTACAATGTATTAGGCAGTATTGGTGAGTATTAATTTGGCATTAGATTTCCATTCATTAAGTCATGATTCATTTTTAAAAAATTTGTTGTGTGAGCTCCAGTTTCATTGGATATAATGGAACTTGGTTATAATGGGAGCAACTTCAAATCACAGCTGTGTTCATTACCAAAGGTCACACGCTACTTTATACCAACCAAAGGTTAGGCCATTACTGCCATGTAGTTAGACTTAATACAATACTGTGAAGCATTCTTAACAAATAAGAGGATAACCCTGAAAAAACAGATATGAAATAACCTATGAAGTCTGCTGCTCCTCTCTAAGCCTGGAAGGCACTCCTTTTCCTCCGTTGACAGTGTTAGAAGTGCCACAAAAGGTCCTGAAGGCCACCCATTTTAGGAAAGGTCTCTCTAGTACAACTTAGTTATGATGATTGGAAGGAAGTACTCTCTGATATGGTATTAATATTAATATGCATCTTTGAGCTGTTTCTGCCTTTGGTTAATTAACTGAAAGAGCAACAGAATTCAAAAAATCAATCTTAATAAAAGTTTTATACCTTAACCTTTCTTTAAGAATGATCAAGGTTTTCCCACCTTTGCATTTGATTTTTAAGCCTTTGTTTGAAATCTTTGACATGGTCATAATGCAGATGAGCAAGTTTTATCCCCGGTTATATAAGATTACTGAAAATGAGCAGAGCAGGGTGACCATTTCTCAACCTGCAGCGGGGGAAAGGCATTTCACTTCCTGAAGTGATTTGTACCAATTTCTAAAAGAAATTACTTTTTTCAAGGCATTGCACCATTGTCATGTCACTGTAATTCATTATCTTTCATTGTATGATGTGATGCTAATTAATGAGCTCCAAGGACTTCTGGAGAGGACTTATAGCTCTCTACTTCATTGCCACATTTCAGTCAGGAACACAACATCTGTTAACTTTACATTCTCACTCCCTCTTCACCCCATTTCTACATATTAACTAAACATATATTTAGAAAATCCCTTTGCCTTTTAAACAAAAGCTATGAATCCATTATTTTTATTTTCTGCTCTCTCTATCACAAGGCAAGATAATGTTTGATAGGACCATCTCTTTAGCCTAGTAAATAAAAGCATAATAGGACCCAATGACGGGAAGTTGAGATCAACGTTTAAACTGGAAGTAAGTGTAAACTTTAATATTGTGTAATTAACTATTGTAATATCTTACCAAGAAATGAGGTGGCTTCTGTATCACTGGAATTCTTTAAATAAGTTTTGAATAGCTTTATTCTTTAAATAAATTTTGGATTCAGTGGGAATTATTGGGTGAAGTTTTATGGGTTATGTTGGACAGGAAGTCATAATGATCTCCTGAGGCCTAAAAATCATCTGACTCTATGAATATATGCCCAAAGTCCCAAAGATCATAATGCTCTTACATAGGCATTAATTAACAAGCAATTTGCCTATATACTATAAATGGTGCCAAACATTCACTGCCAATTATAGCATTTTCTTTAATATAATATATAAACACACACACTTCTATATAATGTGGCTGATTGTTGGACACTGAAACACTGCAAGCCCTAGAGAATGAATTTACAGAAGTCCCTAAAGCTCAGATCATAGGTCTGGTGCTGAATCTGTTAAATTTTTGTTGCCCCTGAAGACAATGAGGGTTATGTCGGGTTTGAAAGCTACGACCTTTAAACCAGTTAATTTCTGCCCAACTGATTCATCCAGCTGCTCTCAATGATTCTGTTGAAAATGTTCACTTTTTATAAAACTGCAATGAAAACTAAGAGATCACAGGCCAGACATTGAAAAGTCCTAAGATTCTTCTGTAAAATAGCCCTGTGTCAGTAGAAAATGGTCTATGCAATGCCCCTATGGTAATGAGCTCAACCTTAAGGTTTTTAGTACTAAAACTTTATGTGTAATTAGGCAAAAAATTAATTGTATTAGAGGAAGAAAAACTCCTGAAAGGTCAGCCATAACATGTCTACAGAAGGCATAGAGATTTATAGCAATGTAGGCTCTAACCCTCTCCTAAATTAGACTTTCAGGGATTCAGAGTGCTTTTTAGGTCTGGTGCTTTTTAGGTGCCTGACCCTGTATATTGCTTTGTGAAAAAATGAAATCCCTAATAAATATGATGCATGTAGTATAGTCACCATTACTCAGCAATATCTAGTGATACAGTTTTGGTATGTAGTATGCTCTTGCCCCTATTTTACCAGGGTTATTTCCCCCCATTATTGAGATATCTCCTCAAGAAAGAAAGCGCCCAATTTTCAGGCAGTTTTGAGCCTTTCTCAGGGAACTTGGCTTCATTTACTACAGATGAGAAGGAACATCCTCTTCTTAAGGACAGCCATATTAGATCAGACCAATACTCCATTTAGCCCAGTATCCTATCTCCCATCAATGGTCAATGTCAAGTGCTTCAGAGGGAATGAACAGAACAGATAATCATCAAGTGACCCATCCCATTGCCCATTCCCAGTTCTAGCAAAAAGCAATTCCTGCCCAGATTTCACTTTATTAAACCCAGAAATCCTAGAGAGAGAGAAGGTCCATGGTCACTGTTACAAGAAGGTAACAGCTACACAGAGTAGCTTGTATCCTAAGGTTCGTTGGGTTTAGTAGATACACCACCGGGAAATAAGGTGAAACATACAAACAAATGGTTTTATTGAAATACAGACAAGAAAGAAAAGAAATAGGAAAACACCAATGCTTACACCCCTTCAGCAGACAGGAACCTCAGTTAAACAACTGCAGGAGCAGAGCATGAGGAGCAATGACTTGTGGTGGCATACACAACAGTTGCCCCAACAACAAAGTTCCAAAGTTTGGTCTTGGAATTATTTCTCTATTTATATCATCCATGTAGGTCTCCATAGGTGGACCTGTTTACCTCTGACAAAACTCCAGATTTTTTGTCCAGATTTCCACAGTGCTGGGGAGAAATGCATGTTTCATATGAGTACTTTGAACAGTGGGGCCCTTCCCCACCCCTGTTCCTGCACTGAGCATAGGTCAGCTGTAACAAAACTCTGATTTGATAGGAACAGAAATAGTTCCAGTTAGCTAGAAACAGGATCACGGTAGCGTGTTTAGGTACATCCTTCAGCAGTCCAAAGACTAAAGGAAATTTGCTGCTAACGGCTATAAGGACACCATAAATATGCTGGCTATTTATGGAATAGTCAGAAGATTGGCAATTCTGAACATACATGTTTAACTACAGATAATTATATGGAACTAGACCCTGATTTTGCAATCTCTTTTATTCCTGCAAATAAACTTACACATGTGTGTTGTCTCTCTGAGTTCAACAGGATTATTAACATGTGTAATGTTTGCAGGATTAGAGCAATATTTTGTGGGATACGAAGTGTCCATTTTTATCACTTTTCTCCACCTCTCAACTCATACAACCCTCTCAATGTGCTCTAGGGCCCAGAAAGGCCTTGAAACTACCCAGTATAAACATCCCTGTCTATTAAATCAGATGAAAATATATTGAATTCAATATTTGGTTTGGGAAATCTTTTTCTTATCCTCTGTAGCTGCTCTGTAACTGATTGTTTATTATTATAAGTGTCAGTTTTAAACTGCAACTCAAATTATCCAGCTTAAAATTTCCACCAATATGAAGGGAAAATCTCATTCTGCCATTGTATCATATAGCTGTGTCAAAAAATAATTTTCAGGGATCGTATTGCCTTACCATAGAATAAGGTTCTATACCTCTATAGCTTCTTAAATCTGTCAGGGATCAGATGGATTTTTGGTAAAAGCAGATAAAACATGTACCGCCATTCCATAGCAAATGCAAACAAGATGTGCACTGATAAAGCCTTTGAAGGTTTTCCATGTAATATAACTCTAAAGATGTTAAGAGTTGAATGTATTCATAAAAGTCATTTGCCTACCTAGATCTGCTTGCCATATGTACGGACCACAATTTTTCATTCACATGTTAGAGCTTTTCAAAAAGAGTAAGTTTTATATTAATTATATTAACACATATACAAAAACAGACAGGCAAACAGACAAACAGGCACCAATCAAATATCTATTTCTTGAAATTCTGCCCAACTTAATTTCTTTTTATTTAACAGGATGTTGGAAAGCAATCTCTCTGACTGCCCAGTATTTCTAACTGCCCAGTATTTCTAACTGAACCATTAAAATGTTATAATTTCAAATGGTGTTGTATATTCTGTGGCTTTATGTGCCTATCAGACTTTTCTTTAGCAAGTTATTGAACAGGACATAATAGGGCAAACTTATTTCTGACTTGTACCTAACTTATTTCTGACTTGTACTCTGCAACCCCACTGATGTCAGTGGACCTGAATGGAATGTACATTAGTGTTGAATTAGCTCCAGTAATTTACTCACGTTTAGATTAATTTATAATATATTGTAGAAAGCAGAGTCTTGGTTCAAGAAAGTACCAAAGTGTGTACCAACCTTTAATCAGGCTTCAGTGGGACTTAAGCACATGCTTAAGTGTCTTGCTGAATAGGGATATTTTCCTGAATCATGACCTCAATCATATTCCCCCCACCACCACCACCACATTCTTGTTTCCTCTCCCATCCCCTTTTATCTGCATGGATGACATGAACAACAGACACCACTAGGAAAAGATACGGGAGAAGTGGAGAGCACAAGTGATGGGGGCCTTGGACAGGGGTGTGTAGGAGAGGAGGATACATATCTATCTCACCATCTGCCCGTGTTCTTTTAAATCGCTGGCTGTCTGGATGATTGCTCCCCATTTCCCAATCAATGGTCCTATCTGCAAGGGTCAGGTCAAATGATGGAATCATTGGTGTTGCATTGGTGTTGAAATTCAAGGAGGTCTCTAACTATTTTGTGGAAAGGTCCCCATTTTTATTATGTCACTGGATTTCCCTACTCAAAGGAAAGGAAATGAGGTATATTTCATGGGTTTCAAACTCCTCTTCATATCTGTATGTTATGGTTTTGGGTCTTTAAAATTACTTTTATTCTGAAGTAAAACAAAGGGTCTCAGGAATTCCCCTCCTGAAGAAGACATCTTCTAAAGGAGAGAGAGAATTTTAAGGCTACAGAAACTGATTCTATTCTCACTTATACCACTATATATCAGAAGTAGCTCCACTGAAATCAATGTAACAAGAGGACAATAAGAAATGTAAACTGAAAAACTAGTCCTGCAGAAAAGCGGCTTTAGTGGGACTATTGAGTTATAGAACAGTTACTCATGCAGGTGTTTTCATGATCAGTGGCTAAATCAGTACAAGGAACAAGTAGGCAGTTAATTAAGGGAAAATGTTGCTTGAACCAAGTAAATCTGTTTCTCTATTTTTCAAGGAGATTTCCTAGGGAGGAATGTTCTGGACTTCAAGGTAACTGATGCATATGGGTACATTTTCACATCAGCATGTTAGAATTGCATACTACACATAAAACTTGCTGAAATAAAGATTTGAAGCACTAGGAAAATGCTCATGGTAAAGACAAATGTTGAAGTTGAATCAGGATATTAAAAAGTCTTGTTTGTTTTTTGTTTGTTTAATTGTTAATAGGAAACAAACTCTCCAAGGTCTCAGGTATTATTTCATTCTTTCCTGGAAGATCACAAGATATTTACAGATACAATACTGAAAGAATATTGCTAATAAATACACCTAGTAGTTGAATCTATATTTCCTTTCCAAGTATATTTTAAGAGAGCTGATTTAATCTTGTGCTTGAAATTTCAGTCACCTAAATTATTGTAAACATGAAAGGTTAAAGGGAACACCTTTCATAACACCAAGAAGAGTGGACAAGAAGGTCAGCTTACCAGAGTTATTTGCATGTAGATAGTGGTATCCATTACCAAATTAATAAAAGACTATCATTCCTTATTTGGGATACTGGGCAAAATTGTTTTGAAAAAGAGAGATCTAATTAATAGTTTTATCCATGAAAATATAATTCATGAATTCACACTGATCAATTTCAACCTTGAGCCTCAACTGAAGAGAAAAAGTGTAGGGGTATATGTTTCTTCTGTTTCTTATTCTGGACTAGCAAACATGATGCCCAGTAAAGCAATGTTCATAGAAGGTGAATGAAAATGCTCTGAAGATAGGTCACCCTTAGTCTCTTCACAAGTATATCACTCTTTCTGTAATGAATGTTGAAGACGGTTTCGCTCTTTGAACTTTAGTGAGAAGTTGCAGGCAGACTCACAGGTAGTTAACATAGTATAAGCAGGGTTTAGGTAAATTATCTTAGTTCTTTCATTATTTGGTGTAATAAAACTAATTCTATACTTAGTATCTGGTTATGGAACCAGCAATATCATCTGTCAACAATACTATCACTGTCCCCTAAGGTTATGCCACAGGATTCTTTTTAAAATCCTGCACCACTCCTTTAAGGTTTTTTTGCTTTCTCTTAATTACTTGTCTGTTATGCTTTCTCATCCAGCTTGGTCCACAGCTCTTGCCTATTAATTTTGCAGACTTCAGATAGTTCATGCAACTTTGACTTGAAATAGCTCCAAGCCTTCTCCACCTTTAGATCCAAGAGTTCTAGAGGCCAATCCACTTCCCCAACTAATTCCCTTTGAAGTCAAAAACCCTGGTCATAGATCTATTTTTGTTTATACTTCCATTTAGGTTGAATTGAATTAGCTCGTGGTCAGTTATATAATTACCCGCCTTTAATTCTTTATTAATCAAATCCCTTAATAGCAGTTCTATTATTTTTCCCAGGATTGATATCTTGGCTGAGGGGTCTATAATTAGCTGGGTCATCCTGTTTATCTTTTCAAAATATTAGCACAATATTAGTTTTCTTCTAATCTTCTGGAATCTCCCCATTGCTTCAAGAATTATTGAAAATCAACATTAAGAATCCAGAGATTTCCTTGGCCAGCTCTTTTAAAACTTTTGGGTGCAAGATATCTACATAATATCTCATTGATTAGCAGAGTGGTCTTAAGATAAATCCTTTCATAAGAACAGTAATTATTTACAGAAATAAAGAATAAATTCACATGATTAATCATAATCTTTTGTACCTAAGCCACTACTAATTTTTAGTTCTCTGGTCAGTTCCTCTTCTTATGTCAAGATGAGGTCTAACATAAAATTCCTGGATTGGATGCAAAGCTTTTTGGGTTAGGAAATTGTTGTCAACTATATTTAAAAATTCTGAGGATGTTTTAATTCCAACAGCATGAGACTTTCAATATATGTAAGTCAGTTTTAAGTCCCCCATCATCACACAGCTATTAATGTACAACTGGCTTTCTGGGTCAGTACAAAACTGCATTCTTCTTTGGTGAGATTAGAAAGGAAATGTGGCTCATGGAGACAATTCCTCTTATGGCCTTAGTGTACACATTGAGTATGAGCCTGTATTACCCTTGAGGATATTGGTTTGAAATGGAAGAGGTCAAGGGTATGATACTCCTTTTTCTCCTCCATTACCTTTGGGGAAGGGATACATTGATAACAGCCCTTGTTCTTCTCCGACTTTATGAATGGTGGAGAAGGGTGTGAAATCTTTCTGCTCTCTCAGCTCCATGCATTTGCATTAGCCAGAATCTGATCCCAAAGCATTAGAGATTGACAGGCTTTTTACTATTACTTACCTAACTTTGAAAAATATTGTAAGCTCCTTATCTGAAGTTCTGCACATTGCAGAAAATAAGCCTGAGTATAGCTGTTTAGATTTACCTGACATTTTATTAATAGAGGCAGGGGATTTCACATTTTTCCTGATGTTTTGTATAAGACTTTAATTTAATGCTGTTAAGGGAAGCCACTGACAATATGCCCACTGAGCTTCTTGTAGGCACTCAGCAATAAAACCAGCAGGGAGTGGGACTTTTGAAAATATTATTCTTTTGCAAGCAGTTGGAGAGCTTGGGAATTTAAGATAAAATTGTTTACACAAGTAAATACAGCACCATATGTACATGCTGTTAAAAGAGTCATGCTTTATTTTTGCAGCAAATGTACCTTTTAAATTTCACAACATAAAAAAAGACTTTGTTGCCAAACTTTGGACTTTATCTTTTTGCTGCTGAATGAGATCCCCAGCCTCTGCTAATGTTTTCAGTGCATCCTTTATTTGAGCTGCAATGTTCTTCTGGCCATTTGAGATTAAGGTTTTCTTTTCAGGACCAAACTGAAGAATTGGTTTAGCTACTGGCAGGCAAGTGATGAAGATGCCATTTCTAATTGCATAGTAATGCATGTTTATTTATATTTTAGGGGGGTTCGAAGATTAAACTCCCATCGTTTTTTTTATTTTTTAAATCAACTCTTTCCCCTGAAGCTGTACATTTCCAAATTACCTGTGCACTACAAATGCTGAACTGGAGAACAGGCTTTGGGTGTTGGTTAATTTAATTGCATGACCTTCCTCGATTTTTTTGTGCTGAACAGTATCCTTTGAGTACCTTATAAAAATGCCTCTATGGTATTTCGTGGTTGTTCTTCTGACAGTAACATCCTGTGGTAACAACAGTATGTTGCAGTTTTCCAGGTTCTCACATACTGTATTCAGTAATGTAGAGTCTGGACGTTTTCTAAGAGCTACTTGGTTTACTTAAATATATGCTACAGTCCTGAAACAGATACAGTGCAAAAATCTATCCTTTCTTTCAAGACTCCCATCACAAACACCAGGACATGGTTCTCAGAATGCAGCTCTTCCTCACTATGGATGTGTCTACATTGGCAAGCTAGGTTGACTTAAGGATGCTTAAGTAAACATAAACAAAGCCACGTCCCCACTGGGCTTTTCTTAAGTCGACTTAAGCATTTCCTTAAGTCGACTTAAGGAAAGCTTAAGTCAACTTAATAACACCTCCTTTTACGTCAACTTAAGCCTTAAGTCGACTCCTTAAATCAACTTAAGGCCAGTATAGACAGGGATTAACGCTAACTCGACTTTAAGTCAACTTAAAGCCAATTTAATGGCTATCTCTGCTAAGTCAACTTAACAAAGTCGACTTAAAGTGTAGCCAATTTGTTAAGTTGACTTAACAAGATCGATTTTAAGTTAACTTAAAGTTGACCTTGTTAAGTCGACTTAACAAAGTCGACTTAACTTTGTAAATGTAGACATAGCCTATCTGACTGTTATCAAAGCGTTAGACAGAGAATAAACTCTCCTGCTCCTCACACATCTTCTTCAAAGACTGCTGTCTCAACACAAAACCTTGTATCACAACTACAACACAACATGTCTTGCAAAGACTGGACATTAGCTCGCATGCTAAGAAAGATAACATTGGCAGCGAACTCAATAATAAACTAATTAAAGGTTTATTAGCTAAGAAAAAAAGAATGAGAGTTACTGAATGTTAAAACAGGTAAAATGCATGTACCTGTGAATAACAGTTTATAATTCCAAATGGTGACAGTGATGCAATAAACTGCCAGTTTCCCAAAAGTTTTTTAAGGATACGTAGATTGTTTCTGGGGATCTCTGCTTTGCTTCAGATACTCTTCACTGTAAGAATCCAAAAAGTTCAGACATGAAGAATATTTCTTTGAATCCATTTTTATATCTTGTGTTCTCCCAGAACATAAACTGGTAATTCCTCCACCCATATAAGCTTTTCTTTTGATGACGGTAAATGAGCAATGCATTTTGAATCTCTGACCCTCCAGTCATCAGACACAATGGCCATTCTGATAAAGCCCTTCTTTAGCATTCCACAAAGCTGTTCTGATATCTGCTGAGTTATTTAATTACAGTATTTATAATATAAATGTTTTCTATCACATTGTAACAGGACACAGATAAGTAAAAACAATGTATGCAACATCCCATTAGTTTTCATGAAGTTTAAACACCAGACACACTCTTTTACATTTAACAATTATTTACATCATTAATAATACACAAGTGATTCGATCTAAGTAAATTATAATATAACACCATCTGCAAGTATTACAGCAGGTTTTGTCATGAGCCATGGGCCACTGGATTCACATAAGCACAAATTGTAGACCTTGCTCCTGCCAGTCCCCAGTTTCCCCTCCCTTTTACTGTCTATATGAAGCCGGTGCAGATAATCACTATTTGACTGTTCCGTCCTTGTCTTTCTACCCATATAGCCCAGTTGTGGGATAGAGCGGCGATGGAAGAGGCCTTGTAAAAGCCCAATGCGTTCAGATGAAAATATTCCATAACAAATTGTTAACAAAGAGCAGTCCCTGCAATCAAATCTCTTTTGAAATTAAAAGATAGCTTGCCTGTCTAGGTACTACGAGATCGGCTCATTAGATTTTGCAGAACACATAAAAAGTGGAACAATGTTCTAATTTTTAAAGAGATTTGTAGATTTACCATCGTAGGTGGATGATCATCTCTGTCCAGGTAAATAAAAGGTAATGGGGAAATTATCTGAGTCTACAGTACTCTATAGTTAATGATTGATTTTGGACATCCAAAGGTCTCAGGAAAGAGGATAGTTCCAGACTTCTTAAGTGGTTATGTCTGAGTTAAAGTGATTTAACTGTAAATACACAGGACAGGATCCTGAGTTTTATCATTCAGAGACTTAAAGCAACAATTACACCACAGCAATAAAATGCAAAAGACCAACAATTGTCCTGGAGCCTTAAAATTCCACCTAATCTGGAGGGAGTTTTCTGTACTGCAATATAAATTCTATCCGTTACCATTGCAATACATTAAGAAAAGGCACTTTCATACCATAGAGAGCTGTAACTTTAAGGTACTAGAACCTCTTTAGATCTGGAGTGCACAAGAAAGAAAGAAAAATCAGACAAGTTTTAAATCCCTTCAGAGACAGATGTAGTGGTTACATTGAAAGCTGTACCTTTAACCAGTAATTTTCATACTTTTTTTCTCGGGACCCAGTTGAAAAAAAATCATTTATGCCCGTGACCCAACAATTACATCTTTGAGCAACACATTCCAGTCTTGCAGAGGTGGCAGCAAGGGATGCCGCAACCTGGTACCTGGGTTTGAAAAACAGTGCATTAGACCACTTTTAGTCTCCCTCAAGTGTACCTCTCACTGACTTCCTGCACCTCACTCTGGCTGGAACCATTTTTAGGATATGGCTATCCTGCAAGTAAAATCTCACAGCTGGCCCATGCCAGCTGACTCAGGCTCGTAGGACTCAAGCTAAGACACCGTTTAATTGCAATGTAGACATTTAGTCTATGGCTGCAGTGTGGTTCTGGGACTCTGTGGGGTAGGAGAGTTGCAGCACCTGAGCCTGAATATCTACATCTCAGTTAAACAGAACCGTAATCTAAGGCCTGTGAGCCCAAGTCAGCTGGCAGGGACCAGCCATGGGTGTCTAATTGCAGTGTAGACTTATCCTTAGACTGGGTCCCTGGGTCACCAACCCCTATTTACCAACTGTGTTAATATGACAGGATTGACTGCTAGCCCTTCTTCTCCAGAAATCTGTGACAGCAACTAACTAAAGTAACTAAAAAACAGCATGTCCAAAACAAAGGGAACACTGCATCTAGGGAAATGGGTTAATGCAACAAAGAGCCCTATACATAATTTCTTTCGCTAAGCTTAACTTAACCCCTCTAGATATTGATTAGGTAAGTCTATTTTCTTCCCTTTTGGGGCTGGGAGAAATGAACTGTCCCTCTTGTGACCAGCTCTTAATGTCTCAGGGGGTGTTCTTGCATGTCTATCTGCTCTCAATCACACTCCCTAGGCAGCCTTTAAGGCTGAGGTTTCCCTTTGATCCCAGGCTTTCACACTTGAGCAGAGTAAACTATACCAGTCTAGCTTCTTCCCAGTTGATGATTCTGAAGTTATTTTAACTCCTTTGAAGTTGTCTACCCCTGCTCTCTTATTTTTCCCATTATTGTGTTTTCTGTTTGTTTTCCCCTTAACAGCCTCATTTGATTTAACTTCTGATAGTTAAGAGGTTAATATCAAACAGAAACTAAGAGGCATACTATATGTATAAAACTATTTCACATAATTCCTTCATTATCCACAGCAGGTTTCTTGTTTTTATGTCTTTGCATGTCTTTGTGAAAACTCTGGCTGTTGATATGAAATTTGCCATGAACACACCTGATTGTGGGCTCCATTGTCACCTCTATAAAAATTGAAAAGATTTCTTAGAAATCTTGAAAAGAACCAGACTCACTGAATTACTACAAAAACAATGCTACGTATTCACAGATTCAAATTTTGGGCCAAACCATGACTTCCTCTATCCATTTCTTTACAAAAAGATGACAGTGTCCCAGCTAAAACCAACTTCAGAAACCTAATATCACCAGCACTATCCTATGGTACAATCCTGCTCCCCCTCCCCCACTCCCAAAATGAGAGCTATGAATCCATAATGCAGATTGAAGAGCTAATAATTTATAATAGACAGAATGCAGATTCATCATTCCATAATTCTCTTTTAACAATAGATGCCCATATAGAAGAATCTGATCAGATGAACCAGGATTAGAAAAAAATATATAGGTGAATGGATTATGGTTTTATCTGATTACATATGCGCTTTTGGCAAGTATATGAATTGTTTGGTAAAATTGAATCTAAGCACCAATTTAAGCCAATGAAATAGAACAATCTGGAATTCTGATTCTTAATTCTTAGATTCT
This sequence comes from Pelusios castaneus, assembly GCA_007922175.1. Lineage (NCBI taxonomy): Eukaryota > Metazoa > Chordata > Testudines > Pelomedusidae > Pelusios > Pelusios castaneus. The sequence continues at coordinate 11,754,012 of ML685766.1, forward strand.
TAAGCAGTGGCCAGTTACAGTCACAGACCCTGAGCACAAGCCAAGCCTGAAACTACCCCCAAAGGGCTCACTTCCCTTTTATGTTGGGCAGAATGGGAGTTATGTATATAGGGAAATGTATGCTGCATGTGATTTCCCTGCAGAATATTTCATTGAGGGAAAAGGCAGTATTGTTATGTGATTTTGAAAGTACTATATTTAAATGTGAATATGAAGTAACATGCAAATTAACAGTTCAACACTTAATTATCAAATCGTATTAATATCACATCTTAATTGTACCCATGGACATTATACTTCTGCTGAATTACAAACTCTCATTTTTATCAAACACCAGCATATCACATATACTTTTCCAGGACAGCATAAGAAACAATTTGCAGAAATTAGAATGCACATTTACACCACTAATATATGTTATGAGTAAAGCCATTAGAAACTTTCAAAAATAATTGGAAAGCAGTGTTATCTAGTGGGTAAACCATTAGACAGCTCATTGGGGAATCTGGGTTCTAGACTAATCTCTGTCACTGACCTACTGTGTGATCTTGGGCAAGTTCCTTCACATCTCTGTAAACCTTCATCTATTTTTAAAAATATTATTATTTAGAGCCCATGATATTAGGTGCTGTGCACAGAAAGCAGTAGACAGTTCCTGTACTGAAGAATTGGCAGTCTAAGTAGACAATCCAGACATAGGATGAGGGAAAATTTATAATAGACAAGCAAAGTATATAATGTGATGGCAGCAAACATCATGTTTATTCCATTTGTTTTGTTTTGTTTTGTTTTGTTTTTCCCCTTATGATGTTGTTAGGAGGGGCTTAGATAAAGAGAAGGGACTGAAGATTTGGAAGGAAAGTGTGATGAGGGAGATAGGAAAGGAAGATGAAGGTAAGAGGAATAAAATAGAGGAGAGGAGACTATGAGGGGAGGAAAGGGCAGAGAAAGTCCATTCAAAACTATAGAAAGTTCTCCAAAGTAATAGAGGTCACTGCTTTGGCTTCTTCTGCCTCTCCTGGCTGGAGTCTCTGGCCGGCTTCTCTTTGCTGCTTTCTTCCAAGTCCACATGGTAATGGAGAAATGAGTCACTTGGTTGCTAGTGCCTCCAGAAGCAGGCTTTCCTCTGCCCAGCTCTGGGTCCAGGAGGTAATAGAGGAGAGGAGGGGTGTCCCCTTTTGACCCCTATTTCTCTTTCTCTCCCCTCCAACATAGTAGTCCCTGGTTTGGCTGCTTTTGTCCTTACCAGCTGAATCCCTCGAGACCTCTTTGTGCCAGGTGTGCTGTACAAATACTCGGGAAAAAGACATTCTTTTGCCCAAAGACAAGAGATAGCAGATGGATACAGACAGCAGACAGAGAAGAACAAGGAAACACGGTAATATTGAGCAGCACAATTGGTAGTGGTCTTACCCAGAGGCTTATCCAGAAATTTCCTAAGGAGGGGCCCAGAGTTCTTGCTTCTCTGCCTTGCACACAGCCCTCCCCCCCATACTGTCATCCCCACTGCACCTGCACCCTGCCAGTTCAGCCTCATTTCTGGCCTTTTCTAGCCGTTGAAAATGTGATTTTGTAACCTCAACATAGGTTCTTTTAATAATATTATTTTCAGCTGCTGAGTGTTAGGGTACTCAGTACTCACAAGATGGCACAGTGCCTTGCAGGATCAAGCCCAGGATAAGAAAAATCTAAAAGGAAGAAACTATATGAAATACAGTAAGTGTAACAAAACATGCAAAGGCAATTAATGTTGCTCCCTGTCTTAATAGCTAGCTTTTATTGAGCAATAAATAAATAAAGACTAGTAACCAAAAATATTTGAAGAGCTTTTCTCAAACCTATAATTATATTTTTGGGGAAACTCAAAATGTTGACAATTATTTTGTAGAGTTCTTTATGTAAAGCCTTAAGATCATCAAAAGAATTTTTGATGAAGTACTTCCCCCTGAAACACTTCTGTTCATTACCAGGCTGAATTATATCTGTAGCTCAAACGAGCACTTCAGAGTTTGAAGCATCAGTATAATAATCAAACTATGCCCCTCTAGTTTTCCAAAAGCACAAATGGGTATGTGTAGGGTCTCTGTGTATAGACTGATAAAGACAATGGTGTCTAGTAATGGATCTGCTGGTGTGTTATGGAGCTCCCTTCCTTTCATTCATGATGAGCACTAGAGGGAAGAAACATAGCCAGCAAAGGCCACTGTGTTACTTAGTCAAATACCCAATAGAGGGCTCCCTCATCCATAGTGTACAAGGCAAAGAAAACATCCTGAGGTGACAGGGAACCAGCTTCGGAAGGGGGCCAGAGTCTGCATGGAGCAAGAACAGGAGGTTGCAGGCCGCACCCTAAGAGCTGGCTGCCGAGCAAAGACTTGGGAGTGAACAACCTGAGAACTACTACTAGAATACTATAATGAATAGTGGCAGATTCTGTTGGTGTCAGGGGGCCAGAAGTAACTGCAGAAAGAAGGATACAGAGCAGCAACCTAAAGACAGGAGGATGGTGTGGAAGGTTTTTAGAGATATGGTTATTTGTTTTGTACTGGATTGCTCTTAGGTTAGGAGATGTTTTTCATCTTCATTGTTATTATAATTTAAAGCAGTTGTGCCCATGATATGTACATCTTATAGTTTCTGGCAACCCTAGTAAGGAACCTACTATTACTCAAAATGTAAAGGTATTTAGGCAGCTCCCCAAGGGCTCTAGCCTGAAGAGACTTGTGCCTGGAGTGCCTTTGTTGCTTGCTTCTGTGTTTATCACAGATTGAGCTTGCTACCAAACAGAGGGACTTCTTTGCCATGGTGCTCATAGCAGCAGAGGGGCTTGGTTTCAATATAAAATAGAGTGTGATTATTGTAATTCAAGATCTTGGTTTCAATATAAAATAGAGTGTGATTATTGTAACTCAAGATCTGGATTTAACTCAGAGAAGTTTGCCATTGGGTTCTAGGAGAATGCCCAATCCCTCCACAGTTGATGACTCAACAAAACGTTTCATCTAGGATATTTAGTCAGAGAGATTATGGGGATTTATGAGCATGGAAAAGGGGAATGACATTACTAGTATGGATCCCTGTCAGCAGCCTACCTGATTTTATGGTCAACTGTAAAGTTATAGCTACCTTTGTCACCTTTAAACACGAACTTAGTTCTCTTCTCATTGGTGCTGCCTCTCAGTAATTATCTCACACTGCCTAGGAATATTTTCATTGATATAATAGAATGGTAGAACTCAAAGACAGAAGGGACAATGAGATCATGTAATCTGATCTCCTGCATATCATAGACCACAAAAACCACCCAGTCAGCTGCCATTAACCAAGCAACCAGAGTTAGACAAAATATCACAACTCTCAAGTGATTAAGTAATTGTGTGCCATAGGCAGAGAATAGGAGGGACTGAGGTATACCAATGTCTAAGACTCCTGCAAATATAGTGAATTAATCAATTGAGCTATACCTACATGACCTGGTAACAAGAATTGGAAAGGACTCCCCCATGGCTGCCAAGATCTGCCCCTCACTAGTAAAACCAAGCTTATTATGCAATCCCATTATAAATTTGTCAAGTTCACTCTTGTAAAATAACATCTCCACATCTCCTATTGGGAGGCAGTACTGTAATGCCATTCCTCTGAGAGTTAGAAACCTTCATCTGATTTCCATTCTAATTTATTCGTAGCCAGTTAATGGCCATTTGTTCTTGTTACATTGTCCATTAGGCTAAATATCTCTTCACCATCTTTTGTGCTTACCCCACCTCACTCAATATATTTATAGAGAGTAACCATGTCCCATGTAAGCCCTTGTTTTGCTAGATTAAACAAGCCAAGACATTCTGATCTCCCCCCATATCCCTGAGAGTAGCCCTTCTCGATCCCATTCCAGTTTGAATTAATTCTTCTCTCTTGAACAGTGGTTCCCAAACTGGAGGGCGTGAAGAAAATCCAAGGGGAGTACAAGGCTGTGAAATTTTCATAGCAAAAAATTTTTGCATCAAGAAAACCCATTTGTGGTTATTTGCCTTTGCCTAATACTTCCTAGAATCACAGTTACTATTTTTTTTGAAACCACATTACTAAGATCAATGATATGCACAGACATCACAAACACTGTATTGTGTATATATATATAATTAATCTGGCTTTGTAGAAAACATCTGTTACTAACTGTGGTTTGACTTTCTGCCACTCCTCATCATAACCATCTGTCATCTTTGCCTTGTATGCTGAATTAATTACAGAAGTTTAAGCAGCTGATTTCAAACAACCCCAAACAAGATTACTTTCTGGTGGGATCAGTTTATGAATAAAATGTGTTTTCCTCCTGGGAAGACAGTTGTCACCATTAAGATTCAATCAGTCATCTTCTCCCTGAACATCCAGGCAAGTAGCAGTAAATTCTGTGCCATATAGAAGCTTATGCTGTTATGACTGAACCTAAATTCTTTCAGACCATTAGAATCTATAAACAGATCAATGCACAGAGAAGATGCATTCAGTATTCAATCCCCCCTCTCTCCATGCATCTGTGGAAAAAAAAGTCCTTGAGTGATGATGTCTCTTTGACACATTCGCTATTGCCTGAAAGAACATAACTTCCTCATAGCCAATGGAAATGTACTGTTCCACCAGCTGATTCAGTGCAGCCTATGGAGACCTGGCTGTAGTTTAAAACTGCTGTCTGAGCAGAAAACTTTGGGAGGGGGGTGTGGAGTGGAGCAGTGATGTATTTTCTTTTAGAAGTCTCTTCTACTCAATTCTCTGAAGACTTCTCCTATCAATACTGAAGTATTATAGGAAAAAGCAGGCAGACAGGGCTAGACTCTCCATTGTTATTCCAGTTTTGTGCCAGGGTGAGGCCATTGCTTTTAGTGGACTTACATAGGTTCAAAACTGCAGCAACAAAATGCAAAATCTGCCCCTCTAGTCTCTCTGTTTATACATATGAACAATGACATAAGTTTGGAATAAGTTTGTAGCCATTGACAATAAAGATACCTAGACCATTTCCATCAAATGAGAAGCTCCAAACTGACACACCTGAACTTCCAGCTCTTTTTAGAAGTGACCTAACTCTGAACATTTTATGAGCTTTATAAATGTCTAAATGATGTTTCTGTTTCAAGGTTGCTTTTTTTCTTAAACCATGTTGCAGGCAGGACCAGAAACAGAAATGCCAGAAACTATTTTGCAAGTGTTTTCATGCTTGGGACAAGCTGCTTAACCAAACCTAAACTCCAAACCACTCGAGTTACATTCATTATGAATTACTATGATTTCATGTGCAGCATATTAAACCATGAACTAATGCTGTATAATTAACAAACTTGGGGAAATCAAATATAAATAAGTCTTCATTTCTCTGTAATACTATAAAAATGAAAATATTAAAAGAAATCAAAATGGAACTACTTGGTCAAGTAAGACTTTTTTCTCTCTATTTCTCTACTTTTGTAGTATGACCTGTTTACAGGGCTTCCCTGCTTATGTTACTGTGACTGTCTGGATTCCTGTATTCTCCCCTTGCACACTATTGTAATAACTCTTGTTCAAAGCATTTCTTATGAGGAATTATTTGGACACTCATAATTTGCTGATCATTATTGTCCTGGTAAAATATGTGGAAACCTTATATGTAAAGTTTTGAGTTTTCACTGTATGGTATTACTAAAACGTGTCCCAAATCTGGGGAGTGGCCAAAACTGTTCCTCAGAGACAAAATTGATACCTCAGCTAAGTATAAACAAGGTCAAATGGTCCACTGTCTGTTAATTGGCTATTCATTGGCAGGGAAAGGAACATGGACAAAAATATATATCTTAGCAAAATAACAAAATAACCTGCTCTTCACCAGCTTCCCAGCTGGAAATCCTTCTCAAAGGAAGGAAAGAACTATAAAAAAGGTGGTGCAGACAGCCAGAGATTCCCTATCTTTCTCTGTGCCCATGACATTCATAACACCTGAAAAACAAAAGAACAGAACTGAACTGGAATAGGAGGGTCCTGACTGAAAGAAGTTCATCCAGTAGAACTGATGAAACATGTGGTGAGAGAAACTTTGCTTTGAATTTATCCTCATTTGTTAAGACAAAAGAGTCTTGTGGCACTTTTAAAGACTAACAGATTTATTAATCGCATGAGCTTTCGTGGGAGAAAATCCCACTTCGTCAGACGCTTTGAAGATAGGAAAGTTACAGAGTGGGAGGAAATTAAATGCAGGGGAGTGTATGACATAGCATCAGGTCAGGCTGTAACAGCAAATCAAAGTAGGTGTTAGGATTCAAAACACTGGGGAACAGCACATAGAGGAGGGGGAGGTCAATTCACTTGATGTAATGCGAGAAAAATCCATAGTCCCTGTTTAACCCCAAGGCAACTGAGTCAAATTTGCATATAAGTTCAAGTTCTGCAGACTCTCTTTGAAGCTGTGATTTGTTATTCATCTGTATCAACACAGCTATTAACAAGTCGTTAAGGGAGTGAGCAGGGAGGTTGAAGTGTTCCCCTACAGGTTTTTCAGTATTGCAGTTTCTGATGTCAGATTTGTGTCCATTTATTCTTTGGCGCAGAGACTGTCCTGTCTGTCCAATATATAAGGCAGAGGGGCATTTCCGGCACATGATGGCATAAATCACATTGGTGGATGAGCAGGTGAACGAACCCTTGATGGAGTAGGTGGCATGATTAGGCCCTGTGATGGTGTCATCAGTGTAGATATGAGGGCAAAGTTGGCAGCGTGGTCTGCTGCAGGGCTGTGTTCCTGCTTTAGTGTTTCTGTTCTGTGATCTGTAGTTGCTGGTAAGTATCCTTTTAAGATTAGGGGGCTGTCTGAAAGCAAGGAGAGGTCTGTCTCCCAAGGCTTGAGAGAGTGAGGGATCATCTTGTAAAATAGGCTGTAGATTTTTGATGATGTGTTGAAGAGGTCTGGCTTGGGGGTTGTAGGTGACGACCAGTGGCGTTCTGTTGTTGTTTTTCATGGGCTTCTCCTGCAGTAGTTGACTTCTGGGTACCCGTCTGGCTCTGTCAATTTGTTTCTTCACTTCTGTGGGTTTGTACTGTAGTTTTAAGAATGCCTGGTAGAGATCCTGAAGGTGTCTGTCTCTGTCTAAAGGGTCAGAGCAAATGCAGTTATATCTTAGGGCTTGACTGTACACAATGGATCGTGTGGTGTGTCGAGGATGGAAGCTCGAGGGATGTAGGTAACTATACCGATCAGTAGGTTTGCGGTATAGGAAGGTCTTTATGTGCCCATCGCAAAGCGTCTGACGAAGTGGGATTTTCTCCCACGAAAGCTCATGCGATTAATAAATCTGTTAGTCTTTAAAAGTGCCACAAGACTCTTTTGTCTTTCTACAATAGACTAACACGGCTACCCCTTTGGAATTTGACTCATTTGTTAAGTTAGGCATAGTTGTGTTTTGCCTTTATTTTTCTTGTAAACAATTTTGATTGTTGTGCCTCATTATTTGTGTTCACTCAAAATCTCTCTCTTTTTAGTTAATAAACTCATTTTATTGTTTTATCTAAAGCCATGAGTTTGAGTTGAAGTCTTTGGGAAACTCCATTTGGGCTAACAGAGTTTGTGTGTATCATTTCTATTGTAACATGACAGACGTTATATGAGCTTGTATTATCCAGGGGAGGGCTGAGCATTAAAAAAATGTACATTTTAGGGAAAAGTCAGGGACTGGGAAAGAGCAGGGGGTTATCCAGCACTTTAATTCAGGCTGATGAAAGCCTGAGTGTGACTGGTAGTTTGCAAGTGCAAATAGACATAAATGTGAGTGGCTTACATGCTGGAAGCTGCTTATGAGCCATCCAGATTGGAGGCTACTGCAGCAAAGCAGTGAAAGGAAGCCCCAGGTAAGAAGACTAGGGTGACACACCTATTCATCAGTCTAAATTGGATGTGTGATATATCATAGTTACTTGTACAAAAGTATTACCTGATTTTTAGGTCAGGGGGGCCACTCATGAGAGAAAGGCTTCATTAGCAGAAAAGTGCCATCTATCTTTGAAGCCATATGAAGAGACTAAACATGTGTCTGGGCTACTTCTAATTCCTCATTTTCTCTGATGGAAAAGCTATCCGCTCTTTCATAAATTGCCAAACAATTATCCTGTTTATGATTTCCTACGTACATTATAATTTCCCCTCTTTTAAATCTTGTATTTTTTGTTAAAGATTGTGAGTCGCTTTGATCTCTGAGATAAAAGTAAGTTTCTCTGTATGCATCTCCAGCTTTTTTCCTTCTGTCTAACAAAACAACTGTATTCCACTAACATTTCAAAATATGGAGCCATCGTTAAGAGTAATACAGAACAGTCATTTGGTGCTAAATAATGTTCTCTTAATGTACAAGAAGCACATCAAGAGAACATTAGTAAGGATGTGCAAACTCAAGTACCGAGAAGTTAGAAAATGCCAGAAATGAGGTTGCCTGTGCAATCTTAATCTGTCCCTCTTGTGGGTATGCATTATGAAACACTCTTTAGCTGCACAATCACATACTATTTGTCCCACAAGGACACCTATCTCATTCAGTGTGCAAGATGAACGGTGCTCACTTAATGAGTAACAATTCATTATTTTGTTTCTTCCTTGTTGTTCAGTGTGTGGCCCCAGGCCTTAATTACTGCACACAATTCAAGCTCTGCTATGAAGACAGTTATTAATTTCCACATGGTTGTTTCTGTGGTGCTCATCAATATAGTATCTCAGTGCTTCACAGACATTAATTAATCTATCTTCACAACACTCCTGGGAAGTGAGAGTTAGTCTTGTGTCCCGTTTTAAGATGGAGGGCTGAGGCACAGAGAAATTAAGGTAAAACTATCACTAACAGTGGTTTGTGTGAAATTTCCTAACTTTTCAGATGAGCAAACAAAATAATAGCCAAAAGCCAAAACCAGAAATTCCAATTTGTGGATTATTATTAACACCCAAGTCGTTCATTGGCAGTGCTGAAGCATTTAGATCCATCACACAGACCTCTGCTTCTTGAATTAATGGAGTAAGTGGTTTCAATAGTTGGTTGTCATCCTATATGTAGACCAGAACTAGAGAGAGATGAAGCATATACTTTGTCAATAGGTTTCACAGGTATTTGCTTACAGAGGAATTGGGAGACTCTGTCTCATACTCTGCCACTCCAATGGCCCCTCCTGCCATGTCATCTCCAATCTGTCCGAGTCCATTTAGTTCCCCATTCCTTGGTTCCTTGTTGCAATCCCATTCTCCTTGCCGACCCAGTCCTAGTTTCCACTCCTCCAGCTTCTCATCCCCATTCCAGTATTTTATTTTGAACCTCATGTTACAGATTACTCAGAGCAACACAGTACAGAATTTAGAATACCTAACAAACTAAAGTTCCTACTTCATGCATTTGACAAAGTGGGGTCCAGTCCACGAAAGTTTATAGCCTCCCCCCCAATTTTTTGTTGTTGTTGTTGTTAATCTGGAAGGTTTCATAGCACTCCTCATCTTTTCTACAGTACAGAATACTTTCTGTTGTCATATAGTTGCCATAAATGGGAAATACTCATCACTGCCAAATAACCACTGGAGTTTTCTAGGAATATTTTGAAAACTGTTTTCCCATTGAAAAATATCACTTTGATAAAATCAAAACTATTTATGGAAAAGTATCAGTTTTGAGTAATTTCTCAATTTTGAATATTAAAAAAAAACAGTTTTGACATTGTCTAAATGGCCCATTTCAACATTTTTAAATGATAAATTTTGGCAGTCTAATTTGTAATGAATTTTCATTTTGATATTTGAGCTAATTTTATATATACAAAATAGCTGAAATCATCAAAACAAAATGTTTCAATTAACCAGGGATGACATTCTTTTCAGTTTATTGTTTCAAGAAAAATTTCAAGAGTTTCACCTTTAGTCTCAATTTGGGACAGGAATTTTTTTTAGAAGTCTTAATTATTTCCATAGGATCAAAACATGAATTCTTACCCAGGTCTACTAACAACATCTTGAAAACACAAATGTATTTATTTAAATAGGCAATGGAAAAGTTATCTATGCAATGAAATGTCACCGTCAGTATTCCCATTTTAACAAAATGGATTAAATGCTGCATTTTGAAGCTAAGGCGGTGCTGGGAGTGGTGGGGAATAGAGATATATCAATGGATAGTGATATGAGGCACTTTACCTAAGAAAGGAAGTTGCAGGCAGGATGCCTCAGGCAGCACTGGGACCAATGTGATCACCGTTATTCACTATTATTTAAAAAGGAGCAGGTACTGTATATATTCTACGTTTGGTTGTGAATGATTTAATTGTTGGCTTTTTTTGGTCAGAAAATGCTGATTTGTTTAAATTGAACCTTTAGCAGCAAAAGTATCAGTTTCAATGAAACTTTCATCACAAAACAGTCAGGTCGGGCTGAAATTTCTGGGGGTATGTGATGGATAGAGACTTGCTCCAGAATAGCTATTAGCCTAGTCACTTGGGCTATGTCTACACTGGCAAGTTAGTTCAAATTAAGGAAGCTTAATTCAAACTAATTTAAGCCATCGCTACACTAGGCTTTCATTAGTTCAAATTAAGGGCTTCCTTAATTCGAACTAATAAATTTGCTTATACTTTTTGAAGTAAGGGTTAATTCAAACAAGTTAGTTTGAATTAACCCAATGTGATCATGTTAGTTCGAACTAAGCACTTAGTTCGAACTAACCAGCACATTGAGCTCAATGCAATTGACTAATTCGAACTAAGCAAGTGCCATGCATGGCACTTGCTTAATTCAAACTAAAATTTGCTAGTTCGAATTAAGTTAATTCAAACTAACTAAAATTAGTTCGAATTAGTTAGTTAGAATTAACTAATTCGAACTAACTTTGGTAAGTGTGGACATAGCCTTGGGCATTTATCTGGGATGAGGGAGATCGATCTTCAAGTCTTGGTTCTCAATGCAGAATGAGACCAAACGCCAAAACCTTCAAATTTCTTATGAAACAGAATTCCTGTTTCCTGGCCTGACCTTGCATATACCCCAGTACTTGTTAGCAGCAAAAGATGGTGTTCCATGATCATGCCCTTAACTATCTGGATGTGAAATTCCAAAGGGGTAGCTGTGTTAGTCTATTGTAGAAAGACAACAGAGTCCTGTGGCACTTTTAAAGACTAACAGATTTATTTATCGCATGAGCTTTCGTGGGAGAAAATCCCACTTCGTCAGACGCTTTGAAGATAGGAAAGTTACAGAGTGGTAGGAAATTAAATGCAGGGGAGTGTATGACATAGCATCAGCTCAGGCTGTAACAGCAAATCAAAATAGGTGCTAGGATTCAAAACACTGGGGAACAGCACATAGAGGAGGGGGAGGTCAGATCACTTGTTGTAATGCGAGAAAAATCCATAGTCCCTGTTTAACCCCAAGACAACTGAGTCAAATTTGCATATAAGTTCGAGTTCTGCAGTCTCTCTTTGAAGCTGTGATTTGTTATTCATCTGTTTCAACACAGCTATTAACAAGTCGTTAAGGGAGTGAGCAGGGAGATTGAAGTGTTCCCCTACAGGTTTTGCAGTGTTGCAATTTCTGATGTCAGATTTGTGTCCATTGATTCTTTGGCGCAGAGACTGTCCTGTCTGTCCAATATATAAGGCAGAGGGGCATTTCCGGCACATGATGGCATAAATCACATTGGTGGATGAGCAGGTGAACGAACCCTTGATGGAGTAGGTGGCATGATTAGAGCAGGTGAACGAACCCTTGATGGATGTGGATGTGGTCTCTTTTGAACTAGAAGCTCCTCTAGGTCAGCCAAATAAATCTCTCATCTCAGCACATGAATGCATGTGTTATCTATCTATCTATCTATCTATCTATCTATCTATCTATCTATCTATCTATCTATCTATCTATCTATCTACTTAATTACTGTTGTTGACATTAAAAGCTGTCATTAATTGCATATCCATCCTATTGCTGACTTTCTGTAATTAAAGAAAATGTTTGCCACACTTTCAATGTTTTAACTTAGAAATAAGTAATAAAACTGTGTTCCCAGGTCTGATTTTATTTTTCATATTCTGTCCTATTTATTTATGATTCTGTTGAGCAAAACACTGCCTAATGACTTAGGTTGTACTCTCAAAGAAATTCTTGATCCTGCTGCATACTGGTATTTATACCGTTTTTCCACATATCCATGTAGAGTAGATTGGGAAAATAACTCTCATATTTATAAACAAAACTTCTGACACAAGTGAGTTATTGTAGTTGCTTATGGATGGCCCTTAATGAGAACACATATGTTTATGCTAAATAACCTGTAGTACTAACTGTGGTCGCACAATTCTCTCCACCATTAGCAAGATTGATTTTGCCTTGGAGTGTCCCTACTCAACAGAAGTACCCTTCGGGTAAGATGAAAAAGTTATCAGGCATGTAGTGTAAATGAGAAGTGAAGATTCTGGGAGATGCAGGAAAGCTATAGTGTGCCATAGGGGGAAAAAAAAAAACATCTGCAGTTTCTAAAAGATGCTAAGCAGTCATTTGTCAAAATAAAATGGTGGTGTATGACTGCCCCTGTCAAATCTTTCTTTTCAATTTCTTAACAACACCTTGGATTTTAAAAGTTAAGACGCATTTCACTGACCTTATGACTTGTAGGTCATTTTTCATGAAAAACACTGAGCTTCATAAAATAAGAGTAAGACTGCTAAATTCATAGAACTATACCAGTGTAAAATTGTACTGAGAACAGAACCGGGCTTTGATTAAATATAGAATAGCTGTCAATATGAAAGTGTATGCAATGCAATCTGTAGATAACAAAGTGCCCAAACAGAGAAGAAAAGCTTGATAAGCATATAAAAATCCTTTGGGGTGTTGTAGTACCCAACGGAAGACCTTGTAACGTGATAAGCTATAGTAGGTGGTGGACCCCATTAATTAGGCCTGACTAAAAGTAACTGTGTATAAGCAAAACAGAGCTGGTACTGACCAAGGATGTACTTTAGTCCCACTAAGTAGTAGACATAATTTGCAAATTTTGTAAAACAATAAGACCAGGGCAAAGGAATGTTGTAAATAAGTGAAAAAAAACCACCATGCCTTTTACCCAGTTAGTAAACTATGGGAAAATACCAGATGTGCATGCCATTTACCCACTTAGCAAGCAAAAGTATAAAAATACTGGTTAAGCATCTTCCAAATTAAAACTTCATCATTGGGGCAACTGCTATGTTCACCACCAGGAGTCATCACTCCCCATGCTTCACACCTGCAGTCGTTTAACTGGGGTTTCCATCTGCTAAAAGGGGCATAAGCATTGCTGCTTTCTTATTTCTTTGCTTTCTTGTCTGCATTTTTCAATAAATGCAGTTTTCTTTATCTTTTATCTTGTTTCTGGATTTTGAGCCTGCTGAACCAAACAAACCTTAGGACCTAAGCTATAGGTTGTAGCCAGAGTCTGGTAACCTTCTTGTAACATATGTATTCCAAACACCATGAACAATAGATCTAACTACCTTTGATAACTCAAGGAGGACAGGTGAGGTCCCAGAGGACTGGAGAAGGGCAAACATAGTTCTTTTCTTTAAAAAAGGGAACAAAGAAGACTGGAGAGTTACAGACTAATCAGCCTAATTTGGATACTCAAAAAGATATCTAAACAACCAGTGTGTAAGCCCCTAAAGAATAATTAGAGATAGGTAGAGGATAAGTAATGGCCAACATAGATTTGTCCAGAATAAATTATCAAATTAATATAATTTTCTCCTTTGACAGGGGGATTACCTCAGTGGATAGAGGGAAAGCCATTGGTATGATATATCTTGATTTTAATAAGGGTTTTGACACAGTCCCACATGACATTCTCAAAAGCAAACTGGTTGAAATTACTATAAGGTGGATGAATAACTGTTTGAAAATCCATCCTAGAACTGTAGTTTTCAGTGGTTCACTACCAAATTAAGAGGATCTCTCATGAAGCATCACAGGGATTGATATGATACTAGTATTCAATGTTTTAATTAATGACTTGGATAAAGAAAAGGAGAATATTCTTATGAAATTTGTGGCTGACAGAAAATTAGGAAGGCTACAAGCACTATGACAGGATTAGAATTCAGAATTACCTTGAAAAACTAGAGACTTGTTTAGAAAGCAACACAATGAAATCCAGTAAAGACAATGTCAAAGGAATACACTTAGAAAGAAAAAATCAAATGCACAAATGCAAAATGGGTAATAACTGGCTAGTTGGTAATATTGCTGAAAAGAATCTGGGATCTAGTGGATCACAAACTGAATATCATCATTGAATGAACAATGTGATGCAGTTGCAAAAAAGACAAATATCATTCTGAGATGTATTAATAAGGGTGTCGTATATGAGACACACAGAATAATAGTTCAGTCTTCAAAGCGCTGGTGGGACCTTAACTAGATAGTGTGTCCTTAAAGCACCATGCTTTGAGAAAGATGTAGAAAAAACCAGAGAGCACCAAAAATGATAAAGCGTTTAGAAAGCTTGACCTATTAGAAAAGGTTAAAAAAAAAAACCTTAGCATGTTTAGTCTTAAGTCGATCTAAACAAAGCCATGTCCACACTGGGCTTTTATTAAATTGACTTAAGGGCTTCCTTAAATTGACTTAATAAAAGCTTAAGTCGACCTAATAACACCTCGTTTTAGGTCAACTTAAGTCAAAGTGGACGCCCTAAGTCTGCTTATTCCATAACTCGACCTAGGGCTGCGGGGAGGGGGGTCCATTCTTCCTTGGAGTCGCATGCAGCTCCCTTCTTTCTGGGAGCCCTGGCTTCCCTGCAAGCTGGGTCTCCCCTTGTCCATGGGAGCTCCCTTGTCCATGGCTCCCCTTGTCCCCGGGAGCTGCAGCTCCCCTAGCCCGGGACTCTCCGTCGACCTAGGCAGTCGACTTAAGCGTCTAGTGTAGACGCTCTAAGTTGACTTAACAAGGTCGACTCAAGTCAACCTAAATATCTTGTGTAGACACGTTAAGTTGACTTAACAAGGTTGATTTAATTTAACAAGTGTTGAGATAGCCACAGAGAGTTGCTTCTCTGGGATTTAACTTGGGTAGTTACAGGATAGTGGGAGGGGTACATGTGCTCAGCACAGAGGATTCCAAAAAAGAACTACAACAAAGAAATACCCTGAACATGTCTAGCTAGACATTTCCTGGTCTACTAATACATGCTTGGTTACAGAATTAAGCCTTCTTAGGCATGGATGTCACTGGATCTTCCATACCTGGCTACCTGGCCTCCTCCTGCTCCTTCCAGGAGCTCTGCTGCCACAGAACAGAAACAGGCAGCGCTGCTGCTCCAGATCAAAACCTGCACTTTGTTTCTATTGGCTCTCCTGGGACTTCTCTAGGGCTCACTGTCCATGGTGTTAACCCTTTCCCTCCCAAGGTTACTCCATTTGTAATCTTAGTCTTAGCCATATAGCTCTTAGTTGTCTAGCACTGCCTAGCTCTCCACCCCTCCATTCAAGAATTGAGGAACCAGGCATCTCTTTAAACCAGGTCATCAGGGAAGTGCGTGAGTATATTAATCCAAAGCATACAGTATAAATATATATCATATGTATCTTTGAATAAGACTAATTCTAATCATTATCCATTTGACTATTAATTTTATTTTATCTAGTCATTTGTCTATCATTATATCCTCTCTTAATAAAAGCTTATAAAATTATCCAGATTTGATTATCAGTGTGAGATTCCTGTTGTGTACCCAGAGGCCCTTGTAAAAACCCTTCTGTAGTCTGATTCTGGAACTAGAACCTTATTATCTTCTGATCAGATCAATTGGTGAGCTTATAATCATTGAAATTATTAAATACCCAAGAACCAGACAACATATATTAAGAGCTGTTATAAAGAGGAAGGTGATCAATTGTTCTCCATTTCGTTTGGAGGTAGGATAAGAAATAATGCTCTCAATTACAGCAAAGGAGATTTAGGTTATCTATTAGGAAAAACTTTCCCACTATAAAGATAGTTAAGCATTGTAATAAGCTACCAAGGAAAGCTGTAAAATTCCCTTCACAGGGGAGTTTTAAGAACATGTTAGATGTTCAGGAATGAGCCAGGAGACTGAACTTGGTCCCTCCTGAGGTCCCTTCCAACCATACAGCTCTATTATTCTATTGGGCAAGACAAAAGGAACCCACAGCATCCAGAAAACAATATCTTGTCACATTAGTATTTGAATCTCCTGAATCGCTGATAATTTCTTGGGTCACTATCACGCCCCTCTTCCCATGGTTATGAATACTCTTATGGTCATATTTTCTCCTCTGTCAGAGCTCCATGCAAAGAGGGGTAAGATAAATACATCAATTACACTTTCCTGATTTCCTGATTCTAAGGGTCTACTTGGCTCTGAATTCATGTACTTTTCAGTGAAAAAGAAGGTTCAATAAAGCTTATCACTATGCATCTCAGAATAGAGTTCTCAGCTTTTTGATTCAAGAAGTTCTTAGTAACCTGTAACACAATAATAATGATAGAGATTTCATGTCTGAAATGCTTCCTTGCTATATAGGGCATGCATTCATTTAATGTAAATTTTCCTTTCCTACTCCGTTCTAGTAAAAATCCATGGGTTTTGTAGGAGTGATACTGGAAATGGCAACTACCATGCTCGATAACAGTGCTGTTCATAGCAAACAAGATGTCATGTGCTGCTGGAGAAAACAGACTATTGTTTTGGCAGCTGAAACTACATAAGACTTTTTTCTTTTGCTATCAATTTTTTAAGAATACTTTAACTTTGCCAAAACAATGTGGCAAACTCATAAATAAAATGCTGGACAGATCTTTCAGATTAGCTCCAGGAACCGGACTGGGTATGTGCTAATGCTGTTTTTTTTTAATTTTGCTCAGACTTCAGTAAACATAATTTATGTATTTATTTTCTTGCTAAAAGTGCATCCATTGCACTTTTCTCTAGGTTTTCTGTGGCCATTTTTTTCATTTAAACTAACACAATTTGTTAACCAATTTTAACTACAAATAACATGTTGCACGCTGCAATCATCAGCATAGATCAAAACCCTCTGTCCCCTCCCCTCGGGCAGAAAGTCTGAATAAAAAAGGGATGAAGGGGTTTTACATGGTGCTCTAAAGGTTAAATATAGTTAAGTTTTATCTGACCAGTAGGGAATGGATTCCAATATTAAGGACTCTTCTACCAATCTCCAGATGCTGAAATCTGATGAGGATTAGCTCAAGTATAGCAGCTAGTCCCAGTTGTTGTTTAAGAACATGGGATAAAGAGAGGCCTTCTAAGCAGCTAGGCAGCCAATCAGATTGGGTCTTAAAGATCAATATCAAAACCCTGAATTGTTAGCTGAAATGAATAAAATATTAATGTAATCTTTGGAGTATTGCTGTTATGTATTCCCTACACTGATGCCCATAAAAAGTCTACACCATTCACTGCCATGTCACTGAGCTATGGCCAATGATCACTAGTTTAGAAAAGTGGATTATTTAGCAATATTGGTATGAAGTACAGAATGAGTTTATAAGGTACCAATCCTTTCTTTTAAAGGATGAGATTCTCCTGCATAGTCCACACTCCTTTAATTGTAGCAGTAATTTCTTCTCAGTTAAGAATGCCATTAAAGAGTACATTTGTGTACAGGTGTGATGGGTATATCTACAAAATATATGTGCATCCACTGTGAATGAAAGAATCTAGTGTGGACATTTTATATATACAAGATGAGTAAATGAGCCCTAGCTAGGTGCAGAGGTATCAGGTGTGCAAATATTTTCAAGCACAGGTGGTGTCTTGTTTCTGCCCTAGTCTGAAAATTTGCTCTGAAATTGGTACTACTGTGCATTAAAGAACCATGTGGCATCTTTCCTTCACAGTTGTTTTTTGTTGGTCTCTGTGAAGTTGGGTTAGGCCGTTGCTGAAATATTCAACTTGTCTGGCTGCCTAAATAGTGTTCAAAATACATAACCAACACATAGGTACATTATTTATCTTCCTGGAAGTACTGCCTCTAAAAGATATCACTTGCAGGAATGATGTAGTGAAAAATGGCAATGTGTTCTGCTTCAGCTACATGCTTCAATGCAGTCTCTTAAAGTTATTGATACTGAACTGAGGCTGTAGAGGAACACTAGACCAAGGCCTTTTTGGCGCTAACGGCAGGCAAACCTGTGGCCATTTGGTGTTTAGTATTTTTCAATAATAAATAATAAAAATATAATACTGATGGGAGCAGTGGAAAAGCTGGTGGGGAAAAAAAAAAAACAGCTAGTCCTTCATTCCATATATTGTATAGCCAAGCTGGCCATTGATAGAGCCTTGGTAAAAGATACTACAAAGACTTTGCATCTAAACATGATTTTTGATATCCGAATGAATCAAAATAGGCTATAATGCCACCTTCCCAGAAATTTTTATCGAAAGCCAGAATGGGTGTTATACTCCTTTATTGGGAGAGTATGGTATAAAGCTCCACAAGATCAAAAGGTAAATCTAGTCTGTTACCAGAGAGATCATTTTAATGATTTATACATTCACATCATCATTCCCTGGCTGGATAGAAAGAATGATTCTGCAGCCACCCATGATAGTACCTTCACTTCTCTGTCCCTGACTTGCTCAAAGCTCTGACATTGCATCTTCATTTAACAGTGTGGCCTCTTTTGAGTCCCATCAATTTGAATGATGGGAACAAGAATCCATACTCACAGATGCAGATGTACAATCAGGGCCCAAGGACAGTTGTTGATAAATAAATGTAGGAAATTCAGTTTGATTAAGTTTGATTAAGCTTGATAAGTGTGACTGAGCTTTTTGATTAGATGTTCTCGTGACTTGTAACACATGAGGCAATCCAGTGTCTCCACCTCCATTTGTCTAATGCCACATTGAGTCTGTCTCCATGGCAGTAATGTCTTTCTCAATGGTTTTCTTATATTTAATTGCCTTCCTTTTTTGCATCTTTTATCAAGTGTTATCCAATTAAGGACTTGTCTAGGAATAAGTGTGGTGGCGGGGGGGTTGTTTGTTTGTTTGTTTTTTACATCCATACAACATGCCAAAATCACTTGAGTCTTGTTTCTTGAATCAGTGTCTATACAGTCTGTTGGCCACTCATTTGTAGTATGGCAGATGTGTTACTTTATCCCACCAGTGGATACCGAGTATTCACTTCAAGCATCTCTGATGGAAAGCATTAGCTCTTGTTATTTACTGCTAGCATTTGCCAGGTATCAAAAGCATATGGGTATCACATTGACATTGTATACCTTTATCCTTGTTCTTGTGTGAATTTCCATATTACTCCAAATATTTGCCAGTATCAAAAAAGCACTGCTTGCCTACCCAGTTCTTGTTTCTGTCTCTTTTTTGGAGTTCGCCATGAGCACTGATTTATACTTCCAAGATATTCCAACCCATGAGCCATGCTGCATTCTTCACTATCTAAACACATAACCCCCATAATTGCTGTGTAATAGGTTACCACTCCCTGCTAGAGCATCTCCTCGTACCTGGGTCTGTAAAGTGGATATCACTGCATCAGGTTCTGTCTTCTGCTGGGCTACTTGTATCTGATGAAGTGGGTTGGAGCCAATAAAAGCTAATACCCAAAGAAATTCGTTAGTCTTTAAGGTGCCACAGGACTTTTGTTGTTTTTGCTGTACACAGACTAACACGGCTACCCCTCTGGTACTTGCTCTGTGATACATTCTCTTCGGGTAACTTGGCTTTCCAGCCAGGTCACCATTTAGTCCTTTGGGGCTTTGAAGTTCAATAGGACCCCTGTCCAAATGTCATCTTTGTACAACGTACAGCCCTAGCCTGGGTTTTGTACAATCATATAGTAGCTGACGGAAGAACCTGGGCTCACCCATTACACCTCGTTCCAGCCCAGGGAATAATTCAATCTACTCACTATCTGTCCCTTTTGTTGTTTCCCTGGGCTCCTCCCTACCAGCCTCTCTATTTTCTTTTTTTTCCTTTTCTTGGTTTTCCACTGGAGATTACTATACCTGTGTCTACTACACCACTTTCCCCTTTCCCCCTCAGCCTCTTGGGTATGATTTCAGAGCTTACTTTCCCCCTAAAATTCCTCTTTGTCCCTGATGGCCTGCCCCCATCTCCCAGGGAGTGACTGCAGCAGGCTCCTTCCCCTGTAGCATCCTTCCTGGCTTCAAATTGCTGTCCCAGCTCTTCCCCAGCTGACTTTACTCTCAATTAGCCCTGTCCCTTCCTCTTGCAGGTGATGGAAAGTAATCTAATTTGTCTCCTAGCCCCTCATTACCCCTATCAGGGTTTGTGGGGGGTGCACAACCGGTCACATGTTAACTCCTCTTTCAATGATTGTGACTTTCATTTTATTTTGGCTGATTCATAATCAGACTTCGGTAATTTCACATTTGACAATGATCACAGTCTTTTTCATGGCATTAATATCTGTATCCAACAAAGTACTGCAAAGTCACCACCTTGACGTTTTCCTCTACTCCACATAACTGTTGCATCATCCTTTGATGTTGCTATTTGTATCATGCAATCTATTACAGTGCAGAAAAAATGGGTTGTTAAGACACAACCATCTGCGCTCCAGTTTTGATATCAAACCAACTGACCTTGCCCTATTCTGTCCTTGCACAATATTTTGAATCTTCATATAGCATCATGATCAGTGACACTATCTTTCTGGGAAACATTGTTGCAAGATCTTCCATGGCAAGTAAGTCTCTGTGAATGGAATCAAAAGCTTTAGTGAAATCTATTAAGTTAAAAACTAACTGTCTCTAGAAGGAGAAATTTTTCTTGATAAATCATTTCAGAATCAAAATATCATCTACATATTATCTCTATAGTCTGAAGTCTGCTTGCTCATTAGGCAGTTTTTCTGTCTATGACCAGTTTTATTCTGCTCAAATGTATATAACAACTGTTTTCTGGATAGTAAAAGTAATGTTATTTGTCACCAGTTATCACACACACTGGATGGTTGCCTTTCTTTAGTAATTTACAGGCCACACCTTTCCTCCAGTCCTCTAGCCCAGTGGTTCTCAACCTTTTGCAGGTCACGACACACGTGGTGGTGTGTTGCAACCCCACAGGACACACCAACCCCTCTCCCTCCGGCCAAATCCAGCCATTTCCCCAGCTCATCACAACATATTAATGTGTCCCGACACAGTGGTTGAGAACCACTGCTCTTGCCCTTTGGACTTATGAAGCCTGCAGCTTCAAATTCCTCACTTGAGTATGGAAAAAAAGATCTTAGCACACAAAAAATAAGAAAATTATTTATTTTCCTTGCGCACCAACATATATGCAAACCAATATAAACTGATGTAACTGACCTATTCATAATGGTGTGGTTGTGTTGGGAAGTACATTTTATCTTGGAGGGGAAAGGGTGGTGAAAATTGTTTTATAGGTACACCTGAAAAAAATGGTATGACCAACTTTGGGTACGGGGTGATGAGGGAGAAATTGCTGGAACAAAAAAAAAATACTATATGCTATATTAAGTATTGACTGGATATAGAATAGTTCTATGCTGGAGTTTAGACAGTTAGATACCAACAGACTCCTAAAATTGAAACTTTTATTGAAAATCTTGCAGTACTTTTATGAAAAAGTTGTTACAGGTATTAGTTATTATTTTGTCTGTTAATAATGGTTAGTCATCCAGCCATCAGATTGGCTGCTGCATGTATCAACAAATTTTTATTTTAAAAAAGCTTACATCATATAATTTGGAGTATCACCCCAAAATAAAATATGCCTTTCTATTAAATATCTGTGGGAGAATAGATACAAATTATACATTTGCAGTGAACAGAAAAAAGACAAATTCTTTTTTAAATCACTGAAGAAGGTCTTTATGATTCTTAGGAAGTGAATATCAGCTTCTCATTTTTAGTGACATGCTAATTATCAATGCACAACCATTTACTTATAAATATGGAAATGTTTGGTTAATTAATATATTAAATTAATCATAACACATTAAAATATTAGTGACTACATTGTTGCATTTTAGCTACAGCTTTGAGTAGGGTGGGTGTAGACCTGCGCTGGTACTAAAAAATGGTATAGACAACCCTGGATACCAACTCATGAGGGAAATGTGATGGCTTCCCAGATTCTTAGACTGATGTACATAAAGAATGGGGACATGGGCACAAGTTCTCTTCACTTCACCCTGTCTCCTTTCAGTTATTTATGTCCTCAAAGAGCAGTCTTTTCACATCTCCGGCTATGTCTACACTTGCACATTTAAGTCGACTTTAACTAAGTCAACTTAACTAAGTCATAAAAGACATTTAAAGACATAAGGAATACAACCATTGTGTCCTAATGGCTCATCAGGTAACTCCCTGGGACCATTGTCGTGGCACATTCCTAAACATTAAGGACACAATGGTTTTAACATAAGTTAAAGTATGGATATAACATCAAATTCTAACTTCTAATCGCAATAGAATTCCTAGACATAAACTATATAATCATTCCCAGCAAATTACTACCTTTCTATTGATACCAAAGATGACATAGTTCCTATGGATTATAGAGCATTTATGAGATATCCATTGAAAATAATATCATAAATGCTTCCCTAAATCCAGACAGCGTCACACCCTGCCCAGATGCCCTGCCCTTTGGGGGGCATGCCAGGCTACCCCTGTGCCCCCCCCCCCGGCAGGGAGGGCATTGGTGTAGTCCTGGGGTAGCCCTAAGTCAATTTAGGGCTACCCCAGGACTACACTGGCTTAATTCGACTTTAAAAAGTCAAATTAAGCCTTAGGTTAAGTAGAAAGGTGGTTTAATAAAGTCGACTTAATTTTCATTAAGTCGACTTTATTTTGCTTAAGTTGACTTAAGCAAGCTGCTTGAGTCGACTTAAGCAAAGTGTAGTGTAGACGCAGGGCACATTAAGTTGACTTAAGCCAAACTTAAGTCGACTTAATTTACCAGTGTAGACGCAGCCTCCAAGTGCAGAGACTGTGTTTATCACTGGCCCTTCCTCTGCAAGGGAGCCTGGGACTAGGGTGAACAGATGTCCTGATTTATTCAGGGCTTTTACTTATATAGGTACTTATTACCCCTCACTTCCATCCCAATTTTTCACACTTACTATCTGGTCATCTTATCTGGGGCATTCCGTGGATTAGGTGTTGATTAGGTAATGATTAGGTAATGATTTTGCTGGAACGAATGTTCATGAAACAGTGAATTTTAAGCACATATTAGAGAACAATTGTAGAAAGCAAACAAATTAATAAATGCAAGTATTCGCGCTGTAAATTTGATTCCAAGAGTTACACTCTTCCAGTCAGGAAACAGAAGCACATCACATGACCTGTATCTAACACTCAAAACTGCTCTGCATTTGAATATCAAATCCTTACAAGGAAAAGTTCATCAATGAGCTGTAGGTAAATAATTCATAAAATAAGTTGTCTGATGAACTAATTTTTTTAAAAAAGTATGTATGTATGTCCCTCTTGTCTGATTGGTATGATACAGTTCAGCATCTCAGCCAATGTCTAGTTAAGATGGGGCAAGAATGGCTAGCTAAACCTCAACCTAGATAACAAAGAAGTAATGGTGTTGGGTTGGGAGAAGCAGTTTGAAGAGATGGAAGAAGTAACATCAATCCCTTTGACTGAAGGAGTGTGCTACTATTACTTACTAGTGTTCACAATTTAGGGGTGATTTTAGACCCCCAGATGCTGTTTGCTGATCATATTACAGCAGACATCCCATCAGCTTTTTACCACCTGAATCTGACTAGGAGGTAGCAACCTCTTTTTCAGATGCAGTTACCATTGTATCCATGTTTGGTTACCTCAAGATTGAAGTATTGCACTATGTTAAATGGGACTTAATTTAGAGAGTAATGCTTGTGCAGAATGTAGAGGATCACTTATTGAGTGAGGCATCTTAGTAGCATCTTGAGGCATATGGCACCAGCACTCTGGGATCTGCATTGGCTACCCATTGGTCCCTGGGTGGAATTTATGGTGTTGATTGTTACTGATAAAGCCCTGCCTGAAGAATCACCACTCTACCATTCCATACTGCCACAGCTGCAGTCAGCAGAGATTTTCAAGCTGGTTCCTTACTTTATAAAAAAGAGGGGCAGCTGACAGGATATCTTCTGTAAGGGCCTGAGATTCTGAAACTTGCTTTCCCTTTTGGTCTGAAATAGGCTGAACTTGGTGATTTTCCATGCATGCCTCTTTAAGGTTCTTGGAGATGGTTGAGGGTATGTTCCTTGGATGATGAAGGGGTCAAGTGGTTGGCAGGCAGAGTTCTTGTGGAATTGATTACTTTAATGCTGCTGAGATTTGATTTAATTGCATTTATTATATAATGTATTATGTTAGGCCTACAGCCTTGGATAGGCATTTTTATAATTTTAAATCTAAATAAATGCATTAAACAAATTCAACTGAGATCTAGAGCCAAATTTAGAAGAGCACCTAAGTCCCATTTTCAAAATGGACATAGGCACTTAAGAATAAAATTTCCATTGCTTTGAATGACACTTAGGTTTCTAAGTCTCTGGTGAAAAAGGTATTCAGGCTTGTAAGTATTTTTGAAAATTTTACTGCTGGTCACAACAAGTTACAAATGTCAAAGAGGTGAAATTACTTGATAATGCCATAAATTAGTTGCAGAGCAATGGTAAAAAAGTAACTATTGTTAAAAAGCCAACATTATCACCTATTAACTAGAAAAAACTTTTCAGTATTACCAATAACAGGTCTACAACTCATTCAACAGAAGTGGACCACTGAGCTCATGTGCAGTCTTATTGGTCCAACCTAATCGGTTACTTTCTTGTGGTCATCATGCATAATGCTCTTATATTTTAAATGTAGCCTTGATTAGCAAGTGCTCTATCTTGTAACTGGTCATTTGAGATGTGATCCATGTCTCAATGGAGCTGTTATTACTGAGATACTGCCAAATGAGTCACCTTACCACAGATGGATTAGGCCCTTAATTTAAAATAATGCATTATAAATTTAAAGAAAAAAATGACAACTTTGTATAATCTTTTGGATTGTGCACCGCAGTAAAGCACGCTGGGGATTTCATCATGACAATTGTGTAGTTCTGAGAATAGGAAAAAAGAAGAAAATCACTCAGTTATCTAATTTGTGGAACATAGCTTTTATTTTTTTAGAGCATTCTCATTTTTGCAGCAGGTCCTTCATGGGGAGGCCTGTTTAATGACATCAAAACACATCATTTCAAGAACTCCAGCTATACTCAGTGCTAAAATCATTCCAGTATGATGTTATAAATCAGTGCTGTTGCTTGGAAAACCTGAACTTTTTCACAAGAAAAAAAATGTGCTTGTGTGTATGGAATATATGCATGAATTTTCATATTCTGTCTGTCACACACCACACACACACACTCAGCATGCAAAAGCCACCCACAATACTAGGCAGAATAAGAACATAAGAATAGTCAGAACAATCATCCATGTAACCCAGTAGGCTGTCTTCTGACAGTGGACATTGCCAGATGCTTCAAAGAGAATGAACACCACAGGGCAATTATCAATTGATTCATCCCATCATCCAGTCCAAACACTGGGCAGTCAGAGGGTTAAGAACATTCAGAGCATGTGGTTGAGTCCCTAATTATCCACACCAGACACGCTTTTATACACTTCTATCATATCCCCTGTTAGTACTCTCCTTTCTAAAACGAACAGTCCCAGTCTTTTTAATTTCTCCTCCTATTGGAAGAGGTTCCATACCCTTAATCTTTTGTTGCCCTTTTCTGTATCTTTTACATTTCTAATCTCTCTCTCTTTTTCTTTTTTTTTAAATGGGGCCACCAGAATTGCATGCAATATTCAAGATATGGGTGTACCACTGATTTATATGGTGGTATTTGATATTTTCTTGCCCAGTCTCCCAATTTAGGGAGAAGCAGGAGCATTGATGCATCTGTGCCACTGTAGTGCATCTGATGAAGATATTCTATGCTGACGAAGAGATCCTGTCAATAGAAATGATCCGTTCCATGGACACACATTGTGCATTTTTTATTAGATGGCATCTAGCCTCTTTTTACTGAAGAGCATTATTCTGACTGTGAAATGACTTGAATTAGTTATATGAATCTTGGAGAATATAGTGTTATGATCTGTATGTTATGCTATGTGACAATTAGCCTGGAAACGGGCTATGAACATTTACATGGTAATGAAGCACTCTTTCAAAGAAGTGTCAAAAACAATCAAACAGGCTAATGAAATTTTATGCAAACCACCTGCTGGTCACCTTCACTTCATTTAAATGCCTTTGAGGGAAATAGGAGAACCTTTTTGTATTAAACATAAATTAGCATGCAGCTAAACATAGACCAAACAATAAATAATGAACAGAAACAATGGGAGGAAAGAAACACTTGTACAATTTAAAAGATGAAGTATTGTTGGTGTATAATCAGAAAAACACAGCGTTTCTGTTCGGGGACGCCAACTGAGTTCCCTCCCCTCCTCCTTCTCCCAACCGGCCCCCACATCATCATCATCATTTTATTTCAGGGACCCACCATGCTAGTAGCTGTGGTCTCTAACAAGGTTTTTTATTTGACTAAATGCTTCATTTCCAGATCAAAGAGAAATAGGGTACATTAAGAGGAGAAAGGAAACAGGAGGGAAGAAAGGACATCTTGAGACACATTGTCCCTTACTCAGACACAACAGTCCTAGACACAACATTATCAGAGGTGTTAAGGCTTTCACTGACATCCTATTAAAGTCTCTGTGCCAAGACAAATTTAAACTGTGTAACATAAACAATGTGCCCTTGTAGCAGTGTGTTTAGCTTTCACCTTTGGCTGCACTAGGACTCATCCCCTGTTGTACTACTGTAAGTCCAGCTCCAACAGCAGTAGTAACCGTGGGAGCATTTGTGTGGACATGATATGTTTTTATCACTATGTCATCTACTCCAGGTCAGAAACAAGGTTGATAAAATATAAAAGAACAGCTGAAATTCTTCAGAGTTGTGGAAGAACATTTGTTTGCTTCTGCCTTCCCAGTACAGGTGGACATTTTGGAATCTTTATTCCCTGATAAGCTTCATGGATGGCTTCAATTTCTTTACTAATTCCCTTTCATCAAGATGCCTTTTAAAATTAAAGTCCTCTATTTAGCATCACGTTTTCAAAAGTGGCCTCCAAGATTGTCCATGTGCAAAGTACACACAGATATGCAAATTAGTTAACTTAGGCGTAACTCCTTTACTTGTGTGTCTAAATGCCTCTTTTTGTGCTCATATATAATTTAAGTGTTCGAATTGGTGTGAATGTGAAATTTCTGTGCACAACTTGGAGAGCTGCAGAATATTTGATCATTGGACTCTTAAAACTTGAAATGTGGCTCTGAGAATTCCCTAGCTGGGGCTTTGTTAGTGTTTAATGTAAATCTTTTTATATGTTTTTGAATATAGGACAAGGAGAGGAGAATTAATATATTAAAATCAACTCAGATACTATGAGGATGGGTGACAGTAGAAAACCCCTAGATAGCTTACTAAAGCTGTATTTTTATCAATGGTCTCTAGTAATAACATAGGCCGAAGGTAAGATTAAGGTCAATTAGTAAAACATATAAATATTGTGTGAACAAGGACAAAATCAGCTCTCAGTATTCACTTTTTAAGAAGGAGTTAAAATCAAGGGACGGTATAAGTCAACTGTAAATCAGTACTTGTGCTGTATGTGGTAGACCATATAGTGTCTCTTTAAGGAGCATGAGGGTATCTCCTATCTCAGGACTCCTGAAACAAATAATTTACATTAAAGATATTTTATCTTCAGGGCTAGAAGTGAAAGGGGGGGTTGCAGTCTGTGGCATGCATCATATTTATGACTTGCCTTCCACAATAAATTATGCTTCACTATAAGAATGGTTTAAAACTTATGATGGGAGCCAAGAAGGAAAATAGAGTTTTCTCTAGTGCCATTATTTCTCACATGAGAAGCACATAATTTAGACATCTGCAGAGTTTCCTTTTTTCTATGTTTACTAAAGAAGGGATATCCTGATATCAGAGAGATTACCACACAATTCACATTGTAGATTACCTGTCTGATGAAGTACAGGTTGGCAGTTATGAGGTTCAGATATCATTTATTTTTTATTTAACAAGGAAAAAAGATAAATCAGTGATTCATTGAATTTGATCTTGTAGTATGTTTCTGGTCACTTAGTTCTTAAACAATTTGAACTCCAACAGGTTTAAACAAACTATTCTGTGGCCTGCACAGCAAATGGAGATTTTCACATCTAACTCTCTGGCTCCATCCAACCCAGGTCAAAAGTGACCAAGTTTTTTGGTGATTTCAGTAGTTTACTCAACTACATTTTGCCATGCTATTTCCCTTTTCTATAAATACTTCCTCTCAGCTTTGTCAGTGTGCTGCAAATCTGACTCTTATGGACCACCTGGATGGTGAAAGACTACATTTCCATGTTCATTCAGCAATCTCACAACAGAGACAAACAATGCCAGTTATAATGCTTTATGCACTATTGTTGTAGCCATATTAGTTCCAGGATAGTAGAGAGACAAGGTGGATGAAGGAATATCTTATTGGAGCAGCCTCTATTGGTGTGAAAGACAAGCTATTGAATTTATACAGAGCTCTTCTTCAGGTCAGGAAAACATAGTTTCACAACTGGCTTTTGTGTTGTGACTATCCGTCTACTAGAACTAAGAGCCCATCTCATATCATGTAGATTGGTTTGTGTTAAAAAGTCACCACTTACCTATAATGATATACTAACCTCCGAGAATTGAGTTTTTGTGCAATATAAAATGCTCTAGAAAAATCTCCATTCCCTTCAAATATGTGGGAGATTGGCCAGACAATATAGAGGTCTGTATATCATTAGCACTATATTTTACCTTTTTCGTGGTGATGAAGAAGACAACTTTGTTGTCCAGGTTTGTCCACCCAGCACCTTCCACAAACACAAAATGTACTTAGAGCCGGAAAAAAAAAAATCCAACAAAACATACACATTGCAATTGACTGATGGTCATGATTAACCTAAGAAATCCACAGATTAAAATTAGACCCCCAAATCAAACAATCCCTTATGTTAATATTTTAAAAGAATAAATTCCAATAAATATTGGAACCATAGGGGAGTGGTTAGATTATCCTCATTACAGTTCTACTGAAAGAGCATGAAAATTGCTGTGAAGAATGACAATGAGGGTAAGAAAGAGGAATGTTGCAAATCCCCCACAATGCTCATTCCTCAGTTTTACAGCTCTGGAGGGGGTCATAGAGAAAAAGCAGATGTAATCCCCTAAAAAACTGATCACATAAAAATTAAAGAGCATTTAACTACAAACCTGTATCTGGCACAAAAGTTGGGTGAATACAAGCCTAATTAACACCAGAAAAGTTTTCTTCCCCAGGGGTTATTTGCGTTAATGGAAAAAGAAACAGAGATGTTTGGTTATTGTACACAAGAGTATTCTCCGGATACACTGCTCTTATCAAAAGAGCAACAAAACTAAATTGTGTTGTGGTTCAGCAATTGCAGAAAGCCTTAACTAATTTTTGCCATTCTTTTCTTCACTGTCTTCCCTAAACTGTATTTCAAGGTTTGTTCTGCTTAATCTCTGCATGTTTCTGAACCTCAAAGTATCAACCTTAAACTTAAGGGCTTGAATCTTTACTCAAACAGTTTTAGGTCACTGTAACTCTATTTAGATCAGAATTGCTTTGGGCTCCAGCAGTGAGGGACAGGAATCAGGCCCATAGAATATTTACAGTGTAGCTTTGAGGTTCTTTTCTTATTTTCCTCCAGAAACTATTATATTTCTATGAGCATAGCACTCTAAATGAGTGGTTTTCAAACAACAGGTTGGGATCCAGTACTGCGTTGCATACTCTCAGGTACTGGGTCATGGCACTCATTGCTACCACCGCGGAAAGATTGAACTGCATTGCTCAGAGATGTAATGGTTAGGTCACGGGCATAAATGACTTTTTTCAACTGGGTCCTGAGAAAAATAGTTTGTTAACCACTGCCCTAGGCTATGTCTACACTTGTAAATTTAGGTCGACTTTAGCTAAGTCGACTTAGTGTGTCTACACCTAAATTTAAAGTTGACTTAGGGGGGAACTTACAAAGACGACCTAGAGCATCCACACTGGACACCTAGGTCGACTTCTAGGGGCGAGGAGGACGTAGGGCAGATGCACTGTGGCGGGGGGGGCACCCCTTGCCCAGTGCCAGGGGGCTCAGCCTTTGCCCCATTGTACCAAGGTACAGTGGTGGAGTCCTGGAGTAGCCCTAAGTCGACTTAAGTCATCTTGAAAAAGTCGACTTAAGCCTTAGGTCGAAGTAAAATGAGGTTTTATAAAGTCGTCTTAATTTTCATTAAGTCGACTTTATTTTCCGTAAATCGACTTAAGCAACTTGCTTAAGTTGACTTAAGGAAACTGTAGTGTAGACGCAGGGTAAATTAAGTCGACTTAAGCAAGCTTAAGTTGACTTAATTTACAAGTGTAGACGCAGCCCTAGATACTACCAATAAGATCATACCTTCATCATGCCAGGTCCTACATATACATGTAGTAAGGGAGAATTTATGTCCGTGAAGAGTTTATAATCTAATGCCAGAGACTGAGAAGTGGGTGGTTTTGCCTAGTAATTGAACCAGGAGTCAGCAGCCAGGAATAGGATCCACAGGTCAGAACCTGAATCAAAGGCCAGATGTCAGAACCAGGAGTCAGAAGTCAGGAATTGGAGCTGACGGTCAGTGTCTATTACCTGGAGTGAGGCAAGGCAGGGACAAAGCTGTACCAGAAACAAGAACAGGGAAGGAGCAAGACTGGGTACAAACAGGTGCAAAAGGTAATGCAACCACGAACAAATTAATTGAGCAGCCTACAAACTGCTGCTGCTACTGCATGGGTTAAAACCTGGCCTGCTGACTCTTCCTACCAATCAAGCAGTGTAGCCAATTAGGCAGCTAGAAAAAAAACATAAGGGCATTCTTTAACTCATTAGATTGTTCACTGTAATGTTTTTTCTTGCACAGAATTATGCTGACAGAATATGATTTGTTTCTGCTATTTTTTCCATCTTTTTCTAGGCGATGTATGAAACTACAAGCCCAATAGGAAGGATTTTTAATCACTCCTTAAACTCAGATGTAAAATCCTATGACTGGAGAAGTACAAATATAGTATCCATATTTAAGAAAGAAAGAAAAGTAATCTGAAAACCTACAGACCCATTAGTTTGACCTAAATTGCATGCAAAGTCTTGAACAAATCTTGAAAGAAAGAATAATTTGAGACATAGAGGTGATTAATAATTGGCCAAATCGAACATGGTTTTATGAGAGGTAAACTGTGCCAGAACAACCTGATCTCTTTCTTTCAGAAAATAACTGATTATCTAGACAAAGGGCACAGATAGATCTGCTCTACCTGGATTTAAGCAAAGCATTTGTTACAATTCATCAAGGTTAAATTTAAAATTAAATTGGGGAAGACGGGGATTAATATGAGAGGTACCAGGTAGGTAGGGAGCTGGTAAAGGGAGACTACAGAAGGGAGACTGCTGAAATATGAACTCTCAGGTTGGACGGAGATTTACTAATGGAGTTCCTCAAGGATCTGTTTTGGGACCAATCTTATTCCATATTTTCATTAATGGCCTTGGCACAAATAGTGGGAATGCATTAATAAAATGAGATGATGAGGCAAAATTGGAATACATTGTCAGTATGACGGAGAACCAGAATATCATACAAGAAGATTTGAATGACCTTGAAAACTGGAATAATAGAAATGTGAAGGAATTTAATAATGCAAATTGAAAGGTCATACAGTTAGGGATTAACCACAAGAATTGTATAAACTGGGAATTTACCAGTTTGAAGTCACAGAGGAAGAGAAAGTCATGTGTATATTGGTCAATCAGAGAATGACTATTGTAGAGCTAAAGCAGAAGATTTTGTAATGGCCAGGCAGTTGACCGTATTAAAGTCAACCTTATTAAAGTCGACTTAACAAAGTGGACTAAGTTAACTTAGCTTTAAGTCTGCTTAGTCCACTTTGTTAAGTCAACTGAACCACTCTTAAGTCGACTTAATAAAGTTGACTTAAGAGTTACTTCATGTCCAAACCGTCCTTATATCGACTTAAGGAATAGACTTAAGGGTTAAGTCAACTTAATGAGTGGTAGTAACAAAGTCGACTTAAGTTTTCATTAAGTCAACTTAAGAAATTTCTTAAGTCGACTTAATGAAAGCCTCTGTGGATGTGGCTTAATTTAACTCGACTTAAGCCTCCTTAAGATTACTTAAATTGCCAGTGTAGACATAGCCCATGGGTCCCTGGCTGCTGAAGGGATGTAAGCTGTCGCCACTTGTTACTTAGCTTTGCTTGCTCGGGGTTATTCACCATAGCATTCAATAAAAATCATCCATCTTTTCAATGGTCTTTGACTGAGTCTGGTCCACACGAACCAACCCCTTGGGGTACAGTTTGGGGGGAACAACTATGAACCACTGGTGTGATGCAGATATGGGGGGGAAGTTAATTCAGTTCTAGGATCCATTAAGCAAGGTATTTTCAGAAGAGATACAGAAGTGTTACCATCTTTGTAAAACAATAGAGTTCTGTGGCACTTTTAAAGACTGATAGATTTATTTATCGCATGAGCTTTCATGGGAGAAAATCCCACTTTGTCAGACACTTTGTAAAAGGCATCGGTAAACCTCTTCTGGGATACTTTGGTCAGCTCTGGTTTCCCATGTCTGATAAAGAAGTATTCAAGCTGAAAGAGATGGAGAGAAGGCTATATTAGGATTATAAAAGGAATGGCAAACCTGTTTTACAGGAGGAGGATTAAGGAGCTTGTCTTGTTTAGCCTGACAAAATGAAGGATGGGGGAGATATGATTGCAATCTATAAATATATCAGAAGACTCAGAAACAAGGAGGGAAAGGAGATATGTAAATTAAGGGCTATTGTTGGGATAAGAACAAATGGATACAAACTGGCCACTAACAAGTTTAAACTTGAAATTGGATGAAGGTTTCTAACCATTCAAAGAGTTAAGTGCTAGAACAGACTTCCAAGAGGAATAATGGGACCAAAAAAACAAACTTGTTTCAAGACTGAGCTTGATACATACATGGAAGGTATGGTATGATGTGGTTGCTTACAATGACATATGCTCATTCATGTCTGCTACTAGCAAATATTTGCATCATCAAGGGATGGTACACTAAAGCGGGAGGTGGAGTAATTAAAGAGAATCTTTTTACCAGGTTTTTATCTGCTGGGTGTCATCCACATGCTCAAGGTGTAACTGATTGTTATAATTGGGGTCAGAAAGAAATTTCCACTCCCCTGGGAAAGGTTGGCAGGGACTGTAGATTTTTACTACTTTCCCCTGCAGCATGGAGCAGGTCATTTACTGGATTGAACTACACAGTGGATTCTCTATAACTGGGAGTCTTTAAATGAAGATTTGAGGACATCAGTAACACAGAAAGAGATTATGGGCCTGTTGCAGGAATGAGTGGGTGCTATGGGCCTGCAATGTGCAGAAGGTTCGACTAGATGATCCTGGCGCTTCTATCAGTGGTTTAACATCTATGAGCAAGCATCAACTTTTGGGATGGGGGGGTGGAGAAAGGCTATGTATCTAAGATAATTTTCTGAACAAAATGATGATTCTTTAAAAAAAAAAAAAAATTGTCTTTAAATTTGAATAAGACCTTTTCTCACATTTTGTGTCTGTCTCCCCTCTTTCACTCCATCGATATTTTACATATATTGTACATGTTTTAGAAATGGATGTGAGGAAAGCTCAGGGCTAACTTTGTCAGATTTTTCACCTTTAGTTCAAGCTTCCTAATTTATTTCTATTTCAGTACTGAACCCAGAGCTACCTAGCACTTTGAGTCTGTAAAACTGATGCTGGTTATACCACCTTTAATCAGAAATGATTCAGTAATCCTGGCATCTTCACTTATACAAGCTCATTGATCAAACCAAAAAGCTTAGGCACACAGCATGTGAACAAAAATGTGTTTCCATTGCATTAGACAGAGATAATATATAGTGGTTATGGACTATAGCATTGCTAAATTCACAAGGTAAGTTCCTCTGTCTTCTTGCAAATACATGGGAATTTCAACATTTACAATGGTCATTGTTTCCTGGGAAAATAATTGTCATCTAGTTATTATACACTGGTGTCACCCTAGCTTGAAAAACCATATGTGCTTTGTTGTCTGGGAAGATGAAATATCTCTTCACCAAGCATTCAATTTCTGGTTCATGAAGAAAGTATGTGCATATACATGACTAGAAATTAAAAGATAAAAAAGTAGAATTCAAGTGTTGGCTTGGGGACCACCACTTCTTATGATCATTAATTATGCATCCTACCATTCTCTAATGAATGGTGCATAAAATATATTTATATATTTTTAACTTTCTGCTTTTGATTTTTCAATATAAGGCCACATCTTCAGACTTAAGGATATGTCTGCACAACAGTGTTATAGCACTTATTACACCAGCAGAAAGGCTTTTTTCTGCCAGTGTAGTAAATCCACCCCCTCGATAGGCAGTAGCTTGGTTGACAGAAGATTGTACAGTGGGGGCGAAGTCAAATGCTCCACAGGGTGTTAATTTTTTTCCGCAGCCCTGAGCAACATAGCTAAATTGACCTATATTTTTAGGTGTAAATCAGGTCTGAGCCTGAAACAGTCCTCTATATTTGCACACCAGCATTAATCCTTAGAGGGATACAACACTATTTTCAAAGGAATTTAGGTCCTTTGTATAGTTCATTATGTGATTGTACCTGCATTTAGATGACAAAGGCCCTGATCCAGCAATTAATAGTACATATATGGACTACTGGAGTCAATGGAGTTCACTGCAAGGGCAGCACCAACTCTTGAGCAACATATTGAAGGTTCATGACCTCAGTGCTAAGCAGTAGACAGAAATAATTGCAGGAGCAAACCTTCATTCACGTTTATTGATGCCCGTATATATTAGGTTGAAAAATGGAGTTTGGAGGTTTAAAATCTGGCCCTAAAGGTGAGCAATTAAATCTATACGTCTATGGTAACAATACAAGTCTAGTACTAAAGTCTACTATAACTCTGTCATATATTAGTTGTTTATTATGTTAATATAAGGTACAAACAAAAACAATAGAAAAGGCACAAATTCGTGTATTGTAGTGCTCATGCATTTTACTCTTCACTGATCTGCAGAATATTGTGACCCCTTTACACCAGTCTGTTGCTGTGGAGAGGCATAAATGGTGTATCAGCTCCTTGTGTGAAAGGGTTCCCCAAAGGACTCTGGGTCTGTCCTAATGCCTCTAAAATGTCCCCCACCTTGTATTTCTTCATGTTAGAGGGTATGGTGAGGTATGTAGTGAGAAGAAGGAAGTGTGGCCAGACCATGCATGCACTCCAGCTATTTTCAGATAGCAGAATAGACTCTAGGGGGTCATTGTAAGCCCATACAACAAAGCACTCTTGTGCTTTCTGTGAGTTAAGTGGAAGGTCAGACCCAGAAAATGAAGAGGTACAGTGTCTCTGTTTTTTACTCAATAAACCACATCATTTTTTTCTGGTATTATATTTTACTTGATGTGTTGTGCAAAAAGTAAGATATTAACATGAAATTAGAGATTATTATCATTCAGGCACAGAACAGGGCCAACTTAAAATTTCATTTGTGCAATCTGGAATTTTTTTACTGTTTAGTGCTTACCATTCTTTTAATTGTTTTTTCTGTGTAACGTCAGTATAATAAGATATGTTGCAATGGTTTGAAATGATGGTGTCAAACACATGGCTCCCAGGCCAGATCTGGTGCACAGAACTGTTTCATCCAGCCAACATGAATCTCCAGGCTTTTCTGAACAATTCAGGAGTCCACATGATAAGGGTGTGATCTGTAGAGTGTACTCGTGTGTTGCACTCTTATCCCGCTCCTCCCTCTCCCCCATTTGAAATAGGACTACATCAGTGTACACTATAGAACAAATTCCAAAGGGGTAGCCATGTTAGTCTATTGTAGAAAGACAACAGAGTCTTGTGGCACTTTTAAAGACTAACAGATTTATTAATCGCATGAGCTTTCGTGGGAGAAAATCCCACTTCCACGAAAGCTCATGCGATTAATAAATCTGTTAGTCTTTAAAAGTGCCACAAGACTCTGTTGTCTCACTATAGAACAGTTAGTGAATGCTGGCAGGATCCCCACAGGAGCATTAGAGCACGGAACTAGTGTGCTCTACAAGTCATGTCCCCATAGTCCGGGTTCAGGTGCAGCATTCCCTCAAAACCTGACTTACACTTGTTGAACCAGCTAATATGCTTATGTTTTGGAAAGGCAAAAATGTGGTGGAAGCTGGTATATTCCAAGCAAGGAGAAATGGCAATGAAACATGCTTACGAGCGCTAAGAGATGTTAAGTATCAGGGAGCAACTTTGGCAGTCACTAAAATCTAAAATCAATTTAAGTTATGACCACATAGTAATTAACCTTATCTATTTCAATTTTAATAACTTTTGCTGAATATGGCCTGTGCTGAGTAGCAGGGTATCATATCTGACTTGTCAGAGGAAATGAATTTGACACTCCTGTTATAAAAATATGAGAATTGAAAACCATGGACTCTACTGCAAAGAAGCATTCTGTACTTGTGGTTGCTCATGTATTTATTTATTTATTTATTTATTTTTATGATTAAGGCAAGGATAGTAAGAATATCTGCCATGGGATGAAAATGGGCTGTCTGCTGCAGCTGCACCCAGCCCAGTTGTTCGAAGATATTTGAATGGGGAACTTTTTCATTACACCACTATATACTTTTATCTTCAAAAGCAACTATCATATTTAATAGATTGTGATAGCTTCCTTTAGTCTGGCCATGGAAGCAGACTCCAGACATGTTGGCATCCTTCTTTTTGAGGTAGTGGTTCCAGTGACAAAAACACCTGCATGACAGGCTTAACACAAAAGGACTTTACTGTGCATTAGGGGCAATCTTAAAGTTACACACAAACACACACACACCGAGACTTGGAAGAAAATTATTTTAGGAGTAGTCAGGGAGGGTGACTGGTGAAAGATTTCAAAACTGTTTCACTAGGGGTTATGTCTGAAACTTTGTTGTTCCATTTGCTACTTTGTTCCACATTGTACATACTTTGTGAATGAAAAAGATTAGAAAAATGGTATTTTGGGCTGATGTCTAGTCATTTGTCTTCAAGTAAGTAATTAATACATTTTAGAGGCTCTTCAATTGCCTAGGTATTAGAGCTGGGGCAATGAGGCTGTGTCTACACTCAAAAAGTTAAAATCGACTTTATTAAGTCAACTTAATAAGGTCGACTTAAAGACGACTTAAAGTCACCCTTATTAAGTCAACTTAACTTTTCTAGTGTAGACATAGCCCCTTTTCGACCTTATTAAGTCAACTTAACAAAGTGGACTAAGTTGACTAACCTTTAAGTTGACTTAGTCCACTTTGTTAAGTCGACTTAACCACCCTTAAATCGACTTAATAAAGCCTACATTGGGGTTACTGTATGTCCACACTGTCCTTAAGTCAATTTAAGGAGTTGACTTAAGGCTTAAGTCAACTTACGAAGTGGTAGTAACTAAGTCGACTTAAGCTTTCATTAAGTCAACTTAATGAAAACCTAGTGTGGACGTGGCTTAATTTACACATTTCTTCTAACTGCAGATAGATAACTTTTCCTCTTACATGTGCTATGTTTGGGGAATATAGTAAATAAAGAATTTGTGTGATTTTATATATTCATAATCCATGTATATTCCCCCAAGGGAAAAAGCATTAAGCTGTGGACAAAGCCAAAGAATTCAAAGACTATGACGTTAATGATATAGGAACAGAATGATTATCAGGCATTAATGAGTGCTGGAACTTTAGGATTGACAAACATCCAAGTTAGTTGCATGAGAAGAGCTTCTGGGCCAAATACAACCCTTGCACAAATTCTCTGGTGTAAATCCGGTTACACTAGAAGTGAATTTGATCCTCTATGTTAAGATAATTTCCATTGACCTTGAGGAACCTAATCAGTTGGCAACCACAAGTATAAACAACTGCCGGATAAAGGTTAGCAAAGAGTTTGTGTCTACTCAGCTGTTGCAGACGTCACACCAATCATTCACAATCACATTTAGCTGTAAAAAATTAGAGGTTGGCATATAGTACAGCCATGGGAAGGAACTGAACAAAGGGAAATGTTTTGATTCTTACGTCAAACATGCAATAACATCATAATGGAGGGACTACGTGTAATGTTAGGGGAAAGAATGAGGTAGGGATAATTCCACAGAACAAAATCCTTTATTTAATACAATAACGACAGCAAGAATGACTCAATTTTCACAAATGTTTCCATTTGATCCTCCCACTCCTTTCTCAGTTACTGTCACAATTCTCTTCTGTTTACTGATGAAGTGACCTCTTTCTTTACATGAGGAAGCCAGTCCTAGGTTTGCTAGTTCAACCATAGTCTCATGTACGATTCTCTTTCTTCCTTCTAAAAAACACCTGAGTGAAACTGGTGAACATTTGAAATCTAAATTTTGCACCAATTTCACTTACTTATTTCACGTAGTGCTTGATCTTGTTACTTTGAATATCACTGAATTTTTTTAGGCCTCAGATTATTTTGTTTATGACTCATCTTCCAAAACCACAATTCCTAAAGTGAAAATTCATTCATGCAGCCATCTTTTGCAATTTTCACTTGCAAAGGGAACACAGAGAGTTATATAATTACACATGGTCTGTCACACATATGTAAAGTTCATTGGATGGTCCCCTGTGAGACCTTTAGGCCTTAACTACAGCCCACAGCCACTCCATGTCTCCTTCACCATCACCATGTTTTATTGTATCTTATATTTATAGTGAATCACCCGCTTCTCATTTTCTTCTATGCAAGGATAAAATAGTAGCAGCAATCAGTCCTGCCTGCCTCTACCTCCCTTCAGGCTTCTTACACTTCGTTCCTGTGGGCTTATTTGGGCCTAGCTGCTGGGGTTACTTCCACCCAATTAACACCGCAGCTGCATTCCTACCCAGTTAACTGGGCTGTGCCAACTTCCTGGCTTTCAATGAGAGCACAGTTATTGTAAACAGGTAGGGATTTGAGTGACAGGATGCTGAGTCTGCACACCCTGTTTTAGAATACAATGCACACCACAACAGATTAGAATGAAAGCAGCCAGAGATAGATACTCTGGTTTTACATCCACAAATGGCAAAGGGATCTTTCCCATAGACTCACCCATGAAATAGTCATCAAAGTGCAAGTCTGCCTGACCTCTCTAGGATCATACTTGGGTGACTAGTTTATGCTGTCCCTGTGACACACTGCTATTTTTTGATATGCTAGCTTGAGCAGAGCCAGCACCAGCCTACCCATGCAGGAAGGCATGCACTATATAGATATACTAAGTGCTAGTTACCAAATGGAATGGCAGCTCCCAGAGCTTACCAGCAGTGATGGCAAATAAATTATTAATGCTATGGGTTGGAGGCAGAGAAGATATCCGTCTTCTCACCAGCAACCCACAGTGTGAAAAAAATAATTAACTGTACACTATAACTGCAATGGTAACACAATTATAAAATGCATTCCCCTCTTCATGGTTGGGATGGCTACAAAATCCTGCACCATAGTTACTCAGCCAATTTGCAGGAACCACTGTTGTTCATGCTGATCAATATCATTTCATTGTTTCTGTGTTCCACCCATCTGTTTGTTTTATCCATCTGTTATGGCATGTATTATATTCAAATTGTAAGCTTTTTTGGTGCAGGGACTATCTCTTTGTTATATATCATACAGTATCTTGAATGATGGAGCCCACATCTGCAGTACAAATAAATAGCTAATAATTTGCACATCCCAGCATTGAAATAGTCACACAACAGGTAGATGCGCACTGTAAGCCAGTCTCAACACATCTAATCTACATAGCAATCATATTTCATAGAACAGTTCTGCAGTTCTCTCTGGTGTCTTTGGTTAATGAAGCTTCTCCCCTCCTATTTTTGAGGGACTGCCAATCCCACCCCCTCCATCAACATATTTATATAGAATACTGACCAATTGTCCCTTTCCCTTTTCTCCTAAACTTTTCTCCCCTGCTGGTAGCTAGAAACTGTAGTCCCATTGGTGTCTGCTGTCTTTGACGATGACTCCAGTCACCTTTTTTCTTCCTCCTGTGTAGCAGCAGCAATTCATACTGAATGTAGGAGTGGTCCCATTGACTTTCCTAGACAGTTTGTGTGAGCAAAATTGAGCATATGCATTAACGTTTCCAGCATCAAGGTTGAAGTAATCTCCAGTCTGAGTATCCTTTAGCTTTCCTTCACTGGGTGTATTATTTTCCTTCCACAATAATCACGACACTATTTAATTCATCCAAAGAGATTCACTGCATCATTCACGGTGTGCAGAAGCTTCCAGGAAATTGACCCCGACCATTCTCTTTAATTTCATGTATTGCTTTTCTTTTAGGACTAAATAAAATATGCTTATTTTCTTTTTGTCAAGATGTTATTTGTCTCTGTTTCTAGCCTCTTATTCCACTGAGCACTGTAAGCAATCACAGCTTTGCCACAATAAAGATTTCAGAAGTATATCAGAATGTGGCCCATACAGTATATACACAGTGTCATGTTTCTCAGGACACAATAGACTGTGAGTTTCCTTGTTGCTCCCTGCCTCCAGCATGAGACAATATTTCTTGTGGTAGCTGGCCAACAGTTCCATCACTACCAGCCTTTCAGCCACTCAGGAACTCTTCATCGGGTTATGCCAACCCTAATTTCATCTTTCAGGTTAACACTAGGTGGACCCCATTTTCAACACTCCTTTGAAGTATTCCCTCGTGATATCCAGCCCCTGACACTGGCTACTGACAGAAATGGTCCTCTGCTCCCATAGGAGCAGTCTTCCTCAATTTAGCAGTTTTACTTTAAGCCACCTCTCCTATAAACCACAGAGCACTTGGGAGCACTTAAAATAAATCTACCTTTATTTTATTATAAGATAGTCAACCCAAAAAACCCTTAAGGAGAGTAGAGGCTTTCATTAACATTTGTATCCAAAACTTTATTCTGCCTGTTGTAATCTTCCTTTTCAAATCTACGTTGTTTTGATCCTTTGCAACTGTCTTGTTGGTTTTCCATTGACTATGCACGGATGTGGCTAGGCTAGACAATAGAACCCCACATTACCCTGGCCATCTGGAGGGTAACAAGGAGGGAAATGATTCCTTCTTGCTTGAATGAGTCATCATCAAGACACATTGCCTCCTTATAACAAATATCTACTCTAAGTCCATAAGTCGTATTTTCAATAGATATACATTATTCCTTAAATATTATCCACATACAGCTCACACAGTGACTATGAATCTTGGCAAACTATGAGCTTTCTATAGATACCTACATGCTACTCTTTATGGATTAATACACTGTCAGATGTGTTTGATGTAATGAGTTTATCAATCAGGCTTGAGGTATAAGTTGTTTGCAAAGAACAGGTGACTTTTTGCCAAAGAGTTTCTGTCACACATGGCCATATAAAATTAAATGAAAAGTCTATGATAACACCCTTCATTCAAAGTATGGTAAATATGGGGGGAAGAGGCGAAGGTGACCTTCTTCCCCATACTTTTACATATTTGATTTCTCTTCCTTTTTTCCTCCCAGAAAGAAAAAATACTGCAATGTACTTCTCCAGTTTATGGATATACATCACATTTAAAGCTTTTAAATATTCTTTTAGCACTCAGATTTGCAAATGAATGGGAATAATGGAAACGCCTCTATTTTGTCAGGATCATTTAATTTTGAATCCATAAATGGAATAGAAAAGTACTGACACTGTCTACAACATACATTTTGTCCAGCTGTGTACACACAATCATAATGTCAATCAGAATTTTACCACATGTAATATTGAGATTAACAGTGGAGAAGAGTCTTTTATAGTGATAATTTCTTTTGCAACAGCTATGTTACCATACATCTATTATTGTGTATTCTGTCAAATAGCTGCATCGTGTCACAAACTGGTTTTCCAATTGCTGACAAATTCTTATCTTTTGGACATCAAACTATGCAGCCTGAAGAGACTGCTATTGTAGATGCAGTGGAATAGGTGATTACAGTACGGTCTGCCCTGCTTCCTGTCGATTATGTGAGTAATGATGACATTGCAGATGAAGTCAAGTGAACTGTGAGTGACAGGACTGAAGTTTAACCGGTGTTTTGATACCATGCCTATCATATACGACATATAAAACAAACATGCTTAATGTTTCATTTTTATTTTTACTACTTAACATTCTATAGTGTGTTCAAAATACAAAATAAAATGGGGGAAGGAGAATCATTTCACAATGAAAACATTGAAACATTTCATTTCAGATTTTTCAGAAAGAGATATATACTCTTACATTGTCAGAACTTTTTGGCAGGTTTTTTTTCCCCTCTTCTAAATGAAATTTTGGCAATAACTTTGTGATTTCAACAAAATTACATTATCTGATGGAAAATGGTCTAGATGAAGTTTCTGAACAGGTTTCACATTCTTTTGCTGCAGTATGAGACAGCACCCTAACTGGTTGAAAGATGGTCCAGTGGCAAAAGAGGCTGCTGCCGCGATAGGAAAACTGTCTTTATTTCTTACTCAACCATAAAACTTCCAGTAGGAAATCATTTAGTCTGTCTGGATTTTGTTTCAGTTTCTTGCCGAAACATAAACCCCACAAAAAGTTGTTTGTGACAAACAAAACATTTCAAACATCATTTTGAAACAATATTTTAAAGATAAATGTTGATTCAAGCCACTGTTTCCAAAAATGTCATTAAAAAAAAAACCTTTCATTTTTCCCTTTCTCATCCCCAAATCAGGGTTTTCATCCAAAACTATTCCTTAAATTCAAACCAAATTCAAATATTTTTGGTTCCCCAGAAATTCATTTTTGGTGAAAATATTATCTACAATTTTTTTCACCCAGCTCTATTCATAATCTCCTCTGTGCTTCAGAGAGTGCATGTTCTGCAACTTTCTTTTCTTTTTCATGCACTATCAATTATACTAAAAATTCTGCAGGTCAAATTATGTGATACCATTTCCTTCAGATTTGGCCTAGGATGATAACTACACAGTGTTATCCTCCATATTAGGTTTACACAGGTGTAACAGGTAGCTAAGATTAATGAGGGTCAATCATTAAAATAAGGAAATATGACTGACTACACACAAGGAACAAGATTTGCTGCATAAGAAGGTGACAAGTTGGATGAGATGATATCTTTTCATTGGACCAACTTCTGTTGGTGAAAGACACAAGCTTTCAGTTATCAATTAAACCTGTTTTATCCCATGCCTGCAGAGATATTAATTGTTCAATTAACTTTGAATAGTTTCTTGCAACATGCATTAACTCATTATGCTTTACTATCTGCCCCATCATCTATTTAGCTATGACACTGAGTACCTTTCCGAGAGCTCTCTGGATCTTGAAAGCTTGTCTCTTTCACTAACAGAAGTAGGGCCAACAAAAGGTAATACCTCACCCATCTTGTGTCTCCCATTTCCTTAGACCAACATGTTTATAACTGCATAAGAAGGTCGTGCTTGTATATAGCAAACTTTTCTTAACGGAACTATATTTAAGAATATAAATATATATTTAAAGAAATATATCATCTTGTGCTTCATTTTTAGATCATGGCATGTTCTTTCTAGACTTGTACTGAAATCCTTATGGCATCATCAGCTCACTTTGGAACCACATCATAATGGAGACATCGCAACGTCCCTATGGATTTGCATTGAAAGTATTTTGCTATCACAGCCTCATATTGTAATGGCTTCATAATGGAGTCCCCTTAGAGTTATATTGAAATCATTTTTTCATCATTATCTCACATTGTAAATGGCATCGTAATGGGGCCTCCATTAAAGACTTGCATTAAAATCTTATTGAAATTGTACTATGATGTTAACTCTCCACCCAAGTGATTGGGGATGTAGCTTGGAAAATTACTATGCATGTTCCCTTACTTTGGAAAGTGGCCCTTAGTATTACTAATATAACATATTTTTATTATTTGTTATACTGTTTCCACCATAATTGTAATCTTTATTGTTCTCCAGTGTGCTTTAAAGTTTGTTTTCATAGCCATTGTTTTTGTTGTTGTTGTTTGTACATTTGACTTTTTTTTACTGAATGCGCACATAGCATTTCTAAGATTTCTAAATAAAAAATGCCACCACTGAAGATTTCAGTACTATAGATTTTAAAAATACAAGGTTTCTATATTTCAATTTAAAATGTCAAAAAGTAAATCTGTGTAAAAGAGAAATTACAAACATTTCTTCTATATAACTGAAAAGAGTGCTAGTTTGAAACCATTTTGTAGAAAAAAATAAAATAAAACTGCGGATCGGGTGATTATTTTTTATAATATAAAAAGTTTCAGGCCCATTTTATTTAAAAATAGAGATAGTCCATGATAAAAACCCCAGCCAAGCAACCCAAAGTTAAGGGATGCTTGAAATTTAGTTTTTTATGTGAATTCCGAAACTCTGTTTCATCACTAAGTTTAAGCAATTAAGGAAGTAAAGCCTTCTGATAAAGAAATATAACAGAACCTTACCTAGAAATCTTGGGACACTAATGTACAGATCCTACAACCATACCTATGTGCTTAAAGTTGAAATTAGAAGAGTACTCAAATGCTTAAAGTTAAAAATGAGATT
Source organism: Pelusios castaneus (assembly GCA_007922175.1). NCBI lineage: Eukaryota > Metazoa > Chordata > Testudines > Pelomedusidae > Pelusios > Pelusios castaneus. The sequence goes on from ML685766.1 coordinate 11,798,902, forward strand.
GGGGACAAAGCATGCATTTCCACTATACAATTTTATACTCATTTTCTACAATTTAACTGGTGTTAATCACAGTGTAAAAACTAGTGTAGACTCTGGTACATTTACAGAGTTGTGTGATGAGGCTTCATTTTATAATAGGTTGAGTTAAAGCTTGTATTGCTCAGGTGTGGCTGCCACCTTCCATTCAGAATAAATTTAAAGAAGCTATTTTAACTAGATGGCTGAATGGATAGCAGTAGAAACCAAGACGAAGGCCCATGGAAATGTTGAATAGAAGTTCCAAAGGGGTGGCCATGTTAGTCTAATTCAGCAAAACAAACAAGAAGTTCTGTGGCATTTTAGAGACTGACAAATGTATTTATCGCTTGAGCTTTCGTGGGAGAAAATCCCACTTCATCAATGCATCTGACAAAGTGGTATTTTCTCCTACTAAAGCTCATATGATAAATAAATTTGTTAGTCTTTAGGGGTATGACCACACTGGAGCCTTAGGTCGACCTAAGGATGGTTAAATCGACCAACAGACCACTGCGTCCACATTGGGCTCTTATTAAGTTGACTTAATTGCTTCCTTAAGACGACTTAATTACGCCACCTCTGAAGGTCGACTTAATGCTTGAGTTGATCTAATTAAGTCGACCTAAGTCAGTGTAGACAGGGAATGCCCTTAAGTTGACCTAATGGGCCTCCAGGCCCCAGTGCAATGTGGGACAGCTACCCACGATCCACCACTCCTCCGTCGACCGAGCACCTGCCAGTGTGGATGTTGGCAGTCGACTGGAGTTTTCAGTGTGGGCTCTCTAAGTCAACTTAACAAGGTCGACTTTAACAGAGCCTCCAGTGTAGACGTACCCTAAAAGTGCCATAGGACTCGATGAATAGAAGCTGAATCATGTGCCACAAGAGACTTCAAATGCAGGTGATCATGTTTTGGAGTCCTGGAACTTGTGTGTGCCCTAGAGAAATATAAGACTAACTGAAGTAAGACAGATTGGAAGAGACTGAGGACTTGTCTAGAGAATCATTTAATACGTGGCAAGCCAAGGTCTGAAGAGAGCATACTAGTCTTCCACACACTAACTGGCCATGTGAAACCTGCTGCTTCACATTAAAGGCTCCATAGTGTGAAAAAATATGTCAAAAATGCATTGCAGGGCATGGTAGCAAGGTCCATGTGACCTGTTGATTTACATCCTGGTTTGCCATTCATTAGCTGATCCAATAGACAAGCCTTGAGGGACAGCTTGGGCAAGCCTGGTGTATAATCATAGAGGAAGTTGATGAGACTTTTGGTGGTGCCACCAAAAAGAGACTTGTGGTTGTAAGCAAACAGTCTTCTTTTAACAAGTTCCAAAGGGGTAGCCATGTTAGTCTAGTTCAACAAAACAATCAAGGAGTCCTGTGGCACTTTTAAAGACTAGTTTAAAGACAAGTTTATTTATCTCATGAGCTTTCATGGGAAAAATCCCACTTTGTCAGATGCTTGAAGATGGAGAACGTACAGAATGGGAGGAAAAATAAATGCATGGAAGTGTAAGTCATAGGATCAAGTCAGACTATTTCTGCAAATCAAAGCAGTTGTCTAGTTTCAAACGGTATGGAACAACATATTAGAAAGAGGAAAGGTAGAGGGGGCAAAATCACTTTTTGTAATAAGAAAAGCAACTGATATCTCTGGTTCAAGCCCAAGGTAATGGTATAATATCTGCATATGAATTCTAACTCTGTAGTTTCTTTTTGAAGCTTTGATATATAATTAACCCGTTTAAGTACAGCAATTAACATATCTTTCACAGAGTGAGCAGGGAGATTGAAATGTTCCTGTATTGGTTTTTTAACATTATTTCTGATGTCAGATTTGTGTCCATTTATTCTTTTGCACAGAGACCTGTCCAGTTTATCCAATGTATAAAGCAGAGGGGCATTGTTGGAACATGATGACATATATCACATTGATGGATGAATGAGGTGAATGAGCCCTTGATAGAATAGCTGATTTCTTTACATCTTATGATGGTGTCATCTGTGCAGATATGTGGGCAAAGTTGGCAATGGTTTGTTGCAGGGATATGTGCCTGCCTTAATGTGTCTGTTGTTTGGTTTATAGTTGTTGGTCTTTGCTTAAGGTTCAGGGGCTGTCTATATGTGAGGAAAGGCCTGCCTTCCAAGGCTTGAGAGAGTGAGGGATCATCTTGTAGGATAGTTTGTATATCCCTGGAGATGTGCTGTAGAGGTTTGATTTGTGGGTTGTAGGTTATGGCCAGTGGCATTCTGTTGTTTTTCTTTTGGGGCTTGTCCTCTAGTAGTTAACTTCAGTTGACTGTCTGGCTCTGTCAATCTGTTTCCCCACTTCCCCAGGTGGGTGTTGTGGTTTTAAGAATGCTTGATGCTGAAAGTATCTGTCTCTGTCTGAGGGATCAGAGCAAATGTGATCACATCTGAGGGCTTGGCTCTAGACAATGGATCATGTGGTGTGTCCTGTATGAAAGCTTGAGGGATGTAGGTAACTATAGCGGTCAGTAGGTTTTCATTTTGGTTGCTTCTATATTTGAAGAATCAAGAATTTGTGTATTCCTTGCAAATAAACAAGCTTGCATCAAACAAAATATCAGGCTCTATTCTCATTTTCTATCCCCATCTGATACACAGAGAGGTCTTCGAACTTCCATTAGCTGCTCATGTCAAAAAGGGGTAACAACAGCTTCAGCAGTACTCCTTGCAGCTGCAGCACTGCTGGAAAACGGGATTGAAATTTTTCTGTACAGGTGAATTCCTAGTAATAAACCCTGTTGCTGTATTTGTCAGGATGTACATTGTATAATACTAAAGGATGTCCCAAAGGATACAAATTCCAAAGGGGTAGCCGTGTTAGTCTATTGTAGAAAGACAACAGAGTCCAGTGGCACTTTTAAAGACTAACAGATTTATTTCTCTCATGAGCTTTCGTGGGAGAAAATCCCACTTCGTCAGATGCTTTGAAAATGGGAACGTTACAGAATGGGAGGAAATTAAATGCAGGGGAGTATGAGATAGGATCAGGTCAGGCTGTAGCAGCAAATCAAAATAGGTGTTAGGATTCAAGGTTGGAATTAGTTGCTGCAAAATTACTCAAGGGATAAACACTGCATTTACATTATTTTGTGTTTTAGTGCCAGGAAGGAAAATGTTAAGGAGGGAGAGTGACTCCAGCTGCAAATGTGTGGAATAACATTATCTCAATAAATAATAATAATAATGTTGCTACAGAGGAGGGTAGCTGGCCAGATATTAAGGTTTATATACCTGAATACTCTAGTTTTGGTAACATGTTATTGTAGGTGGAAATTAATTAGTGCTAAATTTCAGCAGAACTCCTAGAGGATTACATATTACAATCCTTTGAATACCAAGAGAATTCATAGAGATTAGTGGTATTAAACTAAATACCAAAGCAAGAAAGAAACATTTTTATGGCCTGTTATGAAGGTTTGCTCAGATTCTTTCAAATTATCGGGGTCTATACTTCAAAGCCTTTTATTTAAGAAAAAGGCTGTTTCTTTAGTGGTCTTAGAATGGTGACAGATTTTGTGTACTCTTTCTAAATAACCATCCCCCCAAAGCAGCACATCTCAGACCCAGACAGGCTTCTCAATCTTTCTAGTGTAAAAAGTGATTCTTGCATTAAAAAAGCCCCCACAAGCATTACTGACATCTTTAGTTCTATGTTAATGAGTGAATAGGGCCTGGCTTCAATGACTGATCTTCAATGTACAGGGTGACGGAGCATCTTCAACTTTGTCATACAGCCAGGTCTTAAGATATGGCAAGATGGCTGACTGACAAGCTGGCAGTGTTTGAAAAAGTGCTGAATTCTGCACCTGAATTATCTTGTTTTTATTTTTGTTTGTTCTGCTATTCTCTTCAACCAGTGAAAAATGGAGACATCATTTATGACTCCATTGTTAAAAATATTTTGCTATTTACACTTACAGCAGGATTAAATCCTATTCACTTTGATAATTAAATTGATTCTTCAGATATATTACAATATTTTTTCAATACAAAATTGCATTTTTCAAAGAAAAAATATTTACTCACTTTTGCCATTACAATTTTAAAATACCAGTTTTAAAACCTTTTTTCCCAACCATCCCAATTTTTATTTTTGCTTCTTCTCCCCAAATTCTCTCAAACTTCAAACAGTCATCTTCAGAACATCTCAGGGATAGAACAATTTTCAAATTGTACACCTATGCAACCCTCAAGTCCGGTAATTGATAGTAGTATAAAAGGCTGGATTAAATATATTTAGTGTATCTCTTGGTGAATGTTAAGGGGCAACCCCCACTCCCCAGCCCCCCCCTTTCCTAGACTACTGGGCTGCCTGTGAAGCTCAGGACAGCCTGGCCTGGTGGCCACAGAGTCAATATACCACCCTTGGGTCAGGGCAATCAGGCCTAGCGGCCACAGAGTCCATATACCGCCCTTGGGTCAGGGCCATCAGGCCTAGCGGCCACAGAGTCAATATGCCACCCTTGGGTCAGGTCAATCAGGCCTAGCAGCCACAGAGTCCATAGGCCATCCTTGGGTCAGGGTAATCAGGCCTAAGGGCCTCCGAGGGCAATGCCCGGGTAGGAGTCTCAGGCCATCCCGCTCCACTGAGCTCCAGCCCAGGGCCCTATGGATGTCCAGGGTTGCAGCACTCTGCCAGCAGGGGTCCGCCAAAACACACTGGCTCCACCCCTGACCCCATGACATGGGCCCCTGGGCTACTTCCTACCCGGGTGGCTGGTGGTCCTCCTGCGTGGTCCTGGTCCAAGGCTCCTTCGGGGCTTCCCGGGCTACCATTCGCAGGTGGGTCTCTGGGCTCCAGTCATGAGATGGCCTTTCCTGGTATCGCCACACCGCGTCAGCATCTCCCTCTTGGGCTGCCTGGCGCTCCTCCCATTCCTCGAAAGGAGCTTCAAGTGGAGGTCCTTCCTCCTTGCCAGTCAGCCCCAACTGAGCTGAGCTGCCCTCTTTTATGCAGGGAGAGCAGTCTGAGCATGCCCAGCAGGGCTCAGAGGGCGGGGCCTCCCCCGCCCACAGTGTTTGTTGGGCTTCTTCAGTGTGGGGTGGGCTCACCCCATCACAGTGAACAACTGAACTGGCTCAAGTCTCTCTTCACCTAACAACCCTGGAAAACTAAACACACCTTTCTCTGTGTCGGTAACATATAGAACTTCTCCCCTCAGCAGCATTCCAAGACTGTCTACAAAAAAAGGAACTCTCTATTAATCTCTATTTGGAGAAGGAAATATGGTCATACTTCAGATTCTAAGGCCAGAAGATAACACAGGGCTATAACATCCCCCAAATAACTCAGGAAAACACACAGTCACAGCATAGATGTGTAAGAAAAAACAAATCATCACCTTACCCCTATCCCAACCCCCAATAACTTTGCAGTAATTTATCTAACTCCCTTCCCAACCACTAGTGAGAATGTCCCATAGGTAACTGTCCCTTGGATTCATTGTTTCACCAAACCCCACTTACAGTTTGGATCACTGAGTAGCCTGAGTCCAAGTATGTCTTTGCAAAGCCTTCCCCAGTCCTAAGGGAGTTGCCTGTTTGGATCAGCTGGAACCATTGCCACCTAACCAAGCATAGTGATTTAGAGTTATTATTGAGATGCATAGGAAGTTCCTCACAAGATGATACTCAGCTCTGCTGCTGCCCACTTCATCATTTCTCACAATGCAGTCCTAGTTTTATGTTGTTGCTCACAGCAGAGTCTGCATGAGAAGAAAGCCAAGAGCATTTAGGACCCTTAAGCAGAGGCCCAGCTGATTGCACATGAGTTTATTTTGCTGTGAGGTAATAACTCCTTCCCTCTCACCAACATCTTTGAGAGCTCTCTCCCTCCCCTCCCAAAATCCAAATGCATGCATGAACTACCCCTAAAGGGAGTGTGGGTAGATAGTGTTTGATTTCATGTATAGTTATGAACTATACATACATAGCTTCATTTTCAAAGTTTAATAAAAACAAACAATGAAATATGTGAAAAAATAGGGCTAGGAATGTGAAATAAGTTCACTGAGATGAACAGCAGGGCTGTGACACTATTAGGCAATAAGTCTTTGCATAGCTATGCATAAAGGTGAGGGGGTTTTTGCAGAGCTTTATTAACTGACTGGTTCTCAGCAACATCTTTGATGATTGACCATACCTCAGCTTTAAGCAGAAGAGAGGAAGTTGTCTGGATCTCCAAATGAAGGAAGTCATCCTCTATGGCGGGGGTACAGGAGGCAAAGAAGGGAGGTCAAATTGCTGCAAAATGGACAAGGGCCCAGCATGGCAACAGTGACTCATCCCATGGGAACTGGATAGGGTCAAGGATTTAAAAGTGGTAGCCCTGTGTGTGAAGTGCCTTTTTACATAGAGCAGATCAAGGCAGTTGTCACCCTCCTTCCTCTTTAGGTGGTGAAATATCATGTTTGGTCAAGACCTCCTGTGAGCATTCCACTAGCCACCTCTTTTTTAGAGGGGCCTAGATGTAGATTGGCCTAGATGTAGGGGTTTTTTTGTTTCATTTTGTTTTCTTTCACCTTCCTCATAGCCTCCCAATCATGGAGGGTTTTGTTTAAGCATGGCATGAAGGAGTAGGCTCTACTTCACAACTCATTATATAAGCACGGTATGTATAGTCCACTGAAGGTATTCCACAAGAAAGATACACAGTGACCAGATAAATGTCTTGGAAGAGAGGAGTTTGTTAAAGGAATGGAATGGGGAGGAGGGAAATTGTGTTGCTTACAAATGGTATGGCAGGAAGCTAACCCTTCTTTCTTACAGGCAGCAGTTTTTTTTGTTAAAAAAAAAATGCCAGTACTCATATCTTGATAGTAAATTTGAAAAATGCCTCTTCCACCCCACTTCTTCCAGCGCCGCGCTCTTTTTCCCTTCTGACCCCGCCCCTCCACTGGCAAAAAAAGTGTCAGTACCCCGTACCCCTATGTACCATCACAAAAAAAGCACTGCTTATAGTCTCCTGTGAGATTTGAACGGTGGATGGTATGGTCCCAGTAGTGGATTGGCTGGGTGGAACTGAATGGAAAAAAGAGGGACTGGCGTAAGCCCTCTGGTAATTATTGAATGAAAATGGGCTTACCTAAGCTTTACACTTTTATCTGCTAGGTAGTCCTAGACATCTAAAACTAGAGTTGAAGCCTGATTAAAACCATATCAAATGTCTTCTGTCCTTCTTTCGGTATAGCTGGAAAACCTTTGTTTATGCCCCCGTTACAGAAGAAATCCCATAACGGATGCAGAGAGAAGGGAAAGCTTGCAGATAAAGGTATTTTAGGAGTAGAGATGTGGACTTTGCTTTGAAGTCTGCTTCTTCCTGTGGTTCATTAGAGGGGATTCCCAACCTGATGAATTTAAGCAAGTCTTTCAGATTAGAACTTTTGCCTCATGGGAAGAGTATTTTTATATACTCAAGGGAAGAGTATTTTTATATATCCTTTATATGCAATGCTTCAGCTAATTATTTTTTTCCTTTAACTGCAGACAGTGTTCTTGTAATTCTTCAGAATTCTGTCAACCTGCCTGTGAATAAAGACTGTATAGATTACAGCTCATACCTGTGAATCTGAAGAAATGACTTAAGTTACCCATAGCAGTTATGAAAGCTCCTTATACCAAACTCAGGTTTTCAGAGGATGAGGAAATCCTTTTCACTATATAAATGGGAAGTTTGGAGAGTCTCTCCAGGTTAAATAATTTCCTTTCCTTCCAAAAGTTCTTTTTAATGGAAGAAGATGGTTCCATTTTCTATTCTTTTCTTCCGCTGATACAGTGGCAACAAAAGTCAGGATTTTGGAAGATTTGTAATAAGTTTTTTTCAAAATGTCAAAAATACTGAAATGTTGAAAAAAAATCTTGTAATCATTTAAAGTTTTGAAACATTGCTGTAGCTTGTCAAGAGCCTCTACAATTTTCATCTGAAATTGTCACCGGGAAGAGGGGCGTGAATGAAAAATCCAATTTTTGACCCCCCCCCCAAAAAAAATCCATCACACATTTGAAACTCAGATCATTTCAACAAGCTCTGAGGTCAAAATGTTATTGTATGATCAAAACTGTACAGATCATACTGGGTTTTTTTAGGGTTCTTTTTTTTTAATGAACGTTTGTCAAGACTAATAGGAAGAGTTTGCTCTATTTTCTTCTCCAATGTTCATCTCTTATTTATGTTCTTTACAGGAGGGTCACATTTTGAAGGGACTGTATAAGAACCCACCCACCTGTGTAGGTCCTGGGCATAAGGAAGTAAAATTGCTGAATTCATAGCTGAGATCCTGTTTTGCTACTTAGCCCAACAACTAATAAAAAAGATAAGGAAAATTATTAAACTCACTTGTTACTTTTCTAAACTAATTAACATTTAGACTCTTCTTATCCCCATAGGTAGACATACTGTTGATTAATCATCATCTTCTGATTAATACAGTGTTATGATTTATTTCCTCAATTATATTTACTAATATTCAGTGAAGCATCATAACTAGCCTTGGGCTTAAGTCAAGGATCAGTTACTCTTGATGTGGACAACTGTCCCAGCTGTTACTCATTTTAATGTATCATATTGTATGTTTATTTTAGGGTTGAGAGTTCTCATTTGCCAAAAAATGGTTTACCCTTGTTCATTCTACTCTGATTTCACTTTAGAAGTTATTTGTGTTCTTCACTGAGCACTGATATCTTTAAAGAATCAAATATAACAAGGTCACACCGGAGAATTCATGCATTTTTAATGAAATATGATATACTTTTAACATATTTTCATACTTTATCAACATTTGGACACATTATTCTTCCTTGCTATCAGAGTTGAAAAGTGCACTGTAGCAAAAGATCCCTGGCTCTTCCATTCTTGTTGTTTTACAGCCCTAGGCTGATCACAAATACCATAATCTCATCAACCATGAATATTTTCAATATTTTAGCTTGTAGGACCAGCAGTGAATTTTCCCAGCCTGTAGAAAAAAAAAGGTTTTAATTCAGCTAAACGTAGTGACAGCTGCTATTACTGCCTCCAGCAACAATTGCTGTAGCCCTGAGAAAATCTTTTTTGCATGTTAAATATGCAACATAAGTGCCAAGTTATCTTCAGCTTTTAACAAGGTTCTGTTTTTTCCCTGTTTATTTTAATGCAATATAACTCTCTATACAAAACAATTTATGCAAAGCAGTGCTATGAATGGTATCTAGCCAAAATCCTGAACTTCCATCATGCAAATGTGAATACCTAATTAAAAGCCAATGGTCAACATTTCCATAATGATGTAGCCAGATGAAATGTTTTACAGGGTGCCTATGGGAATCTGCCTCATTTGTCTCACATTAATGTCTAATATAGGAAAACAAGGTGAACATTCTAAACTGGGTCTTGTATGAAGATATATTTCTTTATGACAGTTGGGCCATGAGGATTTTTCCCATTTTAGAAATACAATCTAAACTTAAAAACAGTGTTTTCTTCCCCATAAAAGCCATGATTAGAGATTTAGTGCTATATACTGCTATCTCAAAATGAGTGCAATGTCAACATCATTATACACAGGGAATGGCTAAATGGGTTTCTCAAAGCTGATATTCTGTAACATTTTAAAATTGTGTTATTTGGCAACTATAACACAAAAATATTATGCCTTCTTTTATTTTAGATTATGACATAAAGGCTATGTCTACACTTGGCCAAATAAGTCGAGTTAGCATGTCCACACTATAAAATTAGATCGACTTAAAGTGGACCTTGCCAAATCGACTTAGAGCGTCCACACTGGACGCCTAAGTCGACTTCTAGGGCTAGGTGGACCTGGGACTGGTCCATGGTGGCAGGGGGGGCACCCCTTTCAAAGTGCCAGGGGGCTCAGCATTTGCCCCATTGTACCAGGGTGCAATGGGGGCTGAGCAGGACAGGGACAGGGGGAGGGTATAGCAGTGGGGTGGGCAGGGCTGTGTCCTACTCTGTGGGTGGGTACACCAGGCTCTGGCTGTGCCAGCCACCCTGGCAGGAAGGTCAGTGGGGGAGCCCTGGGAGCCCTTTAAGTCCACTTAAAGTCGATTTGGGGCTAATCTGTGTCTACACTGGCTAAGTCAACTTAATAAAGTTGACTTAGCCAGTAAAGTTGACTTTATGCTAGGTTTTATAAAGTCAACTTAAAATTTCCTTAGGTCGACTTAAATAGCAGCTTACGTCGACTAAAGGAAATTGTAGTGTAGATGCAGAGTAAATTAAGTGGACTTAAGCAGGCTTAAGTCGACTTAATGTACAAGTGTAGACACACCCAAAGTGAGTTATTTTGGATATTGTATTCAACAAAGGTTATCAAAACAAAACCTTTGACGAGCCAGTTCTAAATTAATGTTAAAATTGAAAGATTTGTACCAGTGAGAAAACATAATGATATAGTGAACAGAACAAATGACCATGACCATATCCAATATGAAATCTTTTTCAGATCTACCACCCTTCATTAATGGTAATGAACTGAATCATTTGAAGCCATGATGTAGATCATTAAGTGATTTTATGGAGCTTCTCCAGCTCCAGGTCAATGCAGCACTAAATATTTTATAACATACCATACTTAAAAGCATGAGCCTTAAATAATATGTATCAAAACTAGTTAAAATGGTATTCTGTGTATCTTCTAGAGCTCTGTGTTGCACTCACCTCTTCCCTCCCCCTCCCTATATATACACATGTGGGCTCTCATCTCGCAAATGATAGAAAAGGAGTAGATTGGAGAGTTCGCATGGAACCACTGATGTTGGTAGAGCTATCTCTTAAGATTATCTCTGGGTGCTATCTCGTAAGGTAGACCTGAAATCTATTGAAAAGCAATAAAGTATGAATAATAACACATTTTTCTGTTCTATAGTGTAGTCCCTGAACCTGTGTATGCTAAAGTTAACAGGAAAACTCAAATTAACTTCCCTGAAAGCAGGATTAGGCTGTAAGGGCAACATTTTTTGCTTATATAACTTCATGCATGTCCATGGAGTCACACCAGCAAAGGATTTGGTCTTATACTTTCAATCATTGAATCAAGATTGATGTGAACTCAAAGGAAAAAAAGTCTCCCTGGAAGTCAGTTGAAAATAAGAGGAATAAGGTTGGCTCTGAACTACTTATCTAGACTTAGAAACAAAACATTTACATTGTTCCACTAGTGCTAGCTACTTTGAGAACTGAGTCTATTAATAACAGAATATTCAGAGATCAGAAAGGTGAAAATGTGCACAATATGTAATGCTTCAAGAGTTATTTAAGATGTTCCAGATTTCAGCTGCCATTTTTTCATAACAAAATATATCTTTATGAGACAAAAGTAATGTTAACTATTGAAGGCCTGTTCTATATAGTGGGAAGCAGGAAAGGGCCATTAGCTCAGAAAAGAAATGTATGTATCTATAGGGACAATTCTACTCTTGGTTATGACATGCAAGAGAGAACACTTGTGCTTCTTCATAAAACCATGCTGCTTATATGTTCACATCTGTAACATAGTTGTATATGTGACAGCTGCCATCTTGAGTGATATATTGAACACTGATGTGGAGACCTCCCAGCACTATAAGCACAGCTACAGCTTGAACAGAGGTGTAACTCCATGCAGCTGGGATCTGTAACAATTGACATTCTCTGCAGATCAGCTGAGGAAGAGGACTCGTATCACACTCTCACCAGTGGATTACACATATAAAACACACACACTTATTTGTGTACATTCTTACAATTACTCTGTGTATGATCTCTATATTTTTCTCTTATTATTGTTGATGATTGAAAAGACTTTTTTTACTATACAAACTAATGGGAAAACAATATCTTTCTATGTGTTTGCACATAAAACTATATGTCATCTTGTAAGACACCTCTAAATTTTACCGCAGTGCTTGGCAAGGTTGAGCCTCTCATTGGCTGCATCCATAATATAATGTTTACTAATAGCTCTATGGAGGAACAGTATTTCCATGGCAACAAATGAACAATACTAGAGAGATTAATCCTTTTTACATTATCTGTGTACAGTCTGCTGTAAAGCAACATTATGTAGTTTGATAATTGCAAGTCTAGAGTGATTGTACATTATGCAATGATTAGCATAAACACTTAAGATGAAGAATGCCTATTCAAAATGGGGAGAGCATTGCAGAATAGAATGTACTATACTGCAAACATTACCATGACTGGAGGGTTGTAGGAAACCAACTGATTGTGACATTAGTTAAATTATTTGGCAACAGCCATCTGACATAAACTAGCCCAATGAAGATCTTTCAGGACACTAGTCACATGACAGGTTTTGTTTCACATATGTTTAATGGTACTCAGTTGCTCAATGAGAAATCTCTCTAGATGTTCTCCAGTGGCAATAGTCACTATAGGTGCATCTATACTGGTAACTTAAGTCGACTTAAGGATGCGTCCACACTGGGCTTTTATTAAGTCGACTTAAGCTCTTCCTTAAGTCAACTTAATAACACCACCTCTGAAGGTTGACTGAAGCCTTAAGTTGTCTTCTTAAGTCAACTTAAAGCCAGTGTGGACGGGGAATAGCGCTAAGTTGACCTTATTACGTAGACTTAAAGCCAGTGTGGGTGGCTATATCTACTGTTTAGTCGACTTAACAAGGTTGACTTAAAGTGTAGCCACTCTGTAGCCACTTAACAGAGTCGACTTAACTTATAAATTTAGACATAGCCTGCACTAGCAACTTAGGTTGACTTAAGGATGCTTATGTCGACCTATAGAACACTGCGTCCACACCTGGTTTTCATTAAGTCAATTTAAGCACTTCCTTAAGTCAACTTAATAACTTCCTCTTTTTAGGTCAATTTAAGGCTTAAGTCGACTTATTAAGTGAACTTAAAGCCAGTGTGGATAGCTATGTCTACACTACAGGTTCTCTTGAGTCGACTTAACAAGGTTGACTTAAGTCAATGTAAAATGTAGACGTTCTGTTAAGCCAACTTAAGGTCGACTTTAAATTGACTTTAAGTCAACCTTGTTAAGATGACAAACCCTCTATGCTAAATGGAGATTTACTCCTAGACAATTGGTAGTAGAATTAGCCATTAACACATTTCTTCCATGAACATTCTTTGATGTGTTAGCATGCTCTTACTCAAGACATTATGTCATCAGGCTCTAATAAAATGTCCTCAAAGGTTGAGTTTTGGCAGTACTAGATGCCAAAGGATGGTCTGTGATGCAAACTTTTGATGACCCACCCACAAAGGTGAAAATAGAGAAGTTGCACTTGATCATGTTATGAGATGCAATCATCCTTCTGAAGGCCACATTTTTACCATGCTTTTTAAATTTTCCAGTTGGATCTCTGCACCAAATAAGAGCTAGATTTCACAAACCTACAACCTTTCAAATGGGGCTGAACTACATGTAGACTGCTAATCAGACAAGAGTGAAAATTGGCCTTTTAATTATTAAATATTTGATTTACACACATCTATTTTTTTTCTGGAAAACAACCAGGTGAAACTTAAGCTCACCTGCTAATATAAAGAATCACTGTGGTCATATATATCTGAAGTGGAACAGGGAAACAATTTCAAGAGAATGCATTGTGATAGCCTTATGATAGGCAGATTAATAGCCCAGGATGTTATTAGATATATATTTGGGAAAAAGGGAAACAAAAATAAATAAATATATTATTTAAAAAACCCAAAACAAAACAGATCATTGGGCATTCAGTGTTTACTAGCTTGGCAAACTGACAGAGCCTAATATTAGCAACAGCCCTCCAGATACCCAATGTCCTAGGAATTGCTGCTGCGGTTTTAAAGGCAGATCTCATTTCATTTATAATTATGTAAGTCCAGAGTAACACTGGAGATATCATAAGAGCAATTCCAGACTTACATGCTGAAATGGCAAACAGAATCTGAACCATATTTTTTAATTTTAATTTTAATAAGAATTGTCTCTTACACATAAGGCAGCAGGATAGAATATAGCAGAAGAGGATATGGTTCAAGTGCAGCTGCTAAGTAATTAGAGCATCATTGTCCAAATAATACTTGCAGATTTCATATGCATGTGGAGTAAAAATGTGAAATGTGCAACAATTCAGCGTGTTTGCAATATATATCCACTCTCATCTTCCAATTTTAACCAACATGCTTTGTACTACAGCTATGTCCACACTGGCAAGTTAGTTCAAATTAAGGAGGCTTAATTCGAACTAACTAAAGCCATGGCTACACTAGGCTTTAATTAGTATAACTTCGAATAGGGCATTAGAAGTAAGGGTTAATTCAAACTAACTGGTTTGAACTAACTAATGTGGCCATGTTAATTCGAACTAATTTCTTAGTTCGAACTAGTTTTTTCTAGTTCGAATTAAGCTAATTCGAACTAACTAAAATTAGTTCGAATTAGTTAGTTTGAACTAACTAATTTGAACTAATTTTAGAAAGTGTAGACATAGCCAAGGACGGTAAGAGTAGCAGTGGGGAAGAGATAAGAAATTTTGTTTGAATATTTAGTCTTCCTTGACATATGCTGAGTTCAGGCCTAACAGAGTGCAGAGAGGTAAAGGTTATAAACATAAAAGCTAAAGACATTCTACTGAACTCGGCAACTGACCTACATGGGACCAACAGATGTGTCTGAAGTCATAGTCTGAGTCTGAAAACCTGTACGCCTTTGGGTATAGTCTACAAATTTCTGTTTCACACCAGCAGCTAAGGACGGACAGCTATTAACACGAGGATTGGAATGCTGCTAGCTGTGGAGATCCCCAGACATTTAGTTGGCTAACAGTCTTCTGAAGTGTTTGAAAGGACTGAAATGCCACTATTCTTCTCTAACTCTGAAGAGTTCAATGAAACACAATGTTCTATTATGATCACTCTATAAAAACTGAGAAATCATCTGAGCAAAGATGGGAAGGGAATGTATCAATGGCTATGTCTACACTTACCAAAGTTAGTTTGAATTAGTTAATTCGAACTAATTCAAACTAATTTTAGTTAGTTCGAATTAACTTAATTCGAGCTAGCAAATTTTAGTTCAAACAAATGCATGGCACTTGCTTAGTTCGAATTTATCAATTGCATTGAGCTCAATATGTATGGGTTAAAATATAGAAGTATTAGTGTTATATTAGTACCGTATATTGGAGTATATGGAAGAGTAACAAATGGGGAAGTCTGTATAAAGCACACCAGTAGATTTACTGCCTAAGGCTATGTCTACACTTGCACTTTTAAGTCGACTTTAACTAAGTCGACTTAATTAAGTCAACTTAAAGTCAACTTAGTTAAGTCGACTTAGTGTGTCTACACTTAAAATTAAAGTCGACTTAAGGGGGAACTTACAAAGTCGACCTAGAGCGTCCACACTGGATGCTCTAGGTCGACTTTGTAGGGCTAGGGGGGCCTTGGGCAGGTCCACGGTGGTGGTGGGGGGCACCCCTTGTGTGCAATGGGGCAAAGGGGGACAGGGACCCTGGCAGGGCAGAGCCCTGTGTGTGATGCTGTCTGGATTTAGGGAAGCATTTATGATATTATTTTCAATGGATATCTCATAAATGCTCTATAATCCATAGGAACTATGTCGTGTTTGGTATCAATAGAAAGGTAGTAATTTGCTGGGAATGATTATATAGTTTATATCTAGGAATTCTATATGGATTAGAAGTTAGGAACTGGGTATTCTATCTGTATTTTAATTTATTTTATTGAAATACCTGAGAGATCTGGGTGGGTGGGTGTGTCAAACCATTGTGTCCTTAATGTTTAGCAATGTACCAGGGACTAAACTGATGAGCCATTAAGGACATAAGGAATACACCCATTGTGTCCTTAATGGCTCATCAGTTTAGTCCCTGGGACCATTATCCCTGGTACATTCCTAAACATTAAGGACACAATGGTTT
Source organism: Pelusios castaneus (assembly GCA_007922175.1). NCBI lineage: Eukaryota > Metazoa > Chordata > Testudines > Pelomedusidae > Pelusios > Pelusios castaneus. Next base: position 11,814,846 of record ML685766.1, read on the forward strand.
GACACACCCACCCAGCTCTCTCAGGTATTTCAATAAAATAACATAAGTTAAAGTACAGATACAATACCCAGTTCCTAACTTCTAATCCAAATAGAATTCCTAGACATAAACTATGTAATAATTCCCAGCAAATTACTACCTTTCTATTGATTCCAAACACGACATAGTTCCTATGGATTATAGAGCATTTATGAGATATCCATTGAAAATAATATCATAAATGCTTCCCTAAATCCAGACAGCAACACACACAGGGCTCTGCCCTGCCCTTTGGGGGGCATGCCAGGCTTCCCCTGTGCCCACCCCCAGCAGGGAGGGCAGTGGTGTAGTCCTGGAGTAGTCCTAAGTCGACTTAGGGCTGCCCCATGTCTACACTGGCTTAATTTGACTTTAGAAAGTCGAATTAAGCCTTAGGTTGCGTAAAAAGCAGGTTTAATAAAGTCGACTTAATTTTCATTAAGTCGACTTAAGTTGACTTAAGCAAAGTGTAGTGTGGATGCAGGGCAAATTAAGTCGACTTAAGCCAAGCTTAAGTCAACTTAATTTCCCAGTGTAGACGCAGCCTAATAACTTTGTTTACAAGATATTCATAGTATTTCAAATTCTATTCACAGTGTTTTCTCTGGGTATTTAAAAAAAAAAAAACTAAGAGAGTGTATGGTGCTTTCTCAGAAGTTGACTGAGAACTATTAACATCAGCTTGTCAGTGTTTTACATACAACATCTCTAAATTTTAACTGATAGATTCCAAGGCTGGAAAGGAGCATTATGACTGTGTAGTCTAACTTCCAGTATAATACAGGCCATAAACTTCCCTAGAATAATTTTTAAAATATATATTTTAGAGGAACATCCAGTCTTGATTTAAAAATTGCTAGTGATGGTTCCATAGGTTATTTACTCTCACTATTAAACAATTACACCCTATTTCCAGTTTGGAATTCCAATCTTCACCTTCTAACAATTGGAAAATGCTATACTTTTTGTAAGAGGATAATTTGACAACCAGCAAAATGCCTAACATTTTTAGTCCACTGCCAGTAATTGGAATATGAATTAATTTGCCCATTGCTATAAACAGCTAAGCTACTCAGTTGGTCTTTGCAGGAACTTTAGCATAACTAAGGCAAGACACAGGGGGGAAGTAACACAGCAACCATAAGAAGTGAACATGACCCTGTATGACAAGCTCTCTTTTGAAACTGCTTAGGTATGCAACTTTGAAAAATAGGAGGTTAGTTTTTGTGGAATTGTTAGTTTTTATGTGGAATTATAACTGCAAGATAAAAGGCTCAAAACTGCTTACTTAACATTTTTTAAGAGAAATGTTTTTGTAACACCGTTTTTGTTCAAAAATTGGTTTTGATTGGTTAGCTATGTAACCCTTTTTAAATATAAAAAGGGAATATATCTCTGGGTCAATAGGATTTTGCTGTGAACTCATCCTGAAGTCCTCACCGGCAGATGGAAGACTGGCCACTGGAAATCTGTTGTTAATCATTCAAAAACTTTAGAGTAACTATAGATTTGTGATAAGTTCCAGAGAGGTAGCCGTGTTAGTCTGTACATAGTAAAAACAACAAAAGCCCTGTGACACTCATAGACTCATAGGCTATGTCTACACTTACTAAAATTAGTTCGAATTAGCTTAATTCGAACTAGCATGGCCACACTGGAATGTTAGTTCAAACTAAGCAAGCACTTGCTTAGTTCTAATTAACGATCCCCATTCATTTCAATGGCCGGTTAATTCGAACTAAGAAATTAGTTCGAATTAACATGGCCACATTGGTTAAAACCCTGAGCATGTGGGCAAGCCACAACAGCCAGTCAAGAAAATATTATCTGTAATAACTCAGAACCCATCCCATCTAATGCCCCTTCCCAGGTCACTGGCATCTCTATCACCAGTAGTAAAAAATGGACAAATGCCAGACTAAGCCGTCCCATCATATCATCCCCTCCATAAATTTATCAAGCTCAGTTTTGAAGGCATCTATGGCTTTTGCCCCCACAACTCCCCTTGGTAGACAGTTCCAGAACTTTACTCCTCTGATGGTTAGAAACCTGCGTCTAATTTCAAGCCTAAATTTCCTGATGGACAGTTTGTACCCATTTGTTCTTGTATCCACATTGGCGCTGTATTCAAATAATTCCTCTCCCTCTCTGGTATTTATCCCTCTGATGTATTTCTAGATCATATCTCCCCTCAGCCTTCTTTTGGTTAAGCTAAACAAGCCAAGCTTTTTAAGTCGCCTCTCAGAGAGAAAGTTTTCCATTCATGAATCATCCTTGTAGCTCTTCTTTGCACCTGTTCCAATTTGACTTCATCTTTCTTAAACATGGGGACTCAGAACTGCATGCAATATCCCAGATGAGTTCTTACCAGCACCTTGTATAATGGTACTAACACTTCCCTATCTCTACTGGAAATACCCCTTCTGATACACCCCAGGACTGCATTACCTTTTTTCACAGCTGCATCGCATTGGTGACTCATAGTTATCCTGTGATCAACCACTACACCCAGCTCCTTCTCCTTCTCCTTCTCCTCCATCACTTCCAACTGATGCATCCCCAACTTATAAGAAAAATTCTTGTTGTTTGTCCCTAAATGCATGACCTTGCACTTCCCATTATTAAATTTCATCCTACTCCTAATACTCCAGTTTCAAGACTAACAAATTTCTTTGGGCATAAGCTTTCATGGGCTACAACTCACTTCATCAGATGCGTGATTAATTTGACTTGTGGTACTCTATAACCTATTGTGTTTGTATGTGCTTTAGACTAAATAAAAGTAGAAACTTTAGGTGAAAGCATGCCTCTGGGGTTGCTGGAAACTAAGACCTGGTCTACATTGCTGCACTGGGTTGACATAAGAAATTTACATTATTTAATTACATTAATTGGTATATCTCATGTCAATTATTTAAGTCTATGTTGCACAGCACTACAATGCTACATCGATGGGAGAGCATCTCCTACTAACACGGCATTTCATATTTCAAAGAGGTTGACTAACTGAGTCAACTAGAGAGTGCTCTCCCATCGACTGAGCAGGTTTACAGAGACTTGCTCAATCAATGATGCTGCATCAGTGCCTGTTGCTGCGGCAGTGCAGAGAAGCCCTAAGAAAGTAAAGTTAAAACACTTTTATTAGTGTTGTTTGTGCCAACCACCTATCAGACAGATGTACTGTGTCTCTGTTGATTTATTTACTTACACTGCCTCACAAAAAGGAAAGTTAGCAAGAATTTTGGTTCAGAAAACCCCAGATAACATTTTCTCTGCTAGGCTGAAGAGCCTGTTCTTAAATATTTACTCCCCATATGATTACACAGTTCCTGGCCTTTAACATAGTGTAAAGGAGCTAAAGAAGGGGGTGAGTATCTCACCTAGGAACTCAAATGTCCGTCCACTAGCACTCACTGTTTTGGTCATTGAAATGAAGCTTATTTATATAAAGGGATACTCATTTCTATTAAGAGAAATACACAAATGGCTTTATATGAACAAGTATTAATAAATAAATACATTTCCTGTGTAGCTAGATTCCTTCTAAATACAAATAAAATCCTGATCATTATTTGTTTGTATTATAGTAGCATCTGGAAATGTGAGGTTCTGTGGCCTACAGTGTGCAGAAGATCATTGTATTCGTTCCTTCTGACCTTAGAATCTATGGCTATGTCTACACTGGCAATTTAAGTCGACTTAAGAAAGCTTAAGTCGACTTAAATTAAGCCACGTCCACATGAGGCTTTCAGTGAGTCGACTTAAGAAATGTCTTAAGTCGATTTAAGGAAAGCTTAAGTTGTCTTTATAACTACCACTCATTAGGTTGACTTAACCCTTAAGTCAACTCCTTAAGTCGACTTAAGGATGGTATGGACATGGAGTAACCCTTAAATCGATTTTATTAAGTCGACTTAAGGGTGGTTAGGTCAACTTAACACAGTGGACTAAATTGACTTAAAGCTAAGTCAACTTAGTCCACTTTGTTACGTCAACTTTAATAAGGTCAACTTTAAGTTGACTTAACAAAGTTGACCTAACTTTTTGTAGTGTAGACATAGCCTATGAGTCTACTGAGATCTGGGCCCTATATGCAAGACACTGTTAAAACTGTTAATAAGAGACAATCTTTGTTCTTAAGAGTTCTCACAACCTAAACAGTGAAAGGATAGGAGAAAGAGACTGGGGATAATATATCCTTTCTTCTTCAAGTGACATCTCTGATCTTTTGCAATTGCAACAAAATTTAAAAAACTTTCACTTTCCTCTGGATATCAGTGCATCTGGCTTACCAATGTATCCAATGCAACTGACTTTCTTTATTTCTCTTTCTAGTTTCCCCATTTTGTAGATGCAGAATCAAGGCGCAGAAAGATTAAGTGACTTGCTCACTGAATGTCCATGGCAGAGCCAGGAAACTATCCCAGATCTCCCTAATTTCTCCAGGTTCTTAAGCTTAAGACCTTTCTGTTCTCACAAAATAACGCACTTCTGTCCTTACACCAGTTTAATGCCATCCAGTGATTTTTCAAGTAGAATGTGTAGGGCAACTCTCTTGTTCCTTTGCATTGTGGGAATAGCTCAAAAAGAAAATAAGTGGAATTTAAGAATCAGCCCCATAATATTTATCATGCCCAAGCTATATGTATGCTAATATTGTCACTATTTTATATGGGTGGTAACTGAGTCCCTCAAAGGTTAAGAAATGTTCCTGAGAGGCATGAAATATTTTCCCATTACCATCTATTACATATGCCTATATTTGAGTGGAATCAGAAGCCTCCTGAGTATATTACATGTTTTTGTTATGAATGTATTAGTGTCATCCCTTCTTGCCAGAGTCAACATTGTTTCAAGGATACCACCCCAGGAAAAAAGCATATAATTATTTTAAAAGATTATAGATGAAATCCTGATTATATCATGCAAAGAAAGCAGTGGATCATATGAAGCAGTTCTCCCAGAGATAAGTCTATCAGGTGCAACTCGTGCTACAGGAATCCTACTATTATTATTCAGGCTGACATGAGAAGCCAGCCAAATGGGCTGTGGGTTGCTTACTTATGCATATTTCCCCAAGAGACACATGATTATTCCCATACCTGACAGGTTGTAGTTGCTTTGGGTGAATGCATATATGCTTGCTGGATCTCTAGTTGCCTAAACTGCTTTTTCATATAGCCACTACCCTAGTGGGGTATTTGCTCAGCCTGAATCATTAGTCTTGACTCTCTGCATCTGTGTTCTTGACTGTATTAGCTGTAGACCATCTTTAACCCCATATGGCACATGGTAACCCTTAAAAAAATTACTATGTGCATTAGATAGATTAATAAGCACTTCCAGTGAGATATCTGAAACAATCATGGTATTTCCTATGGATAATGTAGAGAAGCACACGGGAAAGCTCAGGCACTGAAGTACGGAAGATATCTCATCTATTTATCTTAAGTAAAGATGGCAAGATTTTAAGTGTTGCCATAATACTGCTGATTTGTGCATGACATTTGTGACACTGTCCGGATTTAGGGAACCATTTATGATATTATTTTGTATTAATATTTTATAATTGTTATAATCCATAGGAACTGTGCCATGTTTGATGTCAATAGAAAGTTAATAATTTGTGGGGAATGATTATATAGTTTATGTGTAGGATTTGTATTCATATTAGAAGTTAGGAATATGATTGTTATATTTTAACTTGTGTAAGGCTGGGGAAACTCCCCAGACTGAATGTCTACCCAGCCATTGTCTCCTTAATGGCCCATTAAGGAAGCTCCCCAGTATAATGGGCCGAAGAAGAAAACCTGTGGAGCCACTAGGACTTGAACATGTGACTCAACTTCAATTTGATTGGAGAGAACTGCACACAGCATGGAGAAGGCCAGAGGTGATAAAAGGCAGCAGCCCCGACTCCATCTTGCTCTCAAGTCCCCAGTCTACAGCCAACACCCATCTCTGGAACTATTCCTCTGAGACTGAATAAAGGATTGAGGCCCACCCTGATGCTGGGTGTTTACCAGAGGAACAAGCCTGCAAACTCCAGAGGAACAAGCCTGCAAACTGCTTTTCATGAACTTTAAATCATTTGTATGTATGTGATTCACTTTGACCCTTTAACATCTCTCATATTTTGCTTCTTTTCTTCTTATATTAAACCTTTAGTTGTAGTTGCTAAAGGATTGGCTATCAGTGTGGTATTTTGGGTAAGATCCAAACCTATATTGTTCTGTGTGCTGTGGCTGGCCCTTTGGGGTCAGGAGAACCTATATCTTTAAGGGACCGTGCGGCTAGGTAGGAGCTGGAGTGCAATAAAGGGAGCTGTTTCTATTTTGGACAGACTTCTTGGTACCCGGTGTGGGGAGCCAGAAGCCTGGTTGTGACTGATAGGGAGACTGGTTTAAGTACCACCCATCAGTGTGTGGGGAGTTTGGCTCCCAGTTTTGCAGCTTGCCCTGATTTTTGCACGTCCAGGAGGGTATCCCAGGAGGCCCCGGTCACAACATTTGCTACTGTGTATCCTATTTCCTCTTTACACACTTGTGTAAATCTATATCTATACAGGAATTCCTTTCTGGGATTTCACACTCTTGCCATGTGGCAACTGAGTAAATGTGTGCACAATAAAGTATAGCTATCTCTAGGATGAACATGATTGTCAATCATTATGCTGGAGAAAAATAACCCAGTGGATTCTAGTTTATTATGACTTGTTTTCTTTTATTCTTCTGGGAACTTGAAAATTTCCTGCCTCTGTACTACTTTGTTTTTAGGGTAATTACAACATCTGTATAATATTTTTCTTCTTAAATTACTGATCCATACTCTCAGCCTTTACTCCATTTTAATGCAATTTTTGTCATGGCATATTTTGTAGTCAGATATCTCTAAAATATTTTTTTCACTCATTTTTTCTCAAGAAGATGGAACATGGACATCTTGTATATATGAGCGCAGAGGTTTCTCTAAAAGCATTAGACATCTGCCTGCTTCCACAATGAATATGCAGGGGCCCATTCACTCTGATAATGAGCCCCCTGTTTGTAATATAGTGACATAAACACAGTCAGAGGAAAAGCCAGCTTTTTCACTCTGGTGTCCTGCAATAAGTGCTTATCAGTACAGTGAAAGGAACTACTTCAACCAAAATCAAAGACCTACAACTATTGGTCTATTTCTTTAGCTGCAATGAGAAAAGAAGTTTGGGTGGATAGTGCTTGTTACAGTTCTTATCTTCTTTCTTCCCCATAGATCACCTAACATAGGCCGATAACATTTTGAAACAAGGAAAAGAAATATGAGAACTTGAAGTGTTTCCTCTTGGAAGAGCTAAAAGCTAGAGGTGATTGGCAATTTTTGATACTTTTTTTTAAATGGAAAATGCCAGTTTCTCAAAACTAAAATCATCTGCAGAATAGAGTCAGTCTCGATGAACTTTTCATTTTGAAAAACAATGGAGAAAGTTTCAAAATTGTCAAAATGTTCAATATGCACAATTTTAAATGAAAAAATAAACTATTGAAAGGGTCAAATTTTTTTTTTGTTTGGAAATTTAAGCTGATTATATTAAAATATTTAAAAATACAAATAAACATTTTGAAAGCATCACAACTAAATGTTTCAGTTGATCAAAAATGGCAACAAAAAAAATCATTTGTCAGTTTTGTCTGATTTAGGATGGGAGAAAAAAATGAAATCTTGAAAACTTTCCTGGGATGTAAAAATGGTTTCACATCTAACTCTGCTATAGCCTCAAAAGATTGTTACTTCTTATGAGAACCACCATTTTCTATACAAAAGGATTTAAATGAGTAGAAGCAAATATAAAAGAACTATGGGCATACATATGCCATTGATTCCCCCATGCATTAACATGGATAACCAAAGAAGGCTTTTTAAAGGGACTTTAAACTATGATCTGAAGACTGGGAAAGAGTCCCAGTGGTCACTGGATCTCAAACTCTACCCATATCTTAGAGCTATGGTATCATTAAAATTAGTTGGTGAGAGTAGACTTACGCAATATTACTAACACATTTTTTCTTGATGATTTATCTAACAATGCTATATTGGCTGATGGCATAAAGGGGAAAAACTAAAGGCACCACAGAGTGTGGCTCCTACAACCGGTGAAGTGTTAAGGAATTATCCTGATGAAACTCCTGCATCACTCCTCTAATGGGCTGCATCTACACTGGTAAATTAAGTCGACTTAAGCTTGCTTAAGTCGACTTAATTTACTCTGCGTCTACACTACAGTTTCCTTAAGTCGACTTAAGCAACTTGCTTAAGTCGACTTAAGGAAAATAAAGTCGACTTAATGAAAATTAAGTCGACTTCATAAAACTTGCTTTTGAGTAGACCTAAGGCTTAAGTCGACTCCCTAGAGTTGACTTAAGCCAGTGTAGCTGTGTGGTAGCCCTAAGTCGACTTAGGGCTACCCCAGGACTACACCAATGCCCTCCCTGCAGGGGGGGGGCACCGGGGGAACCTGGCATGCCCGCCCCACCTGGCAGGACAGAGCCCTGCCCACCCTGCCCCTATGCCCTGCCAGGGTCCCTGTCCCCCTTTGCCCCATTGTACCTAGGTACAATGGGGCAAAGGCTGAGTCCCCTGGCATTGAGCAAGGGGCCCCCTGTGCCCCCGTGGACCTGCCCTAGGTCCCCTAGCCCAACAAAGTTGACCTAGAGCATCCAGTGTGGACGCTCTAGGTCAACTTTTTAAGTTCCCCTTTAAGTCGACTTTATTTTTAGGTGGGGACACACTAAGTCGACTTAACTAAGTTGACTTAAATTCGACTTAGTTAAGTCGACTTAGTTAAAGATGACTTAAACTTACAAGTGGAGACATAGCCATGATGGGTAGCTACTCATTTTTTGCTTTTCTATTTGCATTTATGTGCAAAATATGTTAGATTTGTTATCTTGACTTTGATCACCAATAACATCATCTACCTATAGGTTGTTCACTGTGTTTGTCCAGAACACTATATCATAATGTATTCTTTTCACTCCCATGTGTTGATCCTGCCAGATCTCAAATCACACTAAAAAGGCCCAATTCTTTTTCTACCCACATTTCTTACTTTTCCTTGTCATTAATGCCCAAAAGAGAGCATTGTCCAGCTCCAACCTCCTTGGATCACTTTCTCATTTTACATCAGCTTAGGTAGTGAGAATTTAGAGTATTTTACTGCCATATTATACTAGCAGCTTGGTGGGCAAACTTATTAGTCAACTGAGCCAAATATCAACAAAACAGCGATTGAAATTTCTTTTGAGAGCCAAATTTTTTAAACTTAAAATATATAGGAAGGTACATTGTTATTAACTTAATAAGGGTATTCCTAACCATCTCAACATACCTTTCTCAATTCTCGACACTACATCTTCTTTCACTCCACAACGTTTCCCGTATTTGTGTAAAAGACGAAGAGAAAAAGAAAAAAAAAGGCAGGGAAGAGGCAGGGAAGAGAAAAGAAGAGAAGAGAAGAGAAAAAGGCAGGCAGGCAGGACAAGAGAAAAAGGCAGGCAGGCAGGCAGGCAGGCAGGCAGGACAAGAGAAGAGAAGAGAAGAGAAGAGAAGAGAAGAGAAGAGAAGAGAAGAAGGCAGGTAGGCAGACAAGAGAAGAGAAGAGAAAAAAGAGAAGAGAAGAAAAAAAGGCAGGCAGGCAGGCAGGTAGAGAAGAGAAAAAGGCAGACAAGAGAAGAGAAAAAGGCAGGCAGGCAGACAAGAGAAGAGAAGAAGGCAGGCAGGCAGACAAGAGGAGAGAGAAGAGAGAAGAGAGAAGGAAGGGAAAGGCAAAGAAGGAAAAAAGAGAGAAGGAAGGGAAAGGCAAAGAAGGAAGGGAGAGAAAGGGAGAGAAAGAAGGAAGGAAGAGAAAGAAGGAAGAAAAAGAAGGAAGGAAGAGAAAGAAGGAAGAAAGGGGAAGGAAAAAAGAGAAGGAAGAGAAAGGAAAGAAGGAAGCAAAGAAAGAGAGAAAGAAGGAAAGAAGAGAAAACAGGAAGAGAAAGAAGGAGGAAGGAAGAGGAAAGAAAGAAAAAAGAAGGAAAGAAAAAGGAAGACAAAGAAGGGAAAAAGAGAAAGAAGGAAGAGAAAGAGAGGAAGAAAAAAAAGAAGGAAGGCAAAGAGAAAGAAGGAAAGAAAAGGGAAAGCAAAGGAGAGAAAGAAGGAAAGAAAAAGGAAGGGAGAAAGAAAAAAGAGAGAAGGAAGGAAGGGAAAGGGAGAGAAAGAAGGAAGGAAGAGAAAGAAAGAAAAAAGAAGGAAGAGAAAGAAGAAAGAGGAAGGAAAAGAGAAGGAAGAGAAAGGAAGGAAGCAAAGAAAGAGAGAAAGAAGGAAAGAAAGAGAGAAAGAAAAAAGAGAAGGAAGAGAGAAAGAAAAAAGAGAAGGATCGGGGGCCGCACGGAGTGCTGTGGCCAGCACACAGCAGACTGGCCAGATCAGGGCATGCTGCTGTCGGCCACCGCGCTCCCCCCCGCCCCAGCCCCCAAACCAGTCAGTCTGCCGCGTGCTGGGCTGGCCCCTGCGATGCGCCACCGCCGCTGATCGGGGTGGGCTGCCGGCGAGCGTGCTGAGCTTTCTGCAGCGTGGCCGG
>ML685766.1:11825860-11838402 GCA_007922175.1 Pelusios castaneus
TCAGGGCAGGAGATTTAAAAACTCCCCAGCCCGGCTGGCGGCCGCTGCTCACAGCTGAGCAGCAGCCTGCCTGCAGGGCGGGGTAGGACAGAGAGGAACATGCCTTCCGCGGCTAGAGTCCTCTGGGTTCCTGGGCCCCAGAATAGATCCGGGGCTCAGGCTTTTCTACCAGGGGCCGGCGCCCCTGAAGAGCCAAATTCAAAGGGCTAAAGAGCCGCTTGTGGCTCGCGAGCCGCGGTTTGCCGACCTATATACTGGCTATTCACAAGCACAATGAAGGTCATGGTCTGTCCTAAATCCATCAGTCTGACACATGACACAAGTAGAACAAATAACCTGTATGCTCAGAATAGCTGACATTTTACTACATACAAATCTAAAAAGAAAGCATAGGAAGGATCTAAGAACACCCATTTTTGTCCTTCTGCAATTGAATTGTAGCTTCTCAGTCTATTCAAGCTCTAGTAAAATGCCTGTTGAATTAACAATGCCTCATGATATTTTCCTCCTAAATCTAAATATTTTTATTGTTACTTTTTAACAGATTCACTGTTGTTTTTTTATAGCTACACTAAATTTGAAATGAAAATAGATTTCATTATTTATTCATGGGATTTGATTCAGCCTGATTGTTACATTATTTCTGGTGTTGACAGATCTTGGTGAATAGTGTGTGAAGGCTAGAGGGCATTTATTTGACCATGAAATGGCATAAATAATAGACGGATGTTGTTTTGTCTTGAAATTGGAGGTTTTGCAGCTTTTTAAAATGAGAACATAAAATAACAAAGGTACAAAATGAGGCTTGGAATTTTACTCTCTCTCTGTGAACCTCATCACCTGCCATGCATTAAAGCCACCTGTAGTGTATAAATATTCAATCTTACAGGAATTATTTGATACTATTTGTCAAGAGTCATAAAATAACAAAAGAAGCATTCCTTTCAGTTCCATCACTTAGCTAAAAGAACAGTATCTTTAGAGAGAAAAAGAGCCTGACGTATGAATGCAAAAATACATTAGTAAATAAGTTTAAAAGTTTGAGAAAATATCAGTGAATACTTTGACCTTTATTTGCTAGAGCAAAAACAAATTGCTTTCAATCAGACTCCATTATGAATCAATCGTACATATAAACCAGTTGTTGTTGTTGTTTATTATTATTAAAATGGATCAAGGGACAGTATTTATAAAACTCAGGAACTAAATTAAAAAATTTGGACTCCAGACAAATATCCTATTGTTCAGTATTGCCACTACATGTATAAAGAATTCTCCTGGTCTGAATGAAGAACAAAGTCAATGATCAGTGACATTAGGAATACATGACACTGCTAGCAATTTTACCTATACATTGAAGAAACCAGCAGGATATCAGTTTGTAATGAGTTCTTTGGTACCATAAACAGACATAAAGGCTGCAATAATAGAGTCAATTATTATCTATATTATAGAATATGAATGAAATAAACAATACATCATTTAAAGAAAATCTGTTTGGTTGAAACATTAGGCAGCATTCTCAAGACACACACACACACTGATTCCAAACTTTTCAGAATTACAGTTTCATGAAAAATTTAGAAATTTTGAATTTTGTTCTAATTTGGAATGAAACCAAACTTTGAAATGTTTAGATTTCCTATGTAATGGACATTTTGATTTCTGTTAGTATAAGCTGCCTTACTCATCTAGTGGAAGCTGGCAGAAACCCATCCATGAACTGAGCCCCAGGAATATATAGTAAGAGGATCACTGAGATACCAGACCAGGTCATTGGGTTATCTATTCCAATAACCTGCCTGCAGCAGAAGCCTCTAATACTAAATAGTATAATCAATAAGGGAAATCCCAATGTGTTACCAACTTGCATCTCTCTCTAGATAGATAGATAGATAGATAGATAGATAGTTATTAACAGAGTATCATCCATTTTTTCCCTATTGCTTGTGAAAGATTCTTAAATGACAACTGGAGTATGAAATCTTTTATTTATCCAAATAGTTGCAGCATTGGTCACAACAGTGGAATCTTACACACATCGTCCATGCTCTGTGTTTCATGGTTGCCCACCAGGGATCAGCTATAGACAATATTATGGATTTACAGTCTTTCAGGCTTATTCAGTCTTTGGTCTCTCTCTAGAATCTGCCAATGAGAGTGGCTATTACTATGGGTTGTAACGGTGATTTTTTTCCTTTATAGGCTGCAATACAATAAGCAGGAAGATTGCCTACACCCATTTTGTCAACTTTGATACCCCAGAAGGGATCATGTATAGTGACCCGGCCAGAGGGTCAACTCATAAAGGGTGCAACTACACTTGTAAATTAAGTCAACTTAAGCTTGCTTAAGTCGACTTAATTTACCCTGCGTCTACACTACAGTTTCCTTAAGTCGACTTAAGCAAGTTGCTTAAGTGGATTTAAGGAAAATAAAGTCGACTTAATGAAAATTAAGTAGACTTTATTAAACCTCATTTTAATTTGACTTTAGGCTTAAGTCGACTTTTTCAAGTCACTTTAATCCAGTGTAGATCTGGAGTAGCCCTAAATTGACTTAGGGCTACTCCAGGACTACACCACTGCCCTCTCTGCTGGGGGGGGCACATGGGGAGCCTGGCATGCCCCCCCCACAGGGCAGGGCAGAGCCCTGCCCACCCTGCCCCTATGCCCTGCCAGGGTCCCTGTCCCCCTTTGCCCCTCTGTACACATATACAATGGGGCAAAGGCTGAGCCCACTGGCAATGGGCAAGGGTTGCCCACCCTACCCCCGTGGACTAGCCCTAGGTACCCCTAGCCCCTAGAAGTCGACCTAGGCATCCAGTGTGGACGCTCTAGGTCGACTTTGTAAGTTCCCCCTAAGTCGACTTTAAATTTAAGTGTAGACATGTTAAGTCGACTTAGCTAAAGTCGACCTAAATTTACAAGTGTAGACATAGCCAAAGAGTTGGGCTGCAGTTCCTGGAGTTAGAGGGGTCCACAGGGTGAGAGGACAGCCAGCGGGATATGCCACCAGTGGTGAGTGAAGCCTATGACAGTATTCAAGATTTTTGCCATTAATAAAATAATCCTGAGATTGGTTATTTGTAGTGTCTCTGATTGTTGCTTACAAGTGTTCTCAGGGCACAGGGAGGCTTTAAAGATCACACCAAATGAAAACGGCAGGAGGAAAAATCACATTACTCTCCATGGTAATATTTCCATCTGGCCATATACAGAAATACACCATTTATGCATTTATAAATATGAATTTACATAGTGTTGAAAGCTTTTTTTTTTTTCACAACAAGAAGAGAGACACTTCTAAGAAAAATACAAACCAATATTTCCAAGATTGATGGCAAAAATCTAAACCCTAAAACCAACCATTTCTATTGCCTTCAATCATGAAGTAACTTAGTAGAATATAATTCTGTCTTTTCATATAGTGAGACCTTAAGACTGTTAATTCAGGCATATGCTTTTACTGAGTAATATATATGTTTATGGTATCTACAGGTCAAATGTATTCAGAAAAAGTTTTTAACCATTGTGACATTATCTGGAGTGGTTCACGATTGTAAGTGCCAACATCAGGGCAGATTGTCAAAATAGACAGACACCTCAAATGTGTTTATGTTCTATAATTATATTTCACCAACCCAGTAACAAATGTGAATTCCTGAAGCACTATCTCAGTCTTACCATGGACAGTCCCCATGGGCACTCTAGTCTATCTTGTGACCCATGCAAGAAGGACTTTGTGATTTTTGGTTGCTATACATCAAAGACCACAGAAGATTAAGGTTGCTTACAATTCCAAGCAACCAGCCACTTTCCCCGGGTCAATTATACCTCAGATCTCACTCCAAAGACAACATCTGTAGCCATTCCTATAGTAAACTCACTAAGGATTTTTTAACTATGAAAGAAATAATACTATTATTTACAAGTTAAAGCAGACAAACACATATACACAAACAAGTTCCAAAAGGTGACAGAGTTGTAGCAATCTGTCAACACTGATTTTTCTTTTTAAGGGCTAATTCAGGTTGACCGTGAGGATCCCTGCTTCTGTTTTGTAGCTCTAGCACTGTGAGAATCCAAACCGCAAAAGAGAGGGAGATGAAAAACTTTCTTGTCAGTTATTTTTATTTCCTTTTTCCAGAATTCAAGATGATAGGACAAGCCCTTTCACACATAACCTATTCATGGGTATGTGGGGCAATTAGCAAAGTCTTCACATGTACTGTCCCATAATGGCTTATTTACTTTTGATAAAACTTGTTGATGGTTAGAAGACAATCCCTCCTATTGGGATCATGGTTTCAGAGCAAACATTGTATAGTCATAAAGAAAAATCTTAAATATTATCTTATAGCTTGTGATTAAAATATTATAAGTGAGATTAATGCATGCAGCAATTTACCCTCATTTCATAAAATCAGGACACTAAACAGATTGTTAATGCAATACCCATCTTCACCATACTAGCACATAGGTGGGCTGTGCTGGTTTCCAGAAATGAATTTGCTTGGCTGAGGCCAAATCCTTGGAAAGCGTTGGCACCTGGTTTACCAGCATCACAGTCATCATCTTTGCTTACCTAATCAAATGCAACTCAGAAAAGCTACATGACAGTAATTCATGCAACAGGTTAACTTCAGCAGCAATTCATGTTTAATTTCTATCACTAACAATCCTAATATTGTTAAGAAGGCTATTAAATTAACAGATTCCTGTGACAGTGTTTCATTTTTCATTATAAAAGGAAGGAAAGCAGCAAAGACTACAGAATTTTCATCAGCTAATGCTTTGTAGTGAATCCATTAGGAAACCACTGGTATCTAATTGTTTAATCAAAATCAAGGCCTAAGAGTGACGTGGCTCTAATGGGATTAAAGTAGATTGTAGTGCACTACCTCCACTCTCTGATCCAGTTTGCAGATAGTAATGTCCTTGCAGGTCATCTCAGCTAATTTAACTAGACTCCAAAGAAAAGAAGAAAAAGAAAAAATTTGGTTGATTAAATGGGCAACAGAACATACACTAGTTTATTTACATCTTTAAAAGATAAAGGTGACGTTTGGTGCAGTTGAATAAATATACAATTAACCACAAGCTATTAAAGCTATATAACTCATTAAATCCCTTTAACACAGAGCTGCTAGCAGAACTGATGATGGTTGCATACAGATGATGGATACATTTTGTTAAATTAACAGGACAAAAAGTGATTAAAAAAAAAGGATCAAGAGAACATTTTCCTACCTCATTCTGAATGCATGGAGCCACTGCTGCTCATCCCAGAACAATCTGGTCCCACCATTCTATGATCAGAATCTGAACCCCAAAGCAAATTTTCACCCAATGAATGTTAATCTCTAGTACTCTATTAATTGGCTACTTCATGGAATACAGGTGTTTGATTAGTCAGTGGACTTCTGAACTTGCTATCTCTAGATACTGCTAGAAAACTAGTTGTATCCTTGCCACCCAAGATGCCTTGCCATTACTTTTCAAAAACTTCGATGCTGAACATGCAGTGATGAGCATACATGAGGTACTCCATTTTCAGAAAAGAAGTTCTAAATGGTGTTAAATTTTATTAATGTATTGATGTTTCCCTGGAAATTATACACGTTTGTCCTCTTTTTCCATAATTTCCTGGTTTCCCAGATGTCCTCAAAATCTCTTATGAGTCACTGCTTTACGGAGGTAGGTTGGGAACTATGGGATAGGAGTCCACATGGCAGTATAGGACAGTGCAAGTGTGTACACACTGTCTGCTGTGCACACTGTACCATTGTGATTGTAATAATGCACTTTCATCGCATGAGGACCTGCATCCTTGTAATAAAGTACTATAGTACTCTGGAATAATTATTCAAAACACCACCACTTACCATACTAATACTGCAATTTTGGGGGCAATTACTGTAGAATGCTGTAGCACTGATTATAAGGGGAACAAACTGGAGGTCTGAACTGTAAACCTAGGCATGTGGCTTTAGCTTTTCATGCCTCATTTTCCTTGTCTGAAAAATAGGGGGTAATATCTTTCTACGTTATAGTGGTATTGTGAGGTTTAATCAAGTAATGTTTGTGAAAATTATTATTGGAAGTCACATAAGAGCAGAAATGGAAATAAAACTCAGAACCTTCACCTGTTTTTCCAATGCTCTGCCCCTTAGGACAAGTGTCCTCTGCTACAATCTTCTTTTGCAAAATTCAGTTTTCTAGTATTTCACTGAGTGGTTGTCTGTCAGGATTTAGCCTGAAGTGGGAGCCCTGTGGAGCCTCTTTTGGCCCTATTCCAGCAATCTCACCGTATCAACCCCATACTAGGAATGGGAACTGGCCTAGGAACGGGAACTAGCTCTAAGGTTGGCTGATCTCCCCTTAGGGGGTTAGCTCTACCATGGGCAAATTAGCAGAGGGCAGGGAGTTTTTTGCCTTCCTTGAATCACCTTCCAGCTACAGTAGGTTAAGGACAAATGTTCCTGGTACATGACTCAGGTACTTGAGTTGAGTTACTAATTTGTTGCAACTTGCAGATGATTTCCAGTGAAACTAAAAGGATAATATGAACAGATCCCAGAGATAAAAGACCTGATATTTGGTGATAGGCCAAGGTCAGACCAATTGGGCTAAGGTCCCCACCTTTCTTCACCCTCTGTACTCCTCACAGGTTGCTAGGACTTAGAACAAACTGAGTTCTGAGAGTACATAAAGGAGTGCCTATCTCAAATTATGACTAATATGGTCAGGAGGCCTGTAATCTTCTCCTGGGAACCAGGCAGATATAACCCTTCACCTTTTGGATTTGGAAAGCTTCATGCAACATTTTATACAGTACTTCAGAATAATTCATTGCACCAGATTTGAAAAGCCCCATTACTAAGAACTAAAATAGGGATATTATTAACTATATTCATACTTTACATACAGAGAGACGTGGTGCCCCATGCTTTCAGTCTGTCATCTCTAGTCATTAATGGCCTCATTATTTATTTTATGTTTCTTTTAATGGACAAAAGCAATATTCTTAAGTATACTTGTCCAATAATACAGTTGACTTCCCTGCCAATAAATATGGGGAACATTTTCAGTAATCCATGTTCTTTTATTAGACAAACAATAACAAAAATTATATGCAAGGGTTTTTATCATTGTTACATTGCTACTTCTGTTGAACTGGACAGTGATACAGGTAAAATTCTTTCAAAGAACTTGGCTGCCCCCCAAAAACTAAAAATCCTCCTCTCTGTCCTCTTCCCACAATCTGATAGTGAATTGACTTTCAAATATATTGCTTTGTAAAAAAATGAAGATATACCTATAACTTTGTATAAAAGTGCAGCTATACCTTTGTACAAAAGTGCTTCGTATAAAAATGCAGATATACATATAATTCAGGCAGATGCAGGAATCTATTGCATGTTCTTTTTATTTTTAAAAAATGAACCACCTCTTTCCTGGTCAGTGCACTAGTATGGGTGTCTATATCAAGCACATGGAAATGTTATGCAAGATAGTAAAGATTTCAAAAGATAAAACAGAGCAACAAGGCTCTGCCTTTTTTCCAGAGACAGTGGGACATAGAATAAGCATTAGTAATCATTCTGCTCAAAACAGGATGATATAGATGGCATAAGATCTGAGAAAAATCCTGGATTATCAGACTAATATCCAGAATCATTGAGTTGGGAATGGGGATACATATGATATAGCAAAATAAGAGCACTCTTGAAAGTACTCGTATTCATGTAAACAATTATAAAACATTAAATTTATACATTTTTATTTCAAACTGTCCAAACTGCAGCTTGTCATTATTCTATCTAGATGAACAAACACTGAAATCAGTAACAATACGTACCGATTATCAATGATCGGTCACAAACATTATTAACATAAAGGAGATTCACTTTCACCATCTATCCCTCTTTCTTTAGCTCCCATCCCACTGTTCTCAAAACCACAGTGAAAAACTGTGTCTTGAAGAATGTCCTGAAGCCTGAAAGATTCAGATTTCAAAGTCATTACCTCCTTACATTAATTTATTAATTATCATTATCACTGTGTTATCACAGCACCTTGAGGCACCATTCAAGATCAAGGCCTTCTTGTCTTAGATTGATCATATAGTAAAAATTAGTCTCTATTCTACAAACTTACAGTCTAAACAAAGAAGGGAAGGAGCATCACAGACAGAGAGGCGCAAAGAGCCGTGCTCAAGGCCACGCAGTAGGTCTCTACAGAGACAAGATTAGAACCCAATTCCTCTGTCTTATCTACTAGACCACTCTGCCAGCAGTCCTTTCTTGTTTAAAAACTGCTACTGTCATTGTAAATTGGTGCTTCTCACTTCCATATAACTATATGAAGGAAGATACACTCTCTTAGACAGCCATGTTGCATTGTGCTAAAGGCTTCAGAGGTTAAAACCAGCACTTTGTGAGGCATCTGGAAACAAACTAAAACCAGAGAAGTGGTGCATTATATTCCCTGAAAATATACCACCAAGCAACCATTTCATACTAGTTGAAGTTTTCATATGGTCTTCAATGTAACCTGAAGTAGAGCAATACCAAATATCATAATGCCAACATCACAGATAGAAATTGCCACAGCATTTGCCATCTCTCTTCCCCTGCTCTCTGCTCACTATTTCTTGGGCCCCTTTTAATTGTTTTGTTTTCAACTAACCCACCTTTGGCTGCTCTCAGCACAAAGATATTTTTTCACTTTGGAAAGAACATATTCAACATGAAGGGTAGTTCAGTTATGGAATCGCCCTTCCTCTAGCCCTCACTAAGCAAGGCAAGAAAGTAAGCGTGGAGAATGGAAGGGCTAGAGTCATCCAAACTATTTATTTAGGTTGGTATAATATGATTTTCATTAGGAAAGATCCTGAGCTGGTGTTCCATTCACGTCAATGGAGCATTGCCAGTTTAGACTAGCTGAGGATCCACACCATACACTTATTATTTATTATTTGTATTCATTCTCATTAATATGCTCTACTCACATGAGTGAAATGAAAAACCAGAATAACAACACACAATATTTTTTCTTCATGTTTTGGTGTTTCTAATTCAGACAACAATATTCAGTATCTTTCATTGTAAAGTTTGTAGATAAATCTCCACAGCTACGATGATGAATATCCATTATGTCAGGATTCATGGATCCTACCTGTGTCTATTGCAACAAGTGGCATCCTCAGCCTGTGCACTAAATGAGCCATTAACAGCTACATGGGTGAAAAAAAGCCAATCATTATGATCTTGAATGAACTCCTATAGAAAAATGATAAAAGACAAAAAATGCTCTATCACCTGTGGGAGAACGCTTCTCACAAAATGATCATTCCATATCTCATCTTTCTGTGTCCATCCTCAAAGGAAACCTACACAGCACCTTCAAAAGACAAGACTAGAAACTTGAATTCATAGCTTTGTTAGATACTAAAAATCATGGATTTATGAACACACTGTATTTATGGCTTATTTCAACAATCTTAATCCACTAATGCACTTTTTTTTTTTTTGGTCCTATGATGGCAGGGGTGCTAACTAGCCACTTTACCTGAATGGTCCCTTTCAATGGCCGCGCCTACACTGGTAAATTAAGTCGACTTAAGCTTGCTTAAGTCGACTTAATTTACCCTGCGTCTACACTACACTTTCCTTAAGTCGACTTAAGCAAAGTTGCTTAAGTGGACTTAAGGAAAATAAAGTCGACTTAATGAAAATTAAGTTGACTTTATAAAACCATCTTCTTAGTAGACCTGCCCTAGATTCCCCAAGCCCCACAAAGTTGACCTAGGCGTCCAGTGTGGATGGTCTAGGTTGACTTGTAAGTTCCCCTGTAAGTAGACTTAAATTTTCAGTGTGGACACACTAAGTCGACTTAACTAAGTCTACTTAAAGTCGACTTAGTTAAGTCGACTTAGTTAAAGTCGACTTAAATACGCAAGTGTTGACATAGCCACTGTGTGTTAATTACTCATGCTAAACATTCTATTCCACCTTCTATTTAGTAGTGCCTCTGAGTACCTTTCCCAGCCCTGAAGAAGAGCTCTGTATGAGCTTATTTCTTTTCACCAGTAGAAGTTTGTCTGATAAATCAGTGGTTTTCAAACCATGGGTAGGGACCCAGTACTGGGTCGCAAACCCTCAGTTACTGGTTCACAGCACCCCCTGCTGCCGCCGCCAAAAGACTGGAATGCATCGCTAAAAGATATAATTGTTGGGTTCCAGGCATAAATGATTTTATTTTCAACAGGGTCCCAAGAAAAAGTTTGAAAACCACTGTGATAAATGATATTACCTCACCTATCTTATCTTTCTAATAGTCTTATAAGGCATAGAACTCTGAACTTTGGAATCTACCTTAGAGTGGATACTTTGACCGTATCTTTCTTAAGAATCCGTGTACTATTAAGAACATAAGAATGGCCACCCTGATTCAGATCAATGGTTTATCTAGCCCAGTAAGCTGTCTTCCAACAATAGCAATGCCAGGTGCTTCACTGTTACTTTATGGACTTGTGAAGACCATCCTTAACATTCAACCTTCCTGCTACCATGTTCAAGGTTTACAGAACTCTGTTCCTAGCCTTTTGTTTCACTTTTTTCCTTTTAACTTACTTGTGTTTTCCTTGTCATCCTTATTTCTCTTAATAGTCTCTTACATGGATGATAGAGTTCTGCTTCAAAGCATATCACTTACTGTGTTGGTTCCAGTAACACTCAATCACAGTCTTTTCACATGTCACCATTGCTCTAATCTTTATAGGAGCCTCAAGTCCATGCCGAGCACATTGAGTACAGAAAATATCAGCCCTTTGAACTCTGGGATGGCAGATTCAAATACCAGGCCTTATTGCAGTATCTTCACCAGTATTTCAGCTTATACTTAGTGTTGATGTTAAAATGCAGTAAATTACCAATCCATAGCTGTGATATACTTCTGGTCATCTGTAGTAGTGGTCCAAAATCATGTGGCAAAATAAATAAATAAATAAACCAAAATTAAAAAATGAATAAATAAAAAGAGCTATACCACTGGTGTTATTATATGCTATGACATTCAATTTGTGTATGACCTGTTTTATGTCTGTTCCATTTTACCTGCGTAGTCACCACACTAGAGTGTTTTACTCCAAATTTCTTCAGTCACTTCAGGATACATCGAGTAGTAATGGCACTATATAAAGCTTCATTGTAGTCTGCTCTTCTTTAGCAGAACATTGCTCCATTGATATTCAAGAGGTTCAGTGGCACTTCAGCCTTCAGACTTTGTAGGACTTTAAAAATTTATTTTCACACATTGCCCCATCAGTAACAACAACAACAAAAATCCACAAAGAAAATGCAGTCCTCAGATTTATGACATTCAGACAAAAGAGGGAAAAGTAAAATGGTCAGGAAAAGATAACAGAAAATAGAGCTGTTTACTGGAAAACATGGAAATGCCCAGAGCAATGTGAAGGACAACAATTCCAGAAGAGTAGGAGATGGGCAATTTGAGCAGGATCACAAAACCAAAGCAACTCACACAGCTTCTACTCTTAACAGGGTATTTGTGTGATAATATGTAGGAGAAAACTGTTGAAGTGTAAAATATAACCTCTGCACCAGCAGCTATTCTTCACATCAGGCATCCTGCAAGTTCACAGGCTTTATCTTCCTCACAGTATTTTTCTTGGTCATTTTTTTCCCTTTGGATTCAGTTCACTTATTTTATTATTTCTCATAAGCTTTTGTCTTTCACTCTAGTGTGTTGCTACATGAAGTCAGAGAGCAGCAATTTTCAAACCGAACTGCAATCTTTTCCCTCTTGAGGATTCCAAATGCCTACTGATGGCAGCAGAATAATTTCTTAGGGAATATTTTGAACTGTTTAATGAGAGCAAAGAATGGGCTGCTGTTCATTAACTTTCAGATTCTTCATTTGCAAGAAAAGAACACAAATCATTTAAAGAAGACAGGATGGGAGAAAAGTAGAAGACACTTAGACTCACAAAATTTCTTCTAAATGACTATGCAAATTACTAAAAAAGGAAGACCCACTCCTCCCCCAATATGCATTTAAATTAATCTGCTGAAGAATAGATGTTCAACCCAGAAAACTTTGACTTGCCTGAGTATTTGTTAGAAATGCCAGAAACAGAGTTGTTTTCAAGAATGAATAAAGTTCTATTCAACAGATTACACACAATTCCTCTAATGAAGAATGTAAATATCCATTTAAGTCCTTAAAAGTGCAAAGACCATGGTTTTATATATGAAAATCGATCATGTAGAATCAGGCAAAAGGTATAGGCAATGCCTTAGAGTGGAAAAACAGCAGGCAATGGAGAAAAGGTAGGAAAGGAAACTGAGGATAAAACTTTCCAACAGAAATGAGTTTTCCACACTTAAAAATAGATTTAAAATCTCCTATTTATTATTTTACCAGTAAACCCCCGATTCTCTAAAGAATTGCAAATTGAAAAATGGTAATCACCGCTGGGTGGGAGGGAGGGCGGGCAGCCGTGCGCTCCCGGGG
>ML685766.1:11838802-11871339 GCA_007922175.1 Pelusios castaneus
CCCTGCAAAATATTTCAATTCTGATGAAGTTGTGAATTCCAATGTAAAATACATACTGCTGATTTTTTTCCCCAACCATCTCTAATCTTAACAGACGTAGACTAGACCTGGTTTGACAAACAAAAAGTTGTTTTTTTTTCCAGAATATCCCCTGTCAAGTTTCTTTGTACAGTTCAAATGTAAATGGTTCTGTGTTGAAATCTCTCTTGCTAGTTGTGCTTTTAGAAGTAAAATGTTTGATTACACCATACAAATATTTTTTCTTATTAAATTCTTTAGAGAAATGAAATTTCTTTTCATCACTATCTCATTCCATGAATTGCTTCACAAGACAGACTTTGCAGGGACTGTTTTTCTTTATTTTACTCAAGGCTGAAAACATGGAATGTGTTTTCTGAGTAACTTCAATGGCAAATTCAGTAGAATGAGAGGATTGAAAGACATCATTTAATGAATTCTATTCTCCCAACGAACCCAAAATAAATAATATATTGCACTCATTTCCAGGGAGTAAAGGGAGTCATTTTTCTCTAACTCCTTTTGAGATTAAAATGGATCTGTATGTATATTCTCTTACTCCACCTTAGTAATGAGCATGAGCCTCAAAAGGGCTTAAAAGTTTGCTCATTTACAATACTCCTTGAAAAGTGTGGGTGCTTTCCAAACCTCGTGCAAACTATACATTCTTTGAGACCCTCCTGACACCTCTGCTCTTTGAGATTACTGGGTTGCTTGGCTCAGAAAGTCTGACAACTGCTCTTCAGAGATATTTATATCCAGTGCTTTTTTTGTGATGGTACACCCTGGTACAGAGTATCAGCACTGTTTTTTCACAGCTATGTGGCCCCCCGCTCCTGCTGCTCACAGCACCATATCCCTGGCTGGGGCCAGATCTGGCAGCCCCAGGTTCCCAGCTGGAAAAGGCTGCCACCCCAGCAGCCTGGCCTCACATCCCTGGCTTGGACTAGATTGCGCTGAGTACTGGCACTTTTTTTTTAGATAAACAAAAAAAAGCACTGTTTATGTCACACTTTGAAGTGCAAAACAAACAAGGAGTCCTGTGGCACTTTTAAAGACTAACTAATGTATTTATCGCATGAGCTTTCGTGGGAGAAAATCCCAAACACTGGGGAACAGGATATCGAGGAAGGTGACTGTTCCCCAGAGTTTGAATCTTAACATCTACTTTGATTTGCTGTAACAGCCTGACCTGATCCTATGTCATAAACTTCCCTGCATTTGATTTCCTCCTATTCTGTAAATTCTCCATCTTCAAAGCCTCTGACAAAGTGGGAGTTTCTCCAATGAAAGCTCATGCAATAAATAAATGTGTTAGTCTTTAACAGTGCCACAGGACTCCTTGTTTGTTTTGCTGATCTAGACTAACATGGCTACCCTCTTGGAACTTCTCTGAAGTGCAGGTCACTTTGAGTGACAGTGCAGAGTGTCAGTGTGAGAAATCTTTGAGGAGTATTATCTCTAGACCTTGCCTGTTGTACCTTTCCAGTGCCCCACATTTACTGAAGCATCAGGCATTTGGGGAAAGAGAGGTTTTATAGAGGTGTTTGGAGAGGTCCTCAAGCTATCTCAACATACCTTTTCACCATATAAATAAAACAGGTGGAGAAACCAGATGACTGACTATATGTCATTCTGCTAAGCCAGATGTTTGCAGAGTTGGTTCAGCACACATGCCTGCCTCCTAGAGGGCTGTCTGAACCCATGTTGCAATGATTTATAAACATGCCTCTTCCATCCTATTAGTTCATTCTGCTGCTGCACCCATTTACCACCAGGCTGCACTGGTAACCTCTGCCCATCCACCTGCCACTCTTCTGTTTCTCTAATATCTCTTCTATTGTCGTCATCTCTTCACTGAGCTCCAAGCCAACCCAAGAGATGTCACCAACATAATGTGCAGCTGGCTGAGAAACAAGGGGAACAACAACAACAAAAAGTTATGGTCTGGAAAAGGGGCTTCCTGGGAGGCTCTTGTTGTCTGATAAGTCACTAGATAAAAGCACAATAGAAGGAGAGATTTAATTTAGGGGGTAGTGGAAGGGGAAAGGGCAAGAAGGCATTTTTGTGACAATGGAAGGATAAAGTATACAGATAAAAATACAATTTGGTTAAAAAAATTAGGTAAGTACACAAAAAGTAGGTTTATCAAGGACTATTAGCCAAGATGTTCAGGGACACAGGCTCATGCTCCTGTTATCCCTAAATTTCCAACTGCCAGAAGCTGGAACTGGACAACAGGGAATGGGTCATTCCAATTTGCCCTTTTCTGTTCATTCCCTCTAAAGCATCTGGCACTGGCCACAGTCAGAAGGATAAGGAGCTAGATGAACCTTTGGTCTGACCTAGTATGGTGGTTCTTATGACACAGAGAAGCTGAGGAGCTACATGAGAAATGGAAAGATATTTAGGTAAGTCTGGAATAAGAGAATCATCCTTCATTTCTGGGGTTAGTGTGGCCCTCATTTGGGATATTTGAATCCATGTACCAAAACAAACAAAATACACAAACAAACTGAACTAGAATACTGGTCTTTCAACACAGACCCACCCTAGCTAAAGGATAGCTCCATTAGTTGACTGCAGTAAGCAGGTTTCTTGTAATCTCTTGTAGGTTAAGCACAAAATGGCAATATCACACAGTCACGTATGCCAAGCCAATACATTTGGAGTATGATATGGACCTAGGAGAGATGTTGGCAATATGAAAATGAGTGCATGAAAGAAAATGCTTTATAACACTTCCCAGCATGCCTGAAAGTATTATGATCCTTTTCATAATGCTTCCGGGGGCAACCACTTACACACTGCAACGTCTTCTCCCTTTCTAGTACCCTACTGCCCTCAAAATATCATAATATGACCCAGTTCTACATATACATTCAAGTGCACTGGGGGAAAGCTCCATGTTTATCATGGTTGGAATAAATAAAAGTATACCAGGCACTTCCTGTGTACCCAATTTATTAAAAACCCTTTGATGCTTATTTTAGCTTGCATGAAAACATTTTCATACCACTATAGGCATGTACAGTCTTCCTCACCTAACCTTGCACGCAAGCTTAATATTGAAAATTAATGACGTGTAGATCGGAAACCCCTTCTCCCTGTTACAGACTTTAATGAATAGTTTACATTTCTCAATACATAGAATTAATTTCCCATACTTTTGAGTATGCTGCTAAGCTTAAGGAATGATTTTGTAATGCATGTTTATAATATATGGGGAGACAGATTATATATATATAGGTTAGTATTTTGGACTCCCAGGCTATGTCTACACTTGTAAATGTAAGTCAACATTAGCTAAGTCGACTTAACTAAGTCGACTTAAAGTTGACTTAGTTAAGTCGACTTAGCATGTCCACACTTAAATTTAAAGTCGACTTAGGGGGGATCTTACAAAGTCGACCTAGAGCATCCACACTGGATGCCTAGGTCAACTTGTAGGGGCTAGGGGGACCTTGGGCAGGTCCACGGTGGCAGGGGGGGCACCCCTTGCCCAGTGCCAGGGGGCTCAGCATTTGCCCCATTGTACCTGGGTACAATGGGGCAATGGGGGACAGGGACCCTAACAGGGCATAGGGGTGCCCCCCCTGCCACCGTGGACCACGGTGGCAGGGGGTATGCCAGGCTCCCCTTGTGCCCTCCCCTGGCAGGGAGAGCAGTGGGGGAGTCCTGGAGAGCCCTAAGTCGACTTAAAGTCAACTTAGGTCTACTCCAGGTCTACACTGGCTTAAGTCGACTTTAGGAAGTTGATTTAAGCCTAAAGTCGAATTAAAAGTAGGTTTAATAAATTCGACATAATTTTCATTGTCGACTTTATTTTCCTTAAGTCGACTTAAGCAGCTTGCTTAAGTCGACTTAAGCAAAGTGTAGTGTAGACGCAGAGTAAATTAAGTTGACTTAAGCAAGCTTAAGTCGACTTAATTTACAAGTGTAGACGCACCCCCAGTGACTATGTACTTGTTGAGAACATATTGCATGAGCCCCAAGAGAAATGAATTTATAGGCTAAAAGCTTCTTCTGCAATACTTCCTATTGAAAACACATATGCATACCAGAGACAAAAGCCCCTTGAAATGCACATGAACTTAGTATATTTTTAAGAGGGTCCCTGTTGTAGGTTCTGATTATGAACTTAATCTTTATAGGTCAAGGATCAGTTCTGTACTATAATCCTGATGACCCTAAAAGCTTATAGTGGGTTGACTCTTGATTTAATTTTTTTATTTCAACTTTTGCTTATCCACAGGTCTGTATTGTAAATAGCAGTGTAGAGTATAACAGGAAAGAACAGAAATTCAGTATAAAATGAACCTTTCAGGTCCACTAACTGAAATCATCAACAGCCAAGCACTAGTTTTCAGAAATAAAATGCTTAGCTGTTGCTAAGTTACAGTGAATACCCATTGAATTACACATGAAACAGGCATTAATTCCAAATACAGTCATTATGAGTGGCGGCATCACAAAGAATACCAAATGGATTCAAAATAATAGAAACCTAAATTAAAGAGCTGCCAGCACCTTTTGCTACATGTTGCCTCTGCCTTTGCAGGTATTTTTAAAAATAAGTTAGCTGCCATGTGACATGAAAAAATTAAGGTAGCAGCACAGTACAAACTATTTCACTGCCTCAGAGGTGAAAGGAGAAGCAAGAAATTCAAAGAAAGTAAGAATTCAAGGGAAAAAAGGGGGGGGAAGAGTTGGTTTGTGCTGCTGTATGCTGCTGAATTTGACCATATAGTAGGTATTTTTTGTGCATTTAAATATGTCCAAATTTGCTGCTCTTTTTCTGCACTTGTCACTGTTAGAATTATACTTATTTGTGCTGGACCCGAGTAGTTCATGATTGTTCTGCATCTTGTATCAGTTGGGAAATAACAATCAGTGCTAGTTCCAAAGCCCTGCAATCCATGTATCTGATGGCTTTATGATTTGATATGGCACTGTACCTGAGCTACTCATCTGAAGTTACTGTCACCACCTTTCAGTGGAGGAGACATGGCATTAACTCCATGCACATGGCCCAGATTTTCAGCAGCTATATCTGATCCTCGGCTTGTATTAGTCACTTTACACCAGCTAAGAATCTGGCTCATAAGTTTCACCCTTTACTTGCATATTGTGACAGGCTGCTCCCAGATACAGTCTGGTGTGCCTCTATGACCCCTTAAACTCTACTCCTGAACAGCAGGAGTGGTCACCCTGCCAGGTGACCACTCACTCGTGACTCAGTCCCCACTAGCCACCAGCGTGTAATTGGTCTCAGGCAGTGGGTGTAAATCCACTAGCCACACAAGCAGCAATCTCACAAGTGAGCACCTGCAGTCCCAGATACTACAACGGGAGCCATTGTCTTACCGGGATTGAGACCCACTCCCAATCACCTTAGTCTCAAATCCATTCACTTAACAAAGAGGTGGATCATGCCCAGCCTCCCACATCCACACCCTCTAAAGACCACACACAGCTTTAGATAAAACAAATATTAGTTTATTGATCAGAGTACGATTTTAAGTGAGAAAATGGCCAATCAAGCCAGGATCATAATATAAATGAGTCAGGGGTGACCACTATCAAATAAAAGGTACAAACCGCATCCTAGTCTAACATCTCTACCTAAACTGACCTCATAGTCCAAGATTATGCTCAAGATGTTCAGCTGTTCGGTGTTTTACAGCCATTCTCTGCTTACTACAAGGCAGGGCCCAGAGCTTGCTTGAAGCTGGAGAAAGCTGCAAGATGGAGTCTCCCAGGCAAAAGCCTGAAGCTTCTTCCCTAAACAGTCTGTGTCTTTGTTTTCTAAACTCCTCACAGTCCTTCCCCCTCTGTGCTTCTGTGTGATTCTCTTTACTTCTACCTGAGCCAGGGAGGGCATTTGCATTCCCTTTGTCATATAATTCTCCAGCCTCTCTGCTAGAGATAGTTCTGAGAGTCTGAACCCTATAACATGCTTCACATCTATACAAACATGTTGCTGTAGGAAATGGTAATTATGTAGAATATGTTATGAGCATTCACAAAGGAACCTAGTATGGCATATTTGGCATCAAATCACACAATTATATTGCAAAACTGAACAGAAAAGTCACATAAATCATACCCTAGGGGTGCACGGATGTGCATTCCATGACCCATATGCACTCTACTGCACTGCTACCATATGAACCACTTTTGTGAAAAAGGCCAGGTCTACACTAGAGGTCTGCAAAAGACTAGGATCCGGTGGGTCCTGAAGGACTCACTGTTGTATTAGTGAGAGTGGGAAAAATATATTTTGTTGCAGGCAGGATTGGGTGGGTAAAAAAAAAAACACACACACACACCAAACTAATTTGCAGGGAAAACACTAAATCTCTCATCAGTTTGTAATAAATAGAATTTCAGCAATGTAAAGCAAGTTGGGTTTTGTTTTTTTAAATAAAGGTTTTAATTTAAGCAAGGGATAGAAAGAGACTTGATGCCTATTATAACAGGACTTAAAGTATTTTTGTATGGTTTAATCAAGATTAGTTTTATTCTTTTAGTGGTAAACACTTTGTCTGAATTCCGTGTGTATATATAAAACATTTTGGTAGCATGGGGGCAATCTATCTCTCTTAAAGGATTTGTGGGATCTAATGTTTTTGCACTTGAGAGTGTGATAAAAATGCAAGAAACAATGAAGGAGTGGATTGGAGTGAATATTGTGGGGTGGGACAGGAGTGAGAAAAAATAGTCCTCCACAGGGCTCTAGTCTACACCACCACCTTTTACTGGCATAACTATGTCAATCCAAGGTGTGATCTTTGACTGACGTAGCTTTACTGGCAAAAGCCCTTACTGCAGGGACAGTTATAATGACAAACAAATCTTTTGGCTGATGTAGCTTACTCCATTCAGGGACCTAGCTGAAGTTATATCAGCAAAAGAATATTTGTATTGGCAAACCCTTAAACATGTAGACAAGGCCTAAGCAGGGACTAGAAGACTGAGGTCTGGCAGGGAATAGAAGACTAAGTTTGGCCTTAACAAGAGAATACTCATTGGCTTAGTGATAAGGAAGAGACAAGGTAAATGGAGAGGAAAGAAAGATAAAATGGGTAAGTGAGACAAGGAGACAAGAATTGGGGTCAATAAGGTGGATAGAAGAAAGGGGAAGAGGATGTATAAGAAGCAGAAGACAGGGGACAAGAAAGGCAACTGTGGAGGAGGAGATCAGAAGGTCAGAAAGGAAGAAGGAAACGAGTATGGGGAAGGGAACATAGGAATCCCATATTGGATCCAACTAGCCATCCCATATCCTGTCTGACAGTGACCAGTGCCGGAGGCTTCAGAGGAAGTGATCTTACAAGGGCAATCACAGAATAATCCACTTCCAGATAAATTTTCCTCCAGAACCCTAAAAGATAGATGCCCTGAATTATAAGGGTTTATACTCCTTCCACAAATTCTTGTTTATTATAACTAGAGACAAGGTTTTAAAATTACCTAGCATATTTTATTTATTTATTTAGATATATACAACTGTTAAAATAGGAGAGCTATTCCTACATTCTAGGCTCTTTTAAAATAACTCAAAAATACATTATGTATAAAACCCTTAAAATCTTGATGTACACTTCAATATAATCCACCACCAATCAAGGCATCATTAAGTTCAAATTCCACACCAGCATTACCCTGCCATTACAATCCCTATGTCCTTCTAATATCTCTCTTTTTCCTATCCCTATTTTCAAATGTCTGAGGAGGGAAATAGGAATATAGAATCTTGCCAGAACACTCTGAAAATTATCAGATCCAAGCAGTTTGGGACCAAGAGGAAGTGTGTGTGTGGCGGGGGGGCGGTATTAATTTCAAAACCTTGAGAAAAGAACAACCTGCTTACAGTCCTCATGCCAATAGAAAGGAAGAATAGGTGGGTATCATGCGTGTATTAATGTTCCTGGACTTCATGACATTTTATCTTTATTCCAGCTGATTTCACACACCTGGCACAGAAGATGACTGAAAATATTGAGTCCTGCTGTATACGTATTGTATGTATGTGCCTCTCTCCTAGCTTGGGGCATGCAGTCCCTGATAAATATTTTGGCCCAGTGGGAAAGCTGGTCATATTTTGTGTTTTGCACAATCAGGACAAAGATATCTGGCCTCCCACTACAATTCTGGCAGCATATTTCCAATAGCTGTAGCAGAAACCAAGTGTTATTTCTTATGATCCCATAGAAAATAACTCATGCATCAAGTTATGGGGAAGTTGTATGACTATAATCTGCTTGTAAAATCTGAGCGCACCAGGGGATCATTTCATTCTAACTGTTACACACAAACCATTCAGAACAAGGAAAAATAAGGTTTCAGGCAGATATAATAATACTTGACAGTTCAACATATACCCAATTTAAGCCGATGCTGTCAGATTAAAATAAATGTTTTATAATATCAACCCTTTGCCGTACTATCATTTCCCTTCAGCAGGTGAGAGCCATGCAAAGATATATTCTTTCTTATATAGACAGAGTAATTGGCATTTCTCTGGCTTGAATGACCCTTTAGACTCCTGCTCCTTGTGTATTCGTTTGTATTCCTCAAACTAACCATTGTGATTAATTTAAATCTAGAACCAAAGATAGATACAGTACTTGATAACTAATAGAAAAGTCCAAGTGCTTTAGACAAGCACATTTACTGAGTTCATTTCCCTATCTCCCCTTCTGTAACAATCACTATGCCTGTTTTTGACGCTGGGTATTTCAGGAAACATTATATAAATAACCACCGATCCCTGTGGGTTGTGAGAGATGTACATGACATTATTGTAATAACTGAGTTTCAGAGTATTCCTATTATAAACCCAGTCTGGTTTTTCTTCTTAGGACATGGACTCATGCAGCTTCAATGTCTTGATTGTAGTCATTCTGTTGGGGTGATGCCAGAGAACAAGGAAAAGACTGCCCAGTAAAATATCATCTTTCCTCTATCATTCTCACTGTCAAGAATATCTGGGATAAATGCCTTGGCTTTGTCTTGTAGAATAAATAACAACAACTTCATTCTTTGTAAGGGCAAATTTTCAATTGCTTGTCCCAAATGTCATTAGAGATGGATTCCAAATTCCCCAAGCCAAGGAATAGCCGGAAGAGGGAATACCTAGGCAATGAATAATGTGAAACGCTAAGCTGTTCTGCAAATAAACAATGTTTTGCCATTTTATTGCATGAGAGTCAGCCTGAGAGCCAGCTTTCAGAGGAAGGCAGTGTGGGAATGCTGGCTGAAAATGTACTCTGCATTCATGAACTTAACCAAATTTCAGCTCTGGCAGCCACTGTTAATAACTTCAAACACTGAGTCAAAGACGGCATGCTTTAACTCAGTTTATCAGTATGAGGAAATTAGAATCCCTCCATATGTAGTCTCTTTGTTAACTCCTTGCTTAATTGGCCTGATTGTTGTGAACAATTAAAACTATTTTTGTGTCAAGAGCGAGGATTTAATAGCTGTAATTTGACCACAGCGTCAAATACTATGGCTTTGTTCCCAAGGCCAATTGACTGTCCTCAAATTCTACAATATCAGGCCCAATTACTCACACATCAGGCTGTCCCACAAGGCTTGAACTAGGAATAAAACATGAAATAATCATCCCCAATTATGTTCTCAATTTGCCAGTTGTAAGATAATAAAACAGCCATGTTGATTTTGTGTAAGGGAGGGCTGACCAAACTTTGGCTCTGCATGTTTGTTAAGTGTCTCCTCAGATGCTTTTGTTGCACAGCTCCTACTGCAGCTAATAATAAAGGACATCAGAGAAACAGAAAAGTCTTTTCGATGTTTGTTCTACTCCTCTCTGCTTTTCAGTGTTAACAGAACCAGATTAGCGCATTTGAAGGAGCTCTGTCAGGGGAAAACAAATATGACCAGGAAAAGAAATATTTAAAGAAAATGAGAGGATGAGAATTAGAGAGAATAGAAGAACACAAGGAAAAAAGGGAGAGAGGGGAAAAAGAGAAAGAGAGAGGTAAAATGGAGGACAATAAGAAATGGGCGGGGCAACAAAAAAAGTTATGCAGGAGACAAAAAATATTGGGCTAAACATTGATGGCCTTGAATGAATGCTCTCATGTTGAAAGGGAAAAGTGAGGCTGAGCCTTGGTAATGCCACATGTTCAGGTAGCTTTTTCGATCTGTTCCCTGGGCCTGAGCTGGCTCTCAGCCTTTGGTGTCCCTGTAAAATAAGCCACTGACAGAAATCACTGTTCCAGTGCCATTGTTGCCCTGGCCATTCTTTCTTCTTAACAAGACAACTTTCCACAGGGAAACTCGGCAGGATCCTCTGCCACTTTTCTACCACCTCAGAATGCGGATGGGAGAAGAGGGAGAGGCTGGGAAGGTTGAAAGAGGTCAATCTCTCCAATTTGCTCATCCCCTTCTAATCAGAACCCTGGGAACAGGGCTACTTTTTACAGTATTGCTTCTTTTCCGCAGAGCAGTACTCCAAACCTGCAGCCTAGCTGATCTGCCCACTGTAGTCTGGAACTGATTTCCAAAATGGAGATTGACCTTTGGGTTTTGAAGCCATGTATCACCTTATTACACAATAAAAGAAGCTGCGGCACGCATTCCTCTCTGAAGATACATGATGGGTCACAGCTTTCAGAGGTTAGTAAAGTACATAATACGACAGGTTTGGGAGATAACTATTTAGCTAGGTAAAATAACACTGTTAGTGTTATCTTACACTTCTTCCTCTTCCGTACCATTTACCCTTCCTGTCCCGTAGGAAAAGAGACTGAAGCACTAGATGGTACAAGCTATGGGAAATTTGCAAGTGAGCCATCTGGCCTGGACTGTGATGGCAGGGAAGAGTAGACTGAAGAAGCATTTGGAATTCCCAGCAGATCACAGAGTATTTATCCAGAAGACTAAGCCTCCTGTTCTCTCTGTATTGAACAATTCCTGCTCCTACAGACTCTAGGGGTATGTCTACACTAGCAGTTTAGGTCAGATTAAGGACCCTTAAGTCGAGCTAAATTACTCCATGTCTACACCTGACTTTCATTAAGTCGACTTAAGAAATTCCTTAAGTCAACTTAATGAAAGCTTAAGTAGACCTAATAACAACCTCCCATTAGGTTGACTTAAGCCTTAGGTTGACTCCTTACATCGATTTAAGGACGGTGTGGATGGGGAGTAACCCTTAAGTTGACTTTATTAAGTCGATTTAAGGGCAATTAGGTCAACTTAACAAAGTGGAATAAGTCGACTTAACTTTAAGTCAACTTAGTCCACTTTGTTAAGTCGACTTAATAAGGTTGGCTTTAAGTCGACTTAAAGCTGACCTTATTAAGTCGACTTAACAAAGTCAATTTAACTTTTTCTGGTGTAGACATACCCTCGGGATAATCTTGAGGAAACCATGCACATTATTACATACAGGACATGCATGGCAAAGCTCCAACTGATTTCTATGGGACCAGAGTTTTACCCACCTTATTTCCTGACCCTTAAAATAGTTATAACCCTAGAGGGGATTGTATCTATCACACTTTAATCTGACTTTTTTTCTGTTTAGTATCTTGCCAAAACAAAAACCTTTCAACACAGAAGAAGAATATAATTAAATCCCTATGGTGCGTCTTTCATTTCAAAGAGAAGAGTATCTCAGTGAGCAATATCACCAACATTAAACATTAAACTTCCATTAATGATAGACACCAGGGTGTAGATATAAAATTACAGATTGAATAGATATGATGTTTGGAATATCACTCACATAAATTGATAACATGCTGATATTTTGTGATTTAGCAAGAGATGTGAGAAAAATCATTTACTCTATTAATTCATTATTCATAACGATAAGTAAATTATGAGTTTAATAAAGATAATTTATTCTTGGCAATATATTTACATGGAACTTTACTTCCTGTGATGAAGATCTTACTCAAATATTTATTATTATTATAATTTATATACTTTGATAGATATAAACTGTGCTTCACACAGTAATTTAGTAATAGTTCCATTCTAATTGTTCTAAGAAGATCCGCAATTCAGGCTTAGACAAAGTAATTGTTACGGGAAAAGTAACAAACCACTGCCTGTGACAATTCCTTTATATGTACAAGTCATCTGTTTTTTTAAACAAACTTATTTTTTAAATGAACTTATTGACATTGAAATTGAAGCATTATAATAATGAGCACTCTCCTAGTGCTTTGCATTCTTAAAGAACTTTACAAATTTAACTGAAGAATACTTAGAAATTGTCATTGGAAGTATATTACATTTCCAGATTGACTTAATAACAAAAACCTCCTGTACAAAATATTTACTACAATTAGTCTATTCAATATAGCCTAGAGAGGAGGTACACTTACTTTGCTCAGTTTGAAAGGAATGCTTTAGTTAAACCAGATTCAGAAGATAATCAGATAATCTCAGTATAATTGTTCTCATCATCAGGAGAAAAACACTACTCTGGGCAATGCTATTCTTGTGAGAACAGTTTGTTCCATCTGTAAATAAAGCACCATAGAATTATAGAAATGTAGGACTGGAAGGAACCTCAATAGGTCATCTAATCCAATCCACCTATACTGTGGCAGGACTAAACATTATCTAGCTCAGGGATGTCCAACCTTTTTGCCTGAGGGGCCACAGTGCAATTTTTTTTTTCACTCATGAGGCCAGTGAGCATATTTCAAATGTGTTGGCAGGGTGGTGGGATGGGGGGAAGGAGTGTTGTTGCTGCTGCTTTAGGTACCCTAGGAGAGGGGGACAGATCTCCCATACCCACCTCTGCTCCTGAGTTCTGGCTAGCATGGTGCACAGGACTGGAGTGGAGTGGAGGAGCTGCTTCATGACTCAGGCTGTCTGGGGTGGGGGAAAGGGATACTGCATGCAACATCCCCCCTCCCCCCATCTCAGCTGCTGCATCCTGCCAGCAAGCTTGGGGCTGGAGGAGATTCGGGGAAGTCTCTGCACCCCACCTGCTATCTCAGGGCTGGAGGGTTAGGGGTGGTTTCTATGCCCTGGCGGGCTGGACAACAGCCTTTGGCAATCTGCAGTCTGGCCCATGGGCCATGGGTTGGACAACCCAGATCTAGTCCATCCCAGACAAGTGTTTGCCTAACTTTTTTTTAAAAACCTTCAATGATGGAGATTCCACAACCTGCTTAGATAATTTGTTTCATTACCTAATTATTTTTACAGTTAGCATGGTTTCCAAATGTCTAACCTAGATCTCCCTTACTGCAATTTAAACCCATTACCTCTCATATTCTCAGTAGGACAGAGTCTTGTGGCACTTTTTAAGACTAACCCTTAACGACTTGTTAATAGCTGTGTTGAAACAGATGAATAACAAATCACAGCTTCAAAGAGAGTCTGCAGAACTCGAATTTATATGCAAATTTGACTCAGTTGTCTTGGGGTTAAACAGGGACTATGGATTTTTCTCGCATTACATCAAGTGAATTGACCTCCCCCTCCTCTATGTGCTGTTCCCCAGTGTTTTGAATCCTAACACCTATTTTGATTTGTTGTTACAGCCTGACCTGATGCTATGTCATACACTCCCCTGCATTTAATTTCCTACCACTCTGTAACTTTCCTATCTTCAAAGCGTCTGACGAAGTGGGATTTTCTCTCACGAAAGCTCATGCGATTAATAAATCTGTTAGTCTTAAAAAGTGCCACAAGACTCTGTTGTCTTTCTACAATAGACTAACACGGCTACCCCTTTGGAATATTCTCAGTAGTTACAGAGAACAATTTAGCACCATACTCTATAAGAACCTTTTGCATGCTTGAAGACTCTGATCCTTGATATCCTCAGCCTTCTCTTCTCCAGATTAAACATTTTTTTCAACTTTTCTTCAGAGATGATATTTTCTAGACTTTTAATAATTTTTATTGATCTCCTCTGGACTATCTCCAATTTGTCCACTTGTTTCCTGAAGTGCAGTGTCTAGAACTTCACACTATACTCCAGCTGAGGCCTTATAATGGCTGAGTAGAGAGGAAGAATTGTTTCTTGTGTTTTGCTTACCACACTCTTGTTAATGCATCTCAGAATGATGTTCACTTTAGCTATGAAACAACTCAAAAATAGAAAAAGAAAGCAATCCAATTTTAGTCTACAAGAAAAAAAAAGCCCCTTTTGGAAAAGAATGACTTCATGGCACTTGTCTTTCATACTTCTCAACAATTATAGTAGTATTTCAGGAATGTCTGAGGCTAACAACAATAAACAATTATTTATAAGCAAACACTCGGTTGATGATGCTGTAATCCAGAGTTGTCTGTAGCCTTCTTAGGCCATGTCTACACTGGTGCAAGATTTAAAGTCAACATTAAGATGCCGAATTAATAAAAGCAGAGGAACATGTTCACATGGCACTCCTTGCTCCAGCTTCTTGCATCCTCATTGCTAGCTGTTAGTTCGAATGTAGAAGTGTTTAGCTGTGGGTAGCAATCCCACAGTGGAACAAAGCACTCTGTCTTGTCCTCTCATGTTGCAATGCTCTCCCTTCCCCACCCTCCTTCTTGCAAAGAAATAGGAAATAGTTTTTGTGCTGTTTCTCTCTGTTTCAGGCATGGAGCCTGCTCATCTCTGCAATACTATGGATGCCATTTTGAACACTTCTGGGCTTATTTTGCAGTATTTCCACCAGCACAGCAGGATAGGCAGTGCAGAAACAACCAATGTTACTGAGGCTGCCCTCCCAGAAGTCATTGAACTAAATAATTGCCATTTTCTGCAGGCAGTAACGCTCCATCTGCAGTCTGTGGACTGCTGTTTCTGGGCCCGAGAAGCAAGCACTGAGTGGTGGGACCGCATCGTGCTGACCGTGTGGGATGATGAACAGTAGCTACAAAACTTCCGTATGCGAAAGGGCACTTTACTTGAATCTTGCAAAGAGCTCACCTTGGCACTGCAGCGTATGGATACTCGCCTGAGAGTGGTTCTTACAGTGGAGAAACGGGTGGCCATCACTCTGTGGAAACTTGCAACCCCAGACTGCTACCAGTCAGTTGCAAATCAATTTGGAGTCGGGAAACCCATTGTTGGAGTTGTAGTGATGCAAGTGTGCAGGGCCATAAATAGACTTCTGCTGAGACAGGTAGTGACCTTGGGAAACGTCCAGGACATAGTAATTGGGTTTGCTGCTATGAGTTTCCCAAACTGCGGTGGTGCAATAGATGGGATGCATATCTCCATTTTGGCTCCACATCACCTTGCCAGCGAGTACATAAACCACAAGGGGTACTTTTCTATGGTTCTGCAGGCCCTTGTGGATCACAGGAGCTGCTTCACAAACATTAATATGGAGTGGTCTGGGAAGGTTCATGATGCATGCATCCTTAGGAACTCTGGTCTTTTCCAAAAGATGCAGGTGGACACTTTCTTCCCAGACCAAAAAGTCAGCATTGGGGATGTTGAAATGCCAATAGTGATCCTGGGAGATCCAGCATACCCTGGCTAATGAAGCCATAAACCGGACACCTGGACACTGATAAGGAGTGTTTCAACTATAGTGCAGAAAGGTGGTAGAACATGAATTTGGCCATTTAAAGGGGAGGTGGCGGAGCATCCTAGCTAGGCTTGATCTATCTGAAAAAAATATACCCACAGTTATAAGTGCTTTCTGTGTGCTGCACAATATTTGTGAGACACATGGGGAAAGGATCCATCTAGGCTGGGTTGCTGAGGATGAAAGGCTGGGAGCAAATTTTGAACAGCCAGATGCAAGCATTACAGTGTGTGCTCACTGTGGAGCCATCCATCTCAGGGAAGTGTTGAAAATATGGTTTAGCAATGATGAGCAGCAGTGAAGTTTGTGCCTGTGCTCTCACTCCTCACCCCACACCCATTGCTGCCTCCCCTTCCATTCTGTAACCCACAACGAATTGTAGCGTGTCACCAAAAATAAACACATGTCTTGAAAACATAAATTATTTTATTGTGTTAATATTGATGGGATGTGGTCAGTTGGGTGAAGGGATGTGGGTGACGCATTTTTTAGGGGTCATCACAAAGCTCGACCAGAATGCAATGGTGCTGAGGCAACCATATATTGCACCCTACCTCTTTCCTCCTTGGTCAGTGGTGGGAGGAACTGGCTACCACAACTTGTGATGCATTCTCCAGGGGCTGCTGGGGGGCTCTCTGTGACCACAGCTCTTCCTGGAGCTCGACTAAGCACCGCAGGCTGTCAGACTGCTCGCGCATGATCCGCAGCATCTCATGCTGCATTTTGTGATCCTGCTCCCATGCCACTTTTCTGGCCTCAGACAGGAATACCCACCATACCCAGATCTCCAATTCTGCCTCTGGGAAAGAGCACATAATCTCAGTGAACATGTCATACCAAAATTTATGCTTCCTCTTCTTTATCTGGGAAAGGCGTTCTGCGGGATTTGAGTGTCCAAGGTCAGTGAATCCATTGTAAGGAGTAAAAAACAC
The DNA here is from genome assembly GCA_007922175.1 of Pelusios castaneus. Classification (NCBI taxonomy): domain Eukaryota; kingdom Metazoa; phylum Chordata; order Testudines; family Pelomedusidae; genus Pelusios; species Pelusios castaneus. The sequence continues at coordinate 11,855,283 of ML685766.1, forward strand.
TGGTATCATTGTTAGGTGAGGCAAAGAAATGCAAGGAATCGTACAAATGAAAGGAACTCCCTTGATTACTGCAAACTGTACTTTTTAAAAGCCATTCCACTTTGAACAAAACACACTGCCTTTTAACACAGCCCAAAGTGCCCTCCATCCAATGGTAAGCTTGGGGGAACCAATTATCCCTGGGACCTGACTCCCGCCCCCCACCCAAACAATCAGAATAGGAGAGGTAGCACGGTGGAGAAACACAATGCGCTGTGCAGAGCCCTTTTCAGGGATGGAAGGGAGGTGAAGTGAAGGGAGGTTGATTCCTTGTTTGGTGACTGTTTGTGCACCATCTTCCCTAGGCAACCATGTGCAACATCAGTCTCCCGAGGCTTACGCTGTCCAAGAGGGAACAGCTGCTGCAATCTATGGGTGGTGTGCCTGGCCCATATGCTGCCCTACTGTGTGTCGCACTCATGCCTCCAGCTTTAATAACCGAGTGGCAGGGCAAGGTTGCATTCCGTTCTGGGGCAGAGAAGTCTGGCCTTTCCAGAAACCTTACTGCAAGAATTCGTGAATACCCATGTGAAAGCTTTTTTATCATTTCCCCAGAGGATAACCAAAGCATCCTCTTACACATCGAAACTCTGTTCGAGTAGTCCCATTGAGACAGGGGAGAGATACGTGCCACAGGTTATATCTGTGATGGTGGCCTCCTCCCCCACCCCTTCACTGCCTTGTCGCAACACCCCACAGTTTCCCCCCCTTCTCTCCAACCTTGATATGCGCTGGCCGGCTGTGTTCCCCAACATCCTACGACTATGCATTCCTCTCACTTTCTCCATGCTGATGGACCGGTCTACACCGGCTATTACTGTAACGCAACTTGAAATGAGCATAGCATAGATCAAATACTCCCCTGAAGTGCCTTCCTCCTCATTGTGGTCAGTGATGCCATCCTGAGGATGGACAGGCTGCTCCGGGATGACAAAAAGCTTCTGGCTGTCCGGGAAAACTGATACTCTGCTCTCCCGAACCCCATTTTCCTCCTCCTAATCCACAGAGTCATCCTCATTCACCTTGTAGTCCTTACAGGTATCAATGTTCCAAAGTGACATGCTGGCTGGGTCATGACCAAGAATGGCATCCAGCTCCTTATAATAACTGCACGTCTTTGGCGTGGACTCTGAATGACTGTCCACTGATAAGCCTGCTGAAACTCCTTGATTTTAATGCAGCACTGCTGTGTGTGGCCCTGTTGTGGCCCCTTTCGATCATGACACATTAAATTTTCTTTTAAATGTCCAGGTTCCTTTTGCTGCTTCAGAGCTGAGCGAGCACTGACTACTGTCCCCGAAAGCTTATGAGATCTAAGATTTTGTGATGGCTCCAAGCTGGCATATGTTTGTTGTGCTCGAATGCCAGTACTTGCTCCAGTGAAAAGCTCTCCACGCTGCCTGAGCAAGAAATGGAATTCAAACCTTCCTGGGGCTGCAGGTAGAAGGAGGAGTTATTGGTTGATGATGTGGATAGGTACAGGCAGCAACGGAATGCAAAATTGCAAGAACAGGGAAATGTGGGATACATCCCAGAGGCCAATAAGTTCGCATTCTGTCTACACTGCCATTAAATCAAATTACTAAAATCGACCAAACCGCTACAGCTCTTGTGGGGATGGAGTTATAACACTGACTTACAGCATCATTTACCTCGACTTTACGGACATGTGAACGTGTATGCATGCACTAGAGGGTTGATGTACGCAGTGTTACGGCAACCTTAGCTCTCAGTGTAGACCTAGCCTCAGTTCTCTGCAACTCTTTCCTGTCTACATGTGTGAAGGAGTCTGTGAGAGTCAATAGGGAGTGTAACATTGCCTGTTATCCTAACGGACGTCTGAGGCAGATTGGAGGAGAACTTATTTATTTAACTAATAGTTCTCATTATGGAGCACAGTGCATTTCTTGTGCATGTTTTCTTAAAATAGCCTTTCTTCACCACTATGTTCTGTTTCTTGTTGTGCGTAGTTTGAATGTTCAATGTTTTGGTCCAGCACCCTGAGACAAAGACCAATACAAACTAATGCCTTGACAAGAATAGATTCTTTAAGGCCCCGGAAGAAATAATTTGCTTTCTCTTTGCAGTGGTTCTCTGCTGAAATCAATCTGTGTTCTGTAAATAAATTGTTAATAAACACTCCTGCTTATTGGCATCAGCCAGAGGAACAGATAAAATCCCTAGCCAATTACTTCACTGTTCCAGGAATCAGGTAGTTAGCTGATTTGCAGTCAGATACAGACTTTCTTTCCTAGGGGGGTTCTCTGGGGAATGCTTCCTGAACTGCATACATATCACCCTATCACAAGAAAAAACACCTCAGCAAGCTGCAAGCTTCTAGCTTACACAATGTCAAAGGGAAAGGCTCAAGGTGCAAAACTTTCATGCTAGCTTTCCTAAGAGACACAGAATTTGCTGCTACTAAAACAGGTTTGTCAAAAAAGGACAGCTTGTGCAAGTGACACGAGGGAAAAATAAGTCTCTGATGGCTTTCCCTGTCCAACTGAAGCAAAATGTTTGATTTCACCATTTATATTGACAGTAGTTTACATGACACTTTGTAGATAGGGTTTACATCTGAAGTATATATGCAAGGATTATGGATTAGGAGGCGAAAACTTATATTGTTCCGACAACAGCACTGCTTATGAGAAGACATGAGTGCATGATAAAGTTACCTTTCGAGAAATGAAGCTTAGCTTGCTATATATATATATCTTTACAGACAGCTTTGTAAGAAAGTCAAAGTTTCTGAGAGACTCTTGCCATCTCTGCATGGAAAATCATGTAAGAACACATTTTATTTTCCTAGCGTACTGAGCAAATAATTCATAATGAATTATTTATTAGATGAATTTTGCCTCTTTTTCTGTCTCCAGGATGTCTGCAAACAGATCACAATTTTCTCAAATTTATTTGTTATTCAGAATTATTTGACAGGTCTTTTGTGTCTGTGAATTTATTACTCTGTAGATTGCAATTTGGAATTTGAAATTATAGCTTTTCTGCTTAGTTGTGACTGGTTATATGAGTCACACGGCACGGTGTCTCTTTTCTTTATTATATTAGCATGCAGAGTATATGGGAAGGACTTGCTTCCACTGAAGTCCATGACAAAATGTCATTGAAATCCAGGGCTGCAGGATCAGACTTATAATCAGTGTCAGTTTGAAAGGGATTTACAGTGTCAGCTCAGCTCATTTTTTTCTAAGACTCTTGTTTTATTATTGAAAATAACAATAATTCATTTTTCTTCATTGGTGTCCAATGCTAGAAGACAGATATAACAGATATCTTACAAACAATATACTCTGAAAAGTAACCCCATGCTCATTTTGCTGGACATGTCTGTGGCATTTGATATAATTGGTCACCAAATACTCCTGTGCAACTTCCAAGAAGCCCTTACTGGGGACTTTGTTCTTTATGAAAAAATCAAGTTATGAGGAAGATGTTAAACACAGAGCTTCATTCTGCTCTTTTATCAATCTTACATGAACTTTATTACATTCATTTCAGTGGCTTTACTCCTGGTGTAAGTCAGTTGAGAATTTCACCCATTTCCTCATCTTAAATTTTTTGCACACCCACACAAAAGGAATGTTCTATTCTATCCTTACAGGAAAAGATATGGGAGGGGAAGGAAATTCTTTATCACTGAAAGATGATTTATCCATGTTCCTCAGAGAGATTAAAGTAAAAACAGCCTTCACATGTTAATCATTAATACATTAAAACTAGCAAAAAGTACATTTTAAAGCCAAGCTGAAACAAAAGGAAACAGCTTCTGCTGAAATATTGAATGAATTAGTTGTGGACATTAAAGCAGTGGCATTAACGAGTTGATTTCTAGCCAGGGATTTAGAATTTAAGCTCACAATTAGATTGTAGTGGTTTCCAGATCTCATTTACACCTTCACAAGAAAGGAGGTGGGAAGACAGAGAAATGGGGTTGTGGTGTTCTTCATAGTGATAACAAGCATAGGAAGGAAGCCCCAAGGAAGAAGAAAAATAAATTAAAACTGTAGCGTACCTCTAGAGTTGGTACACATTGCTGACTGAGAATCAGGCATCGATAGGCGACAACTCCAGGGGGGCAGTCAGTGGTTCTACTGTAAGCTTTTCTAGCAGGTGTCATTGTAAGGTAGTGATATTGAGTAAGCTGAGACAGGGTGGAGAAAAACTGTAAACACTGCATAGCTGAAAGTATATATATAGCTTTGTATGTGCTATACCTGATCTAATAAATAAATTTAGTTTTTCTATAATTCTCTTTGAAATAAGGAAACAAATTGTGGCACATTTTCAAACCGCTCTATCCACGGAACAGTTGCTTATTCGTAGCCATCTTACACACTAGGACACAAAAGGCTTAATGGCATAGAACAGATCAGGAAAACCGAATGTGTGTGTGTGCATGCATGCAAACACACATTTCTTTCAAACCAGCCCTTTTATACCAACTTTCATTCTAAATTGAAGACAAATTGCTACAGTGTCTTTGCAGCTGCAGCCATGTTTAGTGCATAAGGTTTCAAATGACAGGTTCATTCTATTTTTAGCCTTTACTCCTCATTTTCTAATTTTCTTTCATTGCAATATAATTTTATTGTCTAAGTTTTATACTTCTCATTCCTCCATTACCTTGCCCTTCAGACACTATTTCGATTTGTGTTCTGGCTGACCGGATCCACAGCTTCAGATGCCTCCTTGTCAGATAGTCAAGAGAGACTCTAGTTTTATTGCCCATGACAAATAAAAGTTATCTTCCCTCTTTAAAGCTTATCTATGACTCTGAGAGTCTACAAGTTCAACAGTACACTATTGACGGAAGCCTATAATACCAATGAGCAGATGAGACAATTAGATTGTAACCATTTGTTTAAAGGATTTAGGGTCTCTTTACAGCCTCTGTGAGCCATTATTAGTATTTTATTGCTTTGCCTTGCTGTGGAAGGACAGATAAGACAAAGATAATTTTTCAGTTTTTTTCATGACAAGATCTGCTACGGGAATCCATTAAAATGATTTCTAGAGCCTATGGGCTACCGGCATTATGCAGCATTCAAAACCAAAGATTGTTTAGAAAGTGCTTGTTGAAGAGAAAATTGAATTCTTTATGGCAAACAACTTTGTATTCTAGAAAATGTCCTGAATCTAACCTGAGAAGTTCTGTCTCAAGCAGCTTTTACTCACAGATCTTCTTTTCAGCAGAAAATTCCTTTGCTGATAACCCCAATATATTGTTAATTATTTATGACTGTTTTCTCCATATTGTATAAATTAAATATTGAAGAAAGGAAACCTCACAGTTTGGGGAGAGGGAGGGAAGAGGAGTTGAGAGGGTATGATACACCTACACACTCCTGCCCCCAAATTAGACTTTTCAAAGGGCAAAAACCAGAGTAGCTGAATCTTTATTACATGCAGCTAAATTTTGACTGTAGCTTCCAGCATCCAAAAAAGCTTTAGGATTCCAATTGAAAGTGGAAGAAATGCAGGTCAAGAACAAAGGTTTTAAATTCAGCACTGAGCTCTTCACCTGCCTACTGAACAATTTCAGTATCCTTAGATAGAAAATTGTTCTGATAGCCAGCTACCTACAGACACAGTGCAGGGCATCCAATTCTATTCTTCTGTCTTGTATAAGGATGTTTCCAAAGGAAGCAACACCACTCTGTGGGATGCATGGGGTTCTTTGGCTCAGAGGCAGCTCCTGGACAAATTGTGCATTTGACGTCTTCAAGCTGCTTGGAGACTTGAAGCCATCCTTGCAAAATACAGTATCAATTAATATTATTTTCCCCTTTAGTTTATTAGGCATCACAAACTCCAGAGTTCAAAGCCTGTTCAAACCTTTCAGCCTGAAATGTTAAGAGCTTTACAAAGCAAACATGTTTTCATCCTCAAAGAATGACATTTGAAAAACTATTTTAAAGGCTAACAGTACATTTAAATGTTTGCTTATATTTCTAGGCCACGTAGTGTATCATAATTTTCGTAGAACAATACAAATAAAAATCCTTTTTTTCCCCTACCACTAAAAAGAATTGCAGATAAAAACTTTACTGTAATACAAGCAAAAACTTGAAGTGATTGAAACTGTGACATTTGGAAAAATAAATCTGTAATTGCCAATTATCTTACATTAGAAAGTGTTATTTGCTGCTACTTCTAATTACCACAAGTAAACTTATTCATCTAGTTCAAATAGTTGTATTACAACACAGTAGTATAATAGCTTACTAATTAAGGTACTGCAAATAAGGGAGACAGGCAATTAGGGTTTTGCAAATAATATGATGAGTGCAAAAATACTTGTTTAAGGATGTATTGATACAACTTATCTGGGTTAACATCTCCTGGTCTCATGTCCAGGACCAGAAATGGTCATCTTCCTTCACATTAAAGGGGAGAAAGCTGCTAATTGTGGAAAGGAGATCACTAGGAATGGGGAAAAAAGATACGTTGTAAATAAGTAAAGAGAAATAGAGAGTCAGGAATCAGTGTGGGACCACTCTTTTTCCACCTCTGCCAGCAGAACTGTTTTTAAAAAGTCAGTGCAGACTGCTGCTAGACAGATCTACTCGGGATGCTTGGTGACCAGAGAGTAAATACTTAGAAAGGCTGCTATCTTTTCAGTCACAGTGATGACCCATTACCCAATGAGTACCCTCGCTGCATTTGGGAAGAGAAATGTGGAGGAGAAGATAGTGAATGTCTTGATATCAAAGGGACCATGTTCAACAAAGCCTTGAGTCATAGATCCTTAGATAGGTAAAGCATCTTCTTATTCTTCTTCAAAAGGAAGAGTAGAAAGGGTGGCATTCTGAATCCTCATGAACTTAATAGGAGTTTTGCCATTGACTGCAGTGGGTCCAAGATTTTGCTCCTGGTGTTTAAAAGTAGGACCTGTATTTCCAAAGTTGGCATTTAGATTTTCATAAATATAAAAATGCTATCTCAAAAGGGTAGGACTGGCGCATTGAAAATTTGACCTACAGTGTTTGTTTTATTTAAGCTATGTAGGATAGGGGGGAAAAGTTACCAGGAAGTAATATAGGTATGAAAATTTGCCAAAACTAAAATAAGCAAGGCACTTACGCTTAAAAAAAATACAGTTGTAGAGAGAAAAGTGATCATATAGAAATACCAGTTTATTTACTCAACAAGTATTCTGTGAAGTCATGGTTGGAGAGTGGAAATTTGTTCTTTGAGAATTTTTAAATTTTCATGTTTTGATCCTAATTGAACAATAGTAAATATAAAACCTTTGTAAAATCAGATTTTTGCCACTACAGACTCTCACAGTCTATAGAGCTATGGAAGAGCCAGATTGATTCTATTTAGTTTTGTGCATCATCAAAAACATTTTTGACTAAGGATGAGTTTTTAGACATTCAATTTCTTCAGGATCCTTTGAAAATCCTATCCTGAGTTCTAACTGCAGAATATGCCCTAGAATTTTAATTAAGAGCCTGATCTTCTATGACCTATATGCAGAGCACTGTGGTATCAGTCTCTAATAATTTGGAAGATTGAAGAAACATAAACAGAGCTCAAAATCCCATGTGGGACTTGGAGACAAAATACAAAATCAAACAAATATCCTTAGATTTCAGCACTGAGAAAATTTGATAGGAACATCAGTGATAAAGAATAAATATTAAACCCATGAAGTCATCGTCACAAACCCACATTTCAGAGAACAACTGTACTTTAAAGTGAAAATAGTTTATATGAGAAACAAAGAAATTCCTTCTGTGGTGTACAGACAATAATATAAGCATGAAATTAAAATGAAAGATCAGGTAAATCCCCCTCTCCCCCCCAAACGTTATTAAACATCTATTGTTTGAAGCATTTAAGTAAAAAGGGAGAATAAGTAAAGAACTCATCTTAAGATGACAATGTCAATGACTGTTGAAAGAGACAGAATTCACCAACCTTAACCCATCACCATCTCTAAACCATTAGAATTTATCATCTTCTACAACCAAAAGAAAAGGAAGGTTTAAAGTTAATTGCTAGAGTTAGACTTATTTGTTGCTGAAACTGAGGCCTAAAACTTTTCTCAATTTTTCACATTCCCAAACCATCATCATCAGATTAAGTATCCTTGGCTATGTCTACACTAGAAAAGTTAAGTCGAATTTGTTAAGTCGACTTAATAAGGTCGACTTTAAGTCGACTTAAAGTTGACCTTATTAAGTTGACTTAACAAAATCGACTTAACTTTTTCTAGTGTAGACATCCCCTTGTCAATATTATTCAGTCGACTTAATGAAGTCGACTTAATAAAATCAATTTAAGCGCTAATCCCCATCCACACTGGTTTAAGTCGATTTAAGGAATCGACTTAAACCTTAAGTCTACCTAAAGCTAGGTGTTATTAATTTGACTTAAGTTTTCCTTAAGTCAACTTAAAGAACAGCTTAAGTCAACTTAATAAAAGCCCAGTGTGGACAGGGAGTAAGTTAGGTCAACTTTGAGCCTCCTTAAATCGACCTAACTTGTAAGGGTAGACGCACCTTCAGTCTCAGTGTGAGTTAATTGAAAGCTTTTACTTTGAGAAAATGTTTGTGCAAACTCTGAACCAAAAAGCCTTTTGTGAGCTCTACTTTGTACTTCCCATTTTGGGCCAGGTCTTGAAGCAAGAGTACTGCATCATTCCTGAGCTCTGGCCACACTGGAGAAATGAGTTGGATAAGTCAAATAAACTAAAAAAAACCTCAAAGCAAAAATCAAATTTAATCTAGTTTCATGCTAAAATGACAAGAACTTTAAGGTTCATTATGCAACTAGAAAATCATTACACTGGAGTTGGAAAGTGTAATTTCCAGTTAGAGTAGACATGCCTATGCTAACTCAGTGAAGGGTGAGGCTAGCTGCCCTTGGACGTCCCTATGGTCTTCAGTGGAAAAAAAAAAAAAATTAAAACTTTTAACTCAGATTAGCAAACCTGTATTAGTTAACATAGGTTACAATAGCAATAAAAACACAACTCATCTTCTAGCTCATATTGGCTATGTCTACACTTGTTAATTTAAGTCGACTTAGTTAAGTCAACTTAGTGCGTCTACACTTAAAATTAAAGTTGACTTAAAGGGGAACTTAGAAAGTCGACCTAGAGCGTCCACACTGGCAGGAAGGGCATTGGTGTAGTCCTGGGGTAGCCCTAAGTCGATTTAGGGCTACCCCACATCTACACTGGCTTAAATCAACTCTAGGGAGCTTAAGTCAACTTAATTTATAAGTCTACAATTGTAGACTTTAATAGCTGAATAGCAGCCATTAATAGCTGAAGTTACAGCCCACAGAAGAGACTGGGTTTGAACTTGCATTTCTTTAGTAGAAGTACATAATTAATAATATAATTTATCTAATCATTTAGTTTGATTCTGTTTACAAATTATATGGGTGCAGATTGTGAATTTTACAACTGTGTTGATATTTGCCATTGTTCAATAAATAAGTTGTGTCAATTCATTTTAGCTTATGGTTCATTCACTAGCCTATCACTAGAGACTATTCATTATTCATGCTATATGATATGTCATCTAAATTATATCACATTATGTGCTCTGAATAGATGATGTATAAATAGCTTTATAAACAGAATGAGTCCTCTTTTCAGTTATCAGATTTATTATGAAGATTTGTAATTATTCAAATCTCTGATTCAGATGAAAAACAACTTTTCTAAATGCTGGTGCAATACACTGTTGGTGCCAGCACATTCATGTTCACTGGAATTAGTGACACTTTTGTTTCTTGGAAACGTACTTGAAAAATAAGTATTCAGTGACTTGGCTTCTTTTAAACAAGTAAATAAAATGTGTTGCAAATAATATGAATTGGGCTGGGCATGGGGTTGTTGACAACAATATTTGCAACTGCTTTTTAACGGTGTTTGTGTAACTGATACCAACTGAAAACTCCAAAATGTTTCACTCTAGTTCATTCGCAGGCTAAACAACAAAGACTGGATAAATGAATAGGGATATGATGGCCCTCGCTGAACCACCTGATCTACATGAGTAGACCCTTTCGTCTGTGCACAGCCTTACTGAAATCAGCAGCTGCCTACATGGAACAGCTTGTGGACAGATGGTTGTGGGTTTCTTTCTACCAGTTTTATCTAACTCTAACACTGAGATGTGCGAACGTTTGCGGGGGGAGAAATTGAGAGTTTGGTCAAGCATGGTATTGTTCAGGTTTTTTTTTTATTCGGAATTATAAACATATCTCTCCTTGTTTGGAGAAAAATGGATGGAGAGAGAACTATTGCTACTGTAAAAAAGAAGTTGCTTCTTTTCTAAGCATGCAAGATCATCTGGAAATGAAAAGATAAGGAAAAGGGGCAGAGAAGATCATCAAAACTCCTTTAAGTAAAGAGAGACATTCAAGAGAGAGGGAAAACAGACCCATGAAACACCCAAACCTCCAAATTACAATTATCCTTTCCATCTTGCCTAACAGAAAAACTTCTCAACTCACTAAATAGTAAGAAGCAATCAAAAAGTCCCTGGTCTTGGAGCAGCAGTGTACCAGAAACAATGAGAAGAGGTTGAACAACTGTAGCATCTCCCTCAGAGTTGCATTTTCCAGAGGCATTTACAGCAGCAGCAGCATCTGGGGCCTCAACTGCATGACTTAGTAGAAAGAAAGAAAGAAAGAAAGAAAGAAAGAAAGAAAGAAAGAAAGAAAGAAAGAACTGTAAAGCGATGCACTTGGTTGAGGCTCTGCAGCTGCCTGCCATATAACTACCATCAAAAAGACCAAGAGCAAGTTCCTTTTTGAGGGCTTTTAAAATAAAAAATAAACAAACAAAATGAATTATTTTCTGAAATAACAAGCCAAGACAATGAACCACCAGAGGAAAGAATGCAATCAATTCCTCCTATTGAAATCACCTTGAGTGCAGGAGAAGGACAAACGGCCACAGTTTTATACTTCCTTCTTTATTTAGGTTTTGAAAGTGCGCTTTGGACTGAGCTCAAAGTGGGCTGATAAAGCATCCCGGCGTTTTATTGCATTGATGGAGCCCCTGCCAGGCATTTCAAAAGTGTTGTTCATGCTCCTGTTTAGGGGCTTCTGTGTAATACACTGATAATTGGAACTCTGCCCACTCTGCCTGGACGCAAGGAAGTAAGTAGAATGCTCGGAGCACGGGCAAGTTCAGAGAGAGAAAGAGAGAGGTTACCTTGCTCAGAGTTAGCTTCCAGGAAGGAGGAGGGGGAAGCACGCAGAGCCTTCCAGCAGCCAGGGGTGTGAGAATAAAACATCCCTTTCCCCCACTCCCAGCAATCATGGAGAGATTGGGAAATAGTTTTTGCTAGGAATAGGGACAAGGAATGCTGATTGGGTGACCATAACCTTTCTTTTCCATGTCAATACTGGGTGGTAGGAAGACAAGAAATGTGTGAATATCTGTCTTCATTATGGGTCAAAGACTCAATTTGCTGCACTTCTACAACTGTGCCGATGGCTGCTGTATTGAGATTTCATCTCAGAAAGACATTAAAAATGACTGCTGGGTTTGGCACTTTCTCTTTTCTTCCTTTCGTTTCTATTTAAGTGTCTCTTGCAGATGCTCATTCACACTCTGTAATGCATGCTAACAAGTATTCTCAGACAAAGATGAGTTGGAAGAGAGATGAAGGGAAGGAGAAAGAAGGATGAGGATATTATGAAAGGATAGACTGAAACCTGGGAAAAGAGATAAGGTATTTGATTTTCCATTGCACTCAGTCATGGTTCCCTGATTCTCAGCCACTTGTACATGTTATAGTCTGAAACAGCAGTGACTTTAATTTATGCTGCTAGTATAGGCAGGATGCACTAGTAGGAAATTGGTCACTCCACATCTTCTCTGTTTCTGTTCCACACCTGACACATGTCCTTCCTCTTCTTAAGCTGGGCAGTAATGTTCTAGGATAGGAGACAACAACATCAGAGTTTCCCCATCCTTTGGTCTCTGTGCAGGGGTGGAGCATAATTGCAGTAGTTGGTCTGAGGACTCACAAAGACAATGTAAGTCTAGCACCAGAAACAGTACTAACCAGAGTAGTCTCCCCACAGGGAGGGAATAGGCTCCAGCAATTCATGGATAAACCATCAGAGTTAGCTTCCTACATTGGAAATAATGCTACACTCTCCAAAAGGTACACAGTGGCTGCACTCCGCAGAGGTCCATGAGGCATGATGTCTGCCAGTGTTTCTGCAGAAACGCTGCACATCTGCATTGCCCTCAAAGCTGGGCTGGATCTTCAGGACACAAGAGAGTCCTTAATTGGCAATTTTTATTGTTCTTAATTTCTAAAAGTGTTTTGCTTGCCTGAATAAAGGAACGATCCAAAAAGAAGAGTGGCTGGAATCCAAAATAAAAAATGATCTGGCATGGATATAAAACTAACACTGCTAGACTTACTGTATGAAAATCTGCAACAGAATTCTCCTAACTTTGCTGTAGACATTGGAATTCACGTGGACTTGAGAGGATCAGAGACCCTGATATGGGTGATGTAAAGGGAATATCCAGGCATTTTGCTTCTTTGAATGAGGATAACCACTAAAAGAAGTCATTTAAGTGTTACAAATTTAAGAAAGTTTGATTTAATGGGAATGTTAAATGCCCTAAATTGAATTTTGATTGAAATGTCATATTATGGTCAGAAAAGTAACTGAGGAAAAAAAAAACCTGTGTGATTTCCTTTAGAGCAAACAGTTAAAGATATTATGTACATTTGCAAGCTTTTATGGTTAATATCAATCAAAATGGAGTAGAAATGCAACAGAGGCCACCATGGTCAAGTAACAATGCAAAGGTTAGTATATAAGTAATAAGCAGGAGGCTTTTCAAACTAATCCAGAACAAAAGAATAGAAGCAAATTAAAAAGATAATTAGAAGAGAAAATGAGCTCTAAAACAAATTGATGAGGCTATTTCAGCCTTGGCTATTCAGATAAATTTGCATTGAATAGAAGGTCATTGTAAATGGTTATGACAATTTTATTTTCTACAATTGCATTTCATATGATATTGTAAAAGGACAGCACATTCTAACACCCTTTACAGAAGTAGAAGACTCCTCTGTAGAAACTTTTCTCTAGCTCAGATGATTAAATTCTGCACTTAAGTTCAGACTAATGACCACAGTCATCATGTTGTCAGGTGGGGCCAGTTATACCAGCTAGGATATAAGGGGGTGGAGGTGGAAGATTATCTTTTTTAGCCAGAAAAACCTAGGAAGTTAGAAGAGAAGAGAGAAACCATTACAAATGGACAAGCATGAACTAAGTCTGTTTCTTTTATAGTTTGTTTTACAATTCTTAATAAAGCCCAGCCAAGAAAGGGATCGTTTTTACTCCAACTCAGGTTTTCTGTGCTTTGTTAAGAGAATGGTAGGGAATCTATCAACTAAGAATGCTAGACAGTCAGATACTAGTTAATCTTCCAGGTTCAGAAAATAAAATGAGCATGCAAAGGCTCAGGTACTTCAGAGGGACAACAGAGTCCTGTGGCACTTTTAAAGACTAACAGATTTATTTATTGTTAGTATTTACAAGTGCCACCAGACTCCTTGTTGATTCAGAGGATTCCTGTCCATCCTTCAGCAGCAATCTGGTGCAATTTTTCCTCATTGAAACCTTCCAGATTTCCCTGGACTGACTGCTGTCATGTTAGCTCTGCCAATAGACCTATTGCCTGTTTGTTCTAGGCAATGCCTTAGCTGATGTAAACAATACCCCTCCACCCAGCTCCTCCTTTCCCACAAATCGAAATACCTCCCCTTTTTTCCAAGCTGTTACCTTTTGTGGAGTTTCTCTATTATTCCTTTCTTTTTTTAAAAAAAAATGTGTTCCTGAAATTAGAGTTCTGATAGTCAATGTACCCAAATTTTACATGTTCTGGTGCTGAGGTGATATGAAGATGTGGACAAGAAGTTAGGTGTATTGTTCCTACAAAACCCAGAAACTATGCCAAGTACTATCATCTTATCTATTAACTAACTATACATATACAGATAACGTTTTCTCACATCTCTCTTCCTATAATAGAAACACAGTAATTTCAGTACTCTACAGTCATTGAAATTACTATGAAACTTTACTGCTCTTCCATTTCATGTAGTATTATCTAAGGTCTCATCCCTCTATTGTGATTTCTGTGGCACTAGATGTTTTGGCATCATCTTCACCAATTCCTAATGGTTGACAATAGTTGAACTCCAGCTATGCTGTCTGGAATTCAGTGAGCTCTTTATTACCTTTGTCACAGAGATATTTAGTTTGCTGTCTCTGCTGTTTTTGTCCTTGTCTATTAACTAATTATTTATGTATGTATATATAGTGCTCTTGGAATATCTAGTACTGTCGGCTTAAAAGTATGTTGAGCATCCCCAAGTGTGCAAATTAATTGAATATAGAAGGGACTAGTTCAGACAAGAAATTGAAAAAGATGTTCAGAGTCTCATTAGAGAATAGCAAAAATGTGGTGTTTATAGGAAAGAATTTCCTGTAAATTGGCGAAGAGGAACACTGTAGGTGGGAGGGAAAGACAGGTTTCTTCGAGCACAGTAGGCAAGGAGTGATGGCTTTGTAGCAATTCTGATAGTTGAGAAATTGGAGGAAGAAGAACAAAGGCTCTTGATCTGAGCTTGTTCCAAACCTTAAAATGTCTGAGTATGGTTCAAGAGAGGCCAAAGGCTCTGAATGAGTTTTATGTTCTGAACTAGTTTACACATTTTAAATTTTTGGTGTCACCAGAAACATTCATGCACAAACAAGGGGATTGTTGTTCCAGTTTAAACAAACATAATTAATTCAATCTTTTTTATAATACTCGATAAGTCTTAGTTAGGAAGAAATTGTTTTCTTACACTCTGGAACAACCAGGACGAATCCAGACTTTCAGTATACAGTGAGAAAATGAATAACAAAACCCAAATTTATTCTCAAAATAGAAGATTCTGAGATGACCTGAAAGAAGATTTCATAGTTCTAAGAGTACTACAATAACAGAGGTGGAACAAAGTATTCACAATGGCAAAGAATTCAAACATTAGAGTGCACAATTTAAATGCAGAAAAATATAGCACACAAGGAGTTCAGAAGAGAATTTCACTCAGAGCAGATGCCAACTAATGCTGTCAAGGCAAACAGCACAAATGCGTTTCAGAGATAGGTATGTGTGTTTGAGCAGAGAAGGAATCAAAGGCTAAAATTACTCAGTACGAAAATGGGGGTGAGATAAATTTAAAGGGAATAAGCTTATTATGTCAGATGTCCTTTCTCGCTATAGCAGTGCCTTGTATCCTTATTTCCTAATCTTTTCTAGAAAGGAGAATTGAAAAACAGTTAGAGAAAATAACACAAAGACTATACTTAAAATGTACTGAAAATATTTTAATTTGTTCTTTGTTTAGGGTGAGTCTTCATGTTTTTACAGCCATTTTATCAAATACAGAACCATAAAGAACAGACTAAGAGAAAGAGGGATTCTTTGTTGGAGAGAGCATCTCTTGCTCTTGTAGAAGCTCTCATATGATCTTCTTTGGAGAAGAAAACCAGTTTAAGGAAAGAAAACTGCATACAAATGAAAAAGGAAAACAAAAGCAGTATTATAAAGGAATTAATCAAGGCAATACAAACCACAGACTGAAGTATCAGTTAGAATGCACTCTTGTTGAATCCAGCAATCCACTTGGACAAAAAATAAACACAGGTTGCAATGTTAGATATATTACCTCAGTATATAATTTTTAATATGAAGCCCAATAGAAACTAATTTGCATGCTATAATTACCTTTCCAACTGTCTTTCAGAGATAAAAACACAGCCATTAACAAAACTTTAATGTATCACAGTTTCTTTACTATATAAATTCCAAAGGGGTAGCCGTGTTAGTCTATTGTAGAAAGACGACAGAGTCCTGTGGCACTTTTAAAGACTAACAGATTTATTTATCGCATGAGCTTTCGTGGGAGAAAATCCCACTTCGTCAGATGCTTTG
>ML685766.1:11871739-11897199 GCA_007922175.1 Pelusios castaneus
CCCACTTCGTCAGACGCTTTGAAGATGGGAAAGTTACTTTCCCATCTTCAAAGCGTCTGACGAAGTGGGATTTTCTCCCACGAAAGCTCATGCGATAAATAAATCTGTTAGTCTTTAAAAGTGCCACAGGACTCTGTTGTCTTTACTATATAAATTCTCTTTATATGATATTGCTTAACAATCTTTTGAGTAAATGGCAAAAAAAATTGCTTCATTAAACATGAAGAACTGGAAACATTTCAGGTTTTTAAATATCAGTGCTAAATAACATTCTGTAGCAAAAACTAATTTAATGATTAGCTTTCAAACATAAACGACAGGTTTGTTTAATAGTTCTGACTTCAGGCTTTCTTATATTGCTTAAATTAGTATAAATAATAATGTTTAGCACTTATCTTCAAAGTGCTTTGCAAACAGCTTATTAATTAATTTGCAGAACACCTTTGCATGAGGTACCTCAGTAAGTTGTTGCTCTTATTAGAATCACCAATTTTCAGATGAAAAAAATGGAGATGAGTAAATTGTCACTTACTCACTATTCCCAGAGGCATCATCACTAGAGTGGTGATTAGATCCTGGCCCTCAGTTCTGTATTCAAATCATTTGATCATTTATAATTTGCAATCTAGAGATAGGGGACAACGATCTAAGACAAGGCATGAAAAACTGATAGCACTGCAGGATTTTAAAGTGTTTTGAGGTTCACCACAGCTAGGATTTTTAATGTCAAATTCAAGATTCAAGATTTACAATAAAAATAATGCTAATGTAAATAATTCAGATTGATATGTGAAATACCACCCTATTTCTTAGAATAGGTAATAAATTTGGTCCTACAGTGACATACAGCGGTACTAATAAGAGATGTGTGTCTTTATCACTTCTAGTTTGGAATTCTGTAATACATTCTATATGGGGATACCCTTGAGGACTCTTCAGAAGCCTCAGCTAATGAAAAGTACAGATCTAACTTGCTGAGCAGTTTTTCACCCATGGAACATATTTAGTCAGTTCTTTGCTGTCTTCAAATTCATGGTTTTGATTTATTAAGTTCTCTGTCTTAGAGATGCCTCTCTTATTGGTGCTGTAAACAGTCTACTGATATCAGGTGGATGCTCAAAATGACAGTTCCTAGATTTCTTTGACTGTGAACAGAGTAATCTCTGTGGAGGGCCCTCAGTCATGGAGTTCTTTTTCACTCTGTATTTTTATGGTTTGTACATAGTGCAGGGAAAGGTAATTCCATTAGCAGAGGATTTCGATATTTTGAAATCTGGATTCTTTCTGATTTAGCCAAAAAATAAAAAATAAAAATCAGAAATTCTCCATGAAAGGGAAAATCCAATGGTCCACAGCTCTGGGGCAGTCCACCTATCTCACTGTTCCATAACCCTGGATTGCAGAAGTGCTGAGAGCCTGGGCTACCAAGGAGACAAGCTGTAAAGCTGGCAGGAAAATAGATAAGTTTCCATTAAAAGCCTGCCTGCCTGCTTTCTATCAGGCATTTGTCTAAACCCAGCTATCTCCATGGGACATTTCGATTTCAATAAATCTGCATTCTCTGATGGAAAAATATTGCTTCAGAGAATTTCCAACTAAATCTAGTACATACACTTAGATTGTAGCAGAGGTACAGATTGAAGAAGGTAAACTATACAATAGCAGTTAATTTGAGATCAGAAACATGGGTTATGATATGCATAGTGAAGGACAAGGATAAGACCATAGCTTAAATTTATTTTCATTTTTGATCTGGGAGCATGAAAATGAGCCTTTAACTGTTCTCTGAAAGACGAGTCCTGTACTGCTCCACAATGCTTTCTGATCTTATGCAAATATAGTTTGTGTAAAAAATCTTGAAGTGCATTTGTTGGTATTAAAATGTACAGAAGTAGTACTTGCACTCACATCTCAACTACAGAGAAGTACTGAGCAACACCAAAGAGTCTGACTGCAAAATAAATTTATTTTTTGCCAATGAATAGATTCATTTTCATATATTTATTTTTCAAAATAAGCTCTTCAGCTAAAATCCAAAATACAAATGTACCTGAAGATGTTAGAATTTGTTTACTTTGCTTTTCATGTGAGGAACTCACTTCCCGAGTTTTCAATTATTTCATGCTGAGGCAGGCTAGTCTATGCAGTGGAACATAGGGATCCCCTTTGCTCCTTGTGTCATCTTGCTAGAATACAATATTACCCTTTCCAGTATCTGGTCTCAATGATGTAATGCAAGGAAATGTTTTGACATAAGTTGCTAAGGGCAATGCTTAAAGGTATACAGACACATCTGTTCTCCTAAATGGTGTTATGGGGACCTATGTTATTATACCTTCAGCCTAATATGGGTTAGTGAAACCATAACCGTTCCTAATGGGAAAAATGACAATGACATTAAGATAATGTACTGTCATTTCACACTCTGTGTGTGTGTATGTGTGTGTAATATGAATATGATATCTATGAAACATAGATCCGCTCTCACTTCATTGCTCTTCCCAGTTCTTATTGTTTTCTTCAGTTGATAAGGCTCAAAAGTATTTTGAAACCCGTGGGTATTATTTTATCTGATAGTGCATTTAAAGTACAGACAAACTTATTCAATTACACAAAGATCTGAATAGTAAGATGTTGAATGCTTCTTTTTATTATAATTAATTGTACATCTAAAGCACCGAAAGAACCAGTCGGCAATGGAAGTGCATTCACTTGCCTCATACAACTGCCATGCTGACAAGAAAGTTCACTCTTCATGGTTTTGTAAGAGTTAGAATTTTCAATAAAAAGTAGAGACGGTAAAAAATATACTTAACTCCTCCAGGTGCCTGTTGGTACCACCAAGGACCCTAGTGTGAATAACTGTGTTATCTGATCATCTGGGTGAATGCCATCCACTGAAACCACATATAAACTTACAGCTTGAGGTTGCACCAAATAATTTGTCATCAATATTCATGCCACAACCGTAAAATAAAGGTAGAAAGAAAATAGAAAAACACGTGAGAAAGACAGAAAAGGAAACAAAGAGCCATGAATGGAAAACAGGGGTTCCTAACTCTACTGGGAGTAAACACACCTTCTCTTGCTCTGCCCCTATGATTCAGTCAACTGGTATATGCAATATTCTCCTAAATGATCAGCAGCACAAATATATTACTGTTCATATTGGACAATTAGCCACTCAGAAGCTAGATTTTTCTCTGGGACATTCAGAAACATAGGAACTGCACTATTGGATCAGAATCAAGGTCCAGCTAGTACAGTTTCCTGTTTCTGACAGTGGTCAATAATAGCTGTGTTAGAGGAAAGTGTAAGAACCCTTCTGTGGGTAGATGTGGAATAATCTGCCCCAACCTACATGTCGTCCTGTTCACTGATAGAGAATGATTTACACTCTGAGGCATGGCCATTAATATCTCTTCCAGAACGTCGTTTTTCATTATGATAGTGTAACCTTTGGGTGGGCTAAAATTCATTTAGTTGCCCTTCTCCAGTGCCTCACAGAAACCAATCCCAATCCCTATGGAGAAAGCAGCTGGAGACCCAGGATCCAGTCTTTCTGGGACTCATAGAGAAGCTTGCTCAGAGCTACCCTCCCACATTAAAATACTACTAAAAACAAACATAACAATGAACTTTATTAACTACTAACTAAATAAACCTTATCCTAAGAAAACAAAGTACAATTAACCATGAACAATCCCTACAGAAACCCCCACATGAAAGATACCCAAGAGTCCCAAAGTCCAGGTGGAGTTCACCCAACTCTCAGCTACGGTCTCTGTTCCAGTGTAGAGGCTTGAGTGGCAAGAAATAGCTGTCCTCTTCTTCCTTTGCTGGAATTCTCTGTAGCATTCCATGTAGGCTTTTTCTTCTCCTTTGCAACCAGCCCTCAGTCCCATATGCATGTCTGCAAGGTCTGTTGCAAATGACTCTATTACAGGGAGAAAACATCTTGTTCGGTCCTGGCTCAGCTTCTCTCCAGAAAACTGAGCACATGGTCTCCTTTCAAGGCAGCTCTAGCCTGCTGTCTGCACAGACTGCTGCTCTCATGTCATCTGACTGACCACAACACATCACACCAGCAGGACACCCTGTGGAGCACACTCAAAATGCTACCACTCCCTGCTTCTGGAAGTTTCTAGTTGTGGGTAGCTAATCTGCCCAGCAACAGTAACCCACCCTCAGCAGGTCTCTCAGAGTTAGCCTTTTCAGGCATATGGGTTACATTTTACACTCTGAGGCATGGCCATTAATATCTCTTCCAGAATGTCGGGTTTCATTATGATAGCACTGTATATTCTTATCTTCCTTATAAATGTCCAGTCTCTTCTCAAATCATCTCTTTTCAAATCAAACTCTTTACTATGTTCTTGTCCTTAATGGGATCATGTAGCAATAAGTTTCACAACCTAATTACACATGGTCTGAAAAAGTATTTCCTTTTATCGGTTTTGAATTTGCCACCTGTTTTATTTCACTGAACATGAGTCAGAGGATAGAATTCTGATATTGATTCCATGACGTCCCAAGATCTATTTTACTTCTGGGGCAGGCGTGGAGAAGCTCTTAACAGTGCCTGGTGACCAGCCCTAGGACCTCCAGAGCAGCAGCCATGGTTGGCCCTTGAGCTATCAGAGCAGCTGGCAGGTAGTCAGCCCATGTCCTGGAGAGCTGGAGCAGCTACTGGAGGGCAGCCTCTGGCAGCACTCTCACTGTTAGACCCAGCCTTCCACATCCACACTCTCTAAAGACCACACAGCTTTAGATAAAACAAATACTAGTTTATTGATCAGAGTACAATTTCAAGTGAGAACATGGCCAATAAAGGCAGAAACATACTATAAATGAGTCAGGAGTGACCACTATCAAATAAAAGGTATAAACCACATACTAATCTAACATCTCTACCTAAACTGACCTCATAGTCCAAGGATCCGGGGAGCTACAGACCGGTCAGCCTCACCTCAATCCCTGGAAAAATCATGGAGCAGGTCCTCAAAGAATCCATCCTGAAACACTTGAAGGAAAATAGAGTGATCAGGAACAGTCAGCATGGATTCACCAAGGGCAAATCATGCCTGACCAACCTGACTGCCTTCTATGATGAGATGACTGGATTTGTGGATGTGGGAAGAGCCGTTGACGTGATATTCTATGATTCTATGTGTTAGAGGTATAGCTTCTCGACTTTAGCAAGGCTTTTGATACGGTTTCCCACAGCATTCTCATCGGCAAGTTACGGAAGTATGGGCTGGACCGTAAGGTGGATAGAAAACTGGTTAGATCAGCGGGCTCAGCGGGTAGGAATAAATGGCTCAATGTCTAATTGGCAACCAGTAAGGAGTGGAGTGCCCCAGAGGTCAGTCCTAGGGCCAGTTCTGTTCAACAACTTCATTAATGATCTGGATGAGGGGATAGATTGCATGCTCAGTAAGTTTGCGGATGACACCAAGTTGGGGGGAATGGTAGACATGCTGGAGGGCAGGGACAAGATTCAGGGAGACTTAGACAAATTGGAACACTGGGCCAAAAGAAATCTCATGAGGTTCAACAAGGACAAGTGCAAAGTCCTGCATTTAGGACGGAAAAATCCCATGCACTGCTACAGGCTGGGGTCCGATCGGCTAAGTAGCAGCACTGTAGAAAAGGTCCTAAGGGTTATGGTGGATGGGAAGCTGGATATGAGTCAACAGTGTGCTCTTGTTGCCAAAAGGGTCAATGGCATATTGGGCTGCATCAGTAGGAGTGTTGCAGCAGATCGAGGGCTGTGATTATTCCCGTCTATTCAGCACTGGTGAGGCTGCATCCGGAATACTGTGTCCAGTTGTGGGCTCCCCTCTACAGAAAGAATGTGGACAAATTAAAAACAGTCTAGCGGAGAGCAATGAAAATGTTTAGGGGGCTGGGGCACCTGACTTACGAGGAGAGGTTTAGTGGGAGTCATCCTGCTTTTAGCAAGGGGTTGATTAGATGATTTCATGATGTCCCTTCCAGTCCTAAGATTCTATGATTCTATGTGTTAGAGGTATAGCTTCTCATTTAAGCATGGTATCCTAGTGGTACTAGCTCTGTGGAATGTCACAGAGCAGGAGCTATGTACTCTTTCCCTAAAGAAGTTGTATCAGCGGGAATTGAGGGCATCCTGACAATTTGATTCCTGAGGCTCTTGATAATGTTCTTACTAAATTTCCTCAAGTTCAAGAATATAGTGTGATATTTATTCCATGAGAAATTATACATGAGCCAAAACGCAATATATCCCTAGCAAGAACAGGTCTTGTCCTTGAAATTCTTGTCAGCAGGATGCAAAACTACTAAGTATTTTTGTTTTAAGCCCCAGTAGAGTCACATAGGCTGCGTCTACACTTGTAAATTAAGTCAACTTAAGCTTTAATTTACCCTGCGTCTACACTACAGTTTCCTTAAGCCGACTTAAGGAAAATGAAGTTGACTTAATGAAAATTAGGTTGACTTTATAAAACCTCATTTTAACTTGACCTAAGGCTTAAGTCGACTTTTTCAAGTCGACTTAATCCAGTGTAGACCTGGAGTAGCCCTAAATCGATTTAGGGCTACTCCAGGACTCCACCACTGCCCTCCCTGCTGGGGTAGGGGCACAGGGGGAGCCTGGCATTCCCCCCCCAATAGGCAGGGCAGATCCCTGCCCACCCTGCCCCTATGCCCTGCCAGGGTCCCTGTCCCCCTTTGCCCCATTGTACCCATGTATAATGGGGCAAAGGCGAAGCCCCCTGGCTCTGGGCAAGGGGTGCCCTCCCTGGCCCCGTGGACCTGCCCTAGGTCCCCCTAGCCCCTAGAAGTCGACCTAGGCATCCAGTGTGGAGGCTCTATGTCAACTTTGTAAGTTCCCCCCCTAAGTCAACTTAAAATTTAGGTGTAGACACACTAAGTCAACCTAAATTTACAAGTGTAGACATAGCCATAGTGTGTAGAGGAGAATAAAGTAACTATTAAGCTGCCACAAATAATGACACTCATGGACCTACAGAATGTGCACGGTCAGTTTTCCCATCTCCTGCCTTTTGGCATTTTTGTCTGACTACAGTGTATACAATAAACATGTGGGTGGGGCACTAGTCTGTTCCAATAGCCTGTTGAGAGATGCAGTCAAATCAGCAGTGCAGAGAATGGGGCAGCTCAGAGGACTCAGTGCATGCCAATTCAAGTATATCTTGGTGGGTATCTGAGAAGAGAAGTAGCTCCAGAACAACTGGATGTTCAACTGTGTTGTAGATGCCTTCCTGTTACGGGGTGAGGTGATTTTAGCACAACACGTAGCATGGTTTATGAGTTGTTCTTATTATGCAGAGGTGATGGGAGGAAGCGAAGGTCCTAATGGATGCTGATATACTGATTGAATCAAATCTACCGATGTTTGTTTTTCTTTAGCAACTTCTCTGATTGAATTTTATGTGTTTCTGTTGTCTCTTACTTCTTCGCTGCATTAGTCTTCTGCTGTATTCTTGTTCTCTTTATGCTCATGATATACCAATTTACATTGCAGTTGATATATGTTTATTTCCATTGGGTAGCTGATATTCACTCTTGTTTTCTTCTAATTTGCATTGTCTGTCCTTATTTTTCTCATTCACTGCACTGTTTTAGTATATTACTGGGGCCATGTTAAGTCTGGTGCTTTTAAATAAATAAGTATTATAGTCCTCAATGGATGTCAACGTCAGGATATTTTTCTGTGATATTCATCCTAAATGTTCCTTGTCTCTGTTTTATCCCCTTCTTCCTACTTATGTCTTTTGGACTACAAGAAAAAGTTATTCTCCTTGCTTAGCTTATACACCCTTGAAATTCTTGTAGAAGGTTATTGTATCCCCCTTAGTTGTTGCTTGGCTGAGGTATTTAGTTTTTGTAATATTTTCTCATAAGTCAGCTTCTCCAGTCCTTTAATCATTTTTATTGCTCAGCTCTCAGCACTCTCTGAACTGTTTGCAGTATTCTAGGTGCAGCCTAACTTGCAGTAAAAGAGGGCTTTCCCCCTCCCTGATCCCTTATATTATGCAGGTTGAGTGCATTGGCAATTTTTGTCACCACATATCACCTTATAACTTCATATTTAGTTTTCAGACCCTTTACCAGCTTCAGCTTTCTTTTGGAATTATTTTTTTTCAAATATTTTCCTCCTATTGCATATCAATATTCAGAATTATTTTTTCCATGAAGTATTAGGTTGCAGTTTTCAGGTTGAATAACATACGATGTCCCCTTTTTAGTGTTTCTCATGTCTTTTTGATACTTGCAACACCTCCCAATTTAGTATAATCTGAAAATTTTAATTCAAGTGCTGTTAGTTCCCTTTTTCCAATTCAGTCTTAAAAAAGAATGGTAAAGATATTTGACTATGCTCAAGAAATTAACAATTTAATGCTAATGTATACGAGTGAATTGCAGGAAAATGACTAAATAGAAGGAATGTCTTTTAACTAGTAAAAAAAAAAAAGCAAAATTTGTGCCAGGTGGTAAATTTGGGAATCTCTGCAGAAGGTTTTTATAACCTTTCAACTATCCTGTAGCTGTAGTCAAGAAAACTAACAATGCTAGGATAAATTACAGAAGACACAGACATTATAAATCAGAGGTGGCACAACAGTGACATATGATGTCTTCCTCTTTATCTCACAGCTATGTGAGAAGTAATGAGCAGCATCAGTGTGAAATGTCTAGTTTTAGATTCTCCACAGTTTCACTGGAGGTATTGGTTTCTTGTACTGCAGTAGGAGCAGGATATTACAAAGTATGATGCAGAATTATTTGGCAGTTCAGAAGATAATCTTCTTACCTTCAATGGTACTAATGCTAAGTTATGTTGGTTAGATACCCTCTTTAGTACAGTAGCTAGTATACGTCTCAAACTCAGCATGGCAAAAACAGAGCTTCTCATTTCCCCCATTTTGCTCCTGATCATTCCAGTGTTATCCCTGTCACCCAAACATACAACCTCAATGTCCCAGTAGATCCCTCTGTCCCTCAACCCTACACATCTCATATTCTCTCTACCACATTTTTAAAAGACCTTTTTTATTCTCCCCTATTTCTATTAGAACACAGAGCCACCAAAATTAGTGACGTATGACAGTGACAATGAACTACAAGAAGCATAGATTTTTATAACTTTGAACAAATAGCATTATTAGAATAAGGGAAACAGTGTATTGTCCCTGATCCTGCTTCATTTTTAGATTTGTTCTTTAAAAATTGATCACAACATGGCCTCATTATTGTACCATCAATGTCAACATCTGTATAAATATTGACTTCAGTAGGATCACACTCTTAGCAATGGTCAGGTAATATCATGACAGAGCAATTCTAAAAGCAAGTTGTGCTGGGGAAAACTGGAGCCCTATTTACACTATCAAGTACCCTAGCATCCCTCATAAATTCCAATGGACACTAAAATCCTTCAGCCTTTCTTTATACCATTGATAGATATTTTGGGCCAGAACCTCAGCTAGTGTAAATTGGCTTAGCAAGACAGGCTTCAAAGAAGTACCTGTTCTACTACTTTCAGGAAATAGTTAACTTGTAGAATGGCCATACGATGTTGGCCAACATGAATTGTGTGACACTGTGATGTAACCCCTGCCAGTTGCACCTGTATATAGTTGACATCCAAGAATAGCATATCAGATACATTGATATCCACTGGCTCAAAGATAGGCTGGGCGGGCAAAATATTTGTAAATACAGCAACTTTCAAATGGCCGCTGTGTGATCTGATTTCTTTGAAGTTCAGAGCTACCACGAAATTCATTAAATCAGTCAAGCCAATTTAAAAAGAGATTTTCTTGGATGGAGGAGAGCTGGAGAAAACAACAATATCATAGTTCCCTCTGCATATACTGTAGCACTGAAACAAATACTTTATATATATATATAAAATGAAAGACATTCTAAAGAATTCCCTTGAGGAAATAACAGCAACACAAGGTAGCTATTACTTGTTCTCACAATTGCATCAATCTCTGATCTTTATTGTTATGGTATTATTCCTATGCTAGTGCCATAAAAATGTTCTTTGTGTGTTTCCTTAAATAATAAATGTGCCTATCCTAAATCTGCTTGGAAAGGAAGACAGTTGCAGATCACTGCTGCAAATAAAAGCTAAGGAGACCCTTTATTTAATATAATACTGCAATGACTGTGAGATTGCTGTCTTGACAGAGTACCAAAAATAAGTTTTCACATTTTTTCCTACATCAATTCTTATCATGCAAAAGTGATTTTATGCCATTTCCTCCTCTTATTACAATTTTTATCTTGAAAATGAGCTACTGCATTAGAATTTTAATCCATAAATATCTAATGTGAAATATCAAAGCATTCTGTACTTTTCAACCTTTCCATTAGACTGTATTTTATATTTGACATTATATTACCTTCAACTTACTGGATGCTGTAAATTGGGATAAAATTAGAAAGTACAGGGTTTCCCGCTCCTAATTTGATTATATAAAGCCCTGGATAAAAATATTCACAAGATTTACAAAAGTACTACTATTACTACTACTGGAGTAGTGATTCATATTGATGACCACTGTAAGTACAGTAGATGCAAAACAGTTTAAATCATACCAGTACTTTCTCT
This sequence comes from Pelusios castaneus, assembly GCA_007922175.1. NCBI lineage: Eukaryota > Metazoa > Chordata > Testudines > Pelomedusidae > Pelusios > Pelusios castaneus. The sequence continues at coordinate 11,882,367 of ML685766.1, forward strand.
AGAAGATGCTAAATACAGTATGAGACATTGTTTCATATTCATAGCACTGACTAGTAAGAAGAAAAAACAGTCAAACTGATACTAGAAACATAAAGCAACTAGCATATGTTTCCTTAAATGTGTGGCTAATATCAATTTACCAGAGATTATTTAAAGACAGAGGATTTTAAAAGTATTTTGCAATTCCTAAATTATTCTGCTAGTTTAAATTTTCTAATTCACTCAAGTTGAACAATTAAACTAGACTGATGAGATGTACCCTTACTTCTAGTGCATTTCACATTTTTATTTTCATGTACATGAGCTGCGTCTCTAGTAGAGCGTGGGACTGTATGAACCCAGAAAAAAAGAAAAAATCTTTGGGTATGTCTACACTGGCAATTTAGGTCGACTTAAGTAGACCTAAGTCGACCTAAATTACTCCCTGTCCACACTAGACTTTCATTAAGTAGACTTAAGAAATGCCTGGAGGTGGAGCCCTGTTTTAAGAGTTGCTGTACAAATTATATGATATGTAACCCTCCTGCCAGGCCAAGAAGCAGCAGCAAAAGGCTGGGTTCTATATCTAGGGGTTCCCAAACAATGCTACAACAGCAATCGGCTTGAGCCTCCACCCAGTCTCCTGGGTAATTACAGACTATTCCCTGTGCACCCTAGAGGGGCAATACTTCTCTCGCAAGCACAAATCTGAGTGTAGCACATAAACCTTTTAATAAAGACTATATAGAGACAATATCAAAGCCAGCATGATTGGGATCCAGTGCAAAGCAGGATATCCACAAAACCCACTAGACAGAACTCATTCCACCCCCAGTGTATACAGAGTGTGTCCTCCACTTCTTCATTACACCCATGCTGACCATCATAGTTTTAGTGTCCACCTCTAAAGGGGGGCTCAGCCCTTCCCTCCAATTATCTTCTGCTACCTCTGGGTCTGCTCACACCACCTACTAGCCACTCACACCATCTGCTGGCACTGCCCACTGGCCACTCACACCATCTGCTGGCACTACCCGCTGGCTCCACATGCTGGTCACTCACACCACCTGCTGGCTGCTTGTAAGATGCTCTCCTCTGGACCTCAGTCAATTTTTCAATGACTTTAGCTCTTAGAAAAGTTTTCACTTTTCTGGTGATTTAAACTCAATCAAAATAACAAAAGACATTCCACAAAGAATCTTTAACTATATCCTTTAACAATAGGAAGGAAGGTAGGCATTTGCCAAAAACACAGCTCCAGCAGAGATAGTGCTCAAACCTCTCCCCACTTAGTTTTACAAGACTGAAAACCACAGTTGCTCACTTTTCCAAATTCTCTGCTGCTAATGGTGACTTTTCCATCAGCTTCTCAGTCTATAAACAGATATACAATCAAAGGATAGCATATCATGGAAAGGCAATATTTCATTTCCCCCTTCTGCTAAAACACCAGATTCAGAGGATCTGAATCAGCCATACATACCATTTCCCATCATGCCCAGCCCCTGCGTGAAATTATGCTAAGCATCCAATTGTACTCTTTCAAATATAAAGCCCATGAAGATCACTTGCCCCCTCCCTGCTTAGCTGCTAAGCAGGAGATGTGCAGCTTTTTTACCCTTGCTTACATCTAAATGACAGGAGCTTACAGTCTAACAGACCAGCCATAACAGAAGAATGAGACAAATAAACAGGGAATGGGTGAGGGATGCAGGAGATGGAACAACAGAAATAATGGAAAGTGTGTAATTTTAGTTGGTGGGGACCAGCAAGCCTAAGTCACCTCCTGCACAGTTATTATAAATAGCTGTTTTCCAAAGGCAATACATCAGAGGTAAGTTTGAAGGAATTTTGAAGGAGCATAAATTGGTGGCTTTATGGATTTGCTTGAGAGGCTTTCCACACATATGATGTAGCAGGATTCCATCTTCACTATTACCAATTCTTCCTCCTGTCCATTCCCAATGCTAGAGGCTGGGCATAAGGGGCAGAACAAGCAGTGCATCCTCCAAAATCTCTACCCACCTAAACTTCTTTTCAGGGTGGTGCAGCTTTATATGTTCACTCTATTGAGAGCGTGCAATCAATGGAAATTGCTGCATGAGCTCCCACACAGCCACAAACACATTCTAATACAGTATTTTTTAAATTACCTAGAAAGATGAAAAAGGGGAGAGAGAACCTTTTGCCTCCTCATTCCCTGTCTCCTGCTTTTCATGCCTTCTGTTCCTGGGTTCTTCTTCCATTAGTACAATTTCTATTCTTCATCCCTCTGGATGAGTACTGAAATGGAGCTATTAAGGAGACCATACTTAAAACTGAAATTCCTTTAAAATTCTTCATGACTTTAATTCACCTGGGAAAGAACTTGCTTTCCATGTTAGGTTCCCATGAGGTCCAAATAAGCATATTGTCCAGTATGATCCCCCAATATCATTCCTGTCCATCCATTTTCCATATGTGGGCAAGGGATAGTCTCAGGACCACAATGCCTGCATTAGCATTATGCTGTTGCTGCAGTAGGGAATTCTTCATTCTAAGAATCAAAAGTAGTGTCTGCCCGCATCCAGAGATAATTGTCAACTGGGTAAGACTCTAGGTGATAGTCCAAAGTCATAAAAACAGAGTAATCCAGTGTGAGACGTTAAATGCTTTAATAAAGAGAATAAGCAATTTCTTGCAAACTCCAGAGGGCTGCCAATGGATAGAAATGCAACGTTGTAATACTCTGCCTACATTATTTTAAATATAGGTGGGGCATGTCCTTTGTCTCTTCTCAACACTTACTCACTCCCTCACTGCACTAAAGTGAATAGATCCCTTTCCTCAAGCTAGCCTCTGTTATTAGTTTTTGCTCATAACAGTCTCTCTTTTAGTAGTTCACTTTGATCTGTGTAGCTCAGACTCATTATCCAATCATTAAAGTAAATAAACCTGAATTCCCCCCATATTCAGAGCACAAAACTGCAGGATATTGCTGTAATATTAAGCATAATAGCACTGAATTATTGCTGTAATATTTCAGGAATGTGCTACTGAGCTGTCAAGGTCAGGACAACCTGCATAAGTGAGATGTAAAAAGAGAACACATTAGATCTGAAAATTTCAACGGTAAATGCTGTAAACAATGGCTTTATTAAAGAAATGAAGCAGCACTACAATGTAGAGGTATGAGATCCAAGAACAACTTAGTTGGGATGGAGGAAGAAAATATAATGGTTTTTCAAATTCTGCATATTGGCTTTATGAATGTGTTGAATGTTGACATAAAGCAGATATGACAAAGTTATGAAACTGGGGAGACTCTTGTTTGACAGATTTTGGATAGAGTATGACAGGATATTTTAAATATAGTTCAGTATGTTTAGGCCAGATTTTTAGTTACTAGTCTCATTTTTTTTCCCACAGTTTAAATAAAGGGTTCAATTCTGCACCTGAAGTTAAGGAGCTTAGATTTGCAAGAGCAATCAAGAATTTAGTCATCTCTGCAACCAAAATAGCTAGTACAAAATTGAACTTGTTGAATTATTTGAGTCTGCAAAAATGGAAGTTCAGGTAAAGCAGGAAGATCTGGTCACTTAAAGACATTGCATGCTGTATAGATCATAAATATGTCCCAACCATATCTCCCTCCATAATCTTCTAATTGTTTACTTGGTTAAATGCATCTGAAACTAATGAGTAAAAAATATCCAAATATGTTAATACCAAATACCAGTTAGAGTGTATATAATAGTTGCAAAATCGTTTTGGAACTAGGACTGTCATCTGATCTCTTTTGTTAATTTGCCACATTCTTCTCTTGTTTGCTGTCTACACTTGGCTGCACAGTGTCATAAAATCCTCATTGTTAATATATTCCCTAAGAAATTTTTGTGTAATTGTTTATGTTTCGGTGGGGGTTTCTTAGAGCTGGATCAGCCTTCCTTTGTGAGTAAATCTCCTTTGAAAGGTTACAGGCTTAATGCTGTTCACCTGAGAAGTTTGCTTTTCTATTTCCATTGCCTTCCATTGGAACAGGAACGGACAGTAATGATAAACACACATGGAAAATAAAGCTACAAACATTATGTGAAGCTGTAATGTGGGGCAGATGTTATCTACCTTTGAGAGACACCTGAGAGGTCTGTCTCTTTTACACTTTGGCAACACTTGTATAGCTTGCCATGGTAATAAAGTATTATTGAATTCAATTGACAAGATGGAGCTTGAAAGGGAGAATAAGAATAAAAGCTTCAGTACTTACATAACTTCACGCCTAGCAGATGGAAAATGCAGCCATTTCAAACAGGAGGAATCAACACAATTTGTAGAAAAAAAAGATAGACAATGTTCATATTCAGAACAAGTTTATTATATTACTCTGAACAATTTTTTTGTGTGTGTGCGTGTATTCGGGCAAGCCCTTTATTGCAGGAGGGACAAAAGAAAACACATGGAGTAACCATTCTGTCCTTTCCCTTGACAAAGCATCAGAGAGAAAGCAGGAGAAATTATTCCAAATAATATATTTTATTTTTGTCTATATCCGAGAGCTACAGTAAAGTAAAATAAGTAGTACAAGATAAAATGGTGTGATTAAGAACCAGATTTTCAAACAGGACCTGAACTGTCCCATAAATACATGAACACTGAACAGCTAATTGCACTACAAAACCAATGTTTGCATGGAAAACCCAGTTTACTATGTATGTAAATCCATATGGCAAGCACTGAAGTGAATGAGAAATTAGCCTGTTTGAGCAAAAATGTGTCTGAGGGCGCAATTCAAGCCCAATTTTAAAATAATATAGGATGACATTAATAATTTAATATTTTTATTCCAACTTTTCCATAGCTTGGAATTTTATTTTCCTCTCTGATTCCCAGCATATGCTTTATCCAGTCGCTAGAGATTTGACAAGCTGGAACTCCTTTAACAAAAATAACAAGATGCATCTTCAGGTAGGTTTTCATTTTTCATGTGTTTTGCAAGGTACTAATATAATAGATTAATGCAAAAGTAAAAGTCGTAATCTTTTCTGTCGGATAGTGTCACTTATTCATAGAAATAAAGAACAAAGTTCATCTAATGCTTGGTTGAAAATTCTTTATTATTATAACAAAACCCTATAATTATTGCATTATTCACATTTCTTTGCAGGTAGCCATTAAAAATGTTAATGATGCACATTTTATTCAAATGATACATATCAACATGCCCAGTTTTAAAATAATATTCAAAATTATGTTCAAGTGAAACACCATGAGGTTAATTCTCCACTAGATTGTATTGAGTAGAATAGAAGGTAAGATTGGGAGAATTACATGGGCACAGGAATTCTCATATGAGAAACTGAAGAGATGTTTTCAATAAGATTCATGGTTAACATTAATTTCCCTCGTTAGGGCACTCGTTTCAGTACAGTACTTTTACAAACCTTGGTTTGGTCTGAAAACCATGTGGGTCAGATCACAAGTTGATTTCAATAATATAGTCAAAAGACTGTGTCCCATAGTAAGCGGTAGTGCATAGTTCTGCTTCTCCAAGAGCATCTCAGGAATGCAATTTTGATGCAAACGGCCAGAATTTAGTTCCTATTATCTCCTGAGGAGTGTAATATACTCCACTCCAATGCCTGTAATCAACATTCTATCTCTTTTCCCACAAGCTATGGTGAAGATTAAAATAAATAAATAAATGAAATTATAGAATCAGTAAAAGGATCCCCTCCCACCGCCCCACCCTCCCCCCAAAAAGCAAAAGAGGTGGTTAGAGGTAAAAAAGCATCCTTAAAAATTGTAAGTCCGATCCTACAAAGCAAAACAGAAAGGAACATAAACTCTGGCAAATCAAGCATAAAAGTTTAATTGGGCAGGGCAAAAAAGTATTTGAACAGCAGTTAGCAACAAGCACAAAATCTGAGCAAACAAAAAACGAGTAAGTACATAGGAAGCAGTAAGATAATCAAACAGTTAGGGGAGCCAGTGGATGATGAAGGTGCTAAAGGAGTACTCAAGGAAATAAATACTGTTGCACAGAAGCTGCATGAATTCTTTGCATCAGTGTTTATTGCAGAAGATATGAGGAATTCCCATGGCAGAGCCATTCTTTTTAGATGATAGATCTGAGGAGCTGTCCCAGACTTAGGCAGTGATAGAGGAGTTTTTTTAAACAAATTAATAAATTAAATTGTACTAAATCACCAAAAGTAGATGGCATTCATCCACAAGTTCTGAAGAATCTCAAATATAAAATTGCAGAACTACTAATAGTAGTAATTAACCTTAAATCAGACTCTTTACCATATTCCTGATTTTTAAAAAAAGCTCCAAAGGTGATTCTGGCAATTACAGGCTGGCAAGCCTCACTTCTTTATAGGCAAATAGTTTGAAGCTATAGTAATGAGTAGAATTATCAGACATATAGATTAATATGACTTTTTGGTGAAGAGTCAACATGGCTTTTGTAAAGGGAAATCATGCCTCACCAATCTACTAGAATTCTGGGCAGGAGGGCAACAAGCATGTGGACAAGGATGATCCATATCTAAGTACACTTAAATGTTCAGAAAGTCTTTGACAAGGAGCCTTACCAAACATTCTTTAGCAAAGTAAGCTGTCATGGGATAAGAGGGAAGGTTCTCTCCTGGATCAGTAACTGATTAAAAGGTAGGAAACAAAGGCTAGGATAAATGTTCAGTTTTCCTATGGAGAGAAGTAAATAGTAAGATCATCTAAATCAGTGGTTTCCAGCCTGTGGTCTGGGGGACAAAAGTGGCGCACAGGGGCTCTCAAAGTGGCCCATGAATCCCCTCCTGCTCGCTGAAGAAGGGAGCCACTGCTGAGGGACCCAAGTGGATGCAATGGACTATAGGACATGGGTGGCTCCCCTGCTGCAGCCACAGAGATGAGAGATCAGTGAGGAAGCAAGCTTCTTACTGAACTCCTTCCATCTGACTGCAGTGGGGGCAGAGGGCCTGCTGGCAGAGAATGGTGGCCCTCAAGCCAAAAAGGTTGGGAACCAATGATCTAAACGGAGAGAGGTAAATAGTGGGGATATCTACTGGAAACAGTGCTGTTCAGCATATTCAAAAAAATTATCTGGAAAAAGGGGTAAACACTGAGGTTACAATGATAAAAAGTAATCCTGAAGATAGTTAAGTCCAAAGCAGACTGCAAAGAGTTACAATAAGATCTCACAAAACTGAATGAGTGGGAAAGAAAATGGTAGATAATTCAGTGTTGAAAAATGCCAATTTAGTAAATATAATCCCAACTATCCATTCAAAATTATGGCATCTAAATTAACTGTTAATATTCAAGGAAATTATCTTGAAATAATTGTGGATTTTTCTCTCAAAAGGTCTGTTCAGTGTGCAGAGATGGTCTAAAAGGGTAAGAAAATGTTAGGAACCAGGAGGAAAGGGATAGAAAATAAGACAGTATATATCTTAGTGCAACTATATAATTCTATGGTATGCCTATATCTTGAATACTCTGTGCAGTTCTAGTTCCCCATCTAAAAAAAGATAGAATATGATTGGAAAATACCCAGAGAAGAGGGGTGAAAAGATTACGGGTTTGGTAAAGCTTCTATATGAGTGCACATTAAAAAGACTGGGATTGTTGAATTTAGGAAGGAGGATACTAAGGGAAGTTATTATATAAGTCTATAAAATCATGAATAGTGTAGAGACAGTGAATAAGGAAGAGTTATTTACCCCTTCATGTAACACAACAACCAGAAATCACCCACTGAAAGTAATAGGTCTCAGGTTTAAAACAAATAAAAGGAAGTACTTCTTCACATAATGCACAGTCAACCTGTGGAACTCATTGCCAGGGGATGTTATGAAGGACAAACATATAATCTGTATAAAGAAAGATGAATTCATAGAAGATGAGTCCATCGATGGCTGTTAGCAAAGCTGGTCAAGGATGCTATGCTATGCTATGCTCTTAGGTCACCCTAAATCTTGATTGTCAGAAGCTGGGACTGAATGGCAGGGGATGGATAATCAGTGTGGGTACGTCTACACTGGAGGCTCTGTTAAGTCAACTTAACAAGGTGGACTTTAAGTTGACTTAAAATCGACCTTGGTAAGTCAACTTAGAGAGTCCACACTGAAAACTCCAGTCAACTGCCAGCATCCACACTGGCAGGTGCTAGGTCGATGGAGGAGTGGTGCATTGTGGGTAGCTATCCCACATTGCACCGGGGCCTAGAGGCCAATTAAGTCAACTTAAGGGCACTCCCCATCCACACTGGCTTAAGTCAACTTAATAAGGTCGACTTAAGCGTTAAGTTGACCTTCAGAGGTGGTGTTATTAAGCTGACCAAAGGAAGCGCTTAAGTCGACTTAATAAGCGCCCAGTGTGGATACAGCAGTCTTTAGGCGAGTTAACCATCTTTAAGTCGACCTAAGGCTCCAGCGTGGATGAACCCTAAGTGCCCTTTTCTGTTCACTCCCTCTGAAGTATCTGACACCAGCCACTGTTGAAGGACAGAGTACTGAGGTCTGATCCAGTGCAGCCATTCTTTTAGGTTTATCTTTGAGTCACTCCTCACTCACATTCTCTGGAGAGGGCATAACAAGCACATAACCCATTTTTACCCTGATGTGCTTTACTCCAGTTTCAAGCAGCATTGGTGGGATCTGGGGGGGGGGCGAAGAGGAGTGGTACTCCTAACTCCTTTGTATGTACAAGAAAACCTAGTCATAATGCAAACAAAGGAGGCACTGTCTTATCCTCTACTGCTTATCCCTCTTTCCCAGTATTAATCCGTCTGTTGTGTGTCATCATATGTTAAGAAAGTAACCTTTTTTGGATTGGCTCTTCATTTAATGTGTATACGGCACCTAGCACAATGGGGGCCCTGAACCCTGAGTGGGGTGTTCTAGGCATGCCACAGTACAAATAATAAATAATGATTTAATTTGATAACAGAATGGATAATTAGTCTGTTTCAGCATCAGTTTGCTTGATTTCTGGGATTATTGCCATAAACAGCTGATTATTTATATGTGCTAAATGTTCAAAGCATAATTAGTACTTCATAATTGTGAAATAATTTATCAACAAATTGTTTTACAGGTTTCAAAATCCAGTTGCCACTTGATTAAGTAACAAAAATCTAACAAAATATTTTAAAGAAAGTTCTCTCTCTTGTGTTTTTTTAAAGGAGAATCTAAAACTTCAATTGCCTCCATTTTTATTTCAAAGCAATATGAGAAATAAAAGTAGATTTCTGGTGGTAATTGATGGAAAGAAAACACATTTTGCCAGTGTGTGAAACATTATCATATTGAGTTTAAAGAAATTTAGTGACCCATTTTTATCACCTAATTAAATAATTGAATCAGATGGGGTTTTCAAAGTCTGCTCAGCTAATTATTTTTGTTATCTTATATTTTATTAATAATAAATTGGTGACACTTTTATTAAGGCTTTCTTTATACATAGGTTTTAAATATTAAAACTTGATTAATGTATGTTTTAATCAATGTTTAATAATTATTAGTTTTTATAGCAAACAACAGATTAAAATGTTGCTTATTACCATTGTTTATACAATGTATAGTATCTTTTGTGGATTTACTTGTAGCTGTCTACCATGCATACTACTCATGTCTGCAGCTTGTTTACAATATCTGTTGATCATTATAAACACTTTATAAATGGAACCTTAATGTAAAGTATGACAGATTTAAATTTCAGTGCACAATGCTAAACATTTTTTCAAGCAACTTAAAAAAGACATATAAAAAAGTACATCTTCTTAACCTCATTGTAGAGCATTGTATATAAAATTGAGCACCAAATGCTCTTATTCTATCTTCAGGAAAGCATAGCAGCGAACTAAAATTACTTGGAACAGGTCTTTCCTCCCAGAACCCAGACAGTTGTAGCTGGCAACTGCTCTTCCACTGTTAGCCATCATCTGCTAATTTCTCTTATTGCTGAATTCCTATTCAAAACTTTCGGAAGAGCTGAGAAGACAACACAGGTTGAAGTGCCAATGAAAGAACCAGTTCTACAACTCCTTTATGGGAAATAGGTAGAACACCACTGTCAGCTTTCATAGTGTCTAACTGAATGCAGCATCTGCATAAAAAGCATTGTCAGAATTAAATGTAAAACTCTTCTCTTCAGTTTAGATTTATCCTCAATAATCTTTCTGCACAAGCACATGCTGAATACAACCATTCACTTGCACAAACATAAACAGGAAAACGATACACAAAATAAGCTGTCTTCTACAGTTAGGGAAGGGAGAGATTCCTATTATTAATTCTGTTCTTTAATACCTTATGGGTGACTTCAATTATCCTGACATCTGCTGGGAAGATAGTACAGCAGTGCACAGGCAATCCAGGAAGTTTTTGGAGAATATTGAGGACAACTTCCTAGTTCAAATGCTGGAGGAACCAACTAGGGGCCTTGCACCTCTAGACCTATTGCTCACAAGCAGAGAAGAATTGATTGGGGAAGTAGAAGTAAATGGCAACCTGGGCAGCAGCAACCATGAGATGGTAGAATTCAGAATCCTGATCAATGGGAGGAAGGAAAGAAGCAGAACACACACCCTGGACTTCAGAAAAGCAGATTTTGGCTCCCTTAGGGAGCTGATGGGCAGGATCCCTTGGGTGGCTGATGTGAAGGGGAAAGGTGTCCAAGACAGCTGGTTGTATTTTAAAGAAACACTGTTAAAGACACAGGAAGATAACATTCCGATGTGCAGAAAGAACAGCAAATGTGGAAGGCGACCAGAGTGGCTTAGCAGAGAACTCTGCGGTGAGCTGAAACATAAAAGGGATCCTTACAAAAAGTGGAAGCTTGGACAGATGACAAGGGAGGCATATAAAGATATTGCTCGGGACTGCAGGGATAAAATCAGAAAGGCCAATGGACAATTGGAGTTGCAGCTAGCAAGAGATGTGAAGAATAACAGAAAGAGGTTCTATAAGTATGTCAGCAACAAGAAAGGGATCCGGGATGGTGTAGGTCCCTTACTGAATGGGGCAGGCATCCTAGTGGTGGATGATGCGGAAAAGGCTGAAGTACTCAATGCTTTTTTTACTTCAGTCTTCACAGGGAGGCCCAGCTCCCAGGCTACTACACAGGGTAACGCGGAATGGAGAGAAGAGCGGCCCTTGGTGATGGAAAGTCAGGATAGGGACTACTTAAAGAAATTGCATGTGCACAAGTCCATGGGCCCGGATGAACTTCATCCAAGGGTGCTGAGGTAGTTGGCTAAAGTGATTGCAGAGCCGCTGGCCATTATCTTTGAGAACTCGTGGCAAACGGGGGAGGTCCTGGAGGATTAGAGAAAGGCAAATATAGTACCTATCTTCAAGAAAGGGAAAAAGGAGGATCCAGGGATCTACAGACCGATCAGCCTCACCTCAATCCCTGAAAAAATCATGGAGCAGGTCCTCAAAGAATCCATCCTGAAACACTCGGAGGAAAATAGAGTGATCAGGAACAGTCAACATGGATTCACCAAGGACAAATCATGCCTGACCAACCTGATTTCCTTCTATGATGAGATGACTGGATTTGTGGATGTTGGAAGTGCCGTTGACGTGGTATACCTCGACTTTAGCAAGGCTTTTGATACGGTTTCCCACAGCATTCTTGTCTGCGAGTTAAGGAAGTATGGGTTGGACGAGTGGACCGTAAGGTGGATCAAAAACTGGCTAGATCGACGGGCTCAGCGGTAGGAATCAATGGCTCGATGTCTAGTTGGCAAGCGGTAATGAGTGGAGTGCCCCAGGGGTCGGTCTTGGGGCCTGTTCTATTCAACATCTTCATTAATGATCTTGATGATGGGATAGACTGTGTGCTTATTAAGTTCGCGGATGACACTAAGCTGGGGGGAATGGTAGATACTCTGGAGGGCAGGGACAGGATCCAGGGAGACTTGGACAAATTGGAACACTGGGCTGAAAGAAACCTCATGAGGTTCAACAAAGACAAGTGCAAAGTCCTGCACTTAGGATGGAAAAATCCCATGCACTGCTACAGGCTGGGGACTGATTGGCTAAGTAGCAGCTCTGTAGGAAAGGACCTCGGGGCTATGGTGGATGGGAAGATGAATATGAGCCAACAGTGTGCCCTTGTTGCCAAAAAGGCCAATGGCATATTAGGCTGCATCAGTAGGAGTATTGCCAGCAGATCGAGGGATGTGATAATTCCCCTCTATTCGACACTGGTCAGGCCGCATCTGGAATACTGTGTCCAGTTTTGGGCTCCCCACTACAGAAAGGATGTGGACAAATTAGAAAGAGTCCAGCGGAGGGCAACAAAAATGATTAGGGGGCTGGGGCACATGACTTATGAGGAGAGACTGAAGGAACTAGGCTTATTTAGTCTACAGAAGAGAAGACTGAGGGGAGATTTGATAGCAACCTTCAACTACTTGAAGGGGTGCTCCAAAGAGGAGGGAGTTAGGCTGTTCTCGATGGTAACAGAGGACAGAACAAGGAGCAATGGTTTCAAACTACAGCTGGGGAGGTCGAGGTTGGATATTAGGAAAAACTTTTTCACTTGGAGGGTGGTGAAGCTTTGGAATGGGCTACCTAGGGAGGTGGTAGAATCTCCATCTTTGGAGATTTTTAAGGCCCGTTTAGACAAAACCATGGCTGGGGTAATTTAGTGGGAGTAGTCCTGCTTTTTTAGCAGGGGGTTGGACTAGATGACCTCGTGAGGTCCCTTCCATCACTATTATTCTATGATTCTATGAATACCTGAGTAGTGCCCAGACATTATGGCAAGATAGGGGTCATATAGTACCGAATTAGACAAAAAGCATACTCTGAATAGAAAGGCACTAGGCACTATTAAAAATCTGACACTAGCCACTTTGCAATATCTGTAGTACCATGATATTTCCTGGTTTAATAAAGGGAGGTAGAATCCATATCTATTGCAAAGAGCAGATAAAAACAAACAATTCTAAACTCAGTGGAAAATTCAGAACTGGATCGAAAATTTGTGACCCAAACCCATCTCTAACAGAAATGGAAATGATAATTAATGGTAGCTTGAGGATGCCATAATCTGTATGATAATGTATGTGTGTGTTTATGTTTACTACAAGAACAAGCCTAAGTATTTTATGAATTTTTTAAAAAATTGTCAACTGAGAAATGACTCCTGTGGGTTTCTTTGTCTCACTAACACACACAATGCTTCAGAAAAATATTTTTCTTCCTTGTTGTTAATTAGTATTAAGCATGATGCGTAGTAACAGGGTGAGTTGTGCTTTAGACACCTTTTTATTCCTTTCTACAGTACCCTTCAGATGACAGGCCTTGCTTCCTTCACCTCTCAGAAGGATGGAACCAAGCAGTTAACCACTCCTAGAGGGAAACCCATGACAGAGTAAGTTTAGAGGGACAGAAACAATTTCTTCAAAACACCACATTATCTATGCTTTCACTCAAAGAACAAAATATGCAGGGTAAATTATGTAAAACATAAAAGAACTGTAAGCATAATGTCCCTGATCCTCATCTTAATCTTTCTTTGCAAGTTTTAGTGAGCTCTATTCAGCCTAATTACCTCCATCTCTAGGCTGAGAGGAGCAGATTGCAGGTTCTGTGTCTTTCCGTGTGTCCATCTGTTCGACAGTTACTTTTAGTCATTCCCTGGGGACAGTTCCTTCACTGATTCTCCCCTCATCCCCCAAACACACCTGGGGTTTAATTCAGGGTATTTTTTTTCCCTAAAAAGACAGAACTCTGGGTTGTGTTTCAATAAAGAGTTAAGGTGCAAGAAGAAAGGGAATATAATAGCTATAGATAATATTGCCTTAGCATCCCCATGCCCTAGTATCTGATTATTGTGCATTGTGTGCCTGGTCACATTAGCCATACAGAATCCAATCCTTTTCTTACTTATATAACTGTAAATCAAGAATAGTTCCACTGAAGGCAGTGGAGTTACATTGGTGTAAAACTCGGGCAACTGGAAGGCAAATCAGACCAAAGCAATGTCTGTTTGCTGGTTGATTGATTGTAACTGTAACAAAGAGGGAGAAAGTATGAGGAAGTCCTCTATGATGAATTCATGGAGAAGGTATTATTTTGGGAGAATTGGGGAATTTTTAGGATACTTAAAACCTTTTCTTTCCAGACCACTTGATGTCTCAAGCCAGCCCTGACTCACTGGAAGAATAATTAGACTATTATAATATTAGAGTCAGATTCAAAATGAATAGTATCTTGCAAGGCAGAATTCTTTAGTGGAATAGCAAGTCCTCTGGTATCACCCTTCCAATATAGGTGACAGGGATGGGGCTGAACCTCAAATAACATAATAACCCCTGTGGGCTGGCAGCAGGCAGTTTTAGATGCAGCAATCTTCAAATGCACCGTATTGTACTGGCAACTATCCAGTAGCTGCTGGCTTCAGTGCATATATCCAAAAAGGTGGCTTAATGCCAGTGCATTTTATCTTCATTTGTGTGCATTCTTTCCCTAACTGCAGGTGACCGCCCATTTATCTGAGGAGAGGTAAATCTATACCCATTATTCCTTGAAAAAAAAAATTAAAAATCAGCAGTAACAAAGATAGTGCTAATGTCTGGCAGCTTTGAGTTGCCAACCAGCTGTGCAGTTTCTGCTTCATTGTGTAAGCTACAGACATAAATATACTCTTGATGAAGGAAATGATGGGTCCATCAAAAGGACTACAACAAAGCCTTTTGATTTGGAATTTGGCTCTCACCATTATTTTATTACATTAGGTTATGTTTGAAGAGCTTTCAGAGCATTCTTAGCCTAGAAAAATCAATGTGCATGATAGAAATTAATACATTTTACAAAAATAACTAAACAGTTTAACACGGAGGCCTTTATATGTT
>ML685766.1:11897209-12033877 GCA_007922175.1 Pelusios castaneus
GTTTGGCTGCTGAACATGTAAATTGCAAAAATAACTTAGCAGCCAAAAGCAAAAACAAATGCACAAGCAAACGATATAATCTCTGTCAGAACACATCACCCGTATGATTTTTTCAGAGTTCCAGAGAAACAAAGGAGCAGATGAAGTGGGAGGAGCACCTGTGGTATTAGCTGGGGGTGGGGGGAATCAATAACAAATACATTCCAAGTGCCAGCAAACAAAGATGCTTTCTGCTACTTTATGAAGATCTGGGACGTCAGAAATAGTGAAATCTGTGACTCTTTTTAAGGCTTAAGACACTATACGTTTTGTACACTCTCTGAAACTAGTGTTTGGTGTGACCAAAATTTGGCCATCTGTAGTTCTTTTTGAGGTAATGGTCTAGTAGAAGATCCATTCAGGGAAAAAAGTTAAATTGAATTCTATTTTGATAGGGGAATAAATTCCTTGCCATTTGTAGAGTGAAACCAGAAAAGAAAAGCATGGCATCTTGTGATGTGGAGGAAATACAAAACTCAGAGGGTGCATCTACACTTACAAATTAAATTGATTTAAGCTTGCTTAAATCGACTTAATTTAATCTGCGCCCACGCTACATTTTCCTTAAGTTGACTTAAGCAGCAGCTTCAATCGACTTAAGGAAAAATAAAGTCAACTTTACTAAATCTAATTTTAAGTTGACTTTGCTGGCTAAGTCGACTTTAGAAAGTCAACTTAGCCAGTGTGGACGTAGAGTAGCCCTAAGTCAACTTTAAGTCAATTTAGGAGGCTTCAGGGCTTCTCCACTGCCCTCCCTGCCAGGGTGGCTGGCACAGCCACAGCCTGGCGTTCCCCCCCCCACAGGGCAGGACAGAGCCCTGCCCACACCGCTCCTATGCCCTGCCAGGGTCCCTGTTCCCCTCAGTCCCCATTGTACCAAGGTACAATGGGGCAAAGGCTGAGCCCCCTGGCACTTGGCAAGGGGTGCCCCCCTGTCACCGTGGACCTGGCCCAGGTCCACCTAGCCCCTACACGTCGACCTAGGCATCCATTGTGGATGCTCCAGGTCAATTTTGTAGGGTCCCCTCTAAGTCAACTTAATTTTTGAGTGTGGCCATGCTAAGTTGACTTAACAAAGTCGACTTAAAGTCGATTTTGCTAAGTCGACTTAAATTAACAAGTGTAGACATAGCCAGGGGGGTCACCTTGGTGCAATGGAGGCTGAGCCAGGCAGGGACCCTGGGGCAGGGTGGGCAGGGCTCTGTCCTGCCCGGTGGGGGGGCAAGCCAGGCTGTGGCTGTGCCAGCCACCCTGGCAGGGAGGGCAGTGGGGAAGCCCTAAGCAGCTGCTTAGGTCGATTTAAGGAAAATGTAGTGTGGATGCAGATTAAATTAAGTCGACTTAAGCAAGCTTAAATTGACTTAATTTCTAAGTGTAGACGCACCCATAGTGAGGAGACAAGCAGGAAGCAGGAAATCTAGTGTCAAGATGAGTCAGTTTGCTAGAATTAAGTGATTTCTGGTGAAGAGGAAGTTAGACAGAGGCTCGTTGGGAGAGTCTCCCAGCATGAAATTCTGAAGACGATTGGGTTGGAAGTGGGAAGAACTATCCTGATGGCAGGAATAAGGAAGTAACTTGCAATCCAGCCTTGTGACCCAGAGGCCAAAAATTACAAAGCCTGACAGGTAGAGAGATTGTCTGAGGATACCACTGTCTGGTACCAGTGTCTTCACTAATTAGCAGGGCTCCATAAACTAATTACTTTGTATGTTATGGAATCAGAATAATTTAATAAAGGAGATACCTAAGAAGATGTTAATTTTAAACTGAGTGTGTGTGAGTTAATCGAAGATGCCAAAGAGCAACTGGGGCCAGCTATATTGCACATTGTACTGGGTCTGGAGCTCCCAAAAGTATGACATCTTTAGATCACAATGCCTCCCTATGCCAGGAAAGGCACAGTTGTTATTGCATCTTTTGCATCTGTTTCCTCTCTGGTACACCTTTGCCACTACTTATTCCAGCCCCTCCCTAGCCACTTTAGAAAGGCTAGCCTGCCATCACTGACAAGATTTCCCCATCTGCATGAGTAGCTTTTTATATTTCAATGAGATCTCCCACTACCTATCCTATCCATATTTTCTAATTAAACCTCTTTTTATTCTGGGTGTTACTCTCTGCTCTCGCCGTCCTGTCTTCTGTTACCTTGGGAAAGTCACTTCTCTCTTTGTCTCTCTCCTGACATACTTTGTGTGACTTGTCTATTTTGAATATAAGCTCTTCAGTGACTGTCTCTTACTGTTTGTTTGCAGTATACAGTATAATGGGGTCTGGATCTCTGCTGGGCTTTGTGGCACTATCATAAAACAAATAATAATAATGCTAGGACAGGTGCTACCTTGTGACACTTATACATCCTCCTCCTTTTTTTTCCTCTCTTTTTTTTTTTTCCTTAGCATGCAAGCAAGTTTTGATGTTTGGGAAGACATCACCGTGTTGTTAGTATTGGTAGAGTGCAAGATTTTGTAGCAAAGGAACTCTGTGAGCAGCTAGAGAGTTTACTCTTTGGCTTAGACCTTTGTTCGAATCAATTCTAGAGGTGGAGTTACTCCCTGGGAGGAAGGTATAGATATTGGGTTGAGGTCCCTGGAAGAAAGTATTGTGCTGCATGCTGTTTTACCAGCTTTGTTTCAGGACTGGTGTATGTGTTAACAAAGCATTTTAAACATAGACTATACTTAGACTCTGTGTCACTGATTTTTCCTCCAGTAAACCTGCAAAGCCCCAGACATATGCTTCTACTTAGCATAGGACTGACATTAATGTTAGGAAAAGGGAAAATGGTCCGTTTGATTAATTATTATCAATCTTGCAATTAATGACTGCAGAATATGGTGCTCACACTAGACTGAGCAAATTTTAATATTATTTATATGGTTCCATGAGCATCCTCTATGTGGTAGCTGTTGTACAAACATAAAAGAGAGCATGATTATTACCCCCAAAGAGCTTATATTGTTATTTCACTGATGTCAGTGGACCTGCTTCTAACCAATGTTTGCAGAATTGTAGAGATATAGGGCAAGATCGTATAATGTGAGTTTTCTTTTCCTTATTAAACTGGCAATATGTAGTAAAGGAAGTGAATGACACAGAGCTGGCATATATTCTAGTAGGAGATT
The DNA here is from genome assembly GCA_007922175.1 of Pelusios castaneus. Classification (NCBI taxonomy): domain Eukaryota; kingdom Metazoa; phylum Chordata; order Testudines; family Pelomedusidae; genus Pelusios; species Pelusios castaneus. The sequence goes on from ML685766.1 coordinate 11,900,371, forward strand.
CCCTAGGATAAGAAAGGGAGGAAGCTGTGAATCCTCTCCTTTGCTACTGGGATTACAGAAATGGAAATTAGCCTGTACCAAGGAGTTGGCCTTTATTTATCTATTTATTGATAAGTTTGCCCATCACTAGTCATACAATCTTGTTTCCGCTGTGTATTATCTAGAAAAGACTAAAAGTGTAATAAATACATTTGAAACTAATGTGGAGAATAATTACTGCATGTGATACTCACTCTACATGGCAATTCATATTTTGAAGTCATTTTTTAAAAATTAATATAACAATTTATTCCTGTTTGAGAACAGATTTTTAAATTAATGGTGATAATAGCTTGGATAAAAATATTGAAGGATTCACATGAACCAAAAATTTGAACATGAAATATAATATAACATATTAGATATAAAATGGCATGGAAGTTGATGGTACTTTGTGTCTATTTTTAGCAGAATTAATAGTATTTAAACTAGGAATCTGTAAACTTTAACATTGAACCTTCATACTTACTTGAACTTTAGAAACTCTTCTTTAAAAAAAAAAACAGAAGCAGTATATATTTCATGTATATTTGGTGATGTCCCTCTCTAAATGGATTACATTTATCATAGATATATGCTTATGTTTCCCATGTAATCCTCAGACTCTTCCTAATTGTTTAAAGAATGGGTAAACTATAGTTTTGTAAGGATGACTGTGCTGACAAACAAAGATTTCAGTGGGATGATATTTCAATAAACTGGGAGAAAGAAGGAATAGACTAAATGATTATTTGTGAGATAATATTTGTTATTTTTTTAAACAAGATGTCTTGTTTAAACTCAGTTCACCTCTTATGTTTTATTATGATTTTTCTAAGCCTAAAATATTTCTAATTATATCGGATTTATTACAACCACATGTTGACTTGCAAGCACCTCCATATTCTAGTCATTAGTGACCCGTCTGTTCTGAACTGTCCTAAAGTTATTATTTGTATCATTGTAGCACCTAGAGACCCAACCAAGATTGGAGTTCCATTGTGGTAGGCAATGTACAAGAACCTAGAAAGAGACAGATTCTGAGCTGAGAATTTACAATCTCAATATACAAGATGGAGAACAGATGGGAGGGGAAATGGGGTGCAGAGAGGTGAAGTGACGTGTCCAGTGTCACACAACAGGTAAGTGGAAGAGATAGGAATAGAACCCAAGTCTCTTGACACACAACCCCATGCCCAGTACACTATATTGTGCTGCTTCTTGTAAACACCAAGAAAGATTATGGATTCCATGTTTGTAACGTTAGATAAAAGGTGTACCACAGGGAAAGATTGTGGAATATAAAATAGGGTTTCCATTGAGTAAGATACAAAGTCACAAATTGCTATCGAGGGAGATCCAAGAGGATAGAGATTGTGTCTCCAGATGCATAATGAAGTGTGTGCTTCTCTTACCTAAGGACCATGGCCTGTAGTTTAGTGGCTCCAAAGCTACATATCCTAATTATAATTTCACAGTGCGTTTAACAAAATTAATTAGGCCATGGGAGATTGGCTTTATTCTTTTCTTCTCACCTTTCTTTCTCTTTGACTCTTTCTTTTCTAAATCACAATATGGCTAATAAAAATATAAAGACCCCATAGGGCAATCATCTTTAGTTATAATGGCTACCCTTTTTATGGCTGGGCTCTCCTTAGCTAATTGACTGGACCTGTCTTGATGAAGCACAGAATATCACCCCAAATGACACCAAGAGAGATCAAACAAAATGTATTTGCAAATTTTTAGAGCCTTTCATTATGGGGTTAATGTTTCCCCACTTATCACATTCACCATTCAAAGACGACCCAAACAACTGAATAGCTCATCCAGTTTACAAGGAAAACAAGCGAGAAAGCCATCCTGATTGCAGGTTTTGTGCTTGCTCATTTGCTTCTGTGACTCTTGGAATGCCCAGAACTAAACAGAAGAATTCAGCATGCTAATGTAGGTTTAAGGCTTTCCTTGAGGTTATACACATAGGCACATTCATTACACCATTGGATAAAGTTGCAATTATTCTAAGGCTAACAAAGCTTAGTGCCTATATAAGAAAAATAGCGCTTAAAGTATATAGAAAATCCACATGTCAGACAGACTTGCAGAGGGTCATTTTACAGCTAGAGCTATAGATGAGAAATTCTAAGGAATGGGTGTAGGTATGTGGGTGTTTCCTCTAGAAACTCATTTTTAATGCAAATATTTGCCATCTGGATCATACATTAAAGAGGTTGTCCCTGTTTTCTTTAATTGAATAATACTGACAGTTGAAATTTAACATCTGCAGTAAAAAAAATACATGGATTTAAATGATATTATAATCTATCCAGCAGTGCGCATGAGTTCAACCCTGAATTCCAAATCAGACAAAGAAGAAAAACAAAACAAAAGCTCCTCAAGCACTAATGAAAGAAGGTAAAGATTTGAGACATGGGGCAAAAATCCCAGGATTTATGTGTCACTAACTACAGTAGGGACAGAAATCCATGTACCATAAATTGCTTCATTTGATCTATTGTTCTTGCAGTGCCTCAATAAGGGAGACGTGCTAGAGCCAAAATTTACAAGTACAGGCAGGTCCTCTACAGATATAAGTTGCCCCAGCACCATTGATTTCAATGGAGATATGACAATTTACATGGGCGGAGGCTCTGCCCCTATAAATTTTTAAACCCCTGAAGTAGACAAGCAGTTGGGCAGGGATTATTTAGTGGGAGTAGTTCTGCTTTTAGCAGGGGGTTGAACTAGATGACTTCATGAGGTCCCTTCCAGCCCTAATATTCTATGGCTATGTCTACACTTACTAAAACTAGTTCGAATTAGTTAGTTCGAACTACACATATAAGGGACTATGGATTTTTTTTCTCATTACAACAGGTAATTTGACCTCACCTTCCTCTATATGCTGTTCGCCAGTGTTTGAATCTCAACAGCTATTTTGATTTGCTGTTACAGCCTGACTTGATCCTTTGTCATACATTTCCCTACATTTAATTTCCTCCCATTCTGTAAGTTCCCCATCTTCAAAGCATCTGACAAAGTGGGATTTTTCTCCCTTGAAAGCTTATGCGATAAATAAATTTATTAGTCTTTAAAAGTGCCACAGGACTCCTTGTTAATTTCAAATATTGGTAGCATGCAGGTACCGATGGAAAACAGGTTCTCAAGCAATTTTTCTTTACCATTTTATTGTGCATTATGTCTTTGAAAATGTATGGATGTGCTTGTCAGTGATGATTTTATTAGTCCAATCTTCTTTTTATATCTGGAGCCAGCTCCTCAACAGGTCTTCCAGAAATCAGTGCATCTCCACTGAAGTTAATGGAGCTAAGCCCATTTATATCAGTAGAGGAACTGACCCCATATACTCTTATGCACCTAAACAGATACACATTAAAATTCAATGTATGCCATTTGGACATCTGCATTAAGGACTTAAATAGTCTATTTCAATGTTATTTATTCATTCTTTTGTATTTCCCCAACAGAGAAATGTCAAATGAAAGAATACAGAGACAAGGTGTGCGAGATAATATCTTTTGTTAGGCCAGCTTCTGTTGGTGAAAGAGAAAAGCTTTCAAGCATCACGGAGTTATTGATTAAAAGATAAGGGAAAAAAGGGTAAGAGTAAATGGTCAGTTTTCACAATAAAGATAGGTAAATAGTGGGTCCCTCAAGGATCTGCACTAAGACCAGTACTGTTCAACATGTTCATAAATGATCTAGAAAAAGTAGTAAACAATGAGGAGGCAAAGGTTGCAAATGACACAAAATTACTCAGGATAGTTAAGTCCAAAGCTGACTGAGAAAACTTATAAAGGGATCTCACACAACTGGGAGAGTGGGTCAGAAAATGACAGATGAAATTCAATGTTGATAAGTTCAAAGCAATGCAGGTAGGAAAACGTAATTGTAATTATCCATACAAAATATGAAGTCTAAATTAGCAGCCACTCAAGAAAGAGATTTTGGAGTCATGATGAATTGCTCCCTGAAAACATCTGCTCAATATGCATCAGCAATCAAAACAACTAACTGAATGTTAGGAACCCTTAGGAAAAGCATAGAAAATAAACACCAGGAACCATTAAGAGAGGGACAATAAACATCATAATGCCCCTATATAAATCCATGGTATAACTTCATCTTGAATACTTCAGGCAATTCTCAATTCACCCCATCTCAAAAAAAAAAGATGTATTAGAATTGGAAAAATTACAGAGAAAAGTAACAAAAGGATTGAGGTGGGGAACAGTTACATATGAGGAGAGATTAAAAAGACTGAGAATATTTAGCTCAGAAAAGAGACAACTAAACAGGAATATGATAGAGGTCAATGAAATCATGAATGATAAAGACGAAGTGAATAAAGTTGCGACAGTTCATGCTTGTTGATTGGTTAGCAGGGCAGAGTCCAACACTGATCAGGGTTTAGGCCCTTGACTTGTAGCAGTGTTGTTGGTAGGGGAGCTTATTAAGAATCACATTTTAACTCTCTCTTCCTGCACTGAATTTCACCATGTAATTTTAAGCCACAATTCAAGATCTGGTCTGCTACCTTTCATATCTACTGACCAAGAGGGCAGTCTTAGAGATTCTGCCATGGGCAAAAGTCAAGGATGACCTCCCCACCCTCTCCCTCTTGGCCTCGCTGCTGCCTCACCATAGCTCTCTGGACCTCATCGAGACCCCGTTCCACCTTGCCACCCCTCCTAGAGCACTGGCTCTCCTTCCTCCAGGCTGGCCTTTAACCAGTCAGCTCACCAACTCATGTCAGCCGCTGGCCAGTCCAACCTTGGCAGAAATAAGGGAAACAGTTGTTCCTCTTCTGATGGGGCACCTAGAGGACCCTAGGGTGGGACAACTTTAATTATGATTCCAGGGACTATTTAGGCATCTGAAACCTCTAGGGGTTTTTTGTTTGGTTTGGTTTGGGGTTTTTTTCCAAGTCTTAATTAGAAATTTAGCTGATATGAGTACTGTACCTAATCTCTATATAAAGAAAATAATAAACCTCAGGTTTAAGATGAACATTTAAAAGTTGTCAAGGAGGAAAGTAGTAGAGAGAAAGTGTATGTGCATTATAATTAACAAATGAGGAAGGGGGTGAAATTAAAGATGGCTGTAATCTAGTGTGTGACTGTAAGGATTTAAGAGAATAAACAGCAAATTTATATGCAAATTTGACTCAGTTGTCTTGGGGTTAAACAGGGACTATGGATTTTTCTCGCATTACAACAAGTGATTTGACCTCCCCCTCCTCTATGTGCTGTTCCCCAGTGTTTTGAATCCTAACACCTATTTTGATTTGCTGTTACAGCCTGACCTGATGCTATGTCATACACTCCCCTGCATTTAATTTCCTACCACTCTGTAACTTTCCTATCTTCAAAGCGTCTGACGAAGTGGGATTTTCTCCCACGAAAGCTCATGCGATAAATAAATCTGTTAGTCTTTAAAAGTGCCACAGGACTCTGTTGTCTTTCTACAATAGACTAACACGGCTACCCCTTTGGAATTTGACTACATGGAGGGCACTGAATACAGCCGTTTGAAGTGGAAATCCATCAACTTCATGAAACAACTTGCACAGATCCAGACAGACATCATCTTCCTTTCCAAATGCAAGCAACTGGACATTATACCTAATGGACTGAAGGTAAAGAACCCATTACAATCGACATATTACACAGACTACAGTGAGAGATTATGCCATAAACTCTCTCAGAAATTAAGAAATCACCTTATCAGCATCCTGTACAGCAAACAGAAAAAAATTAGAAATGAAGTCTCCACACTTCTTCTCGAGATTCTCTTCTACAAAACCATCATCCAGCACATTCTTCACTCTGGGTGGACTTCACTAAAAAGAGAAAATCCATCTACAACACACACTTTGCTTCCCAACAGAGGAAAAAAGACAACAAACTGTCCAAGCTCCAATATACCACAAGGGATAACAACAGCACCTCTAACCCACCCAACAACATTGTTAATCTTTCATGCTACAGACTTACTCCAGCAGAGGAATCTGTGCTGTCTCGGGGACTTTCTTTTTGCCCCACCACCCCCACACATAAGATACAATTCTGTGGTGACCTTGAGAACTACTTTCGCCGTCTCAGACTCAAGGAGTATTTCGCCACCACCAATGTAGAACGCAATGACCCACAGATACCTTCCTCCCAACATTGCAAGAAAAAGTATTCAACATGGACTCCTCCTGACAGTCGGAACAACAGACTGGACTTCTATATAGATTGTTTCCGCCACCGGGCAAAGGCAGAAATTGTGGACAAACAACATCACCTACACCATAACCTCAGCCATGCAGAGCATAATGCCCTCCAGAGCCTCAGAAACAACTCTGACATTATTATTAAGGAGGCTGACAAGGGAGGTGCCGTCGTCATCATGAATAAATCGGATTACGATCAGGAGGCTTATAAACAGCTGTCCAATGGAATGTTCTACAAACCACTCCTCTCTGACCCCACTGAGGAATACCAGAAGGAACTACAACACCTACTCAAGAAACTCCCCAAAGCAGCACAAGAACAAATCAAGACAGACACACCACCAGAACCCCGTCCAGGGATATTCTATCTACTACCAAAAATACATAAAAGAGGAAACCCCGGACGCCCCATCATCTCAGGCATTGGCACGCTTACAGCAGGATTATCTGGCTATGTGGACTCTCTCCTAAGACCCTATGCTATCAACACACCTAGCTATCTGAGAGACACTACAGATTTCCTGAGAAAAATCCAATCCATTGATGGTCTTCCAGAAAATACCATCCTGGCCACTATGGATGTAGAGGCTCTTTACACTAACATTCCCCACAAGGATGGATAACAAGCTATTAGAAGAACCATCCAGGATGATGACACAGCTAAACTTGTGGCTGACCTCTGTGACTTTGTACTCACCCACAACCATTTCAGATTTGAAGATGATCTATACCTTCAAGTCAGTGGCACTGCCATGGGTACCCGCATGGCCCCACAATATGCCAACATCTTTATGGCCGATTTAGAACAACGTTTCCTCACGTCTCATCCCAGAGCACCTCTACTTTACCTACGCTATATTGATGACATCTTCATCATCTGGACTCATGGTAAAGATGCCCTTGAAGATTTCCATAGAGATTTCAACAATTTCCACAACACAATCAAACTTAGCCTGGAACACTCCACACAAGAGATCCACTTTCTGGACACTACAGTGCAAATTAGTGATGGGCACATAAAGACCTCCCTATACCGCAAACCTACTGATCAGTATAGTTACCTACATCCCTCGAGCTTCCATCCTCGACACACCACACGATCCATTGTGTACAGTCAAGCCCTAAGATATAACCACATTTGCTCTGACCCTTTAGACAGAGACAGACACCTTCAGGATCTCTACCAGGCATTCTTAAAACTACAGTACAAACCCGCAGAAGTGAAGAAACAAATTGACAGAGCCAGACGGGTACCCAGAAGTCAACTACTGCAGGAGAAGCCCATGAAAAACAACAACAGAACGCCACTGGTCACCACCTACAACCCCCAAGACAGACCTCTTCAACACATCATCAAAAAACTACAGCCTATTTTACAAAATGATCCCTCACTCTCTCAAGCCTTAGGAGACAGACCTCTCCTTGCTTTCAGACAGCCCCCTAATCTTAAAAGGATACTTACCAGCAACTACAGATCACAGAACAGAAACACTAAAGCAGGAACACAGCCCTGCAGCAGACCACGCTGCCAACTTTGCCCTCATATCTACACTGATGACACCATCACAGGGCCTAATCATGCCACCTACTCCATCAAGGGTTCATTCACCTGCTCATCCACCAATGTGATTTATGCCATCATGTGCCGGAAATGCCCCTCTGCCTTATATATTGGACAGACAGGACAGTCTCTGCGCCAAAGAATCAATGGACACAAATCTGACATCAGAAATTGCAACACTGCAAAACCTGTAGGGGAACACTTCAATCTCCCTGCTCACTCCCTTGACGACTTGTTAATAGCTGTGTTGAAACAGATGAATAACAAATCACAGCTTCAAAGAGAGTCTGCAGAACTCGAACTTATATGCAAATTTGACTCAGTTGTCTTGGGGTTAAACAGGGACTATGGATTTTTCTCGCATTACAACAAGTGATCTGACCTCCCCCTCCTCTATGTGCTGTTCCCCAGTGTTTTGAATCCTAACACCTATTTTGATTTGCTGTTACAGCCTGACCTGATGCTATGTCATACACTCCCCTGCATTTAATTTCCTACCACTCTGTAACTTTCCTATCTTCAAAGCATCTGACGAAGTGGGATTTTCTCCCACGAAAGCTCATGCGATAAATAAACCTGTTAGTCTTTAAAAGTGCCACAGGACTCTGTTGTCTTTATGAGTTTAATTAGTCTTTAAAAGTGCCATAGGACTCCTTGTTTGTTTTTAGACTTTGGTAGACTCGACTGGTAACCTGAGGCTATGTACACACAATAAACTTGTCTCACAATAAGCTATTGCGGAACAAGGAAAGCGCTATAAATATAGCGCTTTCGTGTGTACACACATGCTTCTTCTATCGCAAAGGAGCATTCACATGGGTGAATGCTCCTTTGCGATAGAAGAGCAGTGCATGGTGGGCACCTGTCCCACACTGCACTGCCCACAGCCAGCCCCCTAGTCCAGCTGCAGGGCTTCGGGTGGCAGCGGATGTGCTCTCTAGATAGCAGTAGTAGCTCTGAAGGAGTAGAAGACTGGACCTCATCTTGTTGAAGTAAGATTTGTGTACAGTGATTCCTATATTTGTGATCTAGGCTTGATTATTTTTGAATAAGTGTTCTGAACCTCTGTTAAATCAATGCTTGGCCAGGAGGTTGTAATCTTGTCCCAGTGAGTTATTCTTTTGTCCCTTCTGAAATTCACTGTACATAAGGCTTCCTCCTAAAACCATTTTTGTCTCCAAGTGCTATTCAAGACACTGGCTTTAATTAATGGGAGAAAAAATATAAAGAAAAAATACCTGTTCATGAATAATGTTACAAAAAACATTAAGGATTCACTTTCTCATGACCATTTTTGTTTACTTATTTGCAAACATTTGGCTGAGGAGATTTTTATGGTCGATATATGAAATATTGTATGCTGTATCAGAAGAGGGAACTGCCCCCACAGAGACAATTAAATGAATCAGACAAGGATCTGGCTGTCATCTATACAAATAGCACAACACATGCATTCACACACATTTAATTGGTGTGAATGTAAAAAGAGGAAACTGAACATAAGGTCTCTAAACAGCCAATAAATCTGGCTTGTAACTTTCTCCCTCAATCAAGGAGGAAACTGGCTATTTTTAAATCTCAGGATCATATACCATTTTTTCTTGTTCAGAAAAGGACAGAAAATGGTTTAAAATTAACTAAAACTCCACAGGCCTGTTTATTTCTTCTAACTCTTACTCCCTAAATTGCTACATTTCTTATTCCATCATCTCCCCGAGAAAAAATCAAGGCCTCAGTGATTTTGACAAGTATCTTCCTGTTGGTTAAGCTTAGGTCACACAATTAGAAAAGGTCACATAGTTAGGAAACCAACAAGGGAATTGTTATATTAATTAATTAATTAATTAGATTTCAGTAGTGTGTAAAGGCCCCAGCTGAGATCAAGGCTTCATTGTGCTAAGCTCTGTACAAATATATAATGAGAGAGCCTCTGCCTCAAGGAGTTTACAGTCTGTATAGATGAAGGGTGGCAGGAAACAAGATGGGGCATCAGTAAAGCAACTGGCCCAGAGTAGATCAGTAGTAGAGCAGAGACTAGAATCTTGTTCTTCTATAGCGTACTCCAGTGGTTTATCCAGGAGATAACGCTGCTTTATTTAGTGAGTTGTCACAAATCCAAATGGAGGTCAGAAAAAAAGGGGTGAGGAGGGCAAGGAGAATGGTGACCATGTCTGATAAATTGCAGTGCTGTTTTTCATATTTCAAAAGCATTTCTGACAAACAGTGTTTTATGAATAACAAATACTTACCTTGTGACTAACACTGAGCAACCCTATCCAGGAGACACACTTCCATAGACACCACTGATTTATTTAAATGGTGTAGCCCACTCACTTCAGAGCCATCTGCATCAGCCAGTACAGAGCAGGCAAAGGATGGATACTCATTGCAAAAGAGTAATATACATGTGTCAAATTATGAACTGCAGTGTTCATTCCACTATAGTTTTAATATATAAAGCTCTAAACTGTTACGGTCTTCAATAAGTCAAACACCACCTCTGTCCCATTTATCAGCTGAAATCTGCTGAGAAGTTCTAATCCTCTACTTTAGCACTTGGGACAGAGATGAAGTCAGATCACATTCATTCAGAGCATTTGGGAACTTGCTCCCTTAGAATCCGGATTTACTGACCCTCACATCACATTGTAAGTTTATTTCTTCCCCCAGAGAAGAGGGTAATGTGTAGTGGGGAAGTCAGTTTGGAAGTGAGATCTGAAAAGGTTTGGTTTAGAATGTCTAACCAGGGATCTAAGTTGTACATTATCAATGTTTGCTATTAAAATATCTGTAAATGTACCCAGTGCCCTGAATTGAGTATATTTTAAATATATAAAAAATAAGTAAATTAGAATAATTTATCAGGGATCAAATCAGTTTCTGTTAGCCTCCCATTTATTATTTATGCAGCATTTAGATATGAAACCTCCAGTTAAAGTGTTGCTGTGAGTGCTTTCTGTGGGCTAAACAGCACATTTGAAAAATGAGCACTGAACAAACACAGTAATTTTCATAATATTCTTTTATTCAACGTGAACTCCTAATTCAAGTGATGAATGAGTAGTTTCTGTAGTATTAAAAATCATTATGTGAAGTAATAACTGAATACATGCTAATATTTTTCTGCTCAATTCCCAAATCTGCAACAAACATTCCATAAACCTGTAAGACTCCGAGAATCAGAAGTCAGAACTTAAATCAGCATAGTAATTGAGAAAACATATATTAGAATGCTGTGATTATATCCTTCACCATTGGAGGTGTATGCAAGTTAAATCCTTTACTGAAATGTTGTGATTTTTAGAACTAAACTCTTTCTTACTTCTGCAATCCAATAATCATGGCAGTCCACTGGCAAATTATACATTAATCAACACAATTTATAATTATGTCTGCAATTACATTCCAAAGTATCCTTAGAAAAAAATTTACTCAAATAAGAAGCCATGATCAAGTATCACAGAAACTGTTGAGTTATGAAGAGCACTCATTAAAGATTGTTTGTGCCCTCAAAGTGCTATAGGAATCCTCTCTATTATTGCATGTCCACATAATGTCAGATTAACATAAGAATGGCCATACTGAGTCCATCTAATGGTCTATAATGGTCCATCTAGCCCAGGATCCTGCCTTCCAACAGTGGCCAGTGCCAGGTGCTTCAGAGGGAATGAACAGAACAGTGATCATGTCCATTTTGCTTCCAAGTATAGAGGGGTAGAAGATTGCACCTCATTTTGTTGAAGTATCATTTGTACACAATGATTCATGTATTTGTGAACCTCCAGGCTTGATTTTATTTAGATAAATATTCTGAGCCTTGAAAGACCTCCAGTTAGGACAGAATGCAACATCCTTCCTTCTTAGCAACTGAGGCTGCTGAGAGGACATTATTTTCATGTTTTGAGGAACACTGAGGCAAATTCAAAGGTTTGGTCATCATCTTCAAAATAATCCAATGGGGATGGTCAAAGAGATAGGAAAGGACACTCTCTTTGCAATCTCTAATCAGAAGTACAGTCTCTTGGAACAATGAAACTACCCATCTAAAGAATGAGAGTCATAAACAGCAGAGGCACAAATTTCCAGAGGGGTAGCCGTGTTTGTCTATGTACAGCAAAAACAACAAGAGTCCTGAGGCACCTTATAGACTAACAGATTTCTTCGGGCATAAGCTTTCGAGGGCTGTAACCCACTTTCTCAGATGCATTAAGTGGATACCACAGTTGAGAGGTTGAGAGGTACACATGTCAGGATGGAGGACGGCAAGTGTTAGCAAAGTCAGTTCAGAGAGCAGATGGGGCCTATTCACACCAGTTGATCAAAGCGAGAGAATGTGTGAACAGAACAATCACTTTCTGTAATGTGCTAACCATTCCACGTCCCTATTCAGACCCAGTCTGATTGTGTCAAGCTTGCAAATCAGCTCCAGCTCTGCAGTTTCAAGGTGAAGTTTGTTTTTGTAGTTTCTTTGTTGCAGTATGGCAACTTTCAAGTCTGCTACTGAGTGTCCATGGAGATTGAAGTATTCTCCTACAGGTTTATGGATGTTGCCAATTTTTATGTTGGATTTGTGTCCATTTATCCTTTTGCGCAAGGACAGTCCGGTTTGGGTGATGTACATGGCAGAGGGCATTGCTGGCACCTGATAGCATATACTACATTGGTGGATGTGCAAGTGAATGAGACCCTGATGGTGTGGCTGATGTGGTTGGGACCTGTGATGATATCACTGGAGTCGATGTGCGAGTAGGTGGATGCCTGAAGACATTGGCAACGGGGTTTGTTGCAAGGATAGGTACCTGGATTAGTGTTCTTGTTGTATGGTGTTCAGTTGCTGGTGAGTATTTGCTTCAGGTTGGGGGGGGGGGGGCTGTCAGTGAGCAAGGCTAGGCCTGCCTCCCAGGGCTTGAGCGAGTGTGGGATCATCTTCTAGGATAGGTTATAGATCTTTGATGATGTGTGGGAGAGATTTTAGCTGAGGACTGTAAGTGATAACCAGTGGTGTTCTCTTGTTTTCTATGTCAGGTCTGTCCTGTAGTAGGTGGCTCGTGGGTACCTGTCTGGCTCTGTCAATTTGTTTTTTCACTTCCCCAGGTGGGTACTGCAGTTTTAGGAATTCCTGATAGAGATCATGTAGGTGTTTGTCTCTGTCTGAGGGATCAGAGCAGATCTGGTTATACCTTAAGGCTTGGCTGTAGACGATGTGTCCTGGGTGGAAGCTGGAGGCGTGCAGGTATGTATTGTGGTCAGTTGGTTTCCAGTATAGGGTGGTTTTAATGCATCCATCCCTTATATGTACAGTAGTGTCCAAGAAGTGGATTTCTTGTGTGGACTGGCTGAGGTTGATAGTAGGGTAGAAGTTGGGGGTAGAAGTAGTAGGGTAGAAGTTGTTGAAGTCCTGGTGGAATTCATCCAGGGACTCTTTCTCGTGGGTCCAGATGATGAAAATGTCATCAATGTAACGTACATAAAGGAGAGGCAATTGTGGACAAGATTCAAGGAAGAAATGTTTTAGTTCGGCCATAAAGATGTTGGCATACTGTGGAGCCATGCGAGTACCCATAGCTGTGCCACTGACTTGAAGGTATAGATCATCCCCAAATCTGAAAGAGTTGTAGGTCAGCATGAAACTGCAGAGTTGGAGCTGATTTGCAAGCTTGACACAATCAGATTGGGTCTGAATAGGGACTTGGAATGGTAGCACATTATAAAAAGTGATTGTTCTGTTCACACATTCTCTCTCTTTGATCAACTGGTGTGAACAGGCCCCACCTGCTCTCTGAACTGACTTTGCTAACACTTGCCCTCCTCCATCCTGGCATGTGTACATATACCTCTCAACTGTGGTTTCCACTTCATGCATCTGACAAAGTGGGTTATAGCCCATGAAAGCTTATGCCTGAAGAAATCTGTTAGTCTATAAGGTGCCTCAGGACTCTTGTTGTTTTAGCTGAGACACTGAACTTTCTTAACAGTAAGGTTCCATCTATACCACCCACTCCCAGAAGAGTTTAACTGATTCAGGTTGAAATATAAAACTCAAATTCTTGGCAAGCTTTTCTAGAAATAGGGGAAAGAAAGAAAGAAAGAAAGAAAGAAAGAAAGAAAGAAAGAAAGAAAGAAATCTCATCCTTGTTAATGCAGGGATTTATGGAGGGAGTTGTGATTTATTAACTAACAATTTTAAGAAGCAAAGATATTTCAGTGATCAGTGCAGTATAAATAAACAAAGGAATATGTAGATTACCTACAATAAAATGTTTCGTGCCTACTTCTCAGCAGTGTGTTATAATGAAGTCATATATTATTAAATTGCTCTTATTTTTTTAATACAATTAGAGTTTAGTTTATAAATTTTTATGTAATAAAACTAGAGTTATACAAATTAGATGAAATGAAAATCTATTTTATGTAATAAAACTAGAGTTATACAAATTAGATGAAATGAAAATCTTTTAATACTGTTAAGAGTCAGTGGGAAAAAAAAGATTTTACTGAAGGTTCACTTAGTCATGAACTGTTTTTCTTAAAATGATCAGCATTGAAACAATGTTGACATTTATGTTCATATCATTAGACTTCAGTATTAACATCCAGTGAGATGGAAGGAGTGAGTTCAGACTTCTGATAAGGCTTTTATTGTATAGTGTCTGAGAACTCAAGGTGTTAACAATGGACAGATTATTTTTTTGGAAATCTATTTTAGTCAAATCTATTTTAGGTTGCAAAGCCTCTTTTTCTAGCTCTCTCAGAGTTTATAGTCTACAGATATGGCTAAGAAAAGTTCTGGTATTGTTAACTCTATAAATGGTAACCCCTGAACAAAATTTCTTTCTTGGTTCATTATCTTTCTTTTTTGTTGTTTTCACACTCACCTGGTGATTTGCAGTGGATCTGTCCATTTAAATTAATGAGGTTTTATTATAAATTACTATTTTTTCTTCAATAGACATTTTTATGGTACTAAAATTTATCTAAATAGCTGATCACATAATCAGAAAATTCTATTTGGATTTTATTCAGATTAGTTGTTTGTTTTACAATCTCATTTATAGTGTTTCTAGTTTATGAATTAAACAAAAACTGATGGGGGAAGTTGAGTTATGCACATCTGAAAATTCCTTAATTTATGACTTGGCCTAACAGCCCTCCTAAGCATAACTCATGTTAAAGTTGTGAGTTTTGTACGCAAAAGTAAAGCAGGCACTATAGTCTGAAAATCATACAGTAAATATATGAATTTATTTAAAGTGCTGTGGAACTGTTTTGGCTTGATAAACTGGACATGGTACAAAGAAGTAAAATTATTTTAAGAGGACTTTTCCTCTCTGAGCATTGATTATGTTTGAAATTGGGCTTTTTCCAGAACCTAAATTCATTCTAGCAGAATAAATAACCAAGAAAAACAAATAATTTAGACATTTTTCTTTGGTTTATATATGCCAGACTTTTAAAATACTATTTTTTTAGCAGGTATGTGTACGCTATTACACGGATATTTAGCTGAGGGTTGCATAGCACAATAAGGAAGGAGGAGGGGGCATTATGTCTTGCAGAACATACCAAAGATGGTTAAAATCTACTTTAAACTGATCTCTTCTGAAAGTTTACTCCACAACCAACACCTCCACCATACATTCATTATCTCCAACTCTTGGGCATTTTGTCCTGAACTTTGTCAACTTCATTGTTCCAATCAAGCACAAATTTTTTGGTGGGTCATGTAAGGAGATGCAGTCATTCATATATCTGAGTCCTCATCATTTGATGGATTTTAAGATTAGGATTGAAGCACTGTATTAGGCTTGCTCAAAATTTACATCAAAACACTTTTTAGTTGGAAGTTGGGGCTTGGGAAAATTAATAATTTTGCAGGAAATGTCCACTGTCCTCAAAAGTTTTCAATTTTTCATCAGAAAACTGAAACCTAAAGTTTTCATTTGAAGGCTTTCCATCAGTTCTAGCCAAAGTCTGAAACATTTTCAGCTTTCAGTGGGCTCTTTTTTATTAAAAGTCAAAATTTTTGCATTGAAAAAATATTGTTTTTTTCTTTCAGGCTCAGATAAAACGAGTTACAGTAATCCAGTCAGTCAGTGACAAACACATAGAACAATGTGTCCAGATCCTTAGTATGGAAGAAGCCCTTTTACTTGATTGACCCAGGTTCCTGGTTGGGTAAATATATGTTTACAGTTACCAGTTCTCCATTCTATTCAATCTTTTATTTTTCCCTTTTAATGTTTTGCTCACATTTAGAACAATATTACTTTCCTTAATCTTCCCCTCAAAAATCTCTCAGACACAAAATTTTTGGTCTAACCCTCAAAAGTGCTGAACCCCTGGAATTTTCATTGAATTTCAATCCACAGATTCCAAAGCTAGAAAGGAGCACTGAAATCATTTAGTCTGACCTCCTGTATAACAGAGGCCATAAATCTTCCCTAAAATAATTCCTCAATCATATCTTTTAGAAAAATACCCAACCTTGATGCAAACATTTTCAGATGAAGAATCCACAATGACCCTCGTTAAATTGCCCCAATGGTTAATTATTCTCACTGTTAAAAATATACACCTTATTTCTATTCTGAATTTACTTACCTTCAGCTTCCAGCTATTGCATCATGTTTTATCTGTCTCTACTACCATTATTAAATATTGGTTCCTCATGCAGATGGTTATGGACTGCAATTAAATCACCCCTTAGTATTCTCTTTGTCTCTTCAGTTCTTTAAGTTTATCACTAAAAGGCATGTTTTCTAATCTTTTAATCATTCTCATGGCTCTTTGCTGAATCCTCTTCTATTTATTGACAAGAAGGGATCTGAACAGATTTTCACTTCTCAGGTGACTGCCCTAGAAGATGGCACCTACATTTTGGAGATAGCTGCCTAAGTCTCTGTGGATCTAAGCACAACTCCCACTGACTTTCAAGGGGAATAGAATAGATGTACTCAAGTCACCAGGGCCTGATGAAATGCACCCTAAAATACTCAAGGAGCCAAATCGGGAGATATCTTAGCCATTGACTATTGTTTTTGAAAAATCATGGAAAAAAGGAGAGGTCCCAGAGGACTGGAAAAGAGTAAATATAGTGCCCACTATAAAAAGGGAAATAAGGACAACCCAGGGAATTATAGACCAGTCAGTTTAACCTCTGTACCAGGAAAAATAATGGACCAAATAATTAAGGAATCAATTAGTGAACATCTAAAAAAGAAGAAGGCATTAAGTGATAGTCAGAATGGATTTGTCAAGAACAAATCATGTCAAACCAACCTGATAGCTTTCTATGATGGGGTAACAAGCCTTGTGCATAGAGGGGAAGCAGTAGATGTGGTATATCTAGACTTTAGTAAGGCTTTTGTTACAGTCTAGCATCACCTTCTCATTAACAAACTAGGGAAGTACAATCTGGATAGAGCAACTATAAGATGGGTACAAAATTGGTTGGAGAACCACTCCCAGGCTATGTCTACACTTGTAATTTTAAGTCGAGTTAGTGATTCTACACTTAAAATTAAAGTCAACTTAAAGGGGAATTTACAAAGTTGATCTAGAGCATCCACACTGGATGCCTAAGTCAACTTCTAGGGGCTAGGGGGACCTTGGGCAGGTCCACAGTGGCAGGGGGGCACCCCTTGTGTACAATGGGGCAAAGGGGGACAGGGACCCTGGAAGGGTATGTGGGCAGGGTGGAGTGACGCTGTCTGGATTTAGGGAAGCATTTATGATATTATTTTCTATTCATATCTCATAAATGCTATAATCCATAGGAACTATGTCATGTTTGGTATCAATAGAAAGGTAGTAATTTGCTGGAAATGATTATATAGTCTATGTATAGGAATTGTATTTGGATTAGAAGTTAGGAATTTGGTGTTGTATCTATACTTTAACTTGTGTGATTCTGTGAAAATGCCCCAGACAGGAGGCTGTCTACAACCATTGTCTCCTTAATGGCTCATCAGGTTTCTCCCTGGGCCCATGGTACTTGGGATCCTCTACAACCATTGTGTCCTTAATGTTAAGGTAGCTCCCAAGTTCAATGGGCCCATGGAGAAATCTAAGCAAGCTTAAGTGGACTTAATTTACAAGTGTAGACGCAGCCCCAGAGAGTAGTTATCAACAGTTCACAGTCATGCTGGAAGGGCATAACGAGTAGGGATTGGTTCTGGGTCCAGTTCTGTTCAATATTTTCATCAATTATTTAGATGATGACATAGCAAGTACACTTATAAAGTTTGCCAATGATACCAAGGTGGGAGGGGTTGCAAGTGCTTTGGAGGATAGGATCACACTTCAAAATGATTTGGAAAAACTGGTGAAATGGTCAGAGGAAATAGAATGAAATTCAATAAAGAAAAGTGCAAAGTACTCCACTTACACAGTCCATTGCACACATACAAAATGGACAATGACTGCCTAGGAAGGAGTACTGCAGAAAGGGATCTCAGTATCATAGTGAACCACAAGCTAAACATGAGTCAACAGTGTAACGCTGTTGCAAAAAAAGCAAACACCATTCTGGGAGGTATTAACAGGAGTATTGTAAGTAAGTAATTCTTTTGCTCTACTGCGCCCTGATTAGGCCTCAACTGTAATATTGTGTCCAGTTCTGGGTGCCTCATTTCAAGAAAGATGTGGAGAAATTGGAGAAAGCCCAGAGAAGAGTAACACGAATGATTAAAGGTCTGGAAGGGAAGACTGAAAGAACTGGGTTTGTTTAGTCTGGAAAAGAGGAGATTTAGAGGGGACATGATAACAGTTCTCAAGTATCTGAAAGGTTGTCACGAGGAGGAGGGAGAAAAATTGTTCTCCTTAATCATCAATGATAGGACAAGAAGCAATGGGCTTAAATTACAGCAAGGGAGGTTTAGGCTGAACATTAGGAAAAAATTCCTAATGGTCAGGGTGATTAACCACTGGAATAAGTTGCCTAGGCAGGTTGTGGAATCTCCATCACTGGAAATTTTTAAGAGCAGGTTAGACAAGCACCTGTCAGGGATGGTTTAAGAGGGTAATTGGTCCTGCCATAAATGCAGAGGACTGGACTTGATGACCTCTCATGGTCCCTTCCAGATTCTATGATTTTACTAGAGCTGGCTGGGATTTTTTTGACAAAATAGTTTTTCACTGGAAAATATCAATTTGTTTGAAGTGAAACTATTTGTGGAGAAGTCTAAGTTTCAACAAAATTTTCTGAGGTCTGGGCTAGAATTTTGGTTCAGAGAGCGGGAGCCCTAACTCAAAAGCAACGAAAGTCCTGTGGGACCTTAAAGACTAACAAATTTCTTTGGGCATAAGCTTTCGTGGGCTCCAAGCCACTTTCTCAGATGCATGAAGTGGAAACTACAGTTGAGAGATATATCTACACATGCCAGGATGAAGGACGGCAAGTGCTAGTAAAGTCAATTCAGTTAGGGTAGATGAGGCCCATTCACACCAGCTGATTAGAAGGTAAGTATGTGTGAACAGGGACAATTACTTTTTGTAATGTCCTAATCATTCCAAGTCCCTATTCAAACCCAGTCTGATTGTGTCCAGTTTGCAAATCAGTTCCAGCTCTGCAGTTTCATGCTGAAGTCTGGTTTTTAAGTTCTTTTTTGTCCAAGTATGGCAACTTTCAAGTGTGCTACTGAGTGTCCAGGGAGACTGACATGTTGTCCTACTGGTTTATGAATGTTGACATTTTTTATGTTCAGTTTGTGTCTATTTATTCTTTTGTGTAAGGACAGTCCAGTTTGACCAATGTACATGGCAGAGGGGCATTGCTGACACATGATGGCAAAATGATTTCTAATATAGCTAAGTGTATATAATGCCACAGGACAATAATGATTTCCTGTTTGCTTTACTAGGGATATATTTTTGTGCAGGGCACTTATACAGTAACTCAAGATATATATATGTATATGAAGCAAGCAAGTAGATATTAAAAGTCTGGGATCATTTATTTTTCTTTCAGAAAAGAATAAAAACTTTAAAAAATATTTTGAAGGCTTGTAGAATGAAGGCTGGAGCTAGCTTAGTTGTCTGATTCATCCACCCACTCTTACTTTTAACATTTCTTCTGTCAGCACATACTGAAGGTTCCTCATTAACACTAATATGATAGAGCAGCACACCTGGTGGAATCACTAAACAATGAGGAAGTCATGCAAAAGATCCTATTCATTATTTATTTCATTAAAATGCATGAGAGACAAACTGAGTGAGGTATTATCTTTGAAAGTTTGTCTCTTTCACCAACAGACATAGGTCCAATAAAAGATATCACCACCCCCGCCCTCCACCCACCTTGTCTCTCTCATTTACCAGGACCAACGCAGCTACAATACCATTGCAAAAAAATTAATGAAAATAATTGTTTAGATTATATAAGTCATAGTTATTTTCACTGAGTCTCTGTTTGCCAAGATAGGGCTACTTGAACTCTTTTTTTTTTTTTTCCCAAACTGACAAAGCCTACAAATATGCAGCAATATAAATATCATACAACATGCACTTATAGCAGAAAAATAAAATATAATAGAGCAAATGAGTGACTAAAGGGTCAGGTCTTGCAATAAACTACTCAGTAAAGTTGATATTTCTCTTATAAATGCAAATCTTTAATAAACACACACAATGCTTTTGAGATCAGAAGCAGGAAACCAAATAATCAGCCAAATCAAGTCAAAGGATGGACTTACTATGAAATTCAGATACTTTATTAAACTATTTGTGTTCTGCCTTTGGAGCCCACTCTTCTTTCATTCTGCAAACAATTTTCATTAACATTAATAGGTGATATGTTTGCAAGAAAGAGCAAATTAAGTCCTAATTATCAGTTCTTCAAATTGCCTTTTTGAAAGAAAAGATAATATTCAGGCATTTTTTATTTTAGCTTCAGATAGATAAACGGGAAAGTAATAGAGCCATATTGTCTTGTTTGATGGGAAGAAGAGTCAGAACAGAAGCACAAGAGCAGAGAGGAAAGGAGAACTGGTATATTTTCATATATTATATTACGGTTATCTGTATCCTTTATAGAGTGATGGCAGGAGGATTCATTATGCTCAAGAATAGGCAGATGACAGCAGTATCTGCTTCCGCAACTACATACAGTTTGTACCAATCAGAAATTAAGAAGTGATGTACTGGTGGTTAAGGAACAAAAGTTCAGCAATCATTCAGCAGTACTAATTGCTGCAACTTCAACAACAGCCAATTGCCACTGGCTATTGGGTGGGCCACTGTACTTCATTAATGGTCAGACAGAAGGAGATCAGCATATGACAGCATGTGTTGCTTTGCTCATACTCTCCATCTCTTGGAAGAAAAGGTCCTGAAAGAGGGAGAGACATTTACCACAGCAGGCAATATCTATGGACATTTCCACAGCTCAGTAAGATTAAACAACCTTCTTTGGGCAGTTCATACTAACAGACATACCAAATGCAATGTTTGAGAAGACATAGGCTTGTGCCGCTAAGCAATATTGAATGTTATGTGGTAAAAATAAGCAGCCTCTACATCAGGGGCCTATAGAAAAGGGTACAAGTGGAATACGGTAGCCACCAGTAATAGTGCTGATTCTTGACAGAGGCAATAGTAAGATACTAGAATCCCCTGAATGCAAAATACACAAGTTCAGTGAAAGCACAGCACCACTGAGCCACACCATCCCTGTGGTGCATGCATATCAGGCTCCCATGATTAATTTCCTGAAGAAGGAATCAGAGAAGAATTCCTGCTCAAGGTTCTGAGCAACTCTTCTGTAAAATCAGCTCATTATAGATTCACCAACTATACTCGTTTTAGTGTTAGATCAGGAGTCCTAGCTGTACCACAAAATGGGAGGCAGTATTCAGGAATGGATTTATCGACAGTGGATAGTTATTGGGCAGTAATAGCAAGAGAAAAATATCATGATGACTTGGGGCTCAGTGCTGAATGAGGCATATAGTCTCTAGGAAAGAGGTTCTCAATCTGGGGGAGGGGGCATCTATGGAGGAAGCATGGAATGTATTTCGGAGAGGGACAACATGAGAAGCTGCTCTGCCTTCCAGGGAGGGTAGCCAAGGAGTAGAAGCTGCAGGCCAGACATCCAGCTCTGAAAGTCACTGCCAGCAGCAGCAGAGAAATAAGGATGGCATAGTATGTTATTGCTCCCATTTCTTTGCTACTGTAGCTGGCCGTGCTGCCTTCAGAGCTGGGTGCCCATTGATACTGTTGTTCTCCGCTCTCCCTCCGAAGCTGGGTAGCCACATATCCTGCAGTGGCTGGTGCATAATCTATACAGACAGAGAAAAGAGGGTTGCAGTCAAATCAGTTTGAGAACCACTGATGTAGGGAATGTCTATTCAGATAAAACCACTGGAAGGAAAATGCTTCTGAGGAATGCATCTCTAGACAAAACTCTTTTTTAATAAAAATGCCACAATTTGGAGCTCCATGAGCTCTTGAAGTGAGGCTTTGATAACTGCAAGCAAAACTACAAAGAGAACAGAGGTGAACTAAAGCCTGCCATGCTCCACCTTAGGTAGGCCTCCAGACTTAGTTGCTGTCTCTCAGTTCCTGATAGTTACTTGGCTATGTGTTCTCTAGCCACAATCCCACCCTTCACCTCCAGAAAAAAAAAAACCAAAAAACCCCTATCTTATCTTTGCAATGAGCTATGTGGTTCATGAAGATATACATTTGTTTCATCCTCTTTTTAAAAAATAATTATAGAAGTTTCATACTGTGACTTGTTATTTATATGACATAATGTTCTCTGAAGTGCCTAAGAGCATGAGCCTTTCATAACAGTCATTAAGGGCTGCAGAAGCAAACTGCTTCCACTCTGTCTGTGGCCAGAAAAAAAGTAAACACTAATTCCAAAATGGTTGATTCATATGCAGCATATCACTGAGACTAAATCCAGTCATGGATTAATTGAAATGATCTAGTTAGATTTTGGCAGCATCTGCTAACCTGTAACCTTTTGCTGGCATTTTTCTGAGTAACTTTTGGACACCTTCTAGATCAATATATTATTGAATTTCAGGATATAAGGAAAATTAATTACTTAGGATGGACAGCCCTAACACCAAGTAGTCTTCAAGTAAAACAAGTAGAGATGGGCCATAAAGGGGACTGACTAATTCATTGTATGTATTCAGTTTACAAAAGTAGGCCTGTTTTAAGGGGTTACGTATGTCATATGATATTGTTTATGTTCTCTGATCAGATGAACATAACTCTTATAATGAAGGTTTCATTGTCTATACTCCAAATTTCACATTTAAAATTTGCTTCCTGTGAGTATTCTATGCTATTTCCAAAGGGATAGCCGTGTTAGTCTAGTTCTGCAAAACAAACACTTGCACTTGAGCAGTTGAACACTACCCATTGAGTCCAATGATCAAGCCAGCTTTCTAGCCATCTTACAGTGCATTTATCCAACCCATGGTTCTTTAAATTGCTATTAAGAATACTGTGGGAGACCATATCAAAAGCTTTGCAAAAGTCAAGGAATTTCATATCCACTGCTTTCATCACATCCACAGAACCAGTCGTCTTCTCAGGTTGCCTTTGGTTAATCCATGCTGACTGTTCCTGATCACATTCCTCTCTTCCAAGTGCCTCAGAATAGATTCCTTGGGGGACTACTTCATGACTTTTCTGGGAAATGGGGTAAGGCTGATTGATTTGTGGTTCTCCACATCTTTTTTTTTTTTTTTTAAGATGGACTCTATATTTCCTTTTTTCAAATTATCTGGGACCTCCCCCAATCACCACACATTTTCAAAGATAAGGCCGATAGATCTGCAATCAGGTCAGCCACCTCCCTCAGCACCCTTGGATGCACTGCATCTGGCCCATGGATTTCAAGATACTTTGAAATTGTTATTTTCTATATCAATAATAGTACTGTTCAATTTTTTTCTATTATAACTGGTTTTCATCAGAAAAACCAAGTGATTTTTTTCACTAAAAGTGTTGTCTTTCCACATATTTTTTCTCAAAACACCGAAAGCCTGTAAACAAACAAAAAATGGTTTTCAACCCAATTTTGATATACTGCCACAGTACCTCACAGAAGTTGTAGTTTGGTTGCCCAATATTCCTATTCTCCTCTAAGGGCCAGGGTCTCCAGCTGGAATTCATTTCCCACAATGCATGGTGACCATGAGATGCCCATGTCTCCTAATTAAGACTGTGATGGGAAGATAGTGTAAATAGAAAGCCCTCATTACAGTACACTAAAAGCAATAGGGTAGCTGAACTCCAGCTTTCATAAGGCAAAAGGGCAGCATTTCCAAATTAAATTATTTCGTTTTCAGACTACCTAAAACTGACTTCTGCAGTAAGGTCAATCAAAGTCAGAACAGCCTAGCTGTATGAAATTAATCATGTGAAGCTATACAGATTCATAGAATCTAAGGTCAGAAGGGACCAATATGATCATTTAGTCTGACCTCCTCCACTAGGCAGGCCACAGAACCTCACACACCGACTCCTATAATAAACCTCTAACCTATGATTGAGTTATTAAAGACCTCAACTCATGGTTTAAAGACTTTAAAGTACAGAGAATCCACTCTCAAGCAAGCGATACCCCATGTTACAGAGGAATGCCAAAAATCCCTATATGGTATAACAGTACTTGTATTTACAAATAAAAAAAACAAACCTAGAAAAGCCCAGCATTCATTTTTTCAATGCTTAAGAAATACAAAGTTTAATCCAACACAAAATGTGTCAAAAACTTGAAAATTGCATATCTGAACTTTACTAAATCAATCAAATGATAGATTGATCATTTAATTTTTGTTTAAAAAAAAAAAGAACCTGTGAATAGAATCAGCATTATCCCAGTAATGTGGTGTTTATTTCCCTAGTGATTAAAAGACTAAAGAAGGCAGGCCAACTTCTCAGCTAGAGTGAACTGACATCAATTCATTGAAGTCTTTCTCAGATTGCTGAAATCAATGTAGCTATGCTGATTTACACCAACTCATGAGCTGGCCTGGTAATCTAAATTCACTCACACACCAGTCCGTCAACAAGTCTCTACCTGCGACTGCTGTTTCCATGCATCTTACTTTTCTCTTAATATTTTGAGCAGCCACGTGCATTTTTATTTAGATTAGAAAAGCTGTTTGTTCCGCAGGTGATGAAAGGCAGGTATATACATTAGAATCCAACTAATGAAAAGAATTCCCAGATATGAAAGAGTAGGTTGCACTACAATAACACTACTTATTGTAGTTGCTCCTCCTGAGCTTTGAGTTCATTGAATATTTTTGAGTGTAAGCACTTCATGTTTCTCTGTTTGGAAATGGAACCCTTGAAAACTACAGCTGCTATTATGAAAATGCATGAGGAGTTTAGAGTTTTGTGAGATTTCATTCATCTCCCTTTGACAAGACAGCAAGTTGTTTGTGAAATAAGTACATGAGATGGTTATGCTTATGCTATGCATTCCCAAGGTGATAGGTTCTCATTTTATTTCAAGGTTTAGGCAATTCTTGCCTTTGAGAAAATTTCAGACTTTGAATAAGAGGAAAATGTTTTATTTTCTTTCCATCTCCCCATGCCACTGAATATTTTATTTATTAAATTTTGAAATAAAAAGGATGCCCACTCTTCTCTATCAGGATGGAGGGGACTAAGGATAGTTCAATACAGTGGTTCCTGAAGTGTGAGTTGCAATCCCAGATGGTTTCACACTCACAGCAGATGGTGACATGGTGATCCCTTCTTCACAGAGAACTTCATTTTGCTTGCAGTGCATGACCTCAGTGCATGTAAGGTTGTGATCTATAGGGCATGCCATTTTGCCCTTCTAACTAGAATTGTCTGCACAGTATGACCTCCCACACACCATATATATGAAGTCACATTATGCAGAGGACTCGATTTCTGGAGCAAAATGGCATTCTCCATGCACTGTGAACTCATACATAGGATGCCTGCAAAGTCATAGAAGCTATGTCTACACTAGAAAAGTTAAGTCGACCTTATTAAGTCAACTTTAAAAAGTTGACTTAACTTTTCTAGTGTAGACATAGCCCCTTTTTGACCTTATTAAGTCAACTTAACACTTTTAGCGTTAAGTTGACCTAAAACGAGGTATTATTAAGTCAACTTAACTTTTCCTTAAGTCGACTTAAGGAAAGCCCAGTGTGGACGTGGAGTAGTTTAGGTCAACTTAAGCCATCTTAAGTTGAGCTAACTTGTAAGTGTAGATGCACCCAGAGTGTGGAGGATGACATGTTATTCTTCAAAATGGCATTCTCCATGCTGTCTGGGATCATGTTGGAAGAAAGTTTGGGAACCCCTAGTTTAATAGGACAGTTCCAATGCAAAGAGTGGGGAAAACAGGAATTGGAGAGACCATCTGCATATTCTTTATGACCTTTGTCACAGTAGGAGCTATGGGTAGGCTACAGAAATAGCTGAAGTAGATCCTTGAGTGCCAGGAACCATGATACCATAAAATAAATATTTACTACTACTATATAGGCTCTGGCAGGATGAAGTGTACTGCAGCCCTAAGCAGCGCAATGGCTCCTCAACTCATCTGTAACCTAGAGGATGGAACATTTCTTCCCTCATACCACATGGAGAACCCTCATCAACAATCCTGCTGTCTGGGCTAAGTGCTGATTTCCAAGACTTCACCCAAAGAAGAAAAAACGGAAATAATCACAGACACAGAATAATTACGAAATCAATGAGCAATTCAGAAAGTCTGAGAAAGTCCTCAAATATCCAGCCAGACTAAAAAGTTGACAGTACATTACCTATACATCCTTACCAAAAAAACCCAAACAAACCAATCACCACACAAAACAAGTAAGGGTAATTCAAGCAAGTTGCTAATGTTGCTGTGGCTGTCTTAATGGTGTTGAGAAATTATCTGCATCACCAAGTAAAAGAACGCTATAGAGAACAAGATAAGTATATGTAACAAAGAGATGCATGTAAACAAAAAAATAGCATAAAAACTAAAGCCAGAAAGGACGGGAAAATAGGTTTGCAGTTAAATAACTAAACAAGGACACAGAAATCCTTGGTTCAATTCTTGATTCTGCCACAGGCTTTCTTTGTGACACTGGACGGTCTATAATCTCTCTGGGTGCATCTACACTTGTAAATTAAGTCGACTTAAGCTTGCTTAAATCGACTTAATTTACTCTGCATCTACACTACAGTTTCCTTAAGTCGACTTAAGCAAGCTGCTTAAGTCGACTTAAGGAAAATAAAGTCGACTTAAGGAAAATTAAGTCAACTTAATTAAACCTCCTTTTCATTCAACTTTAGGCTTAAGTCGACTTTCTAAAATCGATTTAAGCCGGTGTAGACCTGGAGTAGCCCTAAGTCGACTTAGAGTCGACTTAGGGCTCTCCAGGACTCCCCCACTGTCCTCCCTGCTGGGAGGGACACAGGGGGAGCCTGGCATGCCCCCCACAGGGCAGGGCAGAGCCCTGCCCCTATGCCGTGCCAGGGTCCCTGTCCCCCTTTGCCCCATTGTACCCAGGTACAATGGGACAAATGCTGAGCCCCCTGGCACTGGGCAAGGGGTGCCCCCCTGCCACCGTGGACCTGCCCAAGGTCCCCCTAACCCCTAGAATTCGACCTAGGTGTCCAGTGTGGATGCTCTAGGTCGACTCTGTAAGGTCCCCCCTAAGTCAACTTCAAATTTAAGTGTAGACATGCTAAGTCGACTTAACTAAGTCGATTTAAAGTCGACTTAGTTAAGTCCACTTATCTAAAGTCGACCTAAATTTACAAGTGTAGACATAGCCTCTGTGCCTTAGTTCTCCATCTACATAATAGGGATAACAGTTCTCAAACTAACAGAGGTATCAAAAATAAATTGCTACTGTTTTTGAGGTGCACAGATACTTCAGTGATGAGGACATAGAAATAAGGAGGCACAGAGAAAATAAGCAAGAATAAACAGAGTCACAGTAGTCCATTTAAACTGTCTAAATAATATAATGTTATAACTCCAATGGTGACTGCAATAAAGTACTGTTGAAAAGCATGCTCTTTCCCCAGTTAGCCACAAGAACTTCCTTGTGTTCTATGAGATGCACTGAGGCCCTGAGAAGTTAGTATATGGCTGAAAAAGAATGCTGGGAGTTTCTTTGTTCCAAAATATTAGCAATGCAAACCCATTCTCCAGGCAAAGTCACTTTTGCTTGTGAATTGTTGTCAGTTCTTCATAGACAGATGTTTTATTTCTTTTCTACATACTGCATTCAAGTATTTCCTGTACAAGAGAGCTTGGCCTTGTCACATTAAAGTATGACAGGATAGGAGCCATTGAGATGATATGAAGACTGTAGAAGCTTTATTTTCTTTTGAGTGTACTGTGAAAGAACCATGAAATCTCCTATTCGAGCCAGCTGTGAAGCTTCCAGAGGTTTCCTCTACAGCAAGTGCTGGGCTAAGATTAAACTAGGCAAAGTGCCTGAAGAGATACTGAATAGGTTTGATACAAATTACACTGTCCTGCTGGTTTGAAAGTGCACATTACTAGAATCATTAGTCATTATCATCTTCAATTACAAGCACTGTAAGCATGCATAGAGCAGACTAATAAATGCAGCAATTGTTTGCATGCAATGGCTGTAATTTACAAAGACATGGCTACTGCTTCAAATGCTTGAAACCACATTCCGATCTCCACCAAGTATTCTGAATTATTTTTAACTTCTGCAATTGATACATCATTCTTTTCCCCTCCACCTCTGCCCCACAACTGTTAAGACAGTAAGTGTTGTCACGCAGCATTACTCTACTACAAATGGAGAATGGGTTTTCAGGTTGGTGAGGTCTCAGGATATTTCTAATGGCTTCCTTTAAACAATAACATTACTGCTATATTTCCAAAACCCTCCAAAGCCCTTTCATCTCCACTGTCAAAAGAGCAATTGAGAAAGTCCCAAATCTTGATATCCTGGGAATGAAGGAATATAAATACAATTATCATTCCTTCTGAGTTATATATGGCAATATTATAGACCTCCTTCAAAGGCTTTGGTTTGTGTAGTAAGTGTGCAGCATGTATAACTTGTGTCCAGATGGAGAACAAAACCAGAAGGGTTTTTTTAAATACTATATAATAGATAATACAGAAATAGTAAGTAATGACTGTAATCTTTAAGTTTTTCCTGCTACTTTTCCACATATCATCACAGCTATGAGCAACAATCACTTATGTTAATATTAAGAATATGTTTTAAAAGTCTCTTAGAGATCTTGACATGTATTTTGATTGCATTAGGGGATGCAAATGCATCTTTTGCACTATGTGTAATTATATTATAAATTATTATAGGAGGGAGCTATCAGGAGACTAGGGCTGGCTGAGAAAGGAGACTGGGCTTGGGAAACTAAGATGGAGTTTGGGAGCTCAGGGAAACTAGGACAGGCTGGACAAGGAGAAGAAAATTGGAAACTGGATGAGGGAAACTTAGATCAGATGAGGAGCCAGGGGAAGACTAGAACTAGCTGGGTAAGAAGACTGGAAATGGCAACTGGTGAGGGAGGATGGGAAACAGCTCTTATGAGCATCAAGATTGCAGGGGCAGAACTGGGGCGAGATGGGGAAAGAGACTGGGGCAAAGAGCCAAGGGAAGTGAGATTGGATGAGGAGCACTAGGAAGAAGAATGGACTGGAACCCATTAGTACATGGATGGGGCAGTGACTAGACACCAGGGGTGAGAAGAAAGATAGATCGGATGAAGAGCTGGGAGGTGGAGAACTGGGGCTGTTCAGGCAAAGAGATTGAGACTTAGAAAAGAAGCCTGTGGAATCTTGAATGGGACTGTTTAAATGAGGATAATGGGACTGGACAAAGAGCTGGGGGACAGCCTGGACTGGCACAAGAACTCATTCAGTGCACAGGATAGATTTAAATGGATTAGAGTAGATTCCTCAAATAGACTGGGAATAAAACAGGGTTGTGTCATGAAGGAGACTGGTGTCTGTAGACCTTCCTCTTTACTTGTTCAAAAACTTGGAAGCTGTTTAGTGAATGAGGCAGGGGATTGCAAAAGAGATAGGAGGGTCTCTTAGTTAAGGAAGTTGAATTAGTAGATACTTTGAACGTTAATCTCTTTATCCCTTAGTTACTCATCTGCAAAATGGAGACAGTAATACCCTATTTCACAGAGACATTGTGAAAGTAAATTCATTGTTGTTGGTGAAGCACTCAGATTGTGTGGTAATGTAGGCCACTGAAAAGCCCATGAGGAAATTAGTAATTCTGATTTCAAAGCAGAGTTTGTATAGTGTGCAGCAGGGGCATTGCTGGATAGCAAAAAGATCAAGGGCTGTGGCCCCCCAGCCCACCCCCTGTTAACCCTACCCCCAGCTAGGCCACACCCCTGGACCCCACAGGACTCTTTTTTTCCCCCAAGATAGTAGTATCATTAGAAAGAAAGAATAAGCAAATGAACACACTTAAATTTTTGCATTATAAATCAGTAGTTCCCAACCTTTTTGGTTGAGGGACCAAAATACAGATTTTAAAACCATGAAGGGCCACCCGTTTATTTAATTAAAAATAAGTTAAAAATTAATTAATTTAATTAAAATGATTGTAATTACAATTGATTGGGTTTAATTTTAATTAATCGAATTTGAATTACTTTTAATTGAAATTTAATTTTAGAAAGGTTTTAAAAAAACCTTTTTTAAAGGTTTTTAATTAAAATGAATTTTTAAAGGTTGGGTTTTTTTTAAAAGGAAAGAAAAAAAGGAAGGAGAAGAAAAGAAAAGAAAGAAGAGAAAGGGCTGCTTGCATTCCCAAGCTTGGAGGGAAGCGAGCAGCCATACCCTGGCTCCCAGCTGCATGCTGGGACGAGGCAGGAGGTGGGCTGGCTGGGCCCCCCAGGGGAACCCACCCTACACCCCCAGTCTCCTTTAGAAACCCCAAACCCGAGTCCTCTCTGGCCCAGGCACTCTCCAGGCCCCCCGATCACTGTTGCCCGGCAGCTCCCTGCCTCTGGCTCGCCAGCTGCAACGCTTTGACCCTCCCAGTCACCACCGGCTCCCATTCCCTGACCCCCCCAGTTTCCCATTGGCTCCCCAGCCCCCCAGTTTCCCATTGGCTCCCCGGCCCCCATTCTCCAACCCCCCAGTTTCCCATTGGCTCCCCGGCTTGCCCGTCCCCCATCAGCTCCCCAGACTGCCCAGCCTTCCTGGTTGCTCTTTAAGTAAGCACCAGCCATCCTGTTCACTTAACGAGTCAGTGATCCAACAGGAAAAATTACTCGTAACACATGTGTCCAGTTGAGTGGAATTCTGGCATTTCTTAATTTTGGAGATCTTGACTTTGCAATTTTTTTTCTGGGAGGCGGAAGAGAGAGGGTGTGAAGCTGTCTGTCTTAGAAGTGACCATTTATAATATTATTTAATATCAATATGACAAAATTGCTATAAATATCTGACAAGCTATGCCATATTAGGTATCACTGAAAAGATTGTAATTTTTTAAGTATGATAATATTGTTTATTTGTATGAAACATCTTGGTACTGTAAGTTATGGATATATATCTGTTTCCAAATACTTCTACTGTGCTCTTAGGCTACATCCACAGGCAGATTAGTGTCAGCATTGGTGACTCATCGAGGGCCATCAACTATACAATGGACCCAGAGAGAGAAGCCCAGGGATTTCATATGAGTCATCAGGATATATAGGGAAATGCCTGTGGTCAGGGGGATGGCAAGTGCCTTTCTCTGCCCATGTGCTGTGAGCTTGTGTTTGGGATAAGTCACATGGCAGACCAGAGACTATACAAGTCAGCTGTACCATCTCCCTCTTGTCTTCATTCCTGATTCCTATCTCTGGATCAACACATCTACAACTGAAGCTGTCAAACAAACACCCATCCAGGTAGTGGATGTACACTGGACTGTACAAGCCTGCAAACTCCACAGTTGTACTGAGGACCTGATACATATGGACTTTAAAGCCACTTGTATGCATCTGACTGCTTTGACCATTTAACTTTTCTCTTCTCATTTCTTTCTTTCCTTTTATAATAAACCTTTAGTTTTATTTACTAAAGGATTGGTTGGCAGCATGGTATTTTGGATAAGATCCAAACTTATATTGCTTTGGTAAAGTGGCTGATCCACTGGAGATCAGGAGAACATTTTTGGTAGAGGGAATAGAATTTTAACTTATCTCTGTACTGTATTTAGTTGCTATTTGGGAGCAGAAACTGAAATGTAATAAAGGGGACTGCATAGCTCCTTATTTGTGATTGATTGGTAAGTCTAATTGCAGTTATTAGCCACCAGAATCTACTCTCCTTTTGCAGCCTGCCCTGACCTTGGCATTCTCAGGTGGGCTACCCTAAGAACAGATGGGGCACAGGTGGGACTGGAGGAGAAGTAATATCCATATATGGTTTACAGTAGTCAATCATCAGTTAACTAATGAACTAGATATTTGTGTTGTATTTCTTGACTTCTAGTGATTTTCAGGCCATGCTTAGAAAAGAAAACATGAGATAGCCCCTATCTTAATAAAGAGTTAACAATATAAAAGGGCTAGCTCAGCACAATTTGATACAGTTGTGAAACTTTCAAATAACTTTCTTCAGTGAGCCTTGAAAGCATATTTAAAAAGCCCTTTGCCATCTGCCTTTCTGTCCCTGAATTTAGTGAGTAGTTACTGTAAACTGGAGATCACATTAAAGCGCAACATGGCAATCACGCTATAAAAAACACTTGACCTTTATTGCGGGATAGCGCGTACACACATCGCTCCTTGTAACGCAACAGAATTCTTTTCAATATCGCGGTGTAGCGCAATGAATTCTGGGCACCTATCCCACAGTTCAATTTTCCCTCAATCTGCGCTTGGAATCATGGGATGAAGGAAAGGAACGCAAAGCGCCAGGGATAAACTCTCAGTTTCCTGTGGTGCACTGTGTTCCCCTTGCGTCTTCCTCGTTGCCAATAGCAACTCGCACCTATTTTCAACAGTGCAGTGACACACCGCACCACTTGCAAGCAATCACAACAGCGACAGTATGGATCCTGCTCTGATCTTAACTGTCGCCTTCAGCATTCTAAATACATCTCGGCTGGTTGCTCAGTACGCAATGAGCTCTGAGTCAGACGAGGACGCTGAGGAGCAGGGACTGATCGATGCCATGCAGAGCAATAGCACCGCATTGCTCAGCTCCTTCACCGATCATCTGCACACGGTGCAACGCCATTTCTCGTCGCGAGAGACGAGCACTGAGTGGTGGATCGCATTGTTATGCAGCTGTGGGATGACAAGCAGTGGGTACAGAACTTTCGAATGCGGAAAGCAACCTTTCTGGAACTGTGTTCAGAGTTGGCCCCTGCCCTGCAACATAAAGACACCAACATGAGGTCAGCCCTAACCGTGGAGAAGCGTGTTGCGATTGCTGTCTGGAAGATGGCGACTCCTGACTGCTACCGGTCAGTTGCAAACCAGTATGGAGTCGGGATGTCCACTGTCGGATTAGCCCTCTCACAAGTCTGCCGAGCAATCAATTGCGTTCTGCTACGGAGGATGGTGACGTTGGGCAATGTTTGTGAGATTGTGGACAGCTTTGCTGCCATTGGATTCCCTAACTGCGGGGGAGCCATAGATGGCACACACATCCCTGTTTCGGCTCCAGACCATCTTGCGACCGAGTATATCAACAGGAAAGGCTACTTCTCCATGGTGCTGCAAGCACTCGTGGATCACAAGGGGCGTTTTACGGACATCAATGCTGGGTGGTCGGGAAAGGTGCATGATGCCCGCATTTTCAGGAACTCTGATTTGTACCGGAAGCTGCAAGGGGGTACCTTCTTCCCTGATCAAAAAATTACAGTGGGGGATGTGGAGATGCCCATAGTCATCCTCGGAAACCCAGCATACCCACTGATGCTATGGCTCATGAAGCCGTACACCAGTAACCTAGATCGCAGCAAGGAGCGGTTCAATTACAGATTGAGCCGCTGCAGAATGACTGTGGAGTGTACCTTCGGCCATTTAAAAGGTCGCTGGCAATTTTTGTATGGGAGGCTGGACTTGGCAGAGGACAACATCCCTGCTGTGATTGCGTTGTGCTGTGTCCTTCATAACATTTGTGAAAGTAGGGGAGAAAAGTTTTCCCTGGGGTGGGCTATGGAGGCACAGCGCCTCGAGGAAGTATACGAACAGCTAGCCACTAGGAGTATTAGGGGGGCCCAAGGAGAAGCTGCTCGCATAAGGGAGGCACTCAGGGACCATTTCAATGATGCCCTCCCCTAGTTAACTTCCAGGACACATCAGGTGCACCTTATGAGATTTTCAATGTGTACAAATAAAGCCACTCTTCAAATTATTTGTCACTGTTTTTATTAAAACCTAAAGGGGGGGGTTACAGGTGGGTGTAGCTGCGGGTCTCTAAAAAGTAGGTCTGGGGGGGACTGGATGTTGCAGTGTACCAGGGGGATGGGTGGCCTTCAAAGAAATTCTTTGAAGGACTATGGGGTGTGGGAGGCAGGCATGGCTGAACTGTATGGTGTGGCGCCCGTACATTAATCACCTGGGTCTGCAAAGCAATCATGCTCTTGAGCAGTTCTGTTTGCTCCTTCATCATGCTTATCAGTTCATCCCTGTGTTTCTGCCTCCTCTGTTGGGATTCCTTTCTCCAGGCTCGATTCTCCCTCGTGGATGCCTCTGCTGTTTTCAGCAGGTCCTGAAACATATCCTCCCTGTTTCTTCGAGCATGCCACCGAATGTTTCTCATGCGGTCAGCTGGGGTAGACACTGGCCTTGCGAAGGTCGAATCTAAAAAAAAATAAAATAATAAAGCTGTTGTTAACACAGAGCCTAGATAACCAATGTAACCTTCCAGTAGCACATTCCACTGGAAGGTGCAGGGCAGTCAACATCCTATGCTTCGCTGAAGCGGACAAGGTACGTCCTAATAGATGGAACCCGATCTCTCTCTCCTCAGAGTTCCCCTGCCAGCTAGAATACATATCCTACATGCCACCGGTTGCAAGCCAGGACCGTATGCTGCTGCACTGTGTGCTGCCATGGTTCCCAGGGCTGTGCTTTGCAGCTGGCAAGGCAGAGTACCCGTCTTTGGGAGCATAGACACAAACGCTCTCCCATCTAACCTGAGTAGTAGGCTCTGGAGGTACATCGAGGAAACCTTTACTGACCTAAATACAGAAGATTTTTTGACAATCACTGCTTGTGTTGATGCACTTCTAATGAATGCAGAGTAAAGAGCGTGCACAGCGGGGACTGAGACAGCAAGCACTCCCGCCCCGGACAATGATATTTTAGCAGGAGCCATAGCTCCACGAAGGAGAAACTTACTGGAACCCCCCTCTGCCGCCTCAGAGGACACACTGCAATTCATGTCTTGGGTGGACATCTCAGCGGGGGTGCAGAAGAGCTCCTGGCTACACGCTGTTGCGCTTTCCTCCAGGTCATCCTCCATCTCCTCCTCCTCATCGATCACGTCCTCATCCTGCTCGGGTCTGGCATTCACTGGATGAGGTGGGG
Organism: Pelusios castaneus; assembly: GCA_007922175.1. Taxonomy (NCBI): domain Eukaryota; kingdom Metazoa; phylum Chordata; order Testudines; family Pelomedusidae; genus Pelusios; species Pelusios castaneus. The sequence continues at coordinate 11,935,719 of ML685766.1, forward strand.
CCAATGTGTCCACGGGACTCTTTGCAGTGGTTGTGGGGTCCCCACTGAGGATTGCTTCTATCTCCTTATAGTACCTGCATGTAGCAGGCGCTGATCCCAAACGGTGGTTTGCCTCCTTCGCTCGGTGATAGGTTATTCTTAGCTCCTTCACCTTTGATCTGCACTGCACAGTGTCTCTCTCATAACCTCTCTCTGACATGGCCAGAGAAATTATGCCAAATGTATCATAATTTCGCCTGCTGCCGTGTAGCTGCGCCTGCACAGCGGACTCTCCCCAGATGCTGATCAGGTCCAGCACCTCTGCCGTGCTCCAAATGGGTGTGCGTCTTCCACGATGGGCCACCATTGCTACTGATGATCGGAGCTGCACTCCACTCCACGAGGAAGAGAACAGGAAGTGAAACAGACGAGAAATTCAAAAATCCCGGGAATCTGATCAGGGCGGGGACTGTTTCGTCACGGCCACAGAGTGGGTGGGGGGAAGACCAGAGAGGACGACTTTGGAATGCTGGGACACTTCCAGAGGACAATCATTGTGCAGTAAGCGTACACACGAGTGGAAAGGCGCAACAGCTGTTCCGCGTTAACTGCTATCACCCTCGTTGAGGTGGTTTTTGTATTGCGCTACAACAAGGCAGTTAATGCGCAACAGCCCTATTGGACGTGTGTACGCTGTTGTTGGTATCGCGCGGTAATGATTGTCAATGCGCGATAAAGTGATCGTGTGTATAAGGCCTAAGTCTCTGCATTCCTTAAACATTATATCATTTCTGAATGGATTTAAGCACTCTAATCATGCTATTTATTGCTTGGTCAGAGTTAGGATTAGTTTGGCACCATGTAAAAGATGACTGGGAAGAAGAGTTGCAGTTACAGTGATTTCCTGGAGCTTTTTGAAAGCAAATAGCCTTTAAATTGGATCAAGAACATGCCATTTTACTTACTTTTTATTTTTGAAACTCTGTTCTCCTTGAGCTCAGCGCAACATCCATTTTCTAGCATTATCTGCTGACAATCCATAAATAGAACAATATTTATTTTTTAAAAAAATCAAAACATTCCTGAGTAGTCAGGGAAATTATTGCTACTCCTGCAGGGCCAAATCTTCAATCCTTGTCCAGGCACTGAAGAGTGTTAATCAGAAAAAGATTTGATCCACAATTCATAACCACTGCTGTAAATTGTTTATCTCATGTTATCATTCAGATAATTTCCAAAGTGGTATCTGTGTTAGTCTAATTCAGCAAAAAACAAACAAGGAGTCCTGTGGCAATTTTAAAAACTAACAAATTTATTTATTGCATGAGCGATCCCACTTTGTTAGACACTTGAAGATGGGGATTCCCTGAAATTTCTCTGAAATACAGTACCATAAAACTTTTGACTTTGCAAAGTTGGACTAGGTATATTGCAAGAAAAGGCTTTCACACAAGTTTCTTGTATTTCCTGCTTCTGGAAGTGCTGAAAATATTATGAAAACATCAGTATTTTGGTAATTCTGCTTCTGGACATGGAATCTGAAAGTGTGGAAAGAACTGAAATCTCTTTTTTTAATGTTACACTCAATTTTTGAACCTCGGAATAGGTGCAAAGGTTGAGGTCTCTTTATATTTGATCCAAATTGCTTCTTCCATCTGCAATCAGTATCCAGGAAAATGTATTCAGAATTCCTTATGAAAAGGCTCTATATAATTTAGCAAAGAATGATAACCTTTCCCTACAAATCTTAAGCTAGTCAATTTTACCACAAATGCATAAGTCTCTATTAATACAGGATGTTTTTAAATTGTACAGATTATAATTGTTCTCTACAAAACAATAAAGGTTCATTAAAAGAATATTTTCTGTAGAACACTCTCAATTTTATCCTCTTTAAATTCCATAGGACTTTTCCATAAGAGACTAGCAGGAAAAACGTCCTGGCAGGAAGTCTTCTACATTGTGTAATGATTTCTCAAACAACATAGAGAAAGCCCTCTCACTTAAATGATTTGCTAGTGGACAGGGCAAAACACAGGAGAGTATACTGTAAAGACTGATTCTGAAATGGCAGGCAGATGAGAATGATAATTTGAGCAGACTATTCTTTATTTAATTTCAAGTTATATTACTGGAAAGATAAAGTGACAAGAGAAATTACTCCTCCTGTAAAAGGGAAGCTCTTAAACTAAGTTGTACATCTGCAAGACCTGTCTAGATTGGCAAACCAAATTAATCAAATAGCCATTTAAGACTAGGTGGTATAAAATTCATCCCACCCACAGGCAAAGTACTTAGTTAAATCAATCTAGTTACACCACTGTCTCTGCCAAAAAGTTCTCCACATTATATAACCCTTCACTTGTGTTTCTCAGCAACAGAAAGATTGTGTGCAAGTCATCTTAAGGTTAATATCAATTCTTCTTAGTAACAAATGTAAAAAATAGCCCATTTTTAAAATACTGATATGATTTGGCATTAGAAAAGGAAGGAGCAAAAGTTAGAAATTTTTCTGATTTCTTTTTTAAAGCTGAGCAAGATACCCATGAATAGTCATGCCAAGGGATTTTTCTTTCTCTTCTGTGCTACAGAGAAAATATCTCCTATTACCTAACATCTGTTTACTTAACCTATGGAGTTCAGTTTAATTTTCTGATGGCCTGATGATAGTTTTCTGATGATAGTTTTAGCTAGCTAAACAATTACATCATGCTCATCACTGTTGATATGGAACAAACTTGTAAAGAACAACCCAAATCTCAGCATCTCTAAAGCATAGCTTTTTAAATAAACATTTCCACAAGTAACTATGTAGTAATGACAAGAAATCAGTCACTACCATTCTTCAAATGTGGAATAGTGGCAGTATGTCTCCCATAACTCTTGTTCAAGGGCTTAGGTCCATTAGATCTGAATAAGTGTTTATCCCTTTGTCTATCCCATTATTCCAAGCAGGATACAGTATATATCCTTTACAGTATACAGGCTATATAGAGGCCCTTTTAAATGATCATTCCATTACCACCTCACCTGTACAGTCCCAGTGCAGGGCTTAAATGGTCTGGAAGATCTTGCACACAGTTTCCTCATCAGAGTGAAATTCAGCTTATATTCAGTTTATAATTCATTCTATATATATAACACAGCACCAGAGAAAGAAATTTCTTTTTCTCTGCACGATTATAGTTTCCAACTCATATTTTAGCCTCTCAAAAGTCTCAACCTCCTTTAGCCCCAAGGAAAAATTGATTGTCAACTAACACCTCTCCTGTCCTCAGGCAGTATAAAGTCTGCATAAATAAATTGATCTTTTCTTTAAAAAGTCACATTTGCCACTTGAGAGCAATTCTGTCTTTAAGGTGACTGCTGCCACCTAATACTTCTCATATTCACTAAGTCATTCCTTCCTGGCATTTAGGTGTTCTGTCATTCTGAAAGGATTACTCTGCATTATAATTCTATGTGAACATCTCCAAAGCTATAAAATGTTGCAAGAGAGAAATCTCTGCATATCTTCTGTTTCTTTTCAGTCTCCTTGTCACGCAGCATAGTATAATTCAATGCTCAAGATCCTAGAGCCGAAAAGCACCTGTCCAGCTAAGTGCAGGGCAAAGCCTTGAAGCTCAAGGGATTTGTGATCTGTGTATTTTAATAAAGCCCATTTGCAAAATTATACTGAAGTTGTCATGGTCACCAGGTGAAAGTTCTTGTTTCCCTGTGATTACAACACAGTGAGTTATGAAAGACCACAGTTATTCCCTTATATTTAGAACAGAAAATATCTATGGACTCTCAGGATACTATACCATCAGTAGCATTTGAATGAAGAAAGTACAGTGCTTGGCGCTTATTCTGTATGCTGAATTTTATGGGCCTGATTCTGAGCTAGATTGTCCCTTTATGCAATGAAACCCACAGGATAGGGCCAATTTAGAAAGTTTTCCTCTGAGTCTCTTCTATTTTGTTGAGGAAGGGGATGGGTTTGCCTCTCTGTTGTAAGAGCTGGGATTAACAGAATGCCCTGTGACTTGTAATCAGTTTTGTTTCTCACACATGCTTCCTGGGAGAGTGACTTTATAGAGTTAAGATGCCAGTGACTCCATGACTTGAGCAGTTCTGGAACACTCAGTGAACAAGGATCCCCACTCTGAAGAGAGATAACCTCCTGGTTGCTGACAGAAGAATGATGTACACCTCACTAGCCTTCGCACCATGCAATGTAGGACCACCTGCTACTCAACACATGGCTGCTGCATCTTTGTTTCATTTAATATGTGTTGGTGAATAATGTGAAAGGACCATGGGCTTTTAAAACTAAACTCTCTTATTAAAAGAACTATTTACACAGAGAGTTCATCTGCAGGTTACGTTCTAGCCTTGGAGAGACAGACAAACAGACTTCCAGGTTCCTCCTCCAGACTCTTTGGCTATGTCTACACTAGAAAAGTTAAGTTGACTTTGTTAGGGTGACTTTAGTAAGGTCGACATTAAGTTGATTTAAAGTCGACCTTATTAGCTTTAAGTCAATTTAGTCCACTTTGTTAAGTTGACCTAACCACTCTTAAGTCGACTTAAGGCTTAAATCGACTTAATGAGTGGTAGTAACAAAATCGACTTAAGGAATTTCTTAAGACGACTTACTGAAAGCCTAGTGTGGGCGTGGCTTAATTTAAGTCAACTTAAGCTTCCTTAAATCGACTTAAATTGCCAGTGTAGACGTAGCCTTTCATCCTGCAAACTTTTGTGTCTGCAGATTGCTGCAGTCTCTATCCCGATCATCTTCATGGATCCCACCTCCTCCAGAGTGCCCTGGTGAATGGAAGTGGGGTATTACCACGAAGGCTGCTGACCTCCCTCAGTTTCAGTGAACAAAGACTCTCCTCTCTACAATGAAGGGCAAGTGTGATCGGTCCCTCTGCTCTCACACAGCTGTTGATCAAAACTAACTCCATCTAAGCCAGTCTACTAACACCAAGATCAAAATCAGGACCAATGTGTTCGGCCCTAAACAAATTATATTTTCCACCAGAAGTTTCAGGATCAAAGTTCACGCTTTATACATGAAATGGACTACACACAGTGAATCACTGAATTGTTGCTAAAGTTCTTTTCTTATTAGGAAAAGCTTCCAAGTTTTTCTCTACCCTGTTCTCCTTTGATTATTTATACACTGGGGCGAATTTTATTACCTCATTTATATTGGTTGAGAAACACTTCATGCCATTTGTTTGACTTGCCTTGGTACAAAGTTTACTTTCTAATGTATTATTTATTATGATTATTTTTAGTAATCCTCAGCATTATTTATTATTTAGTATTATTTTTAATAGTCAAAAGATTTTAAAGTCCAAAGCATAAATATTTATTTTCTTCCTTGAAGAAAATGACTAGCAAAAATAGCTTTTATTCTGATATTTTTCTTCCCAATAACAGAGAATTTTATATGAAAAGAGCTTTGCTTGATTGGTTTTTTGTTTGTTTATTGCTGTTGTCTTAATTTTTTCAGAGAAAAATCTGTGGGATTTTTTTTTCTTTCAGCATAGACTTTGGCTGTTAAAAAGCCTTGTCTTTTCTTTTCTCATTGCCTGACACATCATGTTGTGATGCCTCTCTCATCCTACGGTACCAATCAGCATGATGCCTAAGTCCGAGCAACTTGAAATGACACAATGAGAAAGAAAGAAAGAAAGAAAGAAAGAAAGAAAGAAAGAAAGAAAGAACTGAAAATAATGGGTTAAGTGTAGATCACTTTAATTTTCCCATTATTGTTATTAAAAAACTATTATTGTGTCACAAGAACTTAAAATGTGCTAGCATATCATGCTACCAAAAAAAAAAAGCAGCTCAGGGCATGAAGAGTTTATAATGGTGCAATAAAACAATGGGGTAAGGAAGGGGCAGAGGATGTATTTTCATGGAAACTACTTTGGGTGATAGACACCTGAATATCCTACAGTCATTTAGTGAGATATGAAACACATTTTAGAAGTTTTATATGGCCAAAGATTTTCCCTTAAGGCTACTCCACACAACATTATCCACTGTGACTGAGGTCAGGAAATCTGCGGCAACATCACCAACTACTTTTAGTTTTTTCATGGCCCATTGGTTTATCTGAGACATATCCCTCTTCCTGTTTTGGGAGTTCAGGCTATATGGCTCCCATGTATAGCAGGTGCAGAAAGAGAGATAGAGAAGGGCAGCAGATGCCAGGATCTTGTTGCACTTGCCTGATTTTTCTCTGAGCAAATCAACAACGTTCTTTTGTAGGGTGTGACCGCTCTGCCTCCCGGTCCTCAGGCCGGGCGGGGCAGGTAGCAGTCTCCAGCCCTGGGAAGGGTAAGTCTCTCAGTTTATAACAGGCCTTCCGGCCCCCAGGCAGGCTGCGTCTACACTTGTAAATTAAGTTGACTTAAGCTTGCTTAAGTCGACTTAATTTACCCCGCGTATACACTACAGTTTTCTTAAGTCGACTTAAGCAGCTTCCTTAAGTTGACTTAAGGAAAATAAAGTCGACTTAATGAAAATTAAGTCAACTTTATTAACCCTACATTTAATTTGACTTAAGGCTTAATTCGACTTTTTAAAGTCAAATTAAGCCAGTGTAGATGTGGGGTAGCCCTAAGTCGACTTAGGGCTACTCCAGGATTACACCAATGCCCTCCCTGCTGGGGGGGGGGGGCACAGGGGGAGCATGGCATGCCCCCCCCCCCACTGGGCAAGGCAGAACCCTGCCCACTCTGCCCCACCCTGCTCCGTTCCCAGGTTTTCCTCAGCAGGTCCAATATCCCACGGGGTTGTCGGCCATACAGGAGTTCGAATGGGGAGAATTTGGTTGAAGCTTGGAGTATTTCGCGGATGGTGAGGAGTAGCAGGGGAAGGAGTAGGTCCCAAAGTTGGAGTTCATCCTGCGAGAATTTTCTTAGCATCACCTTCGATAAGACTGTCTGTATGGGGGTGATAAACAGATGTCTGGAGCTTCTTTATCCCAAGGATGCCACACACCTCCCGCAGCAGCCGGGAAGTAAAATTTGTGCCTTGATCCATAAGGATCTCTAGGCGGAGGCCCACTCGGGCGAAAATCTTCATCAGTTCAGTGGCGATGGTTTCTTCAGGGGAACCACCTCAGGGAACCAGGTGGCGTAGTCCATCACCACAAGAATAAAGCAGAATCCCGCAGTGCTGCGGATTAGTGGGCCTATGAGATCCATCCGAATCCTCTCGAAGGGGGTCCCTAGCAAAGGTAGGGGTACTAGTGGGGCTCTCGATACTTCCGGAGTGGCCGCCAGCTGGCACTCCGGACATGAGGCACAGTAATTCTTGACTTCTTGATGCACGCTCAGCCAGTAAAAACGGGTGAGGATCCAGGCCAAAGTCTTGTCGAGGCCCAGGTGGCTGGCTGCTGGGATGTCGTGGGCCAGCTTTAGGACTGCTCGTCGGTGGCCCCAGGGAACCAGCAACTGGACCCAGACTTCCTGGGTCTGTGGGTGCTTTTCCACGCGGTATCGCTGGTCACCTCAGAGCTCAAAATGGGGCCACTGGTTGGTACTATCACCACCCCATCCACGAAGGCAAATTGTTCATATGCGTCGGCCAATGTGGGATCTTCCCGCTGATCTCGGCAGAAGTCTCCAGGCAGGGTTGGTGATGGGGGACCCTCCCCGTGGGGTGCGGTTCAGGGGTGTCGCATCCCGTAGGCGGCTACAGGGGTTCTGGGACAGTTCCCGGGGATTCCTGGGTTCCCGGGTCTGCCTCGACTTCCAGCCCACCTGGGCTGGGGTCCTTTTCTGGGGAGTCAGCGCCAGTCTGGCCCTGCCCTTTCAAGGGTCCCTGTCCCTTACACAGGGCTTGTTTTTGTTTTTCCCACACCACACCATTCTTCTGGACAAAGCATCCAGTATCTGTGGCTTGAAAGATTTCAGGTATTTTTGGCTGGCTAGAGCCCATTATAACTAGAGCCAGATCCTCTTCAACAACAGATTGTTTTGAGATTTGTAGTAGGATGTGTATTTCTGATTAGAATCTGTCCATTAGACTTGTTTTTTCTCACAGACTTTTTCACACTTTATCATAGACAGGACATCTTTCAGCTTTGCAGAACATGATTTTTATAATTTCCATAGATAATATCCATGTTTAAGTCCCCCTCTTCCCCTATTTTTAGCTATTTAAATTTTGACATGCACAAAACAATGGGACTTTAAGCTTTGTTTTCGGTTTTTATTGATCTAAGTGTTCACAGTGCTGGGAAATTACAGGAGTGAGCCAGACAATAATTATCTAATGACAGTAGACATTGCAGTTCCAAAAGTTAAAGTTTTATAATTGTTAAAATACAAATTGCCAATGCCATGTCAATATATATAAAATACATACCCTAAAATCAAACTCTACTAAGTTCTTAAGCAACAGTTTTCTTACTTTGCAGATCTGTAAATTTCAGTTGTCGTTGATAGAAATATTTTTCATTGGTTTTCGTGTATGGTGAAATTGATGTTTACTAACATTTACTTAGGGTGCGTCTACACTTGAAAATTAAGTTGACTTAATTTACATCAGCATACAGCCACTGCAATAATTGCATTGTCTGTGTGTATGTCTATACTTTATGCCTTGTGTTGACAGCATGAGTTCTAGCCAAGAGCGCATGTATTGATTGTACCGTCAGTGTGGGGCATTGTGGGACGGCTTTTAAAAGCCAGTAACAGTTAATGTAATAAGCAAAGCAGTGTCTATACTGACGCTGCATCAACCTACCTACATCTACAATGTCTCTACACCTCATGTGGAGGTGGAATCTTTAAATGGGGCAGTTATGTCGTGGGAACAAAATATTAGCGTAGACACTTCTATAGTTAGGTTAACGTAAGCTGCCTTGCATCAACTTTGCTCTGTAGTATAGACCAGGTCTTATAAAAATCTAATCTTTCCAAATCTCAGATATTTTCTCTTCTAGCTGTGCTCAAATACTGTAATCAAGGCCAATAAAAATCCTATATGGATAAAGAAGCTAATACTTCCCTGTTGACTATTTGTATTGCAGAGGTAACGCACAGCCAAACTGCAAATTACTATAGATACTGATATAATGTATATAAACAGAACTCTTCACAAATTGGTGTTGGCACAGTTAGCCCTTGAAGTGACCAGCTATAAAAGAATGCTGTGCCAAGCTATTCCCAGCAGTTTCTTTATGACTGTGGTGTGATTATAGAAGTACGCTAACAGGCAAAACTATCTAGAAATGGCTCATTACATTAGAAGGTCAGATGTAAATTGGTATTGGATTATATTGCTGAAAAATACTCTTGAAATGATATATACTTGTTTGACATCAGTAGTTTTACATCTCCTTCAACTCATTTTGACAGTTCTGAATATCACTACTGAGCAGATTACCATTAGATAATACTCTTTTCAAGTCTGAAATATATCTTAGCATTCTTCCTCAGTGCACTGCATTAACTTCCTTTTATATTAAAGAGGTTGCATCTGTTTATGGAAAATTCAAATACTTCCAAAACTGGGTATTATCCATCATAGCTGACAAATCAGCCATTAGTCCTAGTAAGAATAAATCACTCCAGATATTTATTTTTAAAATGTAGGACTTGAATCAATGTAGACTTCTTTGGACATTAGATCAACCCCTTTGTAATCTGATTTCTTTTTGCTCTATGCACTATTATTCACATTAAGGATTTTTTTTTTTCATTTAATAAATGAGATCACAACACCCATTTCTTTTTTAGAAAATGAATTGAAAAGCTTTTTAAATACACTGATATCTGAATAACTATTTTGCTGATAAAGATTTTGACTATATTAAATAAGGTTTAAGACTTATTAAGACCAATTCTTATGCAGATTTAACAAAATATATTCAGGTGTATTATAGACACTTCTCATTCTTTGGAACTTTCAGCTTCATCTCACACAATGTTCCCAAGACATCTGGGAATTTAATATAACCATTATATTATTTTTATTTATTTGAAGTTTATTTATTTGAGGGCACAAGACAAACATTTAAAATGTAAAACATAATACATTTTGAGTCAGTTTTAAAACAGCAGAGAAAGAGACCTTCCCAGATCCAAAACAAACTTGCTTTTCCTCAACCTCTCCAGCACTCAATCATCAGTTCCTAAAACAAGATTAGGAGGATTGGTGTGTCCTTTAACAAGTTCTGAAGGGCATTTAAACTTAGGTGCTCGTGAATCGATGGTAGAACTGAATCCTCATCCAAGGATCCTTTTGAGATTTTTTGAATACAATGCTTAGAAAATTCTAAGACTGTATCATGAAGCATGTGTAGTATGTGGGTGCTCTATCTTATGCAGACCTGCATGGGTGTAACTGAGGACCAAAGTTACTCGTCTCTCTGGTAAAATGAATCATTTAATACTCAGTATGAATGATGAAAGGAGCACAGGATATCAGTTACCTATGAGCTCACTATTTAGTTCATGTTGATAAAAGAGCAATCAGTCCCATAACCATATTTTGTTCTGCATTTACACAGCTGAGAGCACAATAATGTCTTCATCCAGGACTCTTAGTACTTAGTCTTAGTAGTAGACTTAGTTAAAGTCGACTTAAAATTACAAGTGTAGACATAGCCCTTGAAACTAATTCCCCAGAACCATCATCAGGAAGCACCCTGCTGGTGTGCCTGTGCTGACGATCTGATACAGCTGCTTATTCTTTAATTTTTCACTATGTGGGTTTTTTTGCATCTTCATTTGCAGCACCTATTACTAGCCACTTTCAGACACAGAATGCTGGACTTGAGAGACTACTGATAGGATTATTTATGGCAACTCCTATGTCCCAATATTTCTGACTTAAGCCAAGCATATGCAATAATAATGGAGACACCAAGACTGATTGTCTTTATGACTTGTGTGTTCATATGGGTGCTGACTCTTGTAATTTGTCAGGAGATCTCATGACTAGCATGGCAGAAGTAAGTCTATCCTAGATGGTTTTTTGCTCTCAACACTAGAGCCCTGCAGATTTGTGGGTATCTGCTTCAGATCCGTGGATATCCGCATCCATGGATATCAACAAACCCATTGCTGCGGTTTGGAGCTTGGATGTGCTATTCTATTTTTATCTGCCCAGGTTGTGATTGCCGCCCATAACTGTTTCTCTTCTGTCTTTAAGCGCCCAACTGCAGTGGTCAGTCCCCACATTTCACCAATCAGCTGATGATGGTCAACTAACCCCCACCCCTTCCCCCACTGCCAGTCACCCAATCAGATAAATGGCAACTGCCACTGAATGGTCTAGGCAGAGACTGAGTAAAAGTTGTTCAGATCAGAGCTAGGGGAGGTGTGGAACTGCAACAGGAACTTCTGGCAACTCCCCTCTCCCCCTCCCCCTGCCTTGTGAGCCTCAGCCGAGCAAAGCTGTGTCCAGCCTCAGTGGCCACACTGATGATGATGATGATGGGCAGCCGCTCCTCCAGAAGCCAGTCACCCCAGTGATCCCATCAATCAGTTGAATGGCAATTACCTTCCCCTGCAGTGAACAGCTCAGTGATCTTAGCCCCAGCTTCTCAAGAGCAGCCCTAGGTGAAATAACAGCAATCAGGGCCAGCAGAGGCTCTGAACACATTGGGAGGTGCCAGTGTGGGATGACACCCAGCAGCTGAATTATCCAAGGCAGGCAGGGGGGCTGACCACCATCAGCTGTTTAGGGGGTGTGGGGTGGGATCTGCAGCTATTTAGGGGTCAGTCCAGGCAGCTGCTGTTCTCTAACAGTCCAAGAGCTGACAAAGGCAGCCACCCCAGAAATCATGGAGGTTGCACCAGGACCCTTTGTATACAATTGTTTAAAATAAAAACAACAGTGTGGGCACATTTATTAAACCCCTGTTTTCTTTGTTATGCTACTGTGCAGAGGCAGACAGGCACCCAGACAAACTCTCCACTCCTATTCTCAGAGCAGGAGCTGTTGCAAGGTGGGGGTGGTGCAGATGCGGATGCCCATAAAACCTGGCATGGTGATTGAGGATCGGATAACTGATGCTGATTGGATCCAGATCCACATTTGTGAATCTATGCAGAGCTCTACTCATCACAGAGCTGTCCCACTTATAGATCTAATTTATTAGTGTAAATAGAGGTAAGAGGGTATGAAACACTAGTTATAATCAATGAAATACACTTCAGGTTGTTTCCATTCCCTCCACCTCAATATGTCAAATAAATATGTATATATTTGTAATTTCAGAAATTCTGAAAATTCTGAAATGGACGCTACCTTCTTGAAGAGAGGGAGCAAGCTGCCACCTTCCGTCCTTCATGTGAACAGTTTCAGTCTCTGAGCTCCTGGGGATGCAAGATACCCTAATGGGGACAGAGGAGGACAGTTCTCTCAAGAGTACATCATTTTGAAAGAGATATCTCATTTTAGTCCTAAGCTTAGCTGCACCGCTCACAGATTTGGCATCCTTCATTTTTTATTGATGAAACCTATTGGCACAAGGAATAATCATGAAGTTGAGGTGGATATCAAAGGATGCATCCCACATAATTTTTTGTTTCCTGCATGAATGATTTGTATCCCTCAATTTAGTGCTTTATCTGTAACACTAGCTTGTCCTTGTCAGGTTGAGAAGTATAAGGAGAGGAAAAAAGGGGACAGCCATGGTTAGCTTCTCCCCTGGCCTATGCTCTATCAGCAGAATGAGATAGGTAGATAGGGCAAAGTGTGCTGTGGTCTGTCAAAAATGCAGAATCAAAGTCCTTCTCCCTTGATGCCTGACAGCTCAAAGAGGAAACTTCTGAGCTCCCACTGTAAATTATAACCCTGCCTTTACCCCAGTGAGGGATTAACTGAGCCCAAAAGCAGGTAATGGAATGACTTCTCTGAAATAAAAGGAGATATGCTGTCCATTTTAAACCTCCCAGACTAATATATTCAAACAATATAAAATGGTTTCATTGGCAGCAAGCAGAAATGAAACATTTTTGGTCTGTGCTAATACTAGAACAATAGCAGCAGAGTATCAAATTTATTTTCATTGAGCTTTGTCTGTGGTGGTCCAATATGTGTAATTGAAAGTTTGACCATCCTTTCATTATGGGAAGACCAGAATCATCCATCAGTGCCAGAAAGCAGGAAGTTACTGCCATACATCAAGCATCAGTTAGCACTTGCCCATCATTCACAGATATCAATTATTATAATATTTATTTTAAACTGTACAGGTTGAAACCAAGAAAGTAAGACATCCATCTTTATCAGTTACATACCTTTAATTCCTAATACTGTCACCAGCAAATTTGGTGGTACAGCCAGCCACACACTGAATTTTGTCCGAGTAATAATTTTTAATTTCATTTAGAGACATCCCAATTTATCTTCATCGTTCATCTCTAAGAATTCAATAAATGCTTGTTTTATGAATCTAGTCAATAACTCCTTGCTGAATAAACTGTAATAACTGCAAGCTGTTGTTAAGGGAGAAGTGGCTGTCCTAGTGAAGCTGGAGGAGGAAACAAATAAAGGATGCTTAAAGGGAATTCACTTCCTCCCCTCACAGTTTGGACTGTGACATTTGCTATGGTAACACAGTGTATAGTGCTGGAATTGAAGGAGGAAAGAGAGAAATGTTTGAAACACTGGCTGAAGTTTGAAATGATTTTCAGATGAATGAATTTTCTTTCATCTACTTAATATTTCCCTTCCAATGCCACTCTACCCTCTTCCTTCTGCCTCTCATCAGGGAGCCTGCTGCTTGCTTTGATGTTAATAATTTACTCAAATTGACAAGAGATATAATCACTTTTTAAGTATTATCAGGAATAACCACAGTGAAGTATTTCAATATGAGAGATAGGGACTGGAGTGGGGGGATTCAGGGAGTCGGGGGGGCGGGTGGGGAGCGATTTACACATGCACAGCATCCCAATCCATACCACAGGATTAAGTGAAAGATTCTCTGTTCTGTTTTTCTATATTAAATGATAGTGATACAGGGATGAAAGCATATATCCCACTACTGTGGAAACTGATAACACATTAATTTAAAAATGAAATCTCAGAACTCTCAAATGAACAAGGAGGAATGGAATAAAAATAAAAACCGTCAGTGGGTCTCAATGAGACCAGTATTTATCCTATTTTCCTAAAAAACAAAACAAAATAAAGGCAGAATTAAAAAAAAGAATTAATGTTTTCTTAAAAAAAAACCACCAACAAAAATATAATGAGGCTAAATCATGCGGGCTGTTAGGCATGGCAGCTACACAGTGTTTGTTAGGAAGAAGGATGATCTTTCCTTTATGTAGGCTGGGTAGAAGCTGCTCAGAACTGCTGAGATTGCTCTAAAATTATCTTCTCCTGAGGACCACTTTCCTCAAAGGAGTGAAGAATAGGCAGAACCATGGCTCCACAATCCCAGATCTGGCTATCTACATAGGATGAAGAGGGGCCAGAATGAGAGAGCTAACAGAACATTAGTGGGATATTGCACAGTGTTATTTCACTTCTTCAACTCCCACCTATGACATGCCTTCTGCTGTTGCCCCGAATTGGTGCTGCTCTCTACCATCTCTTACTATAGGCTTAGCTCCATTCCATGATCTAGCAAAGAGTAAGATCCTTCAACAAGACCAAATGTCATAGATGACATTAAAATATTGATCTCTCCAACAGTTTCTGCAGATCTCATCTAAGTCCAAAAAAACCTGTGGTACTCGGACACCATAATCAGGTAACAGACTGGCAAAAACTGATTTTGTAGATGGCACCTATGTGTCAGCTTTGCAAAACTGTCTTGAAAACTCACAGCCCAGGTGCAAAATTTACTCTCACAACCCTTGTTCTTAGGATGCCTGATAATAATGACTAAACCATTTGATGTGTGCCTATCCAAAAAGAGAGTACTTGCCCAAGTGAGTAGGGTTGTATCAGGCGGGGCTATATAATACATATACATAGTATGACAAGTTCCAGAGGAGTAGCCATGTTAGTCTAGTTCAGCAAAACAAACAAGGAGTCCTGTAGCACTTTTAAAGACTAACCAATTTATTTATTGCATAAGCTTTCGTAGGAGAAAATCCCATTTCGTCAGATGCTTTGAAGATGGGGAAAGTACAGAATGGGAGGACAATAAATGCAGGGAAATGTAAGTCATAGGATCAGGTCAAACCAATTCCATTCTGTTAGTTCCCCATCTTCAAAGCATCAGAAGAAGTGGTATTTTCTCTCATGAAAGCTCATGTGATAAATAAATTGGTTAGTCTTTAAAGTACCACAGGATTCCTTGTTTGATATACATAGAATGTGTGACTGGACCACACCTATCTGAGGCTGCGTCTACACTGGTAAATTAAGTCGACTTAAGCTTGCTTAAGTCGACTTAATTTACCCTGCGTCTACACTACAGTTTCCTTAAGTCAACTTAAGCAGCTTGCTTAAGTTGACTTAAGGAAAATAAAGTTGACTTAATTAAAATTAAGTCAACTTTATTAAACCTCCTTTCAACTAGACCTAAGGCTTAATTCGACTTTTTAAAGTTGAATTAAGCCAGTGTAGCCCTGGGGTAGTCCTAAATCGACTTAGGGCTACCCCAGAACTACACCAATGCCCTTCCTGCTGGGGGGGGCACAGGGGGAGCTTGGCATGACCCCCAAAGGGCAGGGCAGAGCCCTGTGTGATGCTGTCTGGATTTAGGGAAGCATTTATGATATTTTCTATTCATAGCTCATAAATGCTATAATCCATAGGAACTATGTCATGTTTGGTATCAATAGAAAGGTAGTAATTTCCTGGGAATGATCATATGGTTTATGTCTAGGAATTGTATTTGTATTAGAAGTTAGGAATTTGGTGTTAAATCTATACTTTAACTTGTGTGATTCTGGTGAAAAGCCCAAGACGGGAGGCTATCAACAAGCATTGTCTCCTTAATGGCTCATCAGATTTCTCCATGGGCCCATTGTAACTGGGAGTCTCTACAACCATTGTGTCCTTAATGTTAAGGAAGTTCCCACCTACAATGGGCCCAGGGAGAAACCCGATGAGCCATTAAGGAGACAATGGTTGTTGACAGTCTCCTGTCTAGGGCGTTTCACTAGAATCAAACAAGTTAAAGTATAGATATAACACCAAATTCCTAACTTCTAATACAAATACAATTCCTAGACATAAACCATATAATCATTCCCAGCAAATTACTACCTTTCTATTGATACCAAACATGACATAGTTCCTATGGATTATAGCATTTATGAGACATGAATAGAAAATAATATCATAAATGCTTCCCTAAATCTAGACAGCGTCACACCCTGCCCACATGCCCTGCGAGGGTCACTGTCCCCCTTTGCCCAATTGTACACAAGGGGTGCCCCCCCTGCCACCGTGGACCTGCCCAAGGTCCCCCTAGCTCCTAGAAGTCAACCTAGGCGTCCATTGTGGATGCTCTAGGTCGACTTTGTAAGTTCCCCTTTAAGTCGACTTTAATTTTAAGTGTAGATGCACTAAGTTGACTTAGTTAAAGTCGACTTAAAATTACAACTGTAGACATAGCCTGAGTTAGGGGCAGAGAACAACCCTCCATTTAAGCCCTAGCAGAGTCCAGATACAATCCTGTTGGTGCTCTTCTTTTATCTTGAGGGAAACTTGCTACCCATATGAGCAAAAGGAGAATGGTCACTTTGTTTAGGTTTTGTGTGTGTGTAGCTAGATAAAGATGCTATATAAATATTATGGGTCTAAATATACTGCATATAGATATATAAGGATGGATTCTTTACCCTACTCTGCACCCTTAGCATCACTCAAGTAATGCATGGACAGCAGATTCTGGCCACAATACATCTGACTTGATTCATTGAGCACAGGGATCATTGGAGTTGAAAGAGTGGTGAAAAGAGTAGTTTTAGCTATGCTCAACTAGTAGATAGATTCTTGGGGGCCATTACCAACTGATGCAGGTTAGAGTAGCCTCTAGACCAATCACTCCCAACTTTTTTGGCTTGAAGGCCACAGATATCATTTTTATAACCCTGAAGAGCCACTGGTCTCTGCCAGCAGTCACGCCCCCCCCCCCCCCCACTGCAGCCAGAGAGAAGTTCAGTGAGGAGGCTGTCAGCAGGGAAATTGTATGTGTCCTGTAGCTCTGTGCACTCCATCTGGGTCCCTACGCAGTGATTCCCTTCTGCAGCCAACTGGATGGGAGATCAGTGCTACCCTCCCTTTGGCTTGAGCAGGGACCCCAACACCTAAGGACCCAGGCAAAGTGCTTAGTTCTCTGCTGGAGATAGGTGAGGGGAGCAGTGATTTCTCTTCCCTCTGGCTCCAGCAGGCTCCAGCAGGGACCCCAGTGCCTATGGATCTAGGCGGAGTGCTTTGCCATAGCACTGATTTCCCATTGCCTTGACTGCACCAAGGATCTTGTGCCGGTCTTGTAGCCCCACAGAAAAGTGCTCCACTTGGGTCCTTAGACACAAGCTCCTTGCTGCAGCCAGCAGGAGGGGAGCCAAGGGTCACTTTGGGAAAGCCCCTACGGGCCACTTTTGGCCCCTGGACCAAAGGCTGGGAATCACTGCTCTAGCTACTCTAAATTTGTTGGGATGAAGACTAGGTAGAGAATTCTTTCCTGATGATTCAGTGAGTATTAACTTGGATAAGCAGATAATTAATGCATGCTATAGAATATATTATGGGTCTGATTTTCTACTAGTTGAACATTAGGTGGTCATTTACACCCATAGAAGTGAGTCCAAATGTGTCTGTAATACCCCATTATATATAATGATATAAAGAGAATGCAGAATTTTGATTTGATAAAGATATTGCACTTTTGTTGCACTAGAGTAAATAAGTACACAGGTGCAAGGCAGCAGAGAGTCTAGCAAACCAGGAGAAGCCTATAAGTGCATATATGTGTGTGTGTCATAGTTCAGGCCACTATAACTGTATTCCGCCTCTATGTTCCACCAAGGACACCAACTCTAGGCTCCCAGCTCCTCAGTTTCACTTCTTTGAGGCAGACCCCATGTCTTTTTCCATCCTGAATGAAGAGTATTTAAGGTTTCATTGTTACACTATGATATTCCCAACAAGCCATATTGCCTAAAATGCCATCATCTGCACTTTGCTTTTTCTCCAGAGGCTATGTCCCAAAGCATTGCCCATAGCTATAAATTACCTCTTCATCAGTGAACATATTAATTCTTTAAGTGAAAGCATTACACAAAAAAAATCATTAAAGATAATAAAAGAACCTACATGTTAATACATTTACCAAAGGTCATCCTACCCCAGCCTCAGGCATTGGTAGGCATCGGTCCCTGAAAACCCACATCTTGGCTTTCTCCATGGCTATAAGTTCATAACTGTTTCAAGTTTACAACCAGAACCCAGACTGGCAGCTGTGTGTCTTTCTTTATATAGCTTAGGCCTTTGATCTCCAGTCTCTAAGAACAGGTAATCAATAGCTCATCATCCTTTCCTCAGGTTATAGCTTCAAAAGGGCTTGGTTTCATACCCAAGATAGTGAATTTGCATTAACATCTCCCTAAGTATCCCCCATGAAATCCTACTTCACACATTGTTCCCAAGAATCCACTTTTGTCTGACACAATTTCAATGTAGTCTTTTAAACGCCCAGATTTCACATCACATCTCCTTCTCCATGGGTCTACAGTAGTACATAAGCTTTGCATTTAATACAATACCGTTTTCAAATGACATGGCAGGAAATTTTCATATCTGTCACAGTGTGAGTATGTGTATATAAGATATTGATATTTTGCTGACATGGAATGTTCCTGTGGAAAAACTTGTTCCCCTATTTGTGGAAAGTTTTTGTAATTTAATTTCAAGTTTTGTTCTTCAAATCCACAAAGTAGAGATTGATACTTAGGCCTGCCTTATAAATGATCCATACCCGAGGGAAGATTATACCTCCACCAGCACAGTTTATTAATGATCTTGAATATTTTGCATTGCCCTCCTTAGCCTCCTAGACAGATGAATGGGAGAAAAAGATTTCTGTCTCTCTCATGCTAAAAGGCTTGCAATGACCCCTGAACATGTCTCAGAATATAATTCAGGTTTTAATTGAGATTATGGGCTCTTCCTGACCCAAGCATCTCTTCACATTCTCTGCCCTTTACTTCCCCCACTGATTATCACCACTGATATTGACAGAGAATAATAATAATATTTACAAGCATTGGTCAACACCTGAAATCCAGATTGGTTAAGTAAGGAGTCAGTGAAAAAATAATGGAAAGATCATATCTTTATCTTTAGGGTCTCATCCTTCCCAAATGGCTACTGGTATTGTGTATGCCAGCATCTTTCTGTGAACTGCTACTTCCTCTCCCACAGAAGAGGCCAGAGCAGTGAGTGGGTAGATATAGGGGTCACAGCCTTGACTCTCTCACCCAACCATCTAGTGCCACTGAATTAGCACAGATGGGGAATGTATTGTGGCAATAGCACAGATCACCTGGGAGCCAGGGGGAACTGTAACAGAGTCAAAATTCTTCCCTGCTCTACTCCTGAGGCAGAATAGCTAGATGTTGCCCTTTACTCAGAGTAGGCACCAAGATGTAAGGAATTCAGGATTTTGAACCTTTGCTTTAGTTATTAGCAAACATACTGGGTAACGCAAGATTAACACGGGATTTGAGAGCCAAATCTAACATGAAATTTTAGTGGTGCTCAATTCATCATACCTTTCTGGAAACCCTGAAAACTGATGAAGCCTAGCTTCTCTGGCACTTTAGATCTAGAGTGTGGTACAACACTATATATATCCTGCAGTTGTCTTTGACATTTAAAGCCTACGTTCCAATAAGAAAGTTCAGTTTTCAGGGGAAAATTATGCTAAATGACAAGGAACTCAATATTTTTTGAAAGACTTAGATCTCTTTTGGATTTTAATACCCATAAAGTAATTGTCGTAGAGACTAAGGATCTTTACCAACACTTTGAACAGCTGGACAGCCTTCACCTGTACACTGAGGACCTTCCAACTTTCCAGAGTAATATGTTAGAAAAAAGAAGGCTCTTATATGAAATGTTATAATAAACCAATACAGCGAGAATCCCAGAAAGAAATCCTATAAATCAACAGGAGTCCCGAACTGTTATTAAACTCTTAGAGCTGAAGGATTTGTTGATACTATGCCCTTTCAATCTGAAGCATTCCAGACACAGTAAGGGAAATTCCAGATGACTGCACTCAAAATTCAGTCCCAGCTGTGACTAGTTCAAATTAAAAAAGAAGAAGAAAAAAGAAAAGAAAATCCAATTGCTACACAAATGAACAAATATGATCACCTCTATTTGAATTCTAATATCTATACAGTTTCCCTTTTATCAGATCACAGGTATAAAAACATGGATTACCGCCCACTTTTTCATTGTTGGAACACCTGTTTTTTGATCCCCTCAGTTACTTCTTCCATGCTGCTGGATGCCATCATTGCACCTTATTTCCAACTAAGAGGTCACAGCTGTGGTATTCTGTCTGTGATTGACTTCACAATTGTCACACAAGTCAGCTGCAAAGTGGTCCTGACAAGCAATACTCAGTGCTCCCCGTGTGCAGGAAGGAAAGCATCATCTCTACATCCTAGGAAACAGGATAGCAAAGCAATCAGTGTTTCATTAGCAAAGAATGAAGATGAATGCAGGTTAAGCTGAGCATAAGGAACTTTATTAAACACTGTGCACTGCTCTCATGTGGTTCAAGCTCCACCTGTTCCTCTGATGTCAGGTAAACAACAGCCCCTCTGGTTCCAGTTCTGTTGATCACAATATCTCTTTCCTATTTTATGAATACTTGAATATAAAAATTGAAAAGAAATAATTGATGTCCAGATCCACAGGCCGGGGCTGTCCTGAGGGAGGGGTGGGGCCCAGAGTCAATGGGCCTGGTGGGGCCCCTGCACCCACCCCACCCCTGTGCTGGGGGGTGGGGCAGGATGGCCCAGAGGCCAGGGTCTGCACTCCTGGGGGCAGGGCGGGCCGGCCCAGAGGCTGCGATCTGTGCTTCTGCCCCTCCCCTTGCCTCCAAAGGCAGTGGGGAGCAGCACAGCAGTCGGGGGCAGTGATGTGGGCCCCGCACTGCCCCGCTGGGAGCAGGACAGCGTGGGGCCCACAGAACCACAGGGCCCAGGACTGTCACTCCGCTCACCCTCCAAGGGATAGCCTTGCCCTAGCCCCATGTCCCTTGAGCCAGACACATAGCTGAGTAGAAGTCTCATTCCTACCACAGACTCAGCTAGCTTCATTGTCTGAGATACTGTGGTCTCCTTGAAACTGCCACAAGAATAACCTCTATCTGTCACCCTGTCAACTGTCTCCAAATCTGGCAAAGTCTCTATAGACTCTCCACCTTCCCTGTTGGGTTGTGTTCTAGCTCAGTGCTTCTCAACAACCAAACCATGGCCTAGTACCAGTCCTTGAGATCTCCCTGACATAGTCAAGGAAAACAGAAAGCTGGTCCCCAGTATCAAAAAGGTTGAGAAAATCTTCTCTAGATGGTTCTCTGGCTCTCTCTGAGTGTTGTGTCTGCTGGCTCATTAGGTCTCCTGTTCCTTCAGATCACTTCTTCTTCTTATGTAGTCACCCCATATGAACTGAATGTTACCGCATCCTCCCCCCCATTATTCCTTTAATCTACTCTTCTCGTGTCTCTCTAATGGTTTGATCCGCACAGGCATACCTGTTCCCAGGGCTAGTAGATTCTTTGCTGACCTATCGTACTCTAGGGCTTGCTATCTCTGATTGTGGGTCAACGCCTCTTGGCAGTGTCCCTATCCCTTAGGCTACAAGAATCTCTCCTTACCTGAATCAAATCAGGGTTTGCTTTTTCATCCCATCAATGCCTGAATATGGTATAAAATGTCCTGATCCCCTTCTCCCATCTTGCTGAGGTTGGGAGTACATGTTCTGTGCAAGGTGTCAGCTAACTAATTGTTCTGGACAACATCTCATCTCTAAGTGATGGCACTGAAGGCAAAATTTCTTTGGAGCACTAAGAAGAGCCTTTGGTACAGCTACTGCTAAGGCTTTGTGGTCTGATTGTCCTATTGCTGGATTTCCCTAGTTGGACTGATGGAACTGCTTCACTCCAAATACCACAGCCAGAAGCTATTTTTCTATTATACCCCTGTTCAGTCACTGAGGGGGCTCATCTGGAATGAGTGGCTGACTGCTCCTGCAGAAGTGGTATGCCCAATCCTTTCTCTGATGAATCACTTTGGTGTGTCAGTGGCTCTTCTGGCTGGCAGTACTTCAAAAGAGGTGCATCTTTGTTTCAGCATGTCAAATTCTTCCTGTTGGGGCCTACTCAACATTTTCCCTTGTGTAGTAATGTAGGGGTTCTACTATTGCAACCACGTGTGGACAGAATTTGGACAGAAGATTTCCTTTTATAAAACACACATACACAGGAGCTGGCATGTTGGACTGCCTTGCTCTTGTTGGGGATCCACTTTTAGCCCCTCCACTGTGAATGCTCAATGTATGGCACCTCACATAGTTTGAGTCACATTTTTTCCAGGTTCAGTTTTCCATCACTGTCCCTGCATTACTATAGAGAAGCTTGTAATTTTCTGTCATGGCCTTATTCAGCATCTGTATCACTGTTCCTTTCCCTTCCCTTACAATGAAGAAATCATCTGCAATTATTATTGCCCCAGGCCTTCCTTCCAGCACTTCAGTGAGTTTTCTCTGGAACATATCTAGTGCTGAATTTATGCTCTTCAGCACGCGCAACCATCTGTATTGACCAAATCATGTTGCAAAGGTTGTCAGCCTGGACTTGATCTAGGCTTATGTACCAAAATGTTTTTCCATCTCATCACACACCATAAAGATCCTGGCTTTGGAGAGTTCTGGCAAAAACTTGGGGGGACATCGAGTTAGGCCTCCACTGCTGCCGTTGCCTCTTCAGCTGGCTCACTGCTGCTGTTGTCACTTACCGTTGTGCTCAGCCACCGCTCACCACTATCTCTGTTATCTCTGCCACCATCAGCAGCTAAGTGTTGCTTTTATCTCTGTCACAGCAGGCCACCTACTGCCACTTCTGTGATGTTATGTTCTAAGGTCCCACCATTTAAAGCAGCTCTTAGTGATTTCATTGGGTAGCAGATAACCTCTAGGCTTCTGCCTCTTCATTGTTTTTCACTGCAGCATTGATCACACCTGGCCTATGGCTGGTCCCTAAGAATTGCTTATCAGTGACTTCAGCTCCAGTAATCACTGAACAGAAAATAAAAGTTCTCTCAGATGAAGCCAATCATCTCTGCCTTTAACCACAGAAGAAAAAAGGGTTAAATGACATCTAGGACATTTTAGGCAGAGTCTACACTCTATCCATCCTCCCCGCCCTTTCACTAGTATTTGGCATCCCTATCCTACATATCAGGAGAAGTCCAGTTCAGTTCAGGGTGACCCCCCCACCACCACCACCATCAGGTTTGCTCAGTAAAGGGCTGCTGTCATTTTCTCATGCAGTAAGGATAACGTTTCATTACCCTACTTTCAAAATGAAAGTGAATTGCTACCCAACCCCAGCCAAAACTGATAACTTTGGCAAAGCAGCTCTGTCTGTTGAAAACCAAGCAGAGTACATATGTCCATGCAAATCATAGAACCGTAAGGTTAGAAGAGAACAAAAGGTCATCCTGTTTAAGCACCTGCCAAGATGCAGAATTTGTTGTGTCTAAACCATCCAAGACAGACGGCTAGCCAGCCTTTCTTTGAAAACCTCCAGTAAAGAAGCTCTCACGGCCTCCAGAGGCAATGGGTTCCATTGTCCTACTGTTCTTATGGTTAAACAGTTTTTTCTGAGATAGAATCTAAATCTGTTGTGCTGTAGTTTGAACCCTTTGCCTCTCATCCTGCCCTCTGTGGCAAAAGAACAATTTTTCTCCATATTTTTCCGGGTGCTTTTCAAGCATCTGAAGACCACTATCTTGTCCCCTCTAATCTCCTCTTTTCCAAACTAAATATACCCAATTCCTTCAGCCTTTGCTCATGGCTTGTATTCAGTCCATTTGATCCTCCTCATCACTAGTCTCTAGATCCTTTCCAGTTTCTTTACATTCTTTCTGTACATTGTAACCAAAACTGTGTACAGAACTCCAGCTGAGGCCTGTGCAGAGTCCTGCTGCCAAGCCAGTTCCCTCCCTCCACTCCCATTCTGTATTTGTGCATTTAGTTTTTCTTCCCTAAGTGTAACACCTTATATTTGTCTTTGTTAAATTTCACTTTGTTGGTCTATAGCCTACTTCTTAAATTTATCACAATGCCTCTAAATTTTAGCTCTATCCTCCAAAGTATTGGCAATCCCCTCTAGCTTTCTGTCATCTGAAAACTTGATCAGTATGCTCTCTATTTCTAGATCCAGGTCATTAATAAAGATGTTAAACAACAACAGACTAAGAACAGATCTCTGTGGAACCCTACTGGAGAACCCATTAAGAGTTATTCTTTGTTTGCAGTTGTTTAACCAATTATGTATCCTCTTAATGATAGCTCCATTGAGTCTGCATTTTTCCAGCTTACTTATCAACATATCACAAGGGACTGTGCCTAAAGCATTGCTGAAGTCTAGGTATATTGTGCCCACTACATTTCCCCTATTCAGCAAATCTGTTACCCTGTCAAAGGAGAATTTCAAGTTGATGTGGCATGATTTTTTTTTCTTGGTAAATCCATGCTGCTGCGAGTGATCACCCCTTCATCCTACAGATATTTACAAATGGAATGTTTTATACATTGCTCTAGCAGCTTCACAGGTACTGAAGTCAGGCTGACTGGTTTATAGTTTCTGGCTCCTCCTTTTCCCCCCTTTTAAAAATGGGCATTATATTAGCCCTTCTTCTGTCTTCCAGGACCTCTCCTGTCACCCATGAGTTCGTAAATATTATTGTCAGTGGCTATGAGATGTATTCAGCTAATTCTTTTACCCTTAGGTGAATAGTATACAATGCTGTTGATTTGAATTCTGTTCCTGAAATCTTTCCCCCTCACTTTATCCTTAGATATCAGGAGAGAGATCACTCAGTACCAGCTTACCTCATTATAAAGGAAGTTTATAAGAGAATCTGAAGATTGCATAGTACTGTTAGAAATCTGCATTCCACTCATGAAACAACATCTCTGATCAAATGTATCCCAGTATAATGGAGTTCACTACTCATAGAATCTTAGGGCTGGAAGGGACCTCGTGAGGTCATCTAGTACAACCCACTGCAGGACCACTCCTACTAAATCATCCCAGCCAGGGTTTTGTCACCACTGGCATGCCTCCCAATTGTCTCAATTTTACCCTCCAGGTCTCTAGGGAGTCTTTCTCTTTGTGACTCAGTCTTCCAGCCAGATCATTTTAATTCTCCTCTTCTGCGGGTCTATCAGTGTCCCTCTAGACAAGCTGCCATCTACTATTCCAGGCAGTCCTCCATTCTACTTCCAAGGCTGTGCCACTTACCCAATTGCTGGTCCCACCATCTACCCTGGGTTCCAGCACAGGGACTCCATGCTCTGCAGCTATGGCCTACTTATTCCCAGATCTGGTTGCTATTTTCCTGCGCTCTGTCCTAATTCTACCCTCTGGCACCTCTGAGTTTATCACTTGTCCAAGCTTCCTCCACACTCTGGGTGCATCTACACTTAGAAATTAAGTCGTCATAAGCCTGTTTAAATTGACTTAATATAATCTGCATCTGCATTACAATTTCCTTAAATCAACTTAAGCTGCTGCTTAAGTCAACTTAAGAAAATTTAAAGTCGACTTTATTAAACCTGGTTTAAAGTCGACTATACTGGCTAAGTGAACTTTATTAAGTCGACTTAGCCAGTGTGGAGGCAGATTAGCCCTAAGTGGACTTTAAGTCAATGTAAAGGGCCCCAGGGCTCTCCCACTGCCCTCCCTGCCAGGGTGGCTGGCACAGCCAGAGCCTGGCATGCCCACCCCACTCCTATGCCCTCTCACTGTCCCTGTCCTGCTCAGCCCCCATTGTACCAGAGTACAATGGGGCAAATGCCGAGCCCCTTGGCACTTCGGAAGGGGTGCCCCCCCTGCCACCATGGACCAGTCCCAGGTCCACCTAGCCACTTGAAGTTAACTTAGGCATGCAGTGTGGACGCTCTAAGTTGATTTGGTAAGGTCCCCTTTAAGTTGACTTAATTTTGTAGTGTAGACATGCTAAATCGACTTATTTGGCCAAGTGTAGACATGGCCTCTGTGACTACTTTTCCTTTAGCTTCTTGCCAGACCCAGTAGTTTCTAATATACCTGTGAGGGAGTTCAGACTGTTTACTCCCCACTTTCTGTTCTCAGACCTTAGCTCTATAGAAGCCCTGCCTGATCCTGCCCAGGTGAACTTTGTCCTTAATTAAGCATTATTGATCCCTGTTTCTCCTCTATGTGCAGCTTATGCAGTTAATTAGCCCATCTAGTTTACCTTAACCCTTCAGGATTGCTGTGGGGTGAACTCCCAATCACACCCAATGCTTTTAAACTTTCATTATCATAGCTAATAAAGAGCTTCTCTCCTGTGGTAGGTACTAAAATAATTTTCAAACTGAATACAGATACTATAATAGACTATAGCACTAATGATTTCCCACTTGGATATTATGTTTCTACAGTTGAGCTTGCTTTCTGCAGGCAAAATGTTTTTACAATATTAGATAGACCCCTGCCCTAAAAGACACAAAGCAGTAGTAAGCAAAAGAAAAGAAGTTTCAGCTGACGTTAGAAAAAAGGTCATCTTGTGTGATGATGATTTTAGTTTTTCAGATTCCAATGTGAGCTTGTTATGGGGATGGATTCCCGCCCCTTACTAAAATCAGCAGTAACTTTAGGCAGTTGCTTGAGATATGGAAACCTGAATCTGTATAGAGATGTACGAGTAGACTTTCTGAACCTTCTTTTCTGGCTATCTCATCAGCTGTTGTGAACCGATCATGTACACAAGATGTGTTATGAAGTGATATTCTTTGGTTCTCCAGTGAAGTGAATTCCCTTAGTGACTTTCAACAGTGAGCCGCCAACTGGCAGCGTGCCATCTAGACAACTGACATTTGGCTCCCTTGGGTCCACTAAACAGTATTACTGCAAGATAGCACTGGTAGCTAAAGGAAATGGAAAAGGGAGCAGAAAGCAAGTTGAGCTCAAAAAAGAAACACTGAAGTTTTCCTTTTAAATAACAGGAACTATTGCCCTTTTAGAATGATGGTATTAAAAGTCTTTTATTATGAAGGTGCTTTAGAATGCAAGGAACAATGAGGCTATTTACTATCATTCAGTGTTCTGTTTATATTCTTGTCATGTAGGAGAGGCATTTACATTCTGAACAAGTTGTAATCTGAGCCCATCATCCAGAGTTCCTATTTGGAGAAGGGTAAGAACTGGAACCCCACATCTAAGCTCCCACCTTCAAAGGCAGAGTTTTGCTCTGAATTTTGCAGGTCAGTCTGGGATATCAATATCCTGTTCTAGATCCAAACATCATAATTCATCTCTGCTTTTGTGAAATTCACCCCTGTGGTGAGGACTGTTCAAGGCCTGTTCACCGCTTGAGGGATCAAAATATAATTTAAGTGGGACTTAAAAGGTGTACAGGTTTTCTGCTGACCCTCTGCACAGTGGTGCACTGCACCCTGTATGTTATAAATTAGAAAGACATAAGGACAGATATTCAGCTGGTTAAACTGGCAAAGCTGCAACAGAGGATCTGTCCCAGAGTAATACAGTTACAACCAAATCACTTTTGTGTATGTAACATTTAACACTTTTGATATTTGGGCTACAACATACTCTTTGTTTTCATTCACTGGCAAACATTATATTACCCAGAGAGGCTGGATCAAGGCTGGAGAGGTGAGGGGGGGAACTGGGGCTGTCCACCTTTGTGGACTTCACATTCTTTCCCCACCCTTATTGCTGGGGGTGGGGTCAGGGGCTCTGAGGTCCCTGCTGGTGCTGAGGACGAGGTTAGGGAGCTGCGGAGGGGGCTGTGGCCCACACTGCCTTGGAGAGGTGGCGGGGCCGCACGCAGAGCTGTGGGAGGGGTGGCGCAGACCGGTGCTGTTGCTGGAGGCTGGGCGGATGGGCCAGAGACCGCGGTACTCCTGCCCTTCCCGGGGTGGTAGGCTGAGCATCAGTAGCCCGCCTCTCAGGCCAGCCGGGCCAAATATTTGCAGGGCCATGGGGCCCCACTTTAGGCTGGGATCAGGGGCTGCAGCCCCTAAACCCCCTGCCTTAATCCTGCCCTATATCAGGTATGTTTTATACAATAGTAAAACAGTCTATGTACAATGTGACTATGTGCCTACCTGAACAGCTGCAAAAGTAACCTTTTTCTCAAGCTGCTTCAGAAATCCTTGATTGTGACAAACAAATCTATAGATTTAATTTCCTCCCATTCTGTAACTTTCCCATCTTCAAAGCGTCTGATGAAGTGGGATTTTCTCCCACGAAAGCTCATGCGATAAATAAATCTGTTAGTCTTTAAAAATGCCACAGGACTCTGTTGTCTTCCCTGTTTCTGCGATACTCTACTACAGAGGAGCTCAATGAACTTCCTGCATCTGCTTCCAAAGCAGCTCTTCAGAAGACAGAGCAGGAGGGAGTGCAAAGAGGCTTCTAAAATGAGGACAGCACCAAGAGCAAAAGTTAGTGACTGTGATTAGTGATTGTAAAGCACTGTCTTTTCTAGAGACATGCAAATAGGTGATTGTCCACTGAAGTAGGGATGGAGAAAACAAAAGAGAAAAGTGAAAATGAAATCTAATGATCTTCCTCTGTGTTCTGTGTTAAAGGGATCAAGTAATCTATTATTACTCAGTTTCATGAGTCAGGGTTTGCATTAAATCCTCAACTCTATCTGGATGTTTATATATCAACAGAGATTGAAAGGTTTTTTATTTTAATTTCAAGTTGGTTGCAATTTTTTTTCTCTTGGCGATTATCAGATATATGATATTCAGATTGGATTACTGTAGTGTGCTTGGGGCTACACCTTTAAAACACTCAGAAACTTTATATTATTTCAGGGTCTAAACCCCTTTTTTATTTCAGACCAGTAGTTATGGTAATCAAAGGCATTCACATTAGAATTTGTTTAAGGACTGGAGACTGTGAGTTCTTACTAGAAAATCCTTGATTCTTTTATCACATTTGTCCAGCAGACCCAAGTGCACTGACCTGGAGGTTCACAGCCTTTGTCCCATAAACCTTAAGGGAATGCTGCAGGGATTATTTGTTTTCTTGGGCTTTTTCTGAATAAACCATCTGAGAGGATTTGGGGATTTCTTGGTTTAATGGGGAAGTTGGTTTGGTTTGATTGGCAAACATAGGGCTAAAAGACATTAAGCCTCCATTGTGCCTTTTACCAATCTGAGAAGGAACTCTAGAGAATGGAGAAACCAACTAAAAGGCAGGGTTGCTAGGTGCATTATCGTTATTTAATATTTATATTAATGTAGCACGCAGAGTTCCTGATCAGGCTGAGACCATATTATGCTAGGTGCTGTGTAAACACATACAAAAACTTGATTTCTAATCCCAAAAGTTACTGTCTAACTATTTCCATTGTGGAGTTGTGAATATTGTATCCCACCTCACTTTTTATGACATACACAGACACTTTGGTCTAAATTTGTTCTTTTTCAGGGAACATGGCAGGAGGTTGGGAAGTCTTAGGAGAGATCTTTGTATCTATGTCCAGTTAGTCGGTGGATGGTGATCAAGAGAATGTAGCATAACTTCCTGGGGTTTGTAGGACTAATAAAATGTATTATTGTTCCCCTTCATATGACCTCTTCTGTGCAGTTCTTTACTCTCCATAGGAAGGACTGCTGGGAGTAAATTTTGTCTGTTTGTAGATATAGTATGGTGAGTGGTATTTGTATACCCGAGAGTGTTGTGGGGTATTCTCACCCCATCACTCCCAGTGGTGAAGTTCAAGGGTTAATGAGGGGAATGAGGAGCCCCTGTGGATGCAGTCTATCTCACTGAACCTCCTTGGCGATGGGTCCTGCAGGGCTAAGACCTATTGTCAGCCTCCAGCAATGGGTAGCGCAGCCTAGTGGCTGGAGTCAATAGTTGTCTTTGGGTTAAGGCAGTACAGCCTAGAGACCAGAGTCAGTAGGTGCCCTTGGGTCAGGACAGTGTGGCCTAATGGCCAGAGTCAATAGGCACACTTGGGTCTTGGCAACAAGGCCATGGTCAAGGTCAGTAGTTACCTTGGGAATAGGCAGTGCAATCTGGCAGTCCATTGGGGTAGTGGGGTGCCCCATTGGGGGTTTGTGCCCCTGGGATAGTGGGTCTCAGGTCCTCCCTGCTCCTCTGAGCCCCAGTCCTGGACACTATTTGTGCCGATGTAGTCTGACATCAGGTCAGCAGGGGTCTTCCCAAAACATGCTTTTGGTGTCTCTCTTCAGCCTCTCGTGCAAGCCCCTTGGGCTACTTCTTACCTGATCATTGATGGGGGCTTCCCTCAGGATTCCATGTTGTCCGAGTTTCCCCTTCTTCGCAGCTGACATCTGCATCTTCCCTGGCTCGTGGCATTCTCTGGCTGAGGCATCTCCCTGGTCATCTGCCTCAAGGCAGCCACTGAAGGTTGGCTGGTCTCCAGCAAAGTCTTCCTTACTCCCACCATCAGAATCTGAAACTGCTCCTGGCTTTGAGTTTCCTGCACACCTCCTTCCTCCTCAGTGGTCAGCCTAGAACAGTGGTTTTCAAACTTAGGGTTGGGACTCAGGCATTGGGTTGTGGCAACCCCTGCTGCTGCCATCAAAAGATTAGAATGCATTGCTCAGAGATCAAATTCCAAAGGGGTAGCCGTGTTAGTCTATTGTAGAAAGACAACAGAGTCCTGTGGCACTTTTAAAGACTAACAGATTTATTTATCGCATGAGCTTTCATGGGAGAAAATCCCACTTCATCAGACGCTTTGAAGATGGAAAAGTTACAGAATGGGAGGAAATTAAATGCAGGGGAGTTTATGACATAGGATCAGGTCAGGCTGTAACAGCAAATCAAAATAGGTGTTAGGATTCAAACACTGGGGAACAGCACATAGAGGAGGGTGAGGTCAAATCACTTGTTGTAATGAGAGAAAAATCCATAGTCCCTGTTTAACCCCAAGACAACTGAGTCAAATTTGCATATACGTTTGGGTTCTGCAGTTTCTCTTTGAAGCTGTGATTTGTTATTCATCTGTTTCAACACAGCTATTAACAAGTCGTCAAGGGAGTGAGCAGGGAGATTGAAGTGTTCCCCTATTGGTTTTGTAGTGTTGCAATTTCTGATGTCAGATTTGTGTCCATTTATTCTTTGGCGCAGAGACTGTCCTGTTTGTCCAATATATAAGGCAGAGGGGCATTTCCAGCACATGATGGCATAAATCACATTGGTGGATGAGCAGGTGAACGAGCCCTTGATGGAGTAGGTGGCTTGATTAGGGCCTGTGTTGGTGTGATCAGTGTAGATATGAGGGCAAAGTTGGCAGCGTGGTCTGTTGCAGGGATATGTTCCTGCTTTAGTGTTTCTGTTGTATCTTTTTTCAACTGGGTCCCAAGGAAAAAGTTTGAAAACTACTGGCCTAGAATGAGCTGGGATTTTCCTTTTTATGCTGGGACAGCAGTTCAAACATGTCCAGTAAAGTCTGGGAGGTAGTACTTCTGCCACTTAGACCAATGGTTTTTAAACTTTTTTTTCCTCAGGACTCAGTTTAAAACAATAATTTATGCCCATGACCCAACAATAACATCTTTGAGCAATGCATTCCAGTCTTTTGGTGGTAGCAGTAGCAGGCACCGTGACCCAATACCGACAGGTCTGTGAGCCAGTACTGGGTCTTGATCCATAGTTTGAAAACCACTGACCTAGACAGTAGGTCATCACAGGGAAAATGTGCTGGTGGTTTTGTTTTTTAATGGTTTCTGTACTGTGTTTTTAATTGATGGTGTAACAGAATGGATGGTAAGGATGCCAAGAGACCAGGTCTTTCTGTCGAGGTTGTGGTCCTCCAACAGTACCCGCTTGGGGTATTGATAGACTGAATGTCCACTCTACATCTGGTCACTCAAATGGCAAGGATTGGTTGTTCTCTGAAGGGAACAATGTCTTAGCTCTCTGGCTGAGTTCCTCTGGATTTTTATCTCTTTGAGGGTTCAGGAGAAGCAAGCAGACAAACAAAAACAAGGAGCAGGAAACACAAAGGAGTAGGAAATGTACAATCAGACTGAGCCAGGTTTCTGGCCTTTATTCCTTCACAGAGGCTTGAATGGGCCACAGTCTGGTTCAAAGTCCATTGGTTCACCAGCAAATAGAATATGGCACAAGCCAGTCCCTTCACTTCAGGGGTCTTGGACCTTCTTTAGGCAAAAGTCCATGTTCTTCCTTTTGCTAGGCCTTTTCCCAAAAACTAATAAAGTCAGCACACTGCTCTCCTCTCAGAGCTTATCGCTACTGACAGCTGAGCTTTTCAAACACCTCTAGTCTTTCTTTCTAACTTCTTCACTTTTGTCCAGACTTGTATAGGTGGTAGTGTAGGGACACTCCAGGTCCAGAGCAACTCCTTAAACCCTTCCTTCCCATGACGCGGTTTATACACCCTGTCACCTTCTCTTGTGATTCAAATAAATAATTAAATAATCCACAAAATTCAACTACC
Source organism: Pelusios castaneus (assembly GCA_007922175.1). NCBI lineage: Eukaryota > Metazoa > Chordata > Testudines > Pelomedusidae > Pelusios > Pelusios castaneus. The sequence goes on from ML685766.1 coordinate 11,968,376, forward strand.
AAAATATTTTCTCATGAGATTTTTGCTGCTCCTTTTATTGTCTTCTTAAGCCTTTTGTATTCTCTGGGATTGATGAATGAAATTCCACTATTGTTTTGTGAAGAATGTTAATTAATAATTAGATCATGTACACATTCATCTTTCGCCTCTTTGTGGTTGAGATGTTGTGTCTTATCGTCTTTCTGTTTCAATTTAGATATATATCATTTTCCTCCCTTTTTATAAAAGGTTTAGCCTGATCTATAGATTATCTATCAATCATGTTGATCACTTAAGAATTCCCAATTATCATTTTGAGGGTAGAAAGGTTTTTGTCTCTAGATCTGGCCCAGTATATTTAAAATTACCGTATAATTGGAAACCCTGATGCGCACAATTGCAACACTCACTCTATCGGAACTCTCCTATATTCACAAATCGTTAATTAATACATTTACTACAGTCACAAACATCCCAAATCAGTAAGGTAGGTAGAGAGACTACAGAATGTACATCTGAACATCCATATATTCAAGCCAGCCATGAGTATAAAATGTCAGCCATGTTCCTCATCACCATCACCTTCCTCATCATCCCCAGTGGCCATCATTCTGAGACCTCCCAAGGCCTACATCTCTCTCTCTCTCTCTCTCTCTTCTCCCCTGCACCCACCTGGAAACAAGCTCGGATGCCACTTTTATAATATGTTATGCTGACATAATCATGTCTAATGCATGTTTAGAAGTGGTTTCTTTCCTCTTCCTTACCTGTATTTCCTCACCTTACTAATGTTAAAGTGTCCTTCTATAAGTTAGTATATTAATGATCTTAACCTATTATCAAGTACATCAATTAATTCCTATGGCACTCTTGTAGTTGGATGTTCTTTCCAAAACTTTCCAAAAGATCATGTTTCTCTGAGTGACTGATATCATTATATTCTATTTCCAGTTCCTCAAATCTTATGGTTTAAACTGTTGGGCCATTTATCTGAGTTAAAGTTCATAGGATTCAAGCCTTATGCGAACCGTGCAAACTAATATCCTATAGGATACAGGCATATAAGCAATTTGCATTATTGCTGAATATGATAATATTAATGAATTTGATATAATAAAGGCAAGACAGTAAATATAAGAAAGCAAGATACCCTTATGGGCTACAGAGGAAATAAGCTTGACAAAACTTCATGCCAGTCTTTACTGAAGACCTAAATATGATCTGTTTTTGCAGTCTTTCTGCATATAATTTTTCTTTGCAATTCACCAGTCATCTATACAAGTTTGTTCTTTTCCACCCTCTGTATGTTAGTCTTTATCTTCAAGGAAGGGCGCCATAGGAGTCGGACCCATAGAGGAGAATGGAGACCTGAGGAGTCCAGACAGCAATTCTGATGAAGCACCATAGCAGCAAAACAGAATCAAAATATTTGGGCTTTCAATTTTTATAATAATAATAATAATAATAATAATAATAAGAAGAAGAAGAAGAAGAAGAAGAAGAAGAAGAAGAAGAAAAACTTTTTAGTTTTGTGGTGTTTGGTTTTTCAATGAAAAATTGCAATTTTCTGAGCAAAGCAGATACTTTTCACAAACAAAATCCAGTTAAACGAAAACTCAATTTTCTGTTGAAAATTAGTTTTGATAGTTTAGTAACTGTGAAAAGTTTCAAGCCTTTTTGCAGTAAGAATAGATGGAAACAGTTACTCTGTAGCACACTCAAGAGTGACTTTTCACACCGTTGGATCATCATGTAATTTTCAGATTGTTAAGAAGTTTAACAGCATGTCATGGAAAGCTTAGATAACAACTTCAGCTGAGAGTTCAACTTTTAAAAATATTCATTTTGGATTGCACTTTGTCACTGTTACATTCCTAAGTCTTGCGCTTCCTTCACTACTTTGTGGTACGTTCCCACCTAGAACACAGAAGTGCAACATCCATGGAGAGAACTCTAATGCTGCTTTATGGATATTCAGGCAAAGAGTCCTAATGAGCAATGTATCTGCCATTGCCTCCATTGAAATTTGTCCATGTCATCATTGTCAAACAGCCTCTGTGTGTCTGTCTGTGTCTCTCACTCTCTCATTCCACTATCACAATTTCAGCTTTCAAGGATATGGGTCTGCCTCAGATGTACTAATCAGATTCCAAATATTGACTTTTGCTTCAGCAATCACCTCAAAAGAGGCAAAGTGACAAGATTGAATGATCTTTACCATAGGGATAGAACATGTCATGGACTCTATAAATGGCACAGCCAGGATAAGTATCATAATACAGAATTTTGCAGACAGTGCCAGAGTTACTATAGTCAAAAGGACATTGGAACATTGCAGTTAATAAAGAAAAAGGAGCAGAAGGGAGTACGTGTGTGGGGGGGGAAGCAATAGTGGAAATCATGAGACTGGGAGAACATTGAAGCATAAATGCTTTTTATTCCCAGACAATGAACTGTCTGCATCAGAGTTAGAGCAATAGCACTTAGCATTGTGCTTGCTTCCACTATACTTGGTCACTGGATAAATAATGAATACTGAGTTCAGAAAGAGCTTAAAAGGACTCTATTGTTCCCACACTTTAAACTCTTCATTTAATAGAAAAAGCATGAGGAGGGAAGATGAATGGGGAGGGGAAGTTTCCAAAGAAGTTGAAATAAAAATATATGGTCTTTAACTGGCACCTTTCCTCCAACGATCTCAAAGCCCTTTATCAAAAATGCACTAAGGGTGGATTTTTCAAAAAACGCCTGTGTAGTTTAGGAGCACAAGTCCCATTGCTTTTCAGTGGAATTTGTACACCCTAAGGGTATGTCTACACTGGCAATAGAGGTTGACTTAAGTAGCCTTAAGTCAACCTAAATTACTCCCCATTCACACTGGACTTTCATTATGTCGACTTAAGAAATTCCTTAAGTCGACTTAATGAAAGCTTAGGTTGACTTAGTAAGAACCGCCAGTTAGGTCGACCTAACCCTTAAGTCGACTCCTTAGGTCGACTTAAGCACAGTGTGAATATGGATTAACTCTTAAATCGACTTTATTAAGTCAATTTAAGGGCAGTTAGGTTGACTTACTAAATCCCCATTCAGGGTAGCCACTTTGTTAAGTCAACTTAATAAGGTTGACTTTAAATTGAAGTTGACCTTATTAAGTCGACTTAACAAAGTCGACCTAACTTTTTCTAGTGTAGACATAGCTTAAGTGACCTGGGAAAGCCAACATAAATGTTATCAATGCCCCGTAAGATACTATAGGCAGCATCACTATTTTCAATTACAGGTTGGTAAACTGAATCACAAAATGATTAAGAGGAAAAAAGTGCCATCTGTTGTTATGAGCCTTTTAAAAAAATAGATCATTTGGGACCTAATCCCAAGATCACTGAAGTTTTTGGAAAGAACTCGTGCACTCTGCTGACTTAAATAATGGAGCCAAACCCACGCACAAAGACAATGTCAGGGCAAAGAATTTAACCCAAAATGCTTGAGTCACAGACCCCTGTGCTAACCATGAGAAAATGTTTCCTCTATAGTACCTCATATCATCTTTATTTCACAGCTGACATTTTTCCATAATAATACTAATGGAGCGTGTGTGTGTGTGTGTGTGTGTGTGTGTGTGTGTGTGTTCTTCATGAGGAAATTGACAGTAAAGCTTACAGCAAACAAAAATAATCTTAGAATTGAAACAGCATGATGTGCCAATGTTTAAATTAAGTAACCATGTTATCTTTGTGTTTCCTTGTCCTTCCTCATCACATCAGCTCTGTGTTGCTTATCATTATTTGCTGCATCATGGCTAAATCTGGACCACAAGCCCCTATGTAGGATAGGATTATGCCTTACTATAAAATATGCCTAGAACATTTTTCCCACTAAAAAAATAATAAATGTTAATTACATTTTATTGAAAACTGTGAGGAAGAGTTGACTTGGCAGCATAAGGTTTTTTGAAAGCCCAAAGGTAGATTTTCTAAATGTGGATAATTTGTCTTCCATTGCCATTCCATAGGCATGAGGCATTTGTGCTGTACCTACGCATCTCACAGGGCCTTTAAAAATTTTCCCTAAAGTGATTTGTGCTTCTAAGATGTTTAGGCAAAAATTTCACCCTTTTTAATAAACTTTGGGGGAGGAGGAGGGTGTGCTGGTAAATCAACGGGAGTGTTGAAAGAGCGATGGATTAGTTTTGAAAATTTAAAAGTCACATTAAAAAAAATGGGGGAAAGGGAGACAGCAATTTAAGAAATCATGTAAAGAGGTTTACAAAGCCTGACCTTTCTGCCTGGGAGCCAGAAAAAGCAAGCTTCACCTGGAACGAGGGCATCTTTATTATTATGCGTTCTATTGCATGGTGCACATCTCACTATATGAAAGTTTTTCTAACAGATCTTTGTGCCCTTTCAACAAATGTTATCATTTCCCAAGGAGTACAATCTCTGCTGCAATCTGTACGTACTCCCCCCTGACAGTTCACATGGCCCTAGTGAGCATGTGCAGTGCCATTTTACAGGCTGTCCTGTGTCTTCCCCCTGCAACGACTGACATATCTGAGCTCTCCTATTATCTCCAGAAGCCAACAGCAGGACCTGTCACTGAAGCAGAGAGACTGTGTGTATCTGAGCTTCTATCATGCAGCCCCATTATTCGCTGTCAGTCAAACATGGATATTTGCAAAGAAGTTAGAATGCAGACAACCCAAAATCAATTTATTAGCAGCCCATGAAATTCTCCTCTTTAAAAAAAAATCAATAAAGAATTTGCACAATCCTGCATATAGTGTCAGGAGGGAATATGTTTATATTTTCAGAAAGGTTTGCCTGATTTTTAAATCCAATGATAAGTACATTTCTTTCTTTCTGATAAAGAGTAAAAAAAAAGAAGAAGGGCGGCTAGGAGGGGACCCTTTCAGTAGACGTGTCCTGGATGGAAATACAGGTGCTTGTAAACTGCTTATGAAGACAGAATGGGTTGTATTTTGAAATCAGCCACTGGCATCCGTAGAGGGAGTTCATAACTGTTGTGCCCTTTGTGGAGCTAGAGGACGGTCTGGCTCAATAAAAAATTCATAGATGAATATGAAGTTTAAGGAGAGAAGTGATCATTAGGTCATCTAGTTTCCCTTCCTAGACATCACAGGCTAGAGAACATCACTCAATTACCCCTCTATGCAGCCCAATAACTTGTATTTTACTTAAACAAAAATTGTGTTTGACTAATGCCTGACTTCCTGAAAGGCATCCAGCCTAGATCTGAAGATATCAATACCAGGAGACTCCATCTTTTCTTTTAGTAGTTTGTCCCAATGATTAATCCTCCCCAACATAAAAATGTGACTCCTATTTGTAATTTGAATTGGTCTGGTGTCAGCTTCCGGCCACTTCTTCTTAATATTCCTGTTTCTGATAGAATAAAGACTCCTATACTACCTTGGTATTTTGTCTCTGTGAAGGTACACTGTAATCAAGTCATCTCTCAGTTTTCTTTCTGATAAACTCAGTAGATTGAGTTTTTTTGAGTCTTTCTCTGAGACATTTTCTATAGCCTTCAAATAATTGTTTCCCTCTTTTCTGCACCTTCTCCAATTTTTTTAACAGTCATTCTCTGATGAGCTCCTTGTACATGGTGTTCTGTAGGATCATGCAGTCTGCTAACCTCATTGTGGCTATGTCTACACTTGCACTTTTAAGTCGACTTTAACTAAGTCGATTTAACTAAGTCGACTTAGTGTGTCTACACTTAAAACTAAAAGTCGACTTAAAGGCGAAGTTACAAAGTCGACCTAGAGCGTCCACACTGGATGTTCTAGGTCGACTTTGTGGGCCATGGGGGACCTTGGGCAGGTCCACGGTGGCGGGGGGGGAGCACCCCCTGTGTACAATGGGGCAAAGGGGGACAGGGACCCTGGCAAGGCAGAGCCCTGTGTGTGGTTAAAGTATAGATATAACATCAAATTCTTAACTTCTAATCGAAATAGAATTCCTAGACATAAACTATATAATCATTCCCAGCAAATGACTACCTTTCTATTGATACCAAACATGACATAGTTCCTATGGATTATAGCATTTATGAGATATCCATAGAAAATAATATCATAAATGCTTCCCTAAATCCAGACAGTGTCACACTGTGCCCACATGCCCTGCCCTTTGGGGGGCATGCCAGGATCCCCCTGTGCCCCCCCCTGCAGGGAGGGCATTGGTGTAGTCCTGGGGTAGCCCTAAGTCGACTTAGGGCTACCCCAGGGCTACACTGGCTTAATTCGACTTTAGAAAGTCGAATTAACCCTTAGGTAGAGTAGAAAGGTGGTTTAATAAAGTCGACTTAATTTTAATTAAGTCGACTTTATTTTCCTTAAGTCGACTTAAGCAAGCTGCTTAAGTCGACTTAAGGAAAGTGTAGTGTAGACGCAGGGCACATTAAGTCGATTTACACCAAGCTTAAGTCAACTTAATTTACCAGTGTGGACGCAGCCTGTGACAGCCCACTTTGCAAGATAGCATGGAAGATTGTAGCTGCCATGATATCATTTCCTCCTTGTCTCACTGGGGCCAGCTGAATAAGCAGTCTCTGAGTGCAGGAACTGACACTTGGTGGTCCAGCTATAGGCAGAAGTAAATGCCAATATACTTATTTAATGCAAATGCCTACAAGTCCTTGTATAGACTTAGGATATAGATCCAGTGCAGCCTGGCCACCAGCTGCTGAAATGGGTCTGTTCCTTGTTGTTGACAAGACCCATATTCTTTTTACCGTAGATCTTCAACTAGCACCACTGGAAAAATCAGCCATAGCAGAAATCACAATATCAGGTAGAATTAAGATAAAGGAGAAGTTTCAAAAAAAGATTTTGGTCACCAAAGCTATGTCTACAATAAAAAAAGTTAAGTCGACTTTGTTAAGTCGACTTAATAATGTCGACTTAACTTTTCTAGTGCAGACATAACCCCTTGTTGACCTTATTAAGTCGACTTAACACTTTAAGCTGACTTAATAAGGTTGATTTAGTCGCTAATCCCCATCCACACTGGTTTAAATCGACCTAATAAGGTTGACTTAAGTGTTAAGTTGACCTAAAACGAGGTGTTAAGTCGATTTAACCTTTCCTTAGGTCGACTTAAGGAAATGCTTAAGTCGACTTAAGGAAAGCCCAATGTGGATGCGGCTTTGTTTAGGTCAACTTAAGCCTCCTTATGTCGACCTAACTTGTAAGTGTAGCCGCACCCCAATACATTAATTTATTCCAATGTAATCATGGAACTCTTTTTGCCATCTGCATTGTTTCCAGTAGGGGGATGTTTGGGTCTGTATTGGTGGCTCAATTCTCTAGTCAATATTGTGAAATAAATTGGAGGCCTGCATGTACTACAGAAGTCACTACAGAATCAAGCCCTATATCATTCTTGAAAATGATGTATTTTAATTCCTTCTAGTATGTTATTATTATTATTGTATTGAATTTAGCAAAACATACCCTGTGTTCTAGGGAACAGGTGTGTTTTCTGAATTACACAGGCTAAGTTTAGATATACTAAAATCTAAGTAGTTTCTCAGCTATCAGAAGGAAAAAGAAGGGTTTGAGGGTTCTGAAAATACTTGAAATTTTGAAAAAAATGTTTTTTTCTCATATCTGAAAACCAGTCTAAAAGAATGTTGCCAAACTTACCATGGACACAAAGTTCACCTTTTAGATCAGAATAAGCACAAAGAATTTCAGTATATGGGGTAATATTCTTGAAAGATATAAAAGCCTGAAAATAGGACTTTGAATTAAAATATCTCCTCATCTGAAACCATGGAGTCACGACTGCAAGCTCTACTGTCACTGCCCATTTCATTAGGCTAGTATATGCATTGTACTACTATTTCTTTTCTCTTACTGTGCAAGACAGTGCACAGGGAAATAAAAGAATCATTTCTAGTGCATTAGCAATGTTGTTGTGAAACAATTTTTGCAGACTGGAAGGATTCAATTTTAGGAATGCCCTTTCTGCTTAAGCTGGCTCATTTTCAGCAATGCCTAAGGACAAAAATTAAATGGGTCCAGTCTAATCCTAATATACTATGAAAATAGAACACTGCACAATTGTATTTTTAAGAACAAGGTCAATATTCATTCCACATGTGAGCAGACGCAGGGCCTTTTGTGGTCAAAGCATTTTTGCATGGTCATTCACATTTACCACTGTAAACTGTGTTAGCCTTGCATCTAACCAGACTCTGGAATGCATACAGCTCTGTGATCAAGGAGTATATTCTTCAGTTTCTCTAAATTTGCCTTAGATCTGATAAGAGCTCTGATTCAGAATTGTGGGGTGAACTGGGAAAAAATTCTATTCTTTGAGCTCTTTTTTGGTATTTGTTTTGTTTCTAAAGCTAATGATATTTGATCTTCTAATAGCAAGAAGAAGCCCCCAGTGCAGTATGAAAACATCTGTTTTTATAAAAGCTGTTCTGCCTCTAATACACTGAAAGGGGTGGGGGGAGGGGCAGTGAAGAAGCTCAGACACAGCAAGAAGATATCAGCAACACCAGAATTTAGCTTTCAAGCACCTTGATTCATCTCACAGTCGTGTCAGGAGCAGAGCCACATGCAGGGCTTTTTAAGGGCGTAGAAGATAGAGTTGTCACGCAACCATTTCTCAACTGGAAAGTCCGGTAAAAAGGGAACCTGCCAGTGTCCAGTCAATACAGCTGACCAGACATCATAAATATGGTTTCCAGTTACCAGAGAAACTACAGTCAGCCTCTGTTCCTCCACAAGGAGGGACAAAAGAAGAGCAGCTATTGTTGGAGCCAGAGGATTTCAGCTGATGAGATAACTGTCTCCCATCCTGGCATCAGCAGAGAGATAAGATATTTCAGCTGGGTGGGGTCAGGTCTTCTTCCTGTCAGACCCTCTTCTGCCTCCCCGTGTCCTGATTTCCCCTGACTCGTTGCTTCTTGTTCCCTCTCTGCCCCACGAGTGTGGCTACAGCACTTTTCTGACCTGAACTCTCAGGTGACCTGCTGGAGCTGGAGTTTGCAAGTCCCTTGGGACTGCTCATGGAGTTGAGGTGGGAGACAGAGAGCAATGGTGGAGGGAAGGCAAGGTGGAAGACTCGGGGCAGGAAGCGGGGCCTCAGGGGAAATGGCAAAGCCTCAGATGGAAGAGTCAGGGCCAAGAAGAGCAGTTTTCACAAATTAGAAAGTTGGCAACCCTAGAAGAAGATGTAGTAAGAAAAGCAGTGGGGGCTATGGACAGCCACTATACCTTATACATAAGTAAACAAGATAGTATTTATTCTCAAGAGGTAACATTTTCATTTAATTAGAAACACAATATTCTCAGTGGATTACAATATGAAAACATTTTTCCTCATCACATTTCACTGAGACCCTGAACCTCATTATTTCCCAAAGCTGTTTTTTGGGGAGGTTTTTTAGTTCTTTTTATAATGTCTTCTAAAGAGAGACCACAGCAGCTAAATGTTGAGAAATTCCAAAGGGGTAGCCCTGTTAGTCTAGGTCAGCCAAACAAACAAAGGCTATGTCTACACGTGTAAAGTTAAGTTGACTCTGTTAAGTCGATTTAACAAGGTCCACTTTAAATCGACTTAAGTCGACCTTATTAAGTCGACTTAACAGTAGACATAGCCATCCACACTGGCTTTAAGTTGACTTCATAAGGTCGACTTAGTGCTATTCCCCATCCACACTGGCTTTAAGTCGACTTAAGTTGACTTAAGGAAGCGCTTAAATCGACGTATTAAAAGCCCAGTGTGGATGCAGCTTTGTGTAGGTCGACTTAAGAGTCCTTAAGGCAACTTAAGTTGCCAGTGTAGACACACCCAAAGAGTCCTGTGGCACTTTTAAAGAATAACAAATTTATTTATCGCATGAGCTTTCGTAGGAGAAAATCCCACTTTGCCAGGTGCTTTGAAGATGGGGAACTTACAGAATGGGAGGAAATTAAATGAAGAGAAATGTATGACGCAGGATCAGATCAGGCTGTAACAGCACATCAGAATAGGTGTTGGGATTCAAACACTGGGGATCAGCATATAGAGAAAGGTGAGGTCAAATCACCTGTTGTAATGAGAATAAAATCCATAGATCCTGTTTAACCCTGAGGCAACAGAGTCGAATTTGCATATAAGTTCCAATTCTGCAGTTTCTCTTTGAAGCTGTAATTTGTTATTCATTTGTTTAAGCACCACTATTAACAAGTCTTCAATGGAGTGAGCAGGGAGATTGAAGTGTTCCCCTTTTGGTTTTTGAATGTTGTGATTTCTGATATCAGACTGGTGTGCATTTATTCTTTTGCGCAGAGACAAGCTGCCCATCTTCAAAGCAGCTGACGAAGTGGGATTTTCTCCCATGAAAGCTCATGCAATAAATACATTTGTTAGTCTTTAAAAGTGCCACAGGACTCCTTGTATGTTTGCCCAGCAGCAAAAGGTTTTCTTCATGTCTGAAGCCCGCTTAGAGTGATAAAAAATAAGACTTTATAGTAAGGAAACATAAGATATTTTCATAATGAATATAGACTATTGTATACTAGGTTTTATTCTGTTTTTTTTCCTTGACCCTAAAGGCAAATGCATTCAATAACACTTACAACAATTGAAACATGTTTTTATTCTATAATTTTACACAGCAGTTATGATGACAAGGCCAACTTGAAATCACATAGACACTGCCAGCTCCCTTACTACTTCCTGCCAGTGAAAGCTCAACCTCCAATCAGCAGAGTCTTTATCACTTTTCCCTGTGAAGACTGTGTCATGCTGCAGAAGTTGATTGTCTGATGGTGACACTTTCACTTTATTAAAGGTCAAACATCATTCAGTAAATAAGTCATAGAGTAGTAGCTCAGGAACATTTTACTGAAAAGAGGAGAGTGTGTGGGGAAACTGGGAATTTAATAATACCTTGCTTTAATTTATAGTGCTTTATTATTTAAATGTATTAAAGAAAGAAATCATGAGATGGGGTTACGGATGTTGTTAAGGACTCAGAGAATCTGTGTTCAGTTCCCAGTCTGCCACAGTCATTTTTGAATCTTGGGACAGGTTGCTATGATGACTTTATGTAACCCATATGCCTAAAAAAGGCTATCTGTTTAAGAGACCTACTGAGGGTGGGTTACTGTTGCTGAGTGGATTAGCTACCCACAACCAGAAACTTCTGGAAGTAGGGAGTGATAGCATTTTGAGCATGCTCCACAGGGTTCCCTGCTGGTGTGATGTGGTGTGGTCAGCATAATATCACATGAGAGCAGCAGTCTGTGTAGACACCAGGCAGGAGCTGCTTTAAGAAGAGGCCATGTGCTCAGTTTTCATGAGAGAAGCTGATCCAGGAGTAAACAACAAGATGTTTTCTCCCTCCTGTAGAGTCTTCTGCAACATGCATATGGGACTGGGGGCTGGTTAACCAGTGAGCTGACCAGATGGCGCTGGTTCAAAAGGAGAAGGAAAAGCCTGCATGGAATTCTACAGAAGATTCCTGCAATGAAAGAAGAAGAGGACAGCTATTTCTTGCCACTCAAGCCTCTAGACTTGAACAAAGACTGTAGCTGGAGGTTGGGTGAACTCCACCTGGACTTCAGGACTCTTGGGTATCTGTCATGCGGGGTTTCTGTAGGGATTGTTCTGTTTAATTGTATTTTGTTTTCTTAGGATAAGGTTTATTTATTTAATAGTTAATAAAGTTCATTGTTATGTTTGTTTTTAGTAGTATTTTAATGTGTGAGGGTAACTTTGAGCAATCTTTGCTGTGAGTCCCATACAGACTGGATCCTGGGTCTCCAGCTGCTTTCTCCATAAGGATTGGGGTTTATTTCTGCGAGGCACTGGAAAAGGGCAATTGAATGAATTTTAGCCCACCCAAAGGTTACATTTACACCATATTATATCCTTCCAATCTACTGACACTGGCATCATTTCGGTGAAAGGAGAGAAAGAGGATTGTCCATCTCCACCTGCCTATGGGACAACAATATTGCTCAAAATCTCTGCATCTCCTGTCAAGTTCCTCTGTATCAAATCTGCCCTGCCTGCTTAATTCCCTGTAGCATAAATTAAAGATGATACCTGTCTATCTCCAGTTTCTTTGTGAAGCTTGTAGCCATTCAAAATCTGGCCAAATATTATTTCCAGTATGTCCATTCCGAAGATTGTCAAAGTAGAAGTTCTCTGGGGTCACAGAAGGGTGGCACATTGATGAGATCCTGCAAACTTTGTTGCTGTTATTTCTGTTTCTATCGTTAGATTATGGCTTGGTCTGCACTGCTGACAAATTTCAGCAGTAGTTGACAAGAGACAAACAAGATACATACCTTATGTAGCTTGTGTATATCCTGTCAGCCTCCTAACTTCCACTCACTGCAGCATCCCCAGTACACTGTCCCAGTGGGAATTTCCCTCCAATCGATGCAGCATTAATCTTTTTTCTGGGAGTGTATTAATGCTGCCAACTTCTGGAGCAATTGAGTTGGTCTCAATTGCCTCTCAATTGTTCCCAGAGAATTGACCATTGGGCTCACCATCAATATAGACATACCCCTTGTCATATTCCTTTTTACCATTTAGGGACTGGCTACAAAGCTTGCTTATATACAAACATAAGATGTGTAAATCATAAAATCCTATAATGCTCAGCCAAGTAGAGCTGAGGTTAACTTAAATAAGGTTTTTATACACATCGCCACCTAATGGATGATCAGTATAAAGCAGTTTAGTTTTCCATTACGCCTCCTGCTTCCAGCACACCTAGGGCTCACAATAGAGTGCTGAGAAGGCAGTCTTCATGAGTTCTTACACGGGGAAATTCTCCCCCAGCTGAATCCAAGGCTTTTAGAACCCTTTAGACCTGTTCCATCCCTTTTACCTGGCAGAGAGAGATTGGAGCAAAGGTGAGACTCTCCCAACATGGGAAAAGTTTCTAAGGGATTGAAAAGGAGTGAGACCCTAAAGAGATTCTAAATTAGAGAGCTGTTACAAAGGTTTTCTCTGGGTGGGGAAAGTAGAGCTTTTCAAGGCGAGGAAATGATTCCATATGATGCATGCTTTGTACTTGGAATCAGAATACTCTCTTTCCTCCACTTCTCTAGCAATTACCCTAACCATTAATATATTAATATTTGCTTTGAACCCCACAGTGCTCACAAGCATTGTGATCTCCAACCTGAGCTTCAGAGACATAATTAAATGCATTATAAAAAGAATAAAAATACTAGGTTCAGCCTCATCGCAGGCTCATCAGCTATTTTTGCACTCCCACAGAAGAAGAATATATTTTGGAAAGTGATGCTGCTGGGATTAATTAAACATCAACATTACAGAAAACGTGCAAACACAGAACAGATAATTCAGAGACACACCTACAGAAGCAAGAAAAATAATGCCATCATCATCATCCACCCACCCCAAGTGCAACCATCACACGTATTGGCTAGTGGGTAACCTCCCTATGTTGTTAAAACAGAATGGTATTAAAAACAAAAAAATCTTGTTTTGGAAGTAACACCATTTTTACAGGCCTGTTTTTTTCCCAGACTCCTCAGTGCTAAATTTATATGACAGTCAAACTTAATTTAAAAATACAAGACCCTGAAACTGTGAATCAGATGGGCTATGTGAAGAAATGTACAAACACATGATTATGTAAGTGTGGCAGCTCACTAGGTATCATTCCAAAAATCTGTTTTAGCCCTTGGCAATTATTTTTGAAAGGCATGCTGTAGTTTGTATTGTTGGCTTTCTCAAAGATTACACAGCAGTCAACATACCGTTATGTCAAGAGTAAAGCACCATGTGACTTATCTGTCAAGCCTGTCAAAGCGTTCATTTAGTTTTATTACTACAAACATTGGAGTCAATGTGTGAGAACTGTGAGGTAGATAATTCACACATGGAGTATATTTAAGAGTATTGTCACAAAATAGCCAACTATTCTTCATGTCTGATTTCTCAACATCCTAATTTTAGGGATGGAGTTCTTTTCTTTAAGGTTTTTTATAATATTACAGAAAACACAGACACTCAAATAACCAACTCACAAGTCCAGTATTTCCTCCTTCCAGACTATTTTGAAATTAGCCTTAAAATTTACCTAGCAATTAAATTTTCTGCTAGAATTCAGCCTCCGACCTAGGGCTAACTCTTCTACTGATACAAAGAAATGTACTGTACCTAGTTTAGCATGTTATTTTCAGAATCTCATCCTTTTTGAGTCCCTGATATATAACAGTAAATATTTCAAAAGTTACAAATGCCTTCAATAAAATACAAACTGGAGACAAAATGTCTAGTTATAAAAAGTGATATTTACATATATTTTAACTTCAGTGACTTTTAAAATAATTAAAACAAGGAGCAATCATTTATTCAATCAGATTCTACTTTGAGAATATGTATATTTTGTGAGAATTACTTTATATTTTAAAGTTTTTTACCAATAGATGGTGCTAGCAATTTCCACATTTGCTATCATATCTGCACCTATTTTACTCAGCAAAAACCCATAACATTCCACTAGAACTGCTAAAGAAAAATAATTTATCCATGTGCCAATTAAAGTAGGAAATGCCAGCTCCCTGGTACTCAACATTTTACATACTGAAAAGGCTAGTAGAGCAGCAAAAAGCCATCAGTAAGTATCTGTTGTGGAGCATATACAATATGCAAATGAGAAAGCTCTTGCTGTCATCCCAAGAATATACTGTGAAGCTCTCAAGAACACTCACGTCAGAGTTTGCAATTATTAAGGAACATGCTTATTCTCAATAAAAACTAAGCTGGCATCAGTTAAATTATCCCCTCAACAGTCTTCTAGGAAATACAATGAAAACTTGATGGCTTAAGTCTTGATCCTCCAAAGATTCAAGCACATGCTTAACTTTATGCATTTTGAGTATTTCCATTCAAGTTGATAAGGATACTCACAGTGCCTACAGTTAAGCAAATCCATGAGTTTCTGCAAGATCAGAATCTTAACATGAGGCATTGCAACAGTCAGAATTAGCTCTGCTATGAAATGCATAGCTATCTTCTGTAACCAATTTAATGATACTCTAACACAGAAGTGTCTACCCATCACATCTTACGTGCCTTAAGGGTGTGTCTAGACAGCCCATGAGAATGAACCTCCCACGCCAGAGCCTTAAAAATAACTGTGTAGCCAGCCCTTTGATGTTGCAGGTTGGGTTCTGAAGCTCTCTCCTCTCCCAGTTTTCTGAAGCTAAGTTTCACTTTTTAATTGGTCCAATCTCTAGATAAATTTTTGGACATGAAAAGAGAAGATATTGTTAGTAACATGCCAAAGAAAGTACAGTTTATGGAGCAAGAATTAAGGGCAACCCAGAAACAACATTGTCTTCTGTGCTTGTTTGTTTTCCCACTACTGAAAAAACCTCTATGGTACAAAATGAAGAAACACAAAACTACTGATGACTTTTAAAACCTTGAGGAATAGTTCTAATACCAATAAGCTGGACACTGCTACTGTCTTAGGCTATGTCTACACTTGCACTTTTAAGTCGACTTAGTGTGTCTACACTTAAAATTAAAGTCGACTTAAAGGGGAACTTACAAAGTCGACCTAGATCGTCCACACTGGATGCTCTAGGTCGACTTTGTGGGGCTAGGGGGACCTTGGGCAGGTCCATGGTGGCAGGGGGGGCACCCCTTGTGTGCAATGGGGCAAAGGAGGACAGGGACCCTGGCAGGGCAGAGCCCTGTGTGTGATGCTGTCTGGATTTAGGGAAGCGTTTATGATATTATTTTCAATGGATATCTCATAAATGCTATAATCCATAGGAATTATGTCATGTTTGGTATCAATAGAAAGGTAGTAATTTGCTGGGAATGATTATATAGTTTATGTCTAGGAATTCTATTTCGATTAGAAGTTAGGAATTTGGTGGTCTATCTATACTTTAACTTGTGTGATTTTATGGGAATGCCCCAGACAGGATGTCACCAACCATTGTCTCCTTAATGTTTAGGAATTTTCCAGGTAGAATGGTCCCAGGGAATAAACTGATGAGCCATTAAGGACACAATGCTTGTATTCCTTATGAATAGAAAATGAAAACACTCTTAAAAATAGATGTAGAGTGGTCTTCTAGTAGTCCTTTTTGAAGCCATGAATTATTACTTCCTTGTGGGGTGTCACAAAAGGAAGGGTGCAAGTCACTGAAAAATTTATTACATCCTAAAGCAACTAAATTTTGCTTCTGTGCTTCCTGAACCCCTTTTACTCTGCAAGCTCCAGTATCTTTGGTCAATCACTGGAAAAACACATACAAATAAATGATAAAGGTTTAGCATTCTTACCATTGATCCACTTACTTATCTAGTAAATGGAAGGAGTCCTGAACCTTTTTTACTTGCTTTCCCAACAACAAGTCCGTGGATCCATGCCAGTCCCTGAGATCTCCCTGACACAAATTAGGAAGGCAGCAAGCCAGTCCCTGGTATCAAAAAGGCTGAGAAAAACTGCTGTAAAAGATGTTGCGGCTTCTCTTAGGAGCTTGCACAAAGGATAAATCTTTGGGAAATGTGACATGGTTATGCAAAAAGAATGAATTATTTCAGTCATCATAATGAATGGCATATCTATGTTTTTATCACTTTATGAAACATATGCATGTTGTAATTCCTAAACCTCCTTCAGAAATGCGCATTTTATTTGTTGGGTTTTTTGCCTATAGCTACTTCCACATTTCTACTGCACGAAAGAAATCAACTATAAGAATTTTATTATAATTATGTTGAAAACTAAGTAACATGCAACGTAATAATAATAATGGACTGAGTTGCCTCTTCCCATGGTAAAGCCACAGGAGATCAGGAAAAGTTATTTCCATATGGATTCCTTTCTGGAGGACAGGCCTTTATCTCCTATGAAATAGGGACTCAGGTCCTACCCATAAATTCTTCATATCCCTGTTGGCTATGGCTGTCCTACAGCGCTGGGTACAGGCAGACCACTCACAGTATATGACCTCAACACTCCTGGTGAATATTCCCTGGCCATGTCTAAATCCCTGGAGGAGATCCATGAAAAGGATAATAAATCCCTAGCCACTAATCTCTTTTTTCTAATACACCCTACTGAGCCAGCAGGTCTATCACTTCTCCCATATGTGTTCATTCCCTTGGCATGGACTCTGGAGCTCAGTAGCAGTCTTTGCGGAGCCTAGGGGAAGGAGATGGAGCCATGGAGGCCCCTCACTTTTGTACATGAGCAGGGATTGCTGCACCTGGAGGATTTGCCCCATCATGGATTTGATGGGACACGATCCCCTCAAACTGTATAATGATTAGCCCTGATTAGAAACTTACCATTTTTTCCAGAGGAAATATCCAACTGATCCACAAGAGAGATACTCCGGGCGGTAGTATTGTTAGCCTCCCTTTAAGGACAGAAAAATGAAACAAAATTAATAAGTTAACTTGTCCTAGACTGCACAATTAATAAGTACAAGTATATTGAGCAAAATACCATTTTTAAAGCTTACTGTTGCCCAAATTTGGTTCCCTTGCCTTGCGGTAAGTATTCCCTTGGAATGTCTGTTCTTTTAATATAAATAAAAATGCCATGTGTTTACAGTAAGTTGTCTTCTATGAAACACTGGCCCCAATATTGCTAACCCTTGACTAAGAATTAGTCATTTATGCATGTGAGTGGCCATTATTCACAAAAGTAGCTCATCAATTTTCCTTTACTAAAATTGAAAAGGCAGTAAATATAATGAATTAAAGGGGGGGGGAAGAGACCACTCAAAAATGAAAAAAACAAGTATTGTCAAAAAAAAGATTTGTATTTGTTTTTTAGTGGGGAGGTGGGGGGAGGGGCGGGGAGCCTATGGAGGGTTAAAACTTCACGAGTTTGGTCTTGGACACCTGGGAGCTCTAGGTTGATATGGACCAAATGTGAGGTTTAGAAGCCTTGAAACAGTGCAGTTTATTCTGCTGCCTAAAAGGATCCTGACACAGCCATATCTTCCTGGCCCATGACAATACAGATCTGATGTTTCTCCATTGTAGTTATTGGACAATAGAAGAAGTCAAGAATTCTGTAGCTAGCAGGAATACATCCCCCTGAGACTCCAGTTCCCATAATTCGACAGATGACCATTTCCAGTTATGTTAACTGCAGAACTTTGCACTTTGAATTTTTAATATGTGGTCTTAATATATGATTTTTATATTTGAGGCCTCATCACCCTGTTCCTGAAGTTATGGGTTGAATTCTTCTGCAAGCTGAACCAGCTGCAGAGACTATGGAAAACTGCTCTAACCAGAGGCAGAAGGATGTACATAGCTCTGGTTGTGAACACAGGTGGGGACAAAGGTCTAATTCAATGGGATGCAGAGAGACCAAGATATGAGTGGAACATAATAAAATAAGACTCATCTTAAAGAAAAATTAATTATGGCTAAGAAGACTCTTTCCCTGTGGGTAGACTATTTCACAACTGACTGGTACTGAGTTTCTTCTGCATTCTTTTGAGGCACCTGGAACTGGGCATTGTTGGAGACAGGATAATGAAATAGACTGACCACAGGTCTGATTTGTACAGCAATTCCTAATATAAACATAGGTAAAAATAATCCAGAACACACATAGTCAATGGAAAATAGAAACATGGGAATTAGTCATGCTGATAGAGACTTGGGGAAGATGGTGAACATCAAACTGGTGTTTGATGAAATAATGAAAAAAGCCAACATGTTCTTCTGTTGCAAAGTTAGAAATATAATGTGGAGCAGTAATATAGGATGTGCTCCACCTCCCATTGAACTCAGTAGCAAAATTTCTTTTGACTCCTATGGTTCAAGGTCAGACCATTGATCCCTCCTTACATTCTGTATAATTGTTGATTTCTCTGTGTCTCTTGTGTGAATGAACCTAGAATATTGAATTAATTTCTGGAGGCCTCATTGGAAGATATTGGAAAAACTGGAAGGAGATTTGAGAGGAGAAAAGAAAATTATGAGTGGCCTGTAGGGGTTATTTGGTGAGGCAAGATTAACAAGAATAATGCATCTGGCTTTGCTATAAGATGGCAAAGGGAAGGGGCACAGTAATGATCTACAAATATTCATTCATTCCCCTGCTTGTGGAGTATTGTGTGCAAATTTTGGATCATTCAACCTTGCTGTAAAATAAGACTGAAGTGGATGAGGTTGGAAGTCATGTCATCTCTCCAGCATGCATGAGGCCCTCTCCATCCATCTTTTGTTGGATCATACATATGCAGCTGATGGGTTGGTAAGGATACTGGCAGATGGCCAAGCCACTTCACCCAGGATTGAGTGACTTGGGAAGACATTGGAAGCAGATTGCTCTGACAGCTGACATCCACATTTGTAACATGATGAAACCACCATACGCCTTTAATGTGTTATTGCTGTTTCATGTCAAAAATATCCAGCTGGCACATTTATATCTCTGTGGTGGCCCAGGTTTCAGAGCCATACAAAAGAATAGAAGCCTCTGCTGCTTGATAGATACTTATATTTGTCTGAGTTGGTATGTGATGTTGATACCACAGAAATTTGCAAACAGCTTGCATAACACCTGTAGCCTTACTGATTCGATGTTTCATGTCAGCAAGGCAACCTCTGTCCTTGGTGAATATCATGCCAAGATATTCAAACAAGCTGACAAATTAAACTTCTTGTCCATCGATTACAACATGTAGTGGTAGAGATCCATCAGTTTATCAGTTTACTTTCATCAGTTTGTTCTTCTTTCAATTGAATTGAAGACAAAGCTTACTTGCTTCTTCCATAAATAAAGGACATTCAGGGCACTGGTGAGATTAGCTTGTGTGGGTACAAATATAGCCATGTCATCTGCATGTTCCAGATCTATTATGCAAAAGTCATACAGTCACCTGGGTATGTAGCTAGTTTGGTCAATAATGGCATTGAAGAGATCAGGGGAGCCACACATCTTTGATGGATGCTGCTGCTGTTATACTTAACCCATTTGGGTATACTAGTACTTAAGAGGACACAACTCTCTCTTTGTTGATGCATTTCTATGAGAAGGATGAGGAGCTTAACAGTCACATCAGCAGGTTTCAGGCAGAGCCAAAGGGAATGAAAATCAATGGAATCAAAGGCAGCTTTTAAATCAATAAAGGCTATATACACCTCATCCATCTTGCACCAAAACTCTTGAGTTTGTTAGCTAATTTGTTTAATGGTAAAATCTGCTCCAGGGTTGATCAGACAAGCATAAACTCAACTTGTTGTAAATGGCATAGATTCCTTATGATGCTGAAGAAGAACCAGTGTGAACAGTTTGCTTGGAATGGAAAGCAAAGTGATATCACGATGATTGGAACACACCAGGCTATTCTCTTTCCCCATCCAAAGTTGGAGAATAATCCCTTAGCATCAGTCATTGGGAAGTTTTTCAGAAATCCAAATTTGCTAATAATATGAATCAGCCTTTCCAAGATAAAATCCTTGTTGTGCTTTATCACCCCATCAGCTATACCTCATATACCTACAGGACAGCCATTCCTGAGCTGGCAGGCTGGGATTTGAACATACAAATATTAAAAGGGTGTAGACACCAAAAAAGGTGAGAAGTTGTTTAGGTCATGGAAGGAATGGAATTATTTAGAGTAATGGAATTAAATTAGAAAAGTAAAAATTTAGATTAGCTGCATGGGATTTTCAAAATCTTAGTGTTATTGTATCGTCCACTGATCTTAATGGTAAAACTGTCATTGACTTCAGGGGCAACAGAATTTGTCATATGCTGAGCAATTTGGAAAATATTATTCTACATCAGGAAAAACTTCATACCAGTGAGAACTGTTAGACTAAGGAACTTTCATTTTGAAAGCTGTGAAAATGAAATTACCTCACCAAAAATGCTGAGTAACAACATAAATGGCAAAACAAAACAAAACAAAACAAAAATTAAGAACAGGAATGAAACACATCAGATGGAGCAAAAATACAAAAGGTTTAAAAAAAACAGGTACAAAAGACAACAGAGTCCTGTGGCACTTTTAAAGACTAACAGATTTATTTATCGCATGAGCTTTCGTGGGAGAAAATCCCACTTCGTCAGACGCTTTGAAGATAGGAAAGTTACAGAGTGGGAGGAAATTAAGTGCAGGGGAGTGTATGACATAGCATAGACATAGCAATAGACTAACACGCCTTTGGAATTTAGGTACAAATGAAGTTAGCTGAACATTACTGGAAAATATGCACTGCTACCAAACAAGATTAGCAAAAACAATTAAAATACATATGGTTCAAGAGTCGCTAAGAACTACAGTCCTCTTAACTGACAGCAGTGCGGGAAACATGAGTCTGATTTTCTGCCACCTGGCACTAGCTTAATATAGATGTTAGTTTCTTGAATTCTGCTTCACTGTAGATAAAATCAGAATCAGATCTATGAAGTAAAAAGTTCTCCAAGACCAGTGGACCTATTTATAGAAAACTGAAAGTCTCATAAAGCATTGTATAACAAACTCACCTATTTCACCCCTCAGTGGAACTATAAAGACCAAGAGCAATCATCACCTTCATGAGTGCTTTCCTTATTCATTAGATACCTGGTCCTCAATCTTGACGTGCTTCCATGTCCTTTTAGATTCTAAATCTCTTTGGGCATATACCATCCATACAGATATCTCTATGGAGCCTAGCACATTTTAGATGCTATTGAAATATAAATGATAAAAGAAAGAAATTTGGTGGAAAAGTTAGGGATGCAGAAACCAGGTCAAGAAAAATGAAAACTTTGAAAAACAAATCAAATCTTACACCACTTGAAAGAAAAACCTTCAGATACACTCCCTTTCTCACCCATTCTAACTTAGTTTCTTCCATAAAATGCCTCTGTGACTTTTGTTGCTATCCTAAAGTTTCTCATCTTCCAGCTCAGCTGCACATTTGAAAACTTGGGATTTTTTAATTCCAAAGATATCGTAGAACCCCCTGACTAGGAGTGCAAAACTTCTGTATTTAGAAAGAGGCCCATTACCATGTATCAGACTAGCATAAACTTAACAATGAATGTGAGATATCAAACTTGGTAACATCTTGGGGGGAGAACAGGTTTTATAGATTTTGCAGAGAATCAGAGAGGTAGAAATCTATGGGTGAAAGCCAAAGGCATTAGACAAGGAATAAACTATTCAGTGGGTAAGCCAGTCAGGATCATGTTGAGGAGTTAAGGAGGAGGAACAAGGGCAGAAGAGGTGAGGAGTTGGGGAGAGAATGAGATGCTAAGAGGTGGGAAGGGAGAAACTCCACTGTACAAATAAACTGTAGAGAAGTTTGCAAATTGTGGGTACACATTCTGAGTTGAAATTTTTGGAGGCTTAGTCATCACTAGGAGCAAGGTATACAGAAATATTTGCAGTCTTGAGCTCTTTAAGCTGTCTAATTCCACTCCAAGTAATCTGATTGTGGAATGGAATCAAGGACAAAGATGAGCGTCAGGGCACAGCACTCAATTTGTTGAGGAAATTATTATAGTGTCTGGAGGAAAAGAGCAGTAGAAGAAAGAAAACAATAGCTAGGTTTGATGAAGGGTATTGCATTTCTATTCCCACATTGACCAATCTGAAAATTTTGCCCTAGCCAGCTCCAATCATTATCTATCCAGGAAATATCAAATACAGCAATGTGTATTACAATGTCTATAGATTGCACTGTGACAATTATCTGTACTTTTGTCTATTGTTCACATATTTGATATTACCTTTTGTTGATAACTCATTACTGCGATGAATGATGTTGGGTAAGATAAATTAACAGTTTATTTTACAATCTCTTTACAGCATGTGCAGCTGTTTGCTCATTGAGGATGGACAATGAAGAATTTTTTAATTTATATATTGGAAGGCATAGTCCTGGAGCCTTAAAATTTTAATGACATCAAAGGATTTCCTGCTTGACAAGCTGAAATGTATTGACTAATATTGATTCAAAGGAATCTTATCCCGTTGGCCTCCCATTTTGTTTCTTCATTCAGTTCTGATAGAAGTAAGTAATATCTAGCATGCTTGTTAGGGCTGACATTTAAGGTACAACCACTTAAGTACACCTATGGTTTCTTTTAGAATATTATGCTGCTAAATCATTTGTCATTATTAGATCTCTTCTTTTTCTTCAGAGATTTGACTGCTAAATTATCATCTTTTTAGTTCTAGGTCGGTTTAGCAAGACATCTAAATAGGCCTGCATAAAAACAAATGAAGACAAGATGAAAAAAAATCATAACACTTATGAATTCCTTGTTGTGGAAGAATCGAAACTTCATTTTTCAATTACCCTACATATTGTAGCTACAGTCACAGATCCACACTATTCAGAAGTCTGTATTCCTGTCATTTGAAAACACAGTACACTGACAGATTTGCTGATAGACAGGTTGGTTTTAGAGTTGATTGAAATTTTCCATAAAAAATCAGATACCTAAGAGAAAAGGCCCTAAAATTGATGAAAATAATCTGAGGGTTTTGATGAGCCATTGGGGTAGTCAAAATATTTTTATGGTTGAAAATTTTGAAATAAAAAGAGTCTTTGGTTTTGTTTGCTTTTTTTGTGTTTACTTCCCACAATCTTTTTACTGTTTTTTATAAGCCCCAGTAAGTACATATATATATATATACCCTTAGTCAGCACCCTAGGTCCTTGCAAACTAATGAGTATTTTAAAAAACCCTTAAATTAAGTACCATGTTACCATGTGGCTTTATGCTTCTATAGTTTTGCTTCAAGTATGACACGCTTTGTCCGGATACAGTACAAATTTGTTGACTTTCCCAGAATACTGTGAAGCTCATTTTTTGATTTTCCTATTTTTTTTTTGAATGGTAGAATTAGCTGAAAGTATGCATCAGGGAAAATAATATATATATATATATATATATATATATATATATATATATATATGTATATATATATATATATATATATATGCTGGTTTTAACTTATATTTACATATAAATTGGTGGGAAGGAAGAGACAATAAATAGTACCAATTCAGTGAGAGCAGCAGCTTCATCTGGAATGGTCAATAAGGGATATGACATTTTGACACTAGCAGCCACAGCTTCCTGACCTGGTGACAGGACCTTTGTTAAACATTACTGGAGATTGTCAGATGCTGACAAGTAAAACCTGGCAGCTTTGAGTATCAATCAAGACCTAGAAGATGATACTCTGGAGTAGTGAGAAACAATGTAGCTTTATTCCTTGATAGAAAGAAAGAACCTTTGATTTTAAGTATTGGTGATTCTATTTATGAAATGGGGAAAAAGACATTTTTCAAAAGATGAATATGATATAGATTTAGATAAACTTATATATCTTTCCTAACCTTATTTTATTCTTTTCTGATCTTCCTTGCCCTTCCTCCAGAGATGATCAAAAATTCTATATTTTTTCAGGAGACAACATCTCAGAAAAGCCAAGTTGCAAGACAGAAACTTGAGAATTTAAAGAGTCCCTCTTTATTTCCATAGCAGCATAGCTCATAATCAGATGTCATCAAACTTGGCTGGAGGCTTAATTTTAGGCCACAGTTTTCAAAATAGTTAGTGATTTGGGGGTTCCATACTTGAGACATCTTAAAGAGAAATGATTGCCAAGGACAGAAGCTCAGCACTTTCTGAAAAAATCAAGATGGCTCAAGACAGGCAACCAAAATCCTTAGACACTTTTATAAAATTTAAAGTGAAAATTTTCAATGCACACATTTTAACATTCCATTTCTTAGTGTTCAATTACCAGGGAGAATTGGGGAGGGACTTTTATCTATATGTTACTTGGGAGAATAAAAGAATTATTGTTAATGTTTCTACTAATGAAAGTTATACTTGATGTTAGTCTATGGTGAAAGGGTCCTATTCATCAGTGGTATAAATAGGAAGAGTTCCATTGATTTCAGTGGACATACACTGCAAAAACAAATTTGGCCAACATGTTCTCTGCTCTGGCTGACTATTTATGTAACATCCTTCCTTTCCACCATAGTAAGTGTGTGTTTTAACAGGTGCTTTAATCTCTGTATTTTATGTTTACATCTGATTTAAAAATCAGGCCCAGTAAGATAACCCCCTGATTAAAATTTAAGATCTGTGTCCTTCACCTGATATTTTAAAGGTTATCAATACCAACTGTGACTAATTATAATCAACAGTAATATTTTAAGTGTGCATACATAAGAACTATGAATTTAATAATCTGGATTCAATATGTTAGCGTGCTATTGATCTTGCTTATCTGATTAAATTGAAATCTCCTTACAAACAAAAGATAGCTGGTAGAAAAGTTCTGGACTGCGGGCAGGCTTTTTGTTAATCTTACTCAAATATGGTGTGGTTCTTTTTTGCACGTAAAACACATGAAGATATCTCCACAAAAGAAATTATATTTTATGCTACCTTTTAAAATAAGATTAAAAAAGCCACTATTTAATCACTATTGACTGCCATTAATTGGTATGCTGGAATGCAGCTGACACATCCCTGGATGGCACATCTGTTAAATGCAGACAGCAATCAGTAAAATAGGTTTTCCAACAAATGACTTGTCAAAGCCTTGACACAAGAATTACTTATGCTAGTAGTCAGCCGTTCACTTCCTTCCAGTTCAAATGCTCATCATCTGCCCCCACTTTGGAATCTGGAATACAGCAAAAAATGTCTGTATATTCTCTGCAAATTAAAGGAACAGAGTATCCAGTTAAGACTAGATCCTCAGGTGTGCTAAAGATGTTCTTGGTAAATATGTGGAGGGAGCAGGTTGGGGTGGAAGACACATAGGTGACTGCACATCATAGTTTCACCTCACTTTCTCTGAGATTGCTAGGAATCCAACCAGATTGCATGCAAATTTGAGTAGCCTTAGGGCTGCTCTAATTTAATGAAAGGATAACAGTTCTAAATAACTGTTCCACCAGCTAAGGTGGCCTCTCCAGTTCTGCTCCATTCTATCTTTTACCCTCAGCTTGCCTGAGAACCAAATGACTTAAATATTATCTGGAGCTATTAGAAGTGAAGCAGATGTGCTTTACTTAGTTAAACTTGCTGGAACATGCAGCTGTAGTAAACATGTTTAATCTTTTTTAACTAGCGGGTAGATACCAATAGCTTCTAATTGCAGATGTAAAATGTTACTATAGCTACCATTCTGTTTTTCATCAAATCAAAATGTTTAAACATAATATTGTGCCACAGTTGTGACAAGTTTCTAAAATCATTCTTCTCACCACATTGGTTGACACTGTCACCTCCATTAATGAACACTTTGATAAACACATGAATTTCTTATTGTGTTTTGGTTTGAGAAAATCTACTACAATTTTTTTACTTGTTTTATATTTAAATCAGTGTGTTCTGTGGCCAAGACAAAGAATTGTGAACAATAAAATGTTTATAAAGCAGATAGGGCTGACCCTTTAACTGAACTGGATGAGTGCTTGTTTGGGAACCATGTGCCAAATTTTAGTGTTGTTAATAATTCCTTCCAGTCCACTGACTTATGAGAATGCATGGATACCAGGTTGTTTAAACTATTCATATTGATCACCCAACTGTTTGGAAAATCAGACTCCAATTCTGGTTGATGAGCAAATGAAAACTGGTCCTTCAGGATACAAGAGATACACATTTAGGTGGCTGGACCCAGATATGCTTCCTTGGAACATGAAGTGTCAAGACAGACCAAGTTCTGCACCTGTTTCCATCCAAGTTTCCCCACTGAAAGGCCAAATTCTGCTCTTGCTGAAGTCAAAGAAGGTTTTGTCGCAACTTTAAATAAGGGCAGAATTTGGCCCCAGATGATTAGCATTCTGGTAATATTTTTATCTGCTTGTCAATCTGTTTGTTAGTATTCAGTGCTTTAAATTAGCATTAATTTAGCTTTCTTAATGCTTTTAATTTTACAGCTAGTTGAAACTTTGGTCAAGCACAGGTCACCATTTTACTTCATATTGGACATTAGTGTGACCAATACCAGAATGCTACATACAGTTCTGGAGTCTATATTTTTTCAAGGCAGTTGAAACATAAGGGAAGGTACAGAGAAAAGAGACAAAAGTCATTCAAAATCTCGGAAAAACTGCCTTAAATAAAAGACTGAAAGAGCTCAATCTGATTAGTTTATTGAAAAGGATGATCAGGATGTAATTTGATCATAGTATATAAGTAACTTCAGAGGGAAAAAATGCCAGTTACTAAGAGGTTCTTTAATCTAACATAACACATAACTGAAAGTGTGTGGAAGTTGAATTCCAACAAATGCAAATAAGACATACACTTTTTTTCATCAGTGACTGAAGTTGCTAAATCAATTGGAACAAATTATAGAGGAAAGTGGTGAATTTTCCATTTCTCAGTGTCTTCAGATCATGACTGGATACCTTTCTGGAAGATATACTTTAGTCAAACAAAAATTACTAGGCTCAAAGCAGGGGGAACTGGATGAGATTCTATGCCATGTGTTACATGGAATGTGAGATTAACTGATCTAATAGTCCCATCTGGCTTTAAAATCTATACATTTTAAACTGTCATAGTTGGAGTTAATATGGTAAAATAATACAGCTGGGATTTAGGGAGGTAATTTAGGAACCTAGTTCACACCGAAAGTCAATGGAATTTGGGTGCCTGATTCCTTTAGACTTCTTTCAAAATCCTAACCTACAGATGAAAGGTAAGAAAAAGTTCATGACACCTCCATGAGAAATTTAATTTATATTTGTGCAATGCTGCTGAAATATTTCTGAAGACAGATGTTGGTGAATTTCATGAACAACTGCATAGCACATTTAAATCAAACACCTTTCACCTCTAGAGACCAGTGTTTGATCTGTCTTAGTGCAAATTAGTTTAGTGATGTGAATCTAATGCTTAGTACACATTTGTGCACAAAACGCTAGCAATACAAAATAGGATGTAATTTGACATGATTTGCAGTGTCTCCCCAGGAGAAACCTAGAAGTAGAATAACAGGAATGAGTTGTAGATCAGAATGGACGTGCACTGGAAGGAGGGTGTTTTGGAAGAAAAAAATTGTTTGAATTTACAACCCAGTTGATGTCCCCACTGAGATTAATTATGTAAATCAGGACTATTCGTATATGTAAAGATATGGCCCATATAGATCACCTGTTCATTCTATAATAGACCCTAACAAGTGACTTACATGAGCAGTGAAATTCACTGAAAAATACTAAATAACCCAAGGTTTTTTTGTTTTTTTTAAAGGTTATTTTTCATGTGAAAATTGAGGAAAAAGATTCAGAGCTAATTTTAAATAAAATTTTAAATGGTAGCTCAAGTAAAATATAGGAGCTAATGGCTCCATGAAGTTTTATTTAAAAAAAAAAAAAAAGCACAGCCCTTTCATGGATGTTTTCCAATCTCTCCACTTGAATTAAGCTATGTCTGTTGTTTTTTCACTTTGGCCTGAATGCGGTCTCAATTGCATACCTAAAATGCACTTTTCCTTTTAAGAAATAAGCACTTGTACTAACAATCATGCAATATGAGTAATGAACAGATTGCATAAATCACCACCGGACTGTTTCACTAGCCCAATTTTGCTTCTATTGTCCTCATAACATGTTATTTTAAATAAAAGCATTCATATTTCAGGCTATGCCTTTCAAAAATTATTCAGTTTTTTTTAATAACAGGGCCTACAAGTGTCATGTAAAGAACTGTGAGCTGCTTAGAAGAGTGGACATCTAGAATAATTGGGAAAATGCTATCAAAACCAGATGTGTACCACCTCACAGAACACACACCCTGGACTTCAGAAAAGCAGATTTTGGCTCCCTTAGGGAGCTGATGGGCAGGGTCCCATGGGAAGCTGATGTGAAGGGGAAAGGTGTCCAAGACAGCTGGTTGTATTTTAAAGAAACCCTGTTAAAGGCACAGGAAGATAACATTCCGATGTGCAGAAAGAACAGCAAATGTGGACGGCGACCAGCGTGGCTTAGCAGGGAACTCTGCGGGGAGCTGAAACATAAAAGGGAAGCTTACAAGAAGTGGAAGCTTGGACAGATGACAAGGGAGGCGTATAAAGATATTGCTCGGGACTGCAGGGATCAAATCAGAAAGGCCAAAGGACAATTGGAGTTGCAGCTAGCAAGAGATGTGAAGGATAACAGAAAGGGATTCTATAAGTATATCAGCAACAAGAAAAGGATCAGAGGTGGTGTAGGTCCCTTACTGAATGGGGCAGGCATCCTCGTGGAGGATGATGCGGAAAAGGCTGAAGTACTCAATGCTTTTTTTACTTCAGTCTTCACAGGGCGGGCCAGCTCCCAGGCTACTACACGGGGTAACGCGGACTGGAGAGAAGAGTGGCCCTCAGTGATGGAAAGTCAGGTTAGGGAACACTTAATGAAATTGGAAGTGCACAAGTCCATGGGGCCGGATGAACTGCATCCGAGGGTGCTGAGGGAGTTGGGGGAAGTGATTGCAGAACCGCTGGCCATTATCTTTGAGAACTCGTGGCGAACGGGGGTGGTCCCGGAGGATTGGAAAAAGGCAAATATAGTACCTATCTTTAAGAAAGGGAAAAAGGAGGATCCAGGGAACTACAGACCAGTCAGCCTCACCTCAATCCCTGGGAAAATCATGGAGCAGGTCCTCAAGGAATCCATCCTCAAACACTTGGAGGAAAATAGAGTGATCAGGAACAGTCAACATGGATTCACCAAGGGCAAATCGTGCCTGACCAACCTGATTTCCTTCTATGATGAGATGACTGGATTTGTGGATGCGGGAAGAGCCGTTGACGTGATATACCTTGACTTTAGCAAGGCTTTTGATACGGTTTCCCACAACATTCTCGTTGGCAAGTTAAGGAAGTATGGGTTGGATGAGTGGACCGTAAGGTGGATCGAAAACTGGTTAGATCAACGGGCTCAGCGGGTAGGAATCAATGGCTCGATGTCTGGTTGGCAACCGGTAACGAGTGGAGTGCCCCAGGGGTCGGTCCTGGGGCCGGTTCTATTCAACATCTTCATTAATGATCTTGATGATGGAATAGACTGCGTGCTTAGTAAGTTTGCGGATGACACCAAGTTGGGGGGAATGGTAGATACTCTGGAGGGCAGGGACAGGATCCAGAGAGACTTGGACAAATTGGAACAGTGGGCCGAAAGAAACCTCATGAGGTTCAACAAAGACAAGTGCAAAGTCCTGCACTTAGGACGGAAAAATCCCATGCACTGCTACAGGCTGGGGACCGATCAGCTAAGTAGCAGCGCTGTAGAAAAGGACCTGGGAGTTATGGTGGACGGGAAGATGAATATGAGCCAGCAGTGTGCCCTTGTTGCCAAAAAGGCCAATGGCATATTAGGCTGCATCAGTAGGAGTATTGCCAGCAGATCGAGGGATGTGATAATTCCCCTCTATTCGACACTGGTCAGGCCGCATCTGGAGTACTGTGTCCAGTTTTGGGCTCCCCACTACAGAAAGGATGTGGACAAATTAGAAAGAGTCCAGCGGAGGGCAACAAAAATGATTAGGGGGCTGGGGCACATGACTTATGAGGAGAGACTGAAGGAACTAGGCTTATTTAGTCTAGAGAAGAGAAGACTGAGGGGAGATTTGATAGCAACCTTCAACTACTTGAAGGGTTGCTCCAAAGAGGAGGGAGCTAGGCTGTTCTCGAGGGTAACAGAGGACAGAACAAGGAGCAATGGTTTCAAATTACAGCTGGGGAGGTCAAGGTTGGATATTAGGAAAAACTTTCTCACGAGGAGGGTGGTGAAGCATTGGAATGGGCTATCTAGGGAGGTGGTAGAATCTTCATCTTTGGAGATTTTTAAGGCTCGGTTAGACAAAACTCTGGCTGGGATAATTTAGGGGGAGTGGTCCTGCTTTTTAGCAGGGGGTTGGACTAGATGACCTCGTGAGGTCCCTTCCAACCCTATTATTCTATGATTCTATGATTCTATGATTCATCTGTCCCACAGGAAACCCATTAACAACATTTACTTACTATTTCAGTACCTCAATTTTACAAAGCCTTTTGCCTGGTTCTTAATATATATGTGATTATTGGGCATGAGATTGCATTATTTGTGCAGCCACAATTCTCACTGCACCATGTTGTGGTCTCAATCAGAACAGTGTAAATTCATAGCAATTCTTTCAACAGAATCTGGTCCTGGAACTCTCCCAAACAAAATTAGTACAAGAGAGACAGGATTGTCTTTCAAATTTGGACCTGGTTAGTAGCTAGAAAATCTTCATCCATAAAGCTAGACTGTAAAAGAGGCTTGAGCTTCTGGAACAACTATTCTTCAGAGAGAGTGATAGGTCTTCACCCACCTCTGCCCCAAGTGTGCAGTGGGAATGCATATGTAACCTTTGGGTGCGCTAAAATTCATTCAACTGCCCCCCTCCAGTGCCTAACAGACATAAACCCCAACTCCCATGGAGAAACAGCTGGAGACCCAGGATCCAGTTTGTAAGAAACTCACAGCAAAGATTGCTCAGAGTTCCCCTCCCACATTAAAGTACTACTAAGAACAAACATAATAATGAACTTAATTATTAACTATTAACTTAATAAATCTTATCCTAAGAAAACAAAATGAAGTTAAACAGAATAGTTCCCACAGAAACTTTATGAGAAAAATACCCAAGAGTCTCAAAGTCTAGGTGGAGTTCACCCAAAATCTCAGCTACAGTCTCTGGTCAAGTCCAAAAGTGTGAGTGGAAAGAAGTAGTTATCCTCTTCTTTTGTTGCAGGAATCTTCAGTAGAAGTTCACAGGCTTTTCTTTCTCCTCTGGAACCAGCACCTTCCAGTTAGCTTACTGGTTAACCAGCACTCAGTCCCATATACACATGCACTAATTCTGCTGCAGAAGACTCCATAGGAGGGTGAAAACATCTTGCTGTTCACTCTTGGCTCAGCTTCTTTCATGAACACTGAGCACATGGGCTCACCTCACTGCAACTCCTACCTGATGTTCTGCAGTCTATTGCTCTGTCTCATGTGATCTTACCATACCAGTAGGGAAACCCTGCAGAGCATGCTCAAATGCTACCACTCCCTGTTTCCAGAAGTTTCTAGTTCTGGGTAGCTAATCTGTCCAGCAACAGTAACCCACCCTCAATGGTTCTCTTAAAGAGCTAGCCTCTTTTAGACATATGGGTTACACATACACTTGACTATACCATGCTTTGGGACTGTGCCTCTTATGCCCCACTTCATGTCCAGTGAGTTCTGTGGCCTGATGTTGGGCCTCCCTTTCCTCACTGCTCTTCCCCATTATCTTTGGAGCAATCTGTATTCCTGTAGAAGTGTGGAGTGAGTAGCCTCTGCACTCCCCAGCATATGGGTTGTAATTGCTTGGGCATTTATAAAGGATGTACACGGGACATGGGAATGCACCTTCCATCATCCCATATTTGTGTTAAGATCCTATAGGTTTTCATAGCAATGGGATCTCTTGCACCCAGATTATTCTCACTTGTTACATTTACTTAGTAGTGGACTCTTCAAAAGAAATTTTGGAATTGCCAAATATTTGGGACAGGAACCATTTTTACATTCTGTCTTTGTACAGCACCTAGCACAATGGCTTCCTAGTTCATGCCTGAAGCTCCTAAGTGCTATTGTAAGAATCATAATAATTAATGGGGTGCCCAGCACTTCTTATGTATCAATTTTCCTCCCTCTGGTTACAAAATCCTAAATTGCCATCATCCATCACCATAGTGGATCATATTTCAAGCAAGAATTTGGTCAAAAAGGAAGGCAGGGATTAAATCAAAATCTAATTCTATGCTAACAGTTATTAAATCTAGTTCGCATTTTGCTTCTATACAGAGAAAAGGCACCTTCAAAGAAAAGGAGAGTGAGTGCCATTGTCTTTTTGTACAGAAACAAATAGCTAAGAATGGTGTAAGAAAATTGTTACTTATTTAGATTTTAGTTCTACAAGTAATATTAGGGGTGATCACTTACACTGGCATTTGTTATAACTGACAGAGTCAGGGCAGCATTATCTCTTTTCAGATGCTTTTTTCCACTTGAATGATAATGGCATTGTATAAATTCTTGATTGCATTTTCTTGCTTTTTGACATTGTGTTCTGAATTTGTCATTTGTATACATACATATGTAAACAGCTTCACAGTAAATTCTATTTGCTGACTCTCCTTGAATGACCTATAATGTTTGTAGGGTAAGATACTATTTGGAGAGGCGTAGGAATGTAATGTGCCCATATGACACAGAAATTATTTCAGTAGTTTGAAATAAGGGAAAAGGGAGCGCAAGCGGCAGTAGAAAAAAAGAATTTAGGGGGTGAGGTATAAAAACTCATGGGGAGAGATGAGGATGAATAATATATAATTTATAATCAGCTATCTTATTCATATTATATCTTATAAGCTATCTTATCTTATTCCATCAAGGAAGATCTCAGAATCAGGTGGAGCTTTCAGTTCATTAGTTTGGAGTACTTATTTTTTAGCTCAGACAATTCTAGAGCAAGCAGGAAGCAGAGCTAGCTCTATACCAAATGGCACTCTTGAAATCTTAAAACACAAGTATGCTTTCAAAATTACACAATACAACAAGGTTCATAATATTGCACCTGGGCTCTCACTCCACTTCAGTTTGTTCTTATATCTTACTGACTGACTGGCAATGTCCCACCACTTATTCACCTGTGAGAGCATGGCTGATAACATTCTAGGAAGTTCAAGGAAAATGTAATTCTCATAAAGTCTTGAAGGTTCCACAAGATTCTACAAAGGTCCAAAACATTCTAGGAGCTTAATGAAAAATGAATCCACATACAGAATACCTGAAACATTTTACTTCAAACATTGTATTTTATTTTTTGTCATTAACAACAATAACAGAATCCTGACCACAGTGCCCCCTAAGCCCTGCACACCAGGCTGTCACCTATTCCTAAATTTGGCTCTGGCAGGAAGCATTAGAACCTCTGAATGCTTTCACTATGAAATAATATATTTCTGTTTATTTGCATGTATACAAAGTGGCTGCAAGATGCTACCAAATCAAACTTTACAATCCAGAAGTGAACAGAACCCATCAAACCTTGTAAAAAATCTAAAAAGTCAATCTTTGTGATAAGAGAAAAGAAATATTCTTGAAATACAGTCACAGATAGAAATTTCTTGTTTCACAATCTCAGATAACAGCCATCTTCTCAGGTATTCTTAATGACTTTTCCCCAACTGCTAAATGCACAGGTGATGAATTCTGAGATTTCTTCCTGTTTGGACATCAAGGACACCTAGAAACATTAAAGGAAATCACAGCTACCATCTGTAATTATGTCCCTCGGTGCTGGTGACAAATAGTAAACACATACTAGGTATGTATGGAAGAAAACAATCTTTCATCCATTCAGTTGGGCACTTGGTATTTTTTAAAAAAAATATTTGCTTTATTCAAGCTATTGTGGAGTACAACAGATCTCTTCTCATTTTTTAACACATTAACTAAGAAGAAACTAAGAACCATCTTCAATTTAGAGCTGCACAAATAATTGATTTTTCAGTTCTGCCAGCAGACCAAAAAGTCAGAAAAATATTTGGTTCCATTCCAAAATATTTGGAATTTGTGAGTAAGTCAGAGAAGACTTTTCTGTACGTAAACATAATGTTCTGCCATCTTGGGGGCCAGGTGTTAGGGCCCTTGTCTGGGCTTTGGGAAACCCACATTTGAATCTTCACTCTGGAGCAAGCATTTGATCTCAGTTTTTCTATTTCTAAAGTGAACATCCTAGCCACTAGGATAGAGGCTATTCTGTTGAAGCTGTTCCCCTGAGGGGATGTAAAATGCTACCATTCTCTTTTGGTAGCAATTTACATTTATTTTTCACTAACTGGTCCAAAAATTAGAGTGGGACAAAGTTGCCCATTTATCTGAGAATCAAGGACATTTGGAGCATGTGTAAGTATTCTATGAAATAAAAAGCAACAGAAAAGCAGGCCCAAAGGGTCATGACAAATAAGCCATTTGCACCTCTAGATTCAGAGCTTTCCCTTGTGGAGATTTGCAAGATTACATCCTCTCTCCTCCTGTCTAAACATCTTTGTAAAATCATTGGGCAAGACTGTGGAACAGTATGGAATTAAATGCCAGCAGTAAATGAATGACATTCAGTGTTCCACTGCTTTTATATCAATGATGGAAAACAGCAAAATTAGTGCCTTGATGAATAATTGATAGTTGAAACTAAATCTGAAAGGCAGACATGATGGTAGTGGAAACATGGAAACATTTGGTGGTACTAGCCAATATAACATCTACCAAAGGAAGTATGGCATAGTTATCAAGCCAGAATACAGCCTACATTACCTTCTCAATTACTTGGCAGTAGATACCCAAATACCCAGCTACTAAAATGCCTTTATCTGTTTATGACAGGGATTGTCTGATGGATGAGGACTTGTCAATGGTAATTCATGTTTATAACCTCTGGGCTTGACCAATGTACTGCTCTATATCTGGAAATGAAAATATGAGGAGCTAGATCCCCAGTCAGATCAAGACTGAGCCTTGTGTCCTCAGCTAAAATCAGGGGCCTTACTGATGCATATTTCAAATTTTATGCTACGATACCTCCTTGGGTTTCAGGGAATTAAGCCTCAGGAATTTAAGTAATTTGGGATGACACAGTAATGAATAGAGTATCCCTGAGTTTTAGTACTGGTATAATTCAGGTTTAATGATCAAAATCAGTGATTTACATTGTTGTGAAACAGATCTAACATGGAGGAGAATCAAGTCCAATCTCTCATTAATAGCCACTGTTTAAAATCCAAAATAATCTGCTTTGATTTCTCTTAGAAGACACTTCTGTTGTAGGTTTGCATCTGTCTTTTACTCACATAGGTTGATCTCCCCAGTTTTCTTCATAAGCTCGATTTTCCTCTTAATATTACTCACCCACTAAATCATATTCAAACATCTACATGGTGGAAGATAGGAGTGATCAAAGATTAGTACTATCTGATTTGACAGGTTTCCTGTTGTGTTCCTCCTATGCTGTCTCTTGTTAGCCTTCCCCTTCTCTCTCTCTCTCTCTCTCTCTGTCACACACACACACAAACACACGCACAAATGGAGATAGAGGAGTTCTTTAACCAAAAACAAAAGAAGCAGTGGAAAGTTACAGGCCAAGCAGCTATAAATCAGCGCAGCTATACTAAGCAGCTATAAATCAGCGCAGCTCCATGAAAGTCCATGATGCTATGTAGAGTTACATCTCCTGAAGAACTAACCATCATTTATTATGTATGTGACTAAAGACCAAATCAGTATTTATGAAATATCTTTAAGTCTAATTGCTATAGACAATGGCTTCTACAAGCAAGATATAACAAACAAGACAAAACTCCAAAATAAAACAAAGAAAATTGCAGAACAATCTCATTAGTTTCCTCTGTGATTTTGTATGGATTATAATTATTTATCCATTCATTTTAGTGTCTTCATATAGTTTCCATTTCTTAATAACTGATCCATCCTGGTTCGTTTGGATTAGCAGCCAGATCATCCACATCAGCTAGCACAGAAGATGATTCTGGTAAAGTAGTAATTTTCCAGATGTCATTCTGATTATTATCTGTGAACGTAAAAAGCAGTTGAAAACTACGGATTTGCTATGTCAACTCTTTTGAGGCATCATCGGTATCACATTAACAGTTTTCATTTTGTTCCCATTATCATATTGGTTCTCCAATATACAGCAGATTTATATTGTATCCAGACAAATGGATGTATTTATGAGTATAATTGTGTGCACCATTTTATATTGGGGGAAAATGAATAATAAGATATATAAAACAAATACTACATGATATATTGCTGTGACAAGGAGATGTTCTTGTTCCATTAGCATGGAATGGCATTCCTATCTATTCTGGCTCACAAGGAAACAGTGACTGTCAGCAAAAGGTAAATAGTGTGTAATTCTCTGTTTGGAAATAACAGCTTGCATATATTCTATATGGAAATGTGTATGGTAACTTCTTGCTTTTGCTAAAAATATAATTTCACATTACTAAACCTTAAACCTGCCCATATTTTTCATTTTGAATAGGAGTAACAGGCAAAATAGATAAATTTGCTTTTTAGGTACACAATCCTTCTGTAAGAATCTAGATCCACATGAAGTAAGGAATTAAAAGGCACTCATTTCGCCTTCTCATTACATACCAGTTTCTCTCTCTGAGTATGTCTACACTGCTGTACTTCCTAGCTTGTGGCCACAGACTTCTGTTAGTGGGATTTATGCTAATGCACTCAAAATAATTGTGTGGCTGGTGCTTGGATGTTGTGGTTTGGACTGAAACTTGGGCTATGAAGCCATTCCCTCTGAGCTCCAGGCCATGAGCAAGCCACAAGTGTTGGATTGCATTGTTGACATATCCAGGGTCTACAAAGCTAGTTTTAGTGTGCTAGTACAAATCCAAGACATACCCATTGTGGCTTGCATTCGATAGTCCCCCAAAAAGTTAAATCCAAACTTTTAACACTGCCAATAAGCTGGTTATTAGTCATTCAAAAATGTTTAAAAGAAAGAAAAATCTCCACGTACTCAATCCAACTTCCATGTCATAAAGAGAAAAAAGAATTTGGTTTTATAAGGGACAAGAGCCACAGATTAGAAAAGGCCCCTCTTTGTATCCTGCAGTATAAATTTGTGCCACCAGAGCACCTGAAGAATATCTGAACACGGAGAAATCCTGACTGGTATGTGGTGGGTATAGCCCAATCTACATAACCCTCTCTTGTCTCTGTCCACTCATTATGCTTAATGGTCAAGCTAGAGGTATGTATTGCTTCATTCCAGTAATCCCCCATTTCCAGAATGACCTAAAGAAGGCTGTTACCAGCTGGTGTTACTTAAAGAAATTATGAGTGTGTTCTCATTTACATCAGGGATTGAATTTATGTAAAAGGAGCCTCAATTTTCAGCATAGCCAACAGAAAATATTTAGCAAACTGCATTTAAACAGCTGACTTTGGGTCTTCTAATAGGAAATCTATTCCCAATAGACTACAGATAGGAAGTCTGTTCCCAGTTTGTGAAGCCTTTCTCAGGAAGGAGGGTTAAGAAGGACAAGGAATTATTTTTAATAGAAGTGAGTCTAGAACTCATGGTGTGCTAGGTCCCAAACCAATGAAAGTATCCTCAAGGGCTGCCTTTCTTGTCAGTTGCCCCATCTTGTAGTTCAGCTTTGTATTTTGAGTTCTGAATTGAGTCACTTGGATGGCATGTTCTGCACTGAAGGACAGTTGAGGGATATTGCTATCTCCCCAAAACAAGCTGTACTGTGTGAAACACAGACGGAGAATTACAACGTTCAACACCTTATAATTTAGCCTAATGTGTATACACTTTAAGAAGGCCAGCAAACGGCTGGCTCCTGACTCTAGGACTATTCCTGTGATTATGACAAATTTCAAAATCTTGTTGCCAACCATGGAAGCATTGCAGCTCTTCAAAAAAAAAGGTTTCAAGATTTCTTTTTTTAAAATATGATGGAAGTGTTAGGGTACAGAAATATAAAATCACAACAAATCCATCTGCAATTTACTTATTGAACATGTATATTTTAGCAGTATTTAAAGTCCACAGCTGGGATTGTGATCTGTGATGGGGTTTACAGACCTCATGTAAAAAACTAAATGAAGGAGCGTTACTGGGCCAAGAAGGCCATGTACTTCAGCAGCTGCAGAACTCAAATGGAGACTCTGTCAGTCAAGCTGGTGGGGAGAGAGAAGGAGACACTTTCTGGGGAAGGGAAGCCAGTTACTGTTTTAGTGCAGAGTAATAAGAATCTAGACTGTGGGTAAAATCCCTACCAAGACAGTAGGGGCATAACCCTTTTCCCTTCTCTACTCCCTGTTGAGGGAGAACATTGGGAAGAGAGGTGGGGAATACTTATCTGAGTAATGGACCAACTGGTGACTTCCCATTGGAGAGATAGGGCTTGTGACCATGTCCTGCGCCAAAGAGAGAGCAGGGACATAGGAAGGAGCAGGTCCAGAGAAGGTCAGATGAGCCAGTGTGACCGGGCAGTTGGCCCCGCACAGGCATTTAAGGAGTTAAAAGGCCTAGAGAGTAACAGCTAATCAGGTGGGAGAGCTGCTAAGCCGATGAGGAGTCAGAGCCCCAGTATAAAGGCAAGCAGCAGAGTCAGGCAGTCAGTCTGGGTGCGTCTACACTAGTAAATTAAGTTGACTTAAGCAGGCTTAAGTCAACTTAATTTACTCTACATCCACACTGGAGTTTCCTTAAGTCGACTTAAGCTGCTGCTTAAGTCAACTTAAGGAAATTTAAAGTCGACTTTATAAAACCTAGTTTAAAGTTGACTTTAATGCTTAAGTCGACTTCATAAGTCGACTTAAGCGGTGTGGACGCCGTAAGTTGACTTAGTCGACTGAGGGCAGGGGAAAAACGGAGCCCCTGCTCCCTTCTCCCCAGGAAGCCGCTAGCGGCTCGGCTCCCTTCTCCCCGGTGAGAAGGGACCATGGGGCTCCCTCCTAGCTGGACCATTGGAGTCCTGGCAGAAAGGAGCCGCCAGCTTCCTTTTTGCTGTGACCGCTTGGGTCCCAGAGAGTCCAGGATAAGCCCCCATACCTTGGGCAGCCGAGGCTCCAAAAGAGCCTCCCTCCCCTTGGACCTAACTAGTGAAGACTGTCTAAGTGGACTTAGTAAGGCCAGGTTTAAGTCGACTTAAGAGTCCCGTGTGGACTCTCTAAGTCAACTTAGTAAAGTCGACTTGGTAAAGTCGACCTAAATTTCTCAGTGTAGACATAGCCTCTGAGATCAGGTCTCTCCCTGTCTGGCTGACTGAGGGATTCAGCACACTGGAGAGCTCCCAGTGAGCCACTGGGAGCACACCAGGAACCTGAGGTCCTGAAGAGGTGGACAGCAGTGGAGATACAGAGTGTGGTCCAGAGGTGAAGGGATTATGTGGAGCAGAAGGCTGTGGAGGTTTCAGCAGGACAGCAAGGCCAGACAGATGACATGGCCCTGAGGTCAGGGTCTGCAGAGTGCCGGAAGCAGCACAGAATTTGTGGCCATTGTAGAGTAGTGGCTGAGGTCTGCGAGTAGACTCTCCCCCAGAAGTGGGATACACAGACAGTGGTGCTCAGTCAGAGGGCTGAGTAGCTGGAGGTGCTCAGCCAGAGGGCTGAGCAGCCTGAAGAGTAGCGGAGCATGTTCTGAGGACAGAAACCACCTTGAGCTAAAATCTCCAATAAGACCACCAGGAGGCAGCTGTCCGAGGATGGAGCATACAACTCCATTAAAGCCGGAAAGATGCAACCCAGTCATGCCTCTCTCTCCCTTGGGGCCAAGTAGAAAGAGAAGGCCTGGGACCCACTATTCTGTCATGGGAACAACAGACTGTCATTTGACCATCTGCTCCACTGATCATCAGGAAAGCCCGTCCCAGAACTTCAGAGGTTGAAAGACTTAATCCATGGCCTGTGCAACAGGCCTGCTGGTCTCTGAGTAGAACCTATTGCAGGGTCCCATTTTTTTAGGCACTGTGCAAACACATTGGCAAACATATGCCAAATACCATGTGGTCTCAGAGCTTGCTTGTGCTCCATTCTACATGGCTGAGCAGAGACTAAGACTCCCGCATTCTCCATGAATCACTTAGTACCTCCCCAGATCTTGCATACAAGCATAGTGGGGAGCACATGAGCTGGATGCTTGTTATTTCCCCCATGGAGCAGATGGAACACTGGCTCTACTTCCCATGTGTTATAGAGAACAGCCTGCACAAAAGTGAGGAGTATTCATAGTAGAGGTAGTCAAAGAAACTCTGATGTAACTATATTCTATTGAGTCAATCCTAAATTATTTAGGAGTGCATTACATGTTAAAATATAATAGAGAATAAAGCTGAAACTGAAATGAAACAAAATAAATGGAATTTTCCTTCTCAATGAATTTTGAAATTTTGTTAGTTTGTTCCAATTGAAAATAGAGACATATTTCAAAATCTCTAAATTCTTCATGAAATAGAACTTCTATCCCCTGTCCTGAGTCTTTTAAAGGGATTATGTAGCAAAAACCCAGAAAAGAAAAGCTCCAAAGAACCTGACACTCAGAGGGTTGTCTCAGATACCTAATTCCTTCCTATTGTTCTTCATTGTATTGGGCAGCTATGGTTCCATACTAAATTCAGGGCTAGTCTTAAAAGCTCCAGTCTATCCCTAAGATTCCTCTGTTCATCCACTGAAAGTTAACTGAATCCCTAATCAATTAAAATAATTTAAGTAATGCAGATTCTAAAGGCCACATTTCCTAAGAGCCAATGGAATGTGCAGGCATGTAATTTAAGTGTGCCCCCAAATTGTTGTGCAAGCTGTAACTATGTGTTTACAAACAGATATCCATGAACTCAAGTTAACTACTATTCCTTTGGAGATGCGAGTTCACATTTTAATAGGCTTGCAAGTTATTGACCCTCTCTCCTTGGTTTGCACAGGAAAAAAGCTTATCTGTATAAAATGAATACAAATGGAGGAATTTGCAACTTTTCCAAGTGCATAGTTTGGAAGAACTTTTAACGTGTATACCCAATAGGAATTTTATATTCCTTCCTATCTTTTCTTTATGTCAAAAAAAAAAAAAAAAAAAAAGACATTCCAAAGAAGATATTTACTATATATAATAATCTGTAATATGAACAGCTGTCAGTGGATAAACAATGCAGTTTAAGTAGTTGCTTATGTTTGAGACTTATAAGAAAATGAAGGCATAAGGAAGGACAAAACTACACAACAGAAATGAAGAATAAAACACCCACTCTGGCTCCATAAGAATCAGGAAACCCTGCAAATAATATTTTGTTGGTGAAATGTTTAGAACCTTGATTACAGCCATTGTTTACAGCTAAGCACAGAGTCTATTATATCAGAAAGGCCAGTTTTACTGTCAGCCTCATCAGCACAATGAAGCCAGCGGGGACATCTTTCAAGGGCCCTTCAGTTGTGCTCTGAAGTGGTTGCAGTATCTATACTTTAAAAAATATTATCAAGAATATATAAAAATCTAAAATTATATTTCATACTGATATGTTCCAGTGCATCACTGCTAGTTACTAACCACTGAAGGAACAGACCCTTAATACAATGAGACTAGCTAGAAGAAGATATAGAGGATAAAAATAGAAGTGACAGGAAATAGTTCTGAAATACTAGAAAACTGAAATATCTAGAAAATAATACAGCTATTCACCTTTACGGAGTTCCTTGATTAACCACACTGTTAAGTTTAGGAATATTAACATTGGCTTACTTGATCATTGGGCAGATCTTCACTCCCTCTTTGAAACTCTTCACTGGCTCCTCATTGTTCAGCTCAGGTTCAGAACCCTTTCCCCCTTGCCTCCATGGTCCTACTCAACTCTGCTTCATCTTACATCTTATGTCCTGCCCCTGATCCTTTCCTCTTCCCTGTTCTGAGAATTTTATGCCAGCATCAGTTTTCCATTTTCAACAATGTACCTATTCCCAGGCCAAACCCTATGCATGGAATACCTGTCTAATCGTGGTTTGAGTCCAGTTTGAGTATCCTATTGTCTCTGTATTTCTTATTTAGAGAATAAGGTCCCTGAGGTAGGGATTTCATCGTGTGCCTTGTACAGTAAAGAGAATATTGTCATTGCTTAACAAATTATCATTATGGCTAGTCTGATTCTCATCTTAAAAACACCAGTTTTTGCACAGTTTTCACTCCA
This sequence comes from Pelusios castaneus, assembly GCA_007922175.1. Lineage (NCBI taxonomy): Eukaryota > Metazoa > Chordata > Testudines > Pelomedusidae > Pelusios > Pelusios castaneus. The sequence goes on from ML685766.1 coordinate 12,011,130, forward strand.
CTGACTTCATTCGTGTTACCCTGATTTAGACAGATGCACGTAGGCAGAAAATCAAGAATGCTATTATTGAACATTAGTGAGACAAGGTGGGTGAGGTAATTTTTTATTGGATCAACTTCTGTTAGTAAAAGAGACAAGCTTTCAAGCAAAACTGAGCTTCTTTGAGGTCTCCAAGAAGAAGAATTATCTATACCTTGAAAGTTTTTCTCTTTTACCAACAGAAGTTAGTCCAATAAAACATATAGAATCATAGAAACTGGAAAGAACCAGGAGAGGTCAATGAGTCCAACCCACTGCACTCATGGCAGGACCAAGTTATATATTAAAATCTCTCACTTCTTTCTTTAACATCCTGAAACCATGTTTGATTTCAATAAGCAAAATCAGAAGAAAAAAGAAAAAGAAAATGACTGATTTCTACTATCATGTTATTATGTATTTATATTGGTTCAACAGAGTTTTAGGTGTTTTGCAGACAAGGTTCTGAAGCACTTAAAATTTAAATACCAATGAGTTTTTCTTTTTTATGTGTTTTTTAATCCCTCTTTAAAACATCACACACCTTCAAGGACAGACAAGTAAATAAATTAAAGCTCTGTACAGAGAGAAACACAATTCCAGCAGCCTGCACTGTTAATTAAGACAAAGTTTAAAACAACAACATAATAAACCAAATACCAGACTCATTAATGAACCAACATGCAATTGTTGCCAAATATACCATAAAATTAATTAACGTTAGCTGGCAGATGGCGTAGGGTAAAGTAACTTGATTTAAAACTGAGCAGAGTGGTGGCTGACAGGAACTCCAGAAGATGAAAACATTATATGTATGTCAGAGAATGGCTGAAACAAATTCATCCGCTATCAGGGAACCTTTGCTCCTTGAAGGTTAAGAATAGTATTAAGAATGCCTGCTTCACATTCCAAACGAGACTACTCTCAAAACAATTATCTGAAGAGGATAACAAATGTATTACTGACAAATGATTAACTGCTCATTAACTTAATTTGTAATCATCATAGGCTGTATCAAATGGACTAGAAATCAAGGTCTAAGAGACCAAATGTTGTTCCTGGCTTATTAAAAAGTTTGTCTGGATGTCAAATTTATCGGGGATACTTCATTGTAAAAGACAGCATTCATCACTGCCGTAGTTATGATGCATCAAAAAAAAAAAAAAAACCCAAAGAGGCCATCATAAAAACCACTCCTAAAGCTCCATTCACTTATACATTTTTCTTCCTACTCCTAGTAAGAGAATGTCTGGTTGTGATATTGACTTTCCTTAGTTTCATGTTCTCCTTGTGTTTGGACAGAATTACAACCAAAATGCATGCTACTACTCACTGTCTCATAATATTTTTGTAATAATAGCTTGAAGTGTTTTGTGAATAGCAATACCGTCAAAGTGTAAAGGACAAAGCCATTTATGTAAGGGTTTAATATGACTCCAGTGTATGAAATCAATATAACTTAATTATTTTGTGTTAGTCTAGCGAATTAAATGTGGCCATCACTGAAATTTCCTTTCCACTGAGTATTTGTTCATTAGGAGATGGCAACAAACTTTATTTACTGCTTCGGGAACGAGACAATAACTGGCACAGGGATTCTTTATGAACGGGTTTTAAATTCATATCATGACAACCTACCCTGCTCCCTCTCTCTCCATCTCTAATGCATACGCTTGCACAGAATTGACAAAGTGAGGGCAAATGCAAACACACCAAGGCTTAAGGGCAAATACACAATGGCCTTTTTCTTTATCTCCCAAAACCTCACTTAAAATGAACAAACCAAAATGCCTTGCAAAATGCAACCAATGAAAATTTAAACAATGGTAACTAGACTTTTTCCATAGCTAACCATTGTGAAAAAAAATCTTAAAGTGTTAATGTATCAGTTGGTTGCTAATGACTGCTGAAAATCTGTCTAACATTTAATTAAGAACAATATCTTTCCTCCTTTTTTTAACCACTGTATGGAATTCAATAATTTTATATCAGTATATCAGATTGTGAGAGAAGAGGGTAAAAGGATTCCTCGCTGTCTGCATCCATACTGCCTATGAAAGAATAATTATTATTAATTATAGGGCAGAATTTTAAAAGAACAAGTAGAAGAGGGCATCCAGCTCTCACTGATTTGCATTGTGAGTTGGATGCCTTGCTATGTTTCTTTTGATTTGAAAATGTCCCCCTTTTCCCCTTTGTATCATGGTAGCACTGAGAAGCTCTAGTCAGATCAGGGCACAATGGCAGTTGGTTCTGTTCATGCACATAGAGACAGCCTTTTCTTGGAAGAGTGGCAAGAGACACTTCTTCTACTCTGTGGGAGGTGGGGTGCAATACTTATAACAAGTGCTTACTTTGAAATGAAAGAGGTTCCAAGGTCAAGCCGGGAGGCTGGAGAGCAGTGGCTGCTGGTCAGGAGCCCAGAAGTGCCAGGGCTATGAACTGCCATGCCTAGAGGTGCCAGGCCTCAGCGCCAGCAAGAAATGGAACAAATTATGTACTGCTTATAACCCCAGTGATTTAATATGGTTGAAAATACACTGCAGGAGTCAGGCTTGGGCCAGTGTGGATCTGTGACATGCAGAGGGGATCATTAAGAGAGATTATGCCTCAGTCAGAAGACACATTCTCTCACAGGGATGCTCTGTTCACCTAGGCGGGTTGCATTCTGTTACGCATTATGATGGTGCAGATTAATCCCTGCATCATGCCAGCCTCGTCACTGCAGGAAGATGCAGATAGAGAGAAGGACAATAGCTCATGTCCTCCCTTTGCTCACAGATTCTGTGACTGAGGCATTAACACAATGCTATTTCTTGTGTGCCCGTGCCTCCATGTGCTTGTTTGAGGGCCAGATACACTCTGGCCACCAATCCATTATACAATTATAATCCCATAATATACACAAATCTGAGCTCCATTAAGAGAATATATGTTATAACAGATAGTAATACATGTACTATTTCTTGTAAAAAAGAATATGGAAATTACAAAAACAGTTAGTGATAAAACATGGAGAGAGCAGAGAGTGCTCTCCTTTCACACAATACCCTTCTTCTCTTCCTTTTCAGTGAAAAACCCTACAAAGGTATACATCTGGGAGAAATATTGGTCTCTCTAGTTGTTTAGAGTCTCTTATCTGACTTACAGCTTGCAAATTCCAATTAACTCTTCAGAGCTCCTTTGATTAAAACAGTAGGCAGTGAATGAATTCTCTTAGAAATGTACATTTAAAGGCCTAAAAGTTAAAAGATAAAGAAAAATAGAAGGGGGAGGGAAATGAATACAAATACAAACTTGACCAGAAACAGAAATGCTGTGGGATATTCTTCCTTTGAAAAAGTGGTATTAGGATAAGCATTATTCTATCCATGACAGACTGCTTTTCTTTTATAGACCCAGATTGTTTCCCCTGATTTCACAGCAGTTTCACCACCACTGGAGCTTGTGGATTTCCTTAAAAAACATGATATGTTATCCTTACAATTATTTGTATCCTGGGTTGGTTATATGCAGCTGAATGGGGTAAGATTAAAAAGAGTGTGCCTTTCTATTTATTCTAGGGGACAAAAACATTTTTCTGTAAAATTTAATAAACTTTTTTACTCAATACAATAATTTTGGCAGAAGAATATGAATAATTCTACTCCACTCAAAATGTATTCTGTTTCCAGGATTGCAATTATAACAAATAAATTGATGCAAACTTATTTTATCTTTTATTCATTTAGAATGATTATGAGGGTTAAAGATTAAAAAAGCATAAATAGATTTGATTTAAGTCATAACAGATTAATATTAAATAGACTTCTCCCCACCATAGCAAAATTAAAACATTACACTAGTTTATCCCAATAATAAAATACTAATACATATTTATATAATGTTTGAGGGTTTTGCAGACACTAACAAAACCAATCAACATAAATGTACACTCCTTTTCTTTATCTATGTGCTATGAAGCAGGTCTCAAACGCTGCTTTCACAAATATAATAACTTTTAAAGATTTTCTTTGGCCCACATTGAGATTTGATTACCTCTCAATATGTAGGTATCCAATCTCTCATGAGTGCAATCTGTTACACTAACACCCATAGGGAAACATACCATCTTTCCCACAAGTTACATGTCTGGAAAGTGACATCTAAGGAAATGATTTTAATGTACCAGAAATTATGATTTGTAGAGCATTGCACAGATACAAATATATGGATACACATCCACAGGAATAATCTTTTACTGGACTGTAATCCATCCTCCCTCTTTTAGATTATCCACATCTGCTCATCAGCTGTTTTGGAGCCAGCAGCCCTACAGTGTTGTTGAGTCAAGGGCCATTTAACAGCTGATGCACCCTCCCAGTTGGACCTCCCACATAACAGCTGATCAGCCCCACCCTCCCACCTAACAGCTGATCAGCTGCTGACTCCTACTAGCACCCTAACGATTGTGACCGTACAACAGTGATCTGCAAGAAATGATCCACATAGATAAAGTGGGTATCTGTCAATTTGCAGGGTTCTAATGATTTGCCACTGTTATATTAGCTGAGAGGTAGAGGGATGATTTTAATAGAAGTTCTGTCTCCAAAGAAACATAGGCCAAGTAGCCACAGTGCGGAGACCTCTCCCCCCAGCTTGCTGTTGCCCTGATATGTCCCCCTAAATCAGAATTAGGTCTGGAGAGTAGGAGTTAGATATGACAGCTCTGCGCCAGCTGAGAAAGGACTTCAGGTCACATGAATTTCCATCTGATCAAATTTTGTTGATTTCTGGTACCTTTTCATCATAAAGTTGGTACAAAAGGCCTGTCCCACTGCTCACCTTTTTTTTTTTAAAATATCTGGTTACTTATGCTGGCATGAAGCTACTCTCCCTGAAAAGAACCAAGCTGGTACAAGAGTCCATATCTGTTAAACGTTTAGAGGTCAGCATGAAAATATCACTGGTATACTGCTCTTGCACTGATTTCCCAATGCATAATGAGTTTTGATTTTCAAATCCCTCCACCGGTTTCACCCTTTCTACCTATGAAAAGGCCTTTTCTTTCATGATATCCACCACAATTACATTGCAGGGGAGCCTTGAAACAGTCAGTCATTTAAGGAGGCTCATGAATGTAGGAGACCAAACCGTCACAGCAATTAGATAAAAAATATAGCTCCTGTTGCAGATAAAAATGGAGCAAAGCATTTTCAGAACTAAATATAAAATGTATTTTTGTCCTGTCTTTCCCTAAATACACACACAAATATACTCACATATAAATAAAAGTAGAAAGTATCCAACTGCTCTCTCCTAGCATACTAAAAATGAAGACAAACATTATCAGTGAAAGCTTTACTTACCATATCAATATTTTGTCATTTATTTCTTTACTACTCCAATTACTACTCCAATTCTTTTTGAGGATTTGCAAAATGGGCACATCTATATCCAAATCCAGGGTTAGGTGCACCAACAGTTGGCTTTGGAAGTGAATCAGAGATTCACAAGGGTTTACAAAACCTTTGGAAAAATGCTGATTGGCTAAAGGTTTGGGATCCTCTCTATTCCCAGCCAGCAACTCTTATCCTAAAATGTCCTGATTCTGTTTTTCCACATCCACCTTCTACTCCTAATAGGCTTCTGTGCCACTTTTTCCTGATTCTAACTTCAGTATGGAACAGGAACTTGAAACACCTGCTCCCTTTCTGAGATCTTGGTGGTTGTCTGACCCACTCCATCCGTTTTTGCTCTTTAAATGGCCATCGTTGTTTTGGTTCCCTGATACAGAAATCATCATTGAGGTAAACTAACTGGCTTCCCTCCTCTTCACATTTTCAGGAGCACAGCCAGTATGTACCCTTACTACTGTCCTGGTAAAGCCCCAGATCTCTTGTTCTGAGACTGACTCACCTTTTGAATACAGCAACAAGATATCTCCCAAAAAAGACATAAATAGACTCAAAGGCTATGTCTACACTTACTAAAGTTAGTTTGAATTAGTTAATTCAAACTAACTAAGTTGAACTAATTTTAGTTAGTTCGAATTAACTTAATTTGAACTAGCCCTTAATTCGAACTAATTAAAGCCTAGTGTAGCCATGGCTTTAGTTAGTTCAGTTAAGCTTCCTTAATTCAAACTAACTTGCCAGTGTAGACATAGCCATAGACTTTAAGTTCAAAAGAAACCAATATGATCTTCAAGTTTGATCTCCTGCACAATGCAGGCCTCAAAACCTTTCCCACCCACTCCCGTAATGGACCCTTAACCTAAGGCTGAGTTATTAAGGTCCTCAAATAATAGTTTAAAGACATTTGATGAAGAGAATCTACCAGCAACTGAGCTATGTCCCATGCTACAGAGAAAGGTAAAAAATCCCCAGATCCTTTGCCAATCTTCTCTGGGGGGAAATTACTTCCTGAGTCCAAATATAGTGATCAGTTAAACCCTGAGCATGTGGCCATGACTCACTAGCCAAACACCCAAAAAAGAATTCTCTGTAATAACTCAGAACCCACCCCATCAATAATGTCCCATCTCAGGTATTTGGCATGTCTACCACCAGTGGTCAAAGATCAGTTGATTGTTAAACCAGATTGTCCCATCATACTATTCCCTCACTAAGATGATCAAGCTCAATTTTGAAGTTAGCTAGGTTTTTTTCCCCCCTCAGTGCTCCCATTGGAAGGCTATTCCAGAACTTCACTCCTCTAATGATTAGAAACGTGCATGTAACTTCAAGTCTAAACTTCTCAATGGCTAGTTTATATCTAATTGTTCTTGTGTCCACACTGGCACCAGACTTAAATAATTACTCTCCCTCCCCAGTATTTATCCCTCCAATGTATTTATAGAGAGCAATCACATCTTCCTTCGGCCATCTTTTGGTTAGTCAAGTTCTTTGAGCCTCCTCTCATAAAACAGGTTTTCCATTCATAAGACCATCCTTGAAGCTCTTCTCTGCACCTCTTCCAGTATGAATTAATCTTTCTTAAACATGGGGGACCAGAACTGCACACAATATTCCAGATGAGGTCTCACCAGCATCTTGTATAACAATACTAACACCTCCCTATTGCTACTGGAAATAACTCACCTGATGCATCCCAAGACTCCATTAGCTTATTTCCAGGCCCACATCACATTGGCGACTCATAGTCATCCTGTGATCAACCAGTACACCCAGGTGCTTCTCCTCCTCCATCCCTTCCAACTGATGTGTCCCCAGTTTATAGGAAAAAATTCTTGTTGTTAGTCCCTAAACGCATTACCTTGAACTTTCCACTATTAAATTTCATTCTATTCCTCTTACTCCAGTTTTCAAGGTCATCCAGGTCTTCCTGTATGATATACCAATCTTTTTCTCTATTGGAAACATCTCCCAACTTTGTGTCACCTGAAAACTTTATTAGCACATTCCCATTTTTTGTGCCAAAGGCAGCAATAAAAAGGGTTAAATACAATTGGTCACAATACCAAACCTCAAAATACTGAACTAGTAACCTTCCTCCAGTCTGACAGTTCACCTTTCATTGTGACCTGTTGTAGTCTCCCCTTTAACCAGTTCCTTATTCACCTTTCAATTTTCATATTAATCACAATTTTTTCCAATTTAACTAATAATTCCCTATGTGGAACCGTAACAAATGCCTTACTAAAATCTAGTGAAATTAGATCAACTGCATTCCCTTTGTCAAAAAAAATCTGTTATTTTCTCAATTAAGGAAATCAGGTTGGTCTGGCATGATCTACGTTTTTTAAAGTCATGTGTTATTTTATCACAATTACCACTAACCTACATATCCTTAACCACTTTCTCTTTCATTTTTTTCCCCCAAGACTTTGCATACTGCTGAGGTCAAAATAATAGGCTTGTAGTTACATGGATCACTTTTTTTTTTTTTTGCATTTCTTAAAAATAGGAACTGTGTTAGCAATTCTCCAGTCATACTGTATAACCACTGAGTTTACAGATTCATTAAAAATCCTTCCTAACAGGCTTGCAATTTCATGTGACAGGTCCTTTAATATCTTTGGGTATAGAATTTAGGGCCCCCTCAATTTAGTTCCTTTAAGCAGTTCAAGTTTGTCTTCTACCTCGGATGTGGTAATTTCTACCTCCATATCCTCATTTCTATTAGCCACCCTCTGAAGCTAATCATTAGCCTCATTAAAAACAGAGGCAAAGTATTTGTTTAGATATTTGGCCATGCCTAAGTTATCCTTAACCACCACCCCATCCTCAGTTTTTAGTGGTCCCACTTCTTTCTTTGTTTTCTTTTCAATTTTCAGAATAAAAGGACAGAATGAAGTTTTTTACTAAAATGTACGTTTCATTTTATAGGAACACTGAATATTTGTCTTTATTGTGTTGCTCAATATACTTAAGATAAAATAAATAAAAATTAATTTGTGCAGAAGGTTAATATCTCAGGTTAATAACCGTGAGGACTAGCCCTAGAGATGATCATTTTAATGTTAGTTCTACACCTATAGAATTATAGAACCATAGAATTTAAAAAGGGACTACAAGGGTCATCTAGTCTAAGCCCCTTCCAAAAAGGAGGATTTGTTATGCCTCAACCATCCAAAATGTACCATCTGTAGTATATATGCTGGATCAATTAGGGATTAAACTGCAAATAAGATTATATATAATATAAACTAGGGATTAATTGATGTTTACATGTTTTCATTTATTTTGGGGAATGGGGAATTTAGGACATAATTTCCCTGTCATATTTAATGCCATAAAATCAATAAAGAAATCATATAAAACTAATGGGAATTGCCTCTTGCAAAACTCTCATGGCTAGAACATGCATAATTATTTAATCATAAATTCATAGTACATAGTTCCTTTTCCCCTTCAAAGCCACCAGAGTGATCAGAGCACACCATATTATGCACTAATTACTTGCCCAATTTTATGTTTTTACACTTAGACAGAGCTTTCCTTTTTAAAGGAAAAGAAAAAAAGAATACACATGTCACATACAGTAATCTTAGTACAAAATTCCCTTTCAGTTCCTGCAGTAGATCCCAGTTACAATAATCTGCTTTCCCTAGAGGTGCTTGTATCCTATTGATATCAACTGAAGTTCTACATATTTGAGGGGAGAGATTAATAATCAACATTACCCACCTTGAAACTTTTGAGAAGAGGTTTTTAACTTATCCCCAGCTGAGATTTTTGAGCATAAATAAACAATTTTAAAATAAAAAAGTCTGTTTAAAAAATCTTTATGAATGGAAGTTGATTATGAAAATCCAGAGATAACATTGAATCTATAGTAGTGTGATGGTGGTTGCATCAAGACAATCAATATTTATCTTATTTTGGCATTATCCTGTGAAGGGCTTTACTGTCTCCAGGAAACACTCAGAATTTCTCGGGCACCAGCCCAGATAGGAACCTAGGGCATATTCCTGCTTTTATTGAAATCAATGGAAGTGTACCTCTGTGATGAATTTTCAGACCCTTTTAGTCTTTATGTCAAAACTGAATATGTTTCTCAAAGAGATGTTATAGATTAAACTAAAGTTATTGCTTTAAAGCAGAAATTATTGGTTGAGGTTCTATGGCATAGGTTATTCAAAAGATCAGAATAGATTAATTTAATGACCCTTCAGCTTAAAAGTCTATGAACTGTTTTCAATCAGAACTGGATTAGGTCTCAAATCTGGAAGAGGTAAAATAGGAATAAAATAAGAACCAACCTACATTCAAAAATTGTCTGAGATTCAAAAATCTCTAGGTGAAGCCTTTTTAAAAAATGTATCAGTCAGTCAATACATTTTAAGCCATTTGTGTTGCAGAAAAAGCATTTGTTCCCATCTCAACCAAATGTATACAGTACTAGAATTCCATAAGAATGATTTGGCACAATAGATTTCTGATCTAAATGGACTTTTCTAATTTTGCATTCTCAAGAGATTCACATAGTATAAGAAAAGGTTCAGTTAAATAACCAACCTACAGGGTTTTCATCCAAAATAAAGTGAATCTTTCTAGGTCCACCCCTAACTAATGTCTAATACATGACATTTGTACACTGCAATACATAGTCATTTCTCAAGGTACAGTATTACTAGATGGGAATAGGAAAAGGAAGTCCTTTTTTTGTGAGTTAGCATATTGTATTTTTATTGCATATATGCAGATACTAAAAGAATCTTAAGTCAAAGGTACCCCAGGGGAATGGTACTGCATTAAACATATAACTGTAATACTTAATGGTATAATACATTTAAGAGGTTCATGAATTTATGAAATGCTTTGTATATTTCAGATTCTGTCTGAATCCAAACTATAGTTATTTTCACAGCATGAATAGGACCATTATGTCAAATTGTGAAGTAGAAGCAAATACTTAGAGCTATTCTGAGACTTCTTAGGATTTCTGGGTAACTGAATAAGTTTAGATAAAATAAAACCACCCTTCCCATCACCCTCACCTTAAGCTTTAGCCCCAAACTCAAACTGAATAGAAACTTTCAGCATTTTGAAACGTTTTGTCATTTTTGTATTCCTTTCTACTCCCAGGCTTTTGCCAGAAAAGGAAGTGTCAAAATACCACAAGAGGGGCTGTTCACAGCTCTTTTCCAGTCTACACATCAGAGGGCCAGTTTCTGCCCTATTTTGCTGCTGTCGGTGTCCCATTCTGTATCCCTGATTTTGAATCTCTAACCCTTACTCCTGTCCCTGTTTCATCATTACCTGAGCTCTGGGTTCAGTAGCTCCTCCCTTTAGGCTGTGGGAGGGGCCTTCACATATGGTCAAGTGCAACACATTAGGTGAAGTTGCTGGGTGTTCACTCCACACTTTTGGAAAACCTAAATATGGATTTAGGAGTCTAAATTAAGACTTAGTTTTTTTTAAAAAAAACCTTGTCCTTTTAGATATGAAGCAAGAACCTTTATATTTTAAATATCTGGAGTCTCTAACTATTACCTTAGTGGAATTCAGTCATTCTCCAAAAGAATAAAAAACAAATATCAGTATCAAAACAATATATAACTATGACAATTGTCTTCTGTATTAGGATCTTAGCCAGAACTATAACAGGAGCATGAGGTCAATGGACTACTTCTTCATATGGTTGATATAAATGTAGTAGAGCAACTATAATTTTATATTCAAATGGTTAAGCTAGATAATTGCATCTGGAGTAGCAGAGGGTATAGTTGTGATGCTTCCTTTGTATTTGTGAACGTGCATTGAGTTGTTATATGTTCCATGGTCTGCTCTAGGTGACCATAGTCACATGCTGGAGAGTCTTTACTTTTCCATTTGTGCAGCAAATATCCACATCTGTCATGGTTTGTGCAAAGGCAGTTTAGGGTTGCTGATATGCTTTGTGGGAGATCAAAAAGAGCACAAAAGAACCGCTCCACAAAAACACTAAGGCTATGTCTACACTGGCAAGTTAGTTGGAATTAAGGAGGCTTAATTCGAGCTAACTAAAGACATGGCTACACTAGGCTTTAGTTAGTTCGCATTAAGGGTTTCCTTAATTCAAACTAATAAGTTTGAATAGGGTAGTCGAACTAAGGGGTTCATTCGAACTAACTAGTTCAAATTAACCAATGTGGCCATGTTAATTCGAACTAATTGCTTAGTTCAAATTAACCGGCCATTGAAATGAATGGGGATCGCTAATTCGAACAAAGCAAGTGCTTGCTTAGTTCGAACTAACATTCCAGTGTGGCCATGCTAGTTTGAATTAAGATTAACTGAACTGAAGTGATGTAGTGCATCACTGGAATCTTCAAGTCAACCCCAACACCTTGGCTGGCAGTGCTGTTGAACATTGCTCCCCCATCCATTCACCATTATGCTGCAACTCTTTAGGAATTCCAGAGGATTGTGGTAAACGAATGTCTGTCCATCTACCAGGACCTTAACATCCCTTTCCACCACTTGAATTTTCATAGCTGTTTTGGCCCCATGTGTTTAGCTTTCAACAGTGTAACTTCAAGCTTGATGAAGCTTAAAAAGCCATATGGAGTTTATGCAAAGTTTCAAATGATACTATATCAACATAAGGCCAACTTTTTGTTTGTTTGTTTTACAATTTTAAACCAAAAACCACAATTTGGAGTAGAGCTAGGAATAGATTTATCTTAATATTTTAAACTAAAGGAATCTAAGGGAAAATGGAATATTTATTATGAAGAAAACAAATGTATGAAAGTCTATAGCTTTCATCTGAACTCAAGAAAGTAATCTGAGATTTTAAAAATGTTATAGGTAGCATCTTTTTCAAGACTAAACTATATGTATTACAGCAAGATCAAAGAATGGAGATTTTGTGAAAAAAAAAAATCAGTGTGTGGTAATTTGAGTCTCTCCTAATATAGACTAGCTACTTGAGTACAGATACCTTTTACTCCATGAGTTAAAAGGGTGGAACATTTGTAATGTTGCAGTGTAGTGTACTGGCCTATTATGACATGTGATAGAACTAGTTTTATTGCTTCAGTGCTCTCATTACACCATCTGTTCATAACAGTTTAAATAATTGGTTCCCATGCCATGGCTGATGTTAGTGTATAACACAAAGTAAAGTTTTCCTGTAATTTCCAAGGACTTTGTTTTAACCAGAAATCTGCTCTCTAGACAAGGCAACCTCAGTGTTGAACAATGGGGAAATACTGCAGTGAACTTGGCTAGAGATTCCATGAAGAGACTAGATTAGTCTTGACACCTAAATTAAATAATGTATATTGGTAAATGGAGAAAGTCTAAGAAAAAATATGGACCATGGCAAGTGCTAGAAATTATGCTGTATACTGTTGCAAAGCTATCAAAATGTGGAGTCAAATTTGATATTCTGGTTATGAAAACAGTTATTTGTTAGTTTAACATACTATGCTTATTTTTTTCCAGTTACAGAAAAAGGCTGATGGCATTTGCACATGTTCACAAAAGTGTGCTTTAAATCTCTTTTTTTTTCTTGCAGGATAAAACAAATTATAAATTAATAACATGTTCTGGTTACTTACGTTGTTCATTTCACTGACTCTTGGGATTATCATAGGGATATTGAGTTCCTTTATTATAATTTTGGTTTTAGTTTGATTACTTTAATTTGATTTTAGTTTTTGCTGTCATGGCATCCAGGGGCCCTGAGATGTGATATAGTTCAATTGTTAGACTCTTAGGTCTCAGTCCTATGAACTATCAGTCTAGTTATATATGGTGTGTATCTATGGAATGGATGGCCTCTTTAAATGAAGAAAGGACAGTTCCCATGTATACATATATAATTTGGACTTGGCCATGTTACGTATTCTCTGAATAACTCAAATTACCCATCTGCCAGACTACTAACTGAAGAATAAGAATGACCATACTGGATGAGATGAATGACCAGTCTAGCTCAGTATCTTGTCATCCAGCAAAGGCCAATGCCAGATGTTTCAAAAGGAATAGCCAGAACAGGTAACCATTGAATGATCCATCCCCATCCATATTTACCTATGTAGGCATTTTTCTTGTGGATGTCATTATTAATATAAAACATTATATGGATTAAACTGTGACTAAGGACATGTCCACACTCAAAATTTAGTCAACCTAAGGTAGGTTAGTAATTAGTGTGGTGGTTCTTGTTCACACTGCCTTTATTCTGTTTGTGAAGAGCATCCTCACCAGGATCTCTTCCACCAACTTAAGAGAGACAGTGGGGGTATAGAAGCTGAGATCCCACTAGGAGCCAAGCTGCATCCAGGCTCTCAACAATGAGCCAGGTACCACCTTAAGGCTCCCAGCTCCCCTCTCCCTGTCAGAATCCTAAGGGCTGCCTCCCCAGCTTTCAGAACCCCTGCCCACCCATGCTCTTGGCTCTCGACTGGTAGCCAGGAGGCTGTACCCTGTTCTCAGTTCCCTATTCCCTGCCCGGACCATAATGGGGACCAGGGAGCCTTGGAGCAGCTAAGATCCCAATGGGCATTCGAGGCAGTAGCCTGGTTGGGAATGGGAAGCCAGGACCGGAAGAGGCAACCCAGCTCTAAGCAGGGAGTAGGACAGTAGCTTGGCAGGGAGAGGGTTGTTCAGAGGCAGCCAGGTTCTAGCTGGAGTCCATCCCACTCCCCATCCACCTGGCTCGAGCATGGAGCCTTGAAATTGACAAGAATGACAGCCAACACCCAATGTCAGTACACACAGTGTCGTCCTAACTACACCAACATAAACTCTACCCCCCTTGTGGAGGTGCAGTTATATTACTTCATTGTAGTAGGTCATAATTAGGTTCACATAATCTGTCTTATGTCAATATAATGCTGTAGTGTAGACCAAGTCTAAGAGTTGACATGACTGAAGTCTCAGTTACACCTGGTTTGACAGACCATCTGGCCCCTTTAAATGAAGTCGGTCCTACTCCCTTGTTCCAGCACATGGGTGTCCCAGAGTAACATCTAGGACTAATAAATTAAAAGAAAATAGGTGTAATTGGCAAAATGATGCTCAGGAAAAACTACAGGAAGGAATTTGCATCCTGCAGCTGGCCCTGATGGATGAAAAGCCAAGCTGGGATACCAGCAGAGGGGTTATCTTACTAACCTTTCCTGGGCAGAAGCCTGGAAGAACTGAAGACGTCTGGGAAGTTTCCAGTTGGAAGGTCCACTGTGGCTGTTCTGATAAAAAAATAAACAGTGACCAATGGAAGAGCCCAGGTGTGGCAGACTATGTCACAGAAGATGCCAGAGGTAGGGCATGAGGTATATCGATGAACTGTGTTTTGGGGATTTTGTAGATTGTGCCCTAGAACTGGGTGAAATTTTTAACACACAGTTTATTCCACAAAAACTGCAGCAACTCCACATGAGTCATACATTTGATACAAATAGCTTTGGCCATTCACAAAACAGCCAGAAGAGGAAGAAAAGGGGGGGGGGGGCAGGTCAGTGTTAAGGCACTCAACTGAGATATAGAAACATAGGAATGTTGGGCATGAAGAGACCTCTAATGGTTATCTAGTTCAGTCCCCTGTGCTGAGACGGGACTGAGACCACCCCTGACAGCTATGTGACTAATCTGTTCTAAAAACCCTTCAATAACAGGTATTGCCCAACCTCCCTTGGAAGCCTATTCCAGAGCTTCACTACACTTAGAAAGTTTTTCCTAATATCTAACCAAATCTCCTTTGCTGCAGATTAAGCATATTGCTCCTTCCCCCCCCCCCCCCCAAGAGACACAGAGAACAATCAGTCACAATCTTCTTTAATAATGGCCCTTAACATATTCAGACTGGTATTAAGTCCCTGCTCAGTCTTCTTATCTCAAGACTATATATGCCTAGGTTTTTTTAGCCTTTCCTCATAGCTCAGATTTTATAAATTTTTATAATTTTTGTTGCTCTCCTCTCTCCAGTTTATCCACATCTTTTTTTAAAACTACAGCACCCAGAACTGGAAGACAATACTCTAGCTGAGGCTTCAACAGTGCCAAGTAGAAAGGGGTAATTATCTCCCATGTCTTACATACAACACACAGATTTATACTAGCATTTTAAGTTTTATATTTTTTTGGCAACTGCATTACAATGTTGACACATATCCATTCTAACTTCCTGACCTTTCTCAGCAGTACTACTGCCTAGTCAGTAGCGTTCAATCATTCTCCATTTTGTAACTGGGCTTTGATTTTTCCTTCTTATGTATAATACTTGGCACTTGTCTTTATTAAATTTAATAGTAATGATTTCAGACCAATTCTCCAATTTGTCAGGGTACTTTTGAATTCTAATCCTGTCCTCCAAAATGGTAGCAGCCCCACCCCAGCTGATATCATCTGGAAATTTTATAAGCATGCTCTCTACTCCATTATCCAAGTCATTAATGAGAATATTGTATTATATCTATCAGAAACTCAGCTGACTTTGGGCACGGTTGCCTAGCAACCCAGTGAGTTCTGCTGGGCCTAATAAACCCTTCCTAAGTAACTGAGCTCCCTGATCAGACTGAAGGGCCAACAGATTACCGTTTGTAGCAATAGTAGCACAGAGACTGCACAAGGCTTTCTATGCTCACAGATGCACCTGACCTGTTTCCTGCACTGGCTCTTGCTCCAGCCACTGCCTGCTCCCACTCCATCCTAGCCCCTACTTTCCTCACAACTCCTGGGTCCAACCAAGGCTTTCTTTTGATGGCCTATGTGGTTCTGCCTTCTAATTCTGCTCTGAGCACTAAGTCACAGTGTATAGACCCTGTGTACAACAGGACTGGACCCAAGACAGACCTGCGGTTCCCACTTTTTTGATTTACCAAAATACCTAAAAATAATCAGATTCAGTTTGATTTGAACCAAAGTATTTTCTGATTTTTCAAAACTGCTACCAAATCAAAACTATCAATTGTTTGCCTATCTCTGTTATGTTCAAAGAATATGTGATAAATTGACTGATTTGTGGCTTTCAAGGAGAATTTGCACTCAGTAGGATTCTTCTGTAGCCCCAGATCACTGATAGTGCTGCAGCACAAAAGAGGCTGCAGGCTCAGCTGGGTGTAGTTAACCACTTTCTGTTGGGGATTATGAGCAGCTGCATGGTAATTAGCAGACTATTGATACCACTGGCAAATGAGAAGGGATATATGTGGGAGGAACTGGTTGGGGGAAGAAAGAGCTCAGAAGGTAAACCATGCAAAGGATAGAAGCTGAGGCCTTGTACACACGATCACTTTATCGTGCATTAACAATCATTACTGCGCGATACCAACAACAGCATACACACATGCAATAGGGCTGTTGCACGTTAACTGCCTTGTTGTAGCGCAATACAAAAACCACCTCAACGAGGGTGGTAGCAGTTAACGCGGAACAGCTGTTGCGCCTTTCCACTCGTGTGTACACATACCGCGCAATGATTGGCCTCCGGAAGTGTCCCAGCATTCCAAAGTCGTCCTCTCTGGTCTTCCCGCACCCGCTCTGTGGCCGTGAGGAAACAGTCCCCGCCCTGATCAGATTCCCGGGCTTTTCAAATTTCTCGTCTATTTCACTTCCTGGTCTCTTCCTCATGGAGTGGAGTGCAGCTCCGATCATCAGTAGCAATGGCAGCCCGTCATGGAAGACGCGCACCCGTTTGGAGCACGGCAGAGGTGCTGGACCTGATCAGCATCTGGGGAGAGTCCGCTGTGCAGGTGCAGCTACGCGGCAGCAGGCGAAATTATGATACATTTGGCATAATTTCTCGGGCCATGTCAGAGAGAGGTTATGAGAGAGACACTGTGCAGTGCAGATCAAAGGTGAAGGAGCTAAGAATAACCTATCACCGAGCGAAGGAGGCAAATCGCCATTCGGGATCAGCGCCTGCTACATGCAGGTACTATAAGAAGATAGAAGCCATCCTCAGTGGGGACCCCACAACCACTGCAAAGAGTCCCGTGGACACATCGGCCTCCCCCTCATCCAGTGAATGCCAGACCCGAGCAGGATGAGGACGTGATCGATGAGGAGGAGGAGATGGAGGATGACCTGGAGGAAAGCACAACCGCGTGTAGCCAGGAGCTCTTCTGCACCCCTGCTGAGACGTCCACCCAAGACATTGAATTGCAGCGTGTCCTCTGAGGCGGCAGAGGGGGGTTCTGGTAAGTTTCTCTTTCGTGCAGCTATGGCTCCTGCTAAAATATCATTGTCCGGGGTGGGGGTGCTTGCTGTCTCCCCGCTGTGCACACTCTTTATTCTGCATTCATTAGAAGTGCATCAACACAAGCAGTGATTGTCAAAAAATCATCTGTATTTAGGTCAGTAAAGGTTTCCTCGATGTACCTCCAGAGCCTACTACTCAGGTTAGATGGGAGAGCGTTTGTGTCTACGCTCCCAAAGACGGATACTCTGCCTTGCCACCTGCAAAGCACAGCCCTGGGAACCATGGCAGCACACAGTGCAGCAGCATACGGTCCTGGCTTGCAACCGGTGGCATGTAGGATATGTATTCTAGCTGGCAGGGGAACTCTGAGGAGAGAGAGATCGGGTTCCATCTGTGTGCCCTGTGCAGAATGTTAGCCCCCAGTAAGCTTTCTATTAGGACGTACCTTGTCCGCTTCAGCGAAGCATAGGATGTTGACTGCCCTGCACCTTCCAGTGGAATGTGCTACTGGAAGGTTACATTGGTTATCTAGGCTATGTGTTAACAATAGCTTTATTATTTTTTTTTTTTAGATTCGACCTTCACAAGGCCGGTGTCTACCCCAGCTGACTGCATGAGAAACATCCGGCGGCATGCTCAAAGAAACAGGGAGGATATGTTTCAGGACCTGCTGAAAACAGCACAGGGAAGAAGGTGCCCCCTTGCAGCTTCCGGTACAGACCAGTGTTCCTGAAAATGCGGGCATCATGCACCTTTCCCGACCACCCAGCATTGATGTCCGTAAAACGCCCCTTGTGATCCACGAGTGCTTGCAGCACCATGGAGAAGTAGCCCTTTCTGTTGATGTACTCGGTCGCGAGATGGTCTGGAGCCAAAATAGGGATGTGTGTGCCATCTATGGCTCCCCCGCATTTAGGGAATCCCATGGCAGCAAAGCCGTCCACAATCTCACAAACATTGCCCAACGTCACCGTCCTCCGTAGCAGAACGCGATTGATGGCTTGGCAGACTTGTGAGAGGGCTAATCCGACAGTGGACATCCCAACTCCAAACTGGTTTGCAACCGACCGGTAGCAGTCAGGAGTCGCCATCTTCCAGACAGCAATCGCAACACGCTTCTCCACGGTTAGGGCTGACCTCATGTTGGTGTCTTTATGTTGCAGGGCAGGGGCCAACTCTGAACACAGTTCCAGAAAGGTTGCTTTCCGCATTCGAAAGTTCTGTACCCCTGTTCGTCATCCCCCAGCTGCATAACAATGCGATCCCACCACTCGGTGCTCGTCTCTCGCGACCAGAAATGGCATTGCACCGTGTGCAGATGATCGGTGAAGGAGCTGAGCAACACGGTGCTGTTGCTCTGCATGGCATCGATCAGCCCCTGCTCCTCAGTGTCCTCGTCTGACTCGGAGCTCATTGTGTACTGAGCAACCAGCCGAGATGTATTTAGAATGCTGAAGGCGACAGTGAAGATCAGAGCAAGATCCATGCTGTCGCTGTTGTGATTGCTCGCAAGTAGTGCGTCACTGCACTGTTGAAAATAGGCGCGAGTTGCTATTGGCAACGAGGAAGACGCAAGCGGAACACAGTGCACCACGGGAAACTGAGATTTTATCCATGGCGCTTTGCGTTCCTTTCCTTCATCCCATGATTCCAAGTGCAGATTGAGGGAAAATTGAACTGTGAGATAGGTGCCCAGAATTCATTGCGCTACACCGCGATATTGCAAAGAATTCTGTTGCGTTACAAGGAGCGATGTGTGTACATGCTATCCTGCAATAAAGGTCACGTGTTTTTATAGCGCGATTGCCATGTTGCACTTTAATCTGATTGTGTGTACATAGCCTGAGTAGAAAGCTTCTGCTTCACTATTTGTGTGTCATGTTGTGTTTGGAGGAAAAAACAAAAACTGTGGAATAAATACATGTGGTGAAAGGAAAATAGCCTGGACATGCTTATGCCCTTGAGGCAATGGAAACAGGCAAAGCAATGTGGCCCACTTGGCACTGAAGAAGCAACCTGTGCAAAGAATAATAAACCTATCCTGGGTAGTGGTATTATCAGACCCAAAGGAACATGTGATGGACTCTTTAAACAGCCTGAGAGAGAAAATTGGTGTAGTTCTGATCAGACTCAAGAAGGCTGTTGGGGACTAGGGGAAATTGTGACACATGCCTCCTTTTGCCTCCCAACTGAATTACAACAAAGCAGATTCAACATGAACCCACCAGCCCTCAGGATACTAAGACGAGTACAAAATGAATCAGTATGCCTTCTGAGACAGTGGGGGTGCCTCGGAACTATCCACTCACTACAATAGCTCTTTAATGTCAATTCAAGGTTTCAGCCTTTATCTTCAAGGCATTTAATAATCTGAGCCTGGGATATCTACAAGATCCCTTCCCAATACAGGCTGAAAAGTATGGTCACAAATTCAGGTCTTTGAAGTGCAATGGAACTGCATAACATTGGAGATAAATCACTTTTGTGCAGGAGAGAACATGGGGGGGAGGGTCCAATACTGTGGAATAAATTCCCAAAAGGCTTAACCACCATGAATTTCACTACTTTCTACACTAAGTTAAAGGTTTCCTTCTTCATTCTTGCCTTTTCTAATAAATATATAATGTACCATGCTCTTAAAAGAGAAAAATAATTCATGTACAATTTTCCCAAGGTGAGAGAAAAAGAGGCAGAAGGCATGAACGACATGTGACAAAGACAAGTCACATTGCTTGATGAACCACTTGCAGACTTTTAGGTATCATAGTGGTGCGCATGGTGTAAAGACATAAATAGAAACGAAGTAGAATGGAGGATAATGTTGCACTGAGATTTTTAACTCCACAGATAAGATTGCATTGAGACTTCTACTTGAAGTATGATTAAAATCTGTGTTATAACTTGCAGATTGAATTCAGTCTCCAAACCTGGCACAAAAACTCTTTTAAAAGATCTCAATTTAAATTAGCTATGTATCCTTTTAAAGTTAAGCTTGTTTATCAAAAAGATCAAAACTCAGTTTAAGTTAGAAGGAACATATGCAAAAAGAATTTAAGGATTTATTGTTTTATAGCGAGAATGGTGAAGAGATTAATTGAATTTCTGATTGAGGTGGTGAAGTTTAGTGGTATAATTAGGACACAACCACTTGAGGGGGGGGGGAGTGAACTCTGAGGATTTGTTTACAAAGATGTGAAACAGCAGCAGCCATTACGGACTTTAAGAGCGTAGAAGCTGCTCAGCTTCACGGAAGATCAGGCCAGCCACCTGTAGGCAATATAAAATCTTTCACCTGTATAAGTCAAGATACCCAGTTCCCATATTTGGAGGAGCTTATATAGAGAAACTGTGTTCAGCCTACTATTCATGTCCCATCTACGTGTATTACAAATGAAGAGTTTTATTCTGGTTAAATAGTAGTTAATTATCTGTAATAGTCCATTACTTTTATTAATTAAATAGTCAATTGTGAAATAACGTTTGATTTCTGTATAATCAAAAATCAAGATCTTCAAGGGTTTGAGGGTTTTTTTTTTTTAATGAATTGTCTTCATAGCAGTGCTGTTAGCAAAATTATATAAAATGCCCCTTTTGAAAAAAATCTTGAGTTCATTGCTGATTAAGATTCATATTACAGTTTTGTAACTAAGACTTGGCAAACCTGTAGTTTGCCTTGTTTTCCTATGTCATATTTATTTAATTCTCTGCACAATAGCTTTGTTTGCATTAGTTGGAGAAGAATTTTGGTTCTTAAAGCATATGTCTTGTATTGGAATGTATTTTAAATGATAGCCAAGAAGCAATTTAATTTGCTTTAGTTTTGGACTTTTTCTGGTGAATTGGCTCTGGCGTTGTTTAATCTCTTTCAGCAAAAAAATCATAAATTACAATACTCTAATGATCATATGATATTTCTTTCACTGTTAGGACATTACCTACTGTAATGGGAATTATAGTCACACTTAAGAGGATTTAATTCAGCATTAAGGCAGCTATTGTATGCTAATTAAATACCAGTTGATTATGATAAACATGTGTACTGACTTTTAACACATCTGTAGTAGGTGAATAGCCACAGCAAAACTTAAATCTTGATATGTCTTGAATCATTAATATGATCAGTCTGAGACTTTTCTGCACTGAGAGTTTAAACATCATATAACATAAAGGGATTCCCTGATCACAGAAACATCTCCTTGTTTCCACGCATGGCATAGCAGCATGTGCCCCCTGCTGATAATTGCACTATCATTGCAATTATCTCCTCCTGCAACTTGACTCTCTAGCCAGGTTATGCTTTAGGTCACACCTTATGGGATAACAGAGTCCAACCAACCTATAGTCCGAAAACCTTACAGCAGCTTTTCAATCAGTCTGTGGTCATTTAAACCCTTTATTTCTGGTTTTTTTACCCCATGTTCCTTGGTGATGTTAGGGGAACCCAAGCTCACCCTCCACTCTGGTGCCATTCCTGGACTTGTAGCTGGCAACCAAAGGTTAATCCCTCAGACTCCTTGCCGCCTGCCTGGCCTACTTCCTACCTCCTCTACCCCTTGGAGAGCGGCTGTAGACTCATTCCCAGGAGCTGTCAATATGTTAATTGGCTATTAGGCCCTGATTAACTCCTTCAGGGCATCCATGGGCTACACAAACCCAACACTGCTAGTTATATGGGTCGGGGCACCACCACAGTACAGACAAGTCCTTACTTCTATATCCTCAAATTCTAGGTATTGTTTTACTTTAGGCATAGTATCAACTATGGTAAGCAAGAATTTTATGGCAAAGTAACTATGCTTTCAGCTGTGCTGTTTAATGGGGGTAAGAACATCCAGGCCACTTCTACCCTTAACAACTTTGGTGCAGGACTTTTCAGAAACTCTGATCTAATACACAATTAAGTCAATAAGTGTCTCTTCATTGCCTTCAGTAGGCATTGGATAAAAGCCACAATGCCTCAGACAATACTACAAGGTACCCAGATAGCCTATTGACCAGTACACCACAACCAGGGACTACTGCCTGCCAGTTAGATGGTGTGGTTAGGTTAGGAGAAAGAATAGATTGCCTACTGTAGTTTCCAGTCCCTTTTCAGCACAGGAATGACAGCAGAAAAAGAAGAGACACAGAACAACAAAATAAAACATCCA
>ML685766.1:12034277-12062671 GCA_007922175.1 Pelusios castaneus
TAACTTTCCTATCTTCAAAGCGTCTGACGAAGTGGGATTTTCTCCCACGAAAGCTCATGCGATTAATAAATCTGTTAGTCTTTAAAAGTGCCACAAGACTCTGTTCAGAAAAGCTGTTTAACTTTAAACAAAAACAAGACCATCCTTTTTGCATCAAGAATACACTGCACAGTGTTACCTCAGAAAATGAATCCTTGGGTGTTCCTAGAATGACCTGACTATTCCCCCCTTAAGCTGTTCTTCTTGAGGTATAGGTTTCCAGGGCTGTTAAAGAAAACACAAAAGGACATGTATATAGCCTTCTGATAAAGTAATTGACACATACAGTGTTCTTTTCCACAACCACATATCTTTTTATTACTTTAGGTAGTAATCCCTTATACAAGGATACAATAAAACAAAAATCCTAAACAAGGCACAAATTCCTTATTGCAAGTTTAAAGAGCATTCAAACTACAATAGCATCTAGTTTAAATAAGTGTAAGTGAAGTGCTTTGTTACAAATGATCAGTCTGTAACAAATTGCTGCCAACAGTTTCTTAACTTGCTTTAAAGTTTACATAGGTAAATTGCGATTAATAGCAGAATTTTATGCATTCTTCTACGCATATGTGTGCGCATGCACACATGTTAATCCTATAGTATCCTACACTACATTTATGCTATAATATAATTTAAAATAGCAGGCTTACTTTATAAATCTGTTGGTATCCCTTTAAATCACAATTGCTTCCTGCTGCTGAGCCTCAGTCTGGTCAGACAGCTTTGCTCCACTTGGGTCTCCCTTATTTCTCCCTGCAACAACTCCCTTTCATCCATCCTTTCCTGATTGCCTGCTCTCTCTCTCTCTCCAAAATCTGCCTGCTGGCAACTAGCCTTTTATGCAGCACTCTGGCTTGCTCCTAATACATTTTTTAGTTCTTAGAAGCAATTCTCTCATTCACACATGCTCACTATCAACCATTATCTCAGAGCTATGCTGGATATCTCTGACCTTTAGGATAAATTGTACTCATTATGATTGGGCTATGACCAGCCAGCTAGTTAGCTAGCTGACCTCTCTCTCACTCCATACTGCACATGCTCAGAAGCTAATAACTTTTCACATGCTCACTTTGCTGTTTACCTCAGAATTATGATTCTGCCAATCCCTACACACACTTGGGCCTTTGCCAAGTTACCATTTTAGAAATTTTGGGCTTTCAGCCAATTGACTAAACTTTTCACCCTACCTCAGGACTGAGCTTGCTTAAGATCAGCAGCTCCCATTTTAGAGTAGCTCCTGTTTGTTCAGAATAGAGATCAGACAGACAAAAATGGAGGCTGGAGTATTTCTTTAATAACAACAGCATTATACAAGAACACTATTCAAACAACCATGTAAGAAATAAAACTGAGTTAATTTTCAAAATAGGAAAAGATGTCAGTTGAAGGCCTCTGCTTCTTCTGTCTTCCCAAGGCTAGGTTTGTATAAGGGGTGGAAGGAGCTCTGAAAGAGACAATCTGAAAGAAAGAACATGCACTCCATGCAAAGTCTGTGCGTGGATGCATTTATTTAATTCTTATCAGCACTCCAGTACTAACTATCTCCCACTTAGGTTCCTAACAGAAGTACCAGACATTCAAGTGCCTAGAAATAAGAGCTATCTATGCATGTCATCTATACAATGGTAATCATTTTCTCCATTGTGGTTGACTAGATGATACAGGGAAGATTCTGCCCCCAGCTCAGGAAGGTACTTTAACCATGTGCCTAACATTAAGTACTGAATATTTCTACTACCTTGTGCTTAAACTTAGTTAAGTGCTTAAGTATCTTCTTGAATCAGGGCCTAAGCACTGAAAAAGCTGAAAGCTATTTAGACTCTGAACTTCCTTTGAAATCAATAGAATTTAGAACCCTAACTCCTTTTAAGCATTCAGCTGTAAGTCCTTAACACTTGGTCTATACTTTTTCAGGGAAGGACAGTCTTTCAGAATGAATCTTATAAAAAGTATAGTATTCTAAAGCCTGACCTCTATAACATCATTTTAAAAATATTTACCCCACACACCCAAATGTTTTAGGGAAAGCATCTAGTTATAGTGCATACCATCTCACTATGATACATCATGTCACTTGTCAAATTTAGAGTGGGATGAACCACAAAAAGGTTCAGAGGTTTGACTCACTTGGAATGTCTTGAATATGCAAAATTGGAATGGATATCTAAAAATTTTCTATTGCCTTGCACTTTTACTATTTTCCATTCTGAAGATACCACAAGGGCAGCCTTTCTGGCTAGCACTGGATCCCCCAGTGATACCTCCCCACTTTGTGTTATAAAATTACTTCCATCCTCTTCTAGTCTTAGCCCTTTATTCATGATATTCCACTGAAGAGGTTTTCAGAAACAGAGCAAAGATTAAAGCATTGCAGTTCTGAATCCCTTTTTTTCATACAGCTAGCTCACCAGCTGTACAGCTCGTCCCTTCAGCCAACTTCTTTCCCTGCTCTCCTCTAACCTCAGCATGCTTCCCTGCTGTTCACAGGCAGCCCACAGCTATGGCTCCACCACCAGCCATCACAATTCCAATTTCTAAATGTATGCTTCCCTACCAGCCACTCCCTGCGGATCCCATTGATCTCTTCTGGACCCTTCCTCTTGCCTAGCACTCCATATTGCTTTTTGCTCCCTTGTACACAGAGTGGCCTGTGTGTTTCTCCAAAGCATTGCTACACATCAGACCTTGGCTTCATAGGCCTTGTGCTTTTTATGATCACAATCTTAGTAGTACAGTATTTTCTGCTTCTGGCCACAGCAGGAAACCCAAAGCACAGAGTTGTGAGATAACAAAACCAAAGTTACTTTTTTAAAAACTTTTTTGAATCTCAGAAATAGTTTCACCTCAGAGCAAATAAAATCATGGGTGAAGATTCAGATCAGGTCTTATTTTATCCATGCCAGATTTGCCATCCCCAGACAAAACTTGAAGGTTCTAAAAGGAAACTATGATGGTGGTGTCACACGATGACTCATCACCCATGAAATCAGAACTAAAATAGTAGTTTCCTTAGCAACATTTTTATCAATGACTTAGATGATGGCATAGAGAGCTAACTTATGAAGTTTGCAAGCTGGGAGGGGTTGCGAGTGCTTTGAAAGATAGGATCACAATTCAAAATGATTTGGACAAACTGGTGAAATGGTCTGAGATAAATAGAATGAAATTCAATAAAGATAAGTGCCAAGTACTCCACTTAGGGTTGAACAACCCATTGCATACATAGAAAATGGGCAATGACTGCCTCGGAAGAAGTACTGCAAAAAGGTGTAATAGTGGACCACAAGCTAAATATGACTCTGCAGTGTAATACCGCTGCAGAAAAAAAAAAAAAAAAAAAAAGCCATTCTGGGGTGTATTAACCAGAAGTATTGTAAGACACGAGAAGTGATTCTTCCACTATACTCTGCACTGATTAGGCCTCAGTTTGAGTACTGGTCCCATTTTGGGCACCTCATTTCAAAAAAGGATGTGGAGAAACAGCAGAAAGTCCAGAGAAGGGCAACAAAAATGATTAAAGGCTGGAACATTTGACCTATGAGGGAAGATTGGAACAGCTGGGTTTGTCTAGAAAAAAGGAGACTGAGAGGGGATATGATAACAGTTTTCAAATACCTAAAAGGTTGTTATGAGGAAGAAGGAGAAAATTATTCTCCTTAATCACAGATGATAGGACAAGAAGCAACGTGCTTAAATTACAGCAAGGGAGGTTCAGCCTAGACATTAGGAAAAAATTCCTAACTGTCAGGGTGATTAAATACTGGAATAAGTTGCCTTGGTAGGTTGTGGAATCTCCTATATTGGAGGATTTTAAGAGCAGGTTAGACAAAAACCTGTCAGGGATGGTTTAATGGGGGTACTTGGTCCTGCCATGAGTGCAGGGACCTGTCATGGTCCCTTCCAGTTTCTATGATTCTATGATTCTAATCCCAAGTCGCTGTGTTCAGGCACTGTAAAATTTTGCAGTGTTGAATGGCTCTAATTATATCCTCTCTGAACTAATCTTTACAATCTTTTTCTATATGGAAACCTTTTGATATCACTGATCATTTGTTTCTCCCATTTCTTGTCGTCTTCATTGCCACTCTGGCAGGATCTTCTATGTCTTTTGTGTTAGGATAGCTGACCAGAAATGAGCACACTATTCAGAGTGAAAGCATGCCATTGATTTATATGATTTCATTATAGTAACTTAAATATTCTTTTCTATCCCATTCTTTAAGCATCCTAATGTTTCATTTGTTTTTTGACTACTACATGCACAGAAGTAATGTTTTAATTTAGCTCACCACAATAGGTCCCAAGGTCTTTTTCCTGAGCAGTTACAGTAAATTTAGAAGCCAGGAAAGTGTATGAACTATTTCTGGGCATTACTTTACAGTTTTCAACACTGAGTTTCACCTGCCATCATACTGCCCAATTGCCCAGCTTTGGTCATAGAGCTATGATTTTTGGATAAGTTAGAGACAGAAAGACTCATAGGGTATGTCTACACTTGCAACTTAGGTCGACTTAAAGCCAGTGTGGATGGGGAATAGCGCTAAGTCAACCTTATTAATTTGACTTAAAGCCAATGTGGACAGCTATGTCTAGTGTTAAGTTGACTTAACAAGGTCGACCTAAGTTGACTTAAAGTGTAGCCACTATGTTAAGTCAACTTAACAAGGTCAACTTTAAGTCGACTTAAAGTCGACCTTGTTAAGTCGACTTAACAGAGTCGACTTAACTTTACAACTGTAGACATACCCATAGATTTTAATGACAGAAGGGATCATCATGATAATCTAGTCTGACCTCTTGCATATTGTAGGTCACAAACTTTACCCACCCACTCCTGTAATAGGCTCATAACCTCTGAGTTTTTGAAGTCCTCAAATCTTGATTTAAACACCTCAAGTTACAGAGAATCCACCATTTACTCTACTTCAAACCAGCAAGTGACCTTGCTGTAGAGGAAGATGAAAAACCCCAAAGTCTCTTCTAATCTGACCTGGAAGAAAATTCTTTTCTGATCCCAAATATGATAACCAGTTAGACCCTGAACATATGGACAAGAACATTAGCCAGACACCTAGGAAAAAATTCTCTGTAGTAACTCAGAGCCCATCTTCTCTCATGTCCCATCTCCAATTGTAGGAAATATTTGCTAATAGTAGTCATGGATGGACCACATGCCACTGCTGGCAATCTCATCATATCATGCCCTCCATAAATTTATCAAGCTCAGTCTTTAAAAGAGTCTTTTTGCCCCCACTACTCCCCTTGGAAGGCTGATTTTGTGCCAACACTGACCTTTATCTTAAAAAACTCCTCTCCCTCTTTGCTGTTTATATAGTGATGTATTTATACATTTATAGAAAATCATATCCTTCCCTTTATTTTGCTAAACAAGCCATGCTCTTTACCTTTCCTAGCAAAAAGGTAGGTTCTCCATTCCTCTTGTCATCCTCTGAGATTCCATTCCCTTAAACACTTACACAGTTCATTTTTGCATCTACACAAGAGTTTTTCCACCATCAAAACTATGTTTGTGCACCTCATCTATCATACTTCTTAGTTATCTTTGTTTCAGTGCTTCTTAAGAAAATCTGGACAGCTAGCCAATAAATTTTGTGTACACTATGGAATGACTCCATTGCTGACAATAGCCATCTGTAATAGGTACAGTGTATCTGATAGTAAAACATGAATTAACTGAAAATGTACATCGGCCCAAACAATGTTTAATACAGTTTCCAAAACTGTGATTGAACCTGAGTAAAAAAGGGCTCAGTTATGATTTCTAAAATAATACAGACCATGTTTGGTTTTGTGTTTGCTTTCAGTTAAACCTTATTCAGCACTGGTTCAGCTGCACCCTTGCTCTCACCCATTATTGGCAATAGTTAAGTAACTTACACATAATACTTCATCAGGGGATAGAGTGTGTCTGGAAAGACTGAGTGGCTCCAGGAGCAGAAAAAATAATGGAATGTCCCACCACATAGGACATCACTACATGCCATCTGGAAGCAAGCCTCGCAGCCTGGGTAGACAGACTCACATAAACTTGATTCAAGCTGGCACACTATAAAAAGACTCAGGTTAGCCACCCAAGCTTACACCTGGGGGTTGGATGGGCTTGAGAATCAACGCTTCTGCCCATGCTGAAATGTTCACACTGCTATATTTAGTACACTAGTTCAAACTCAGCTAGTGCAAGTGTCTACCCACGCTGGTCCTAGCAGCACTGTAGACATACCTAGAGAGCACAAAAAAGCAGGCCAAACCACTTATATTAATATGGTCTTGGATGACTACCTGCTCTAGCAAAGAACTGGTCACCTGGTTGCAGACAAACGTGTTTCAGCCTAGGTCGATGGCATGGAAAAGTACTGTGTCAGCTAAAGATTAGTACTGCATGAATTTTATCTATGTTGTGTGTGGGGTATGGACACATATTACGGTTAGATCAGCCATGTCTATAATGTGTTACAAACACAGTTAACATATGCAAGGTTAGCAGACTCTGTCAGGTCCTTCTGGAAATCCCCACAGTCTTCCTGTGACTAATCTAAATAGTTTTCTATTTCACTGTTTCCTATCTTTCAAAACCACTAATTATTATATTAAACACCATCCATCCTAGTAGAAAACTTTGACACGCTGCGCTGTTAGCATTTCACTATACAGAGAAGAAACCATTCACCCCTAATCTTTGTTTTTCTGTTTCTTAACTAGAATTTTACTTCTCACTATGTGACTATATAAAAGAGGAGGAAGCACAAAAAATAATGCAACAAAACCTTAATCTTCAAATTGTGAAGATCTCCCTTGCTGTGTTTTGTCTAATGGCTATATTTGAGGAAGACCCCAAATTAGTATATGAAAATCTCTGTGATTTTCCTCTCTAATCATTGGACTGAATTTTAGGAGTTAAGATCATTCTCTAGTGAAAGTGCACCTGTACACTTCAGATTACTTGGTTATATGCTTGCTTACATTCCTTCTATGCCTTCCAAACCAAGTATGCTTACATAAAAGGTTGCTCCTTCATTGAAATTACTCTATAATATTGTATGTGACACACTTCCTTCCCTCCACTCCTCAAAAACAGCCCACAGGACCCACCTCCAAACCTCAGAGGTTCCCCTGAGACTTGTGAGAACCTGGGGAAATCATCAGAAGGCAATTAGAGTCATCTTCTTGGAAACTCTAGAGCTAGACCTAGAGCTGCCAAGTTCATAGAGCTGTTGAAGAGGCACAAACAGGTGTAATTTCAGTTCTGAACCAGTGACAGTTTTGCTACACATAAAATGTTACAATGGAAGGTTCACTATCCCTTGGCCTTTCAGGACTAACAAATGGAAATGTATGCTATGGGACAGGGGACAGCCTTAGGTTCCCAATCAGATGTAACACTTACTTCTGGCCCTGCAGAGCTGAGAGTTATCAGACTTTAAATGTACAATTTTTACTTCAAAGGAAAAGCAATATTTAAAAGGCTTAATGGCTCCTTCTGAGCCTTGCGCAGGAGGGCTCATGGTAACTAAGGCACCTGGCTTTACAGGAAGAGGAAAACAAAAATAATAGTAATATATGTTTTTTAAAAACCTCCAAATCATTCCTAGTATATAAGATTTGTAATGAAGCATACACATGGGGCTAGATTCTCTACTATATTACTCTGATTTTATGCGTGTGTGAATCCAATGAAAAGAGTTGATAATCTGATTCACGTAAGATGTTGTCATATAGGTTTAAAGGCATTCATTTGAGGTGATTTGCATAACTGATGCTGCCACCTGTGAGGATTGTGGCCCACCCTAACTCGTGCTGAAGGTAGAAAGTCTCAAATTCACAAAGAGCAGGTATTTTGCTCACTGAATGTTTGTGGGTGCCAGGCAACTTATTCCCTCTTTGAAAACCTCCTCCAAAATCTTTACAGCGCACTAATTCCTCATATTTTCCATGCAGGTAGTAAGGTACACTGTTCTCCAACAAGAAATGCAAGGAATACTAATATGAGAGATTACCTGTCAAGTTTCTGGTACACTCATGAGCTAATTCTTGAATTCATACAAAAGGAATAAGACAAAAGTAAAACACAAATAAAATATCGCACTCTAATTAATTCATCTCCTCACAGCTGGGATGCAACTGGCATATGTCATATTAATATATTCTACATTTATTTATACATTTATTTATACCCAGCAAGTTCTTTGCCCATCTATTGATACTTTTTTCTCTTTTGTTATTCAATATCTTGTGGTCCAGCTTAGTTAGTCCATTGCAGCAGTGAAAGGTGATGCTGCAGGATGCAAGGAGATACCACCCCTCTCCCCACCATTTTTTTTCCCTTCTGCCATCAAAAAGATGGAATTATAGACCAAACTGTCTGTGCCAATGGCTGGATCAGCTGAGCAATCTCTGATTGAATTGTTTGTAAAGCTGCTGTCAATTCAAGAATAGAAGCCAGAGGTACATAAATAGTCTGTGCCAGGGGAGAGGGGAGGAGGACTTTACAGATGCATACCTCCCAAGTTCTACTAGTAAACTCATATTTGAAGATGTGGAGGGCAAGAGTAAGTCATTTGGTAAATAGGACAATGTCAATACAGTGATATGGAGACTTTCTCTTAGCTTCAGTTTAAGACTCAGTACCTTTTAGCCATAGATCTAAAAGTGCTTTGCAAGGCAGGCTAAGCATTATTAACTACCCCTTTTTACAGCAATGAAGTGGCGTACCTAAATTCACACAAAGAGTCAATGGCACTGCTGTGATCAGAACCCAAGTACCTAGACATTGAGAATTCATATTCCAACTCCCAGTGGAGAAAGATATTTAAAAACAAGCAGGTTAAACAGCACATATTGCTTACAATAAGCTTTGAAGCCCTGTCTACCCTGGAAAAAATTACTCATGGTTGATAGTACAGGGTAAGCAGAGATTCTCCTTTTTGTTTCCTCAGTCATGCTTGAAAATGGTTTGGTTGCAGACTTGGCTAAGGCATTTTCAGCGATTGTAACAGAAGTCTGCCAGTGAGAGAAGAGGTGCTAAAAGCAATTTGGTCCTGTCTCAGTCGGAATACCACTGAAAAGAGGGGTATGGTCTGAACACAAAACTGGAAAACAAGAATTCACTTTAATCATTGACAGTAACCTCCTCTGTAACCTTCAGTAACTGACTTAACATCTCTGCTTCATTTTCCACATCTGTGAAATGTTAATGTCTGTAAAGCACTTTGGAGCTCTATAATTCACTGTATTTTTATTGTCAGATGGCAACACTCTTTATAAGGATATCCAAACTTAGAGCAATTGAGTTTTCTCTAAAAATTGCTGTGAGTTTTCCTTTCAGAAAGTGTCAAAACCGGTAGCGTCCAATTTCCTATAATCTCTGGTAGATGAATGAATAATACCTAATGTGAAATTGAAGGCTAAAATCCAAAACCCTGAACAAAAAAGAACATTTTGGTGATATAGAAGAAATTTCAATTGTTAACTAAAAAGAAAAAACAAATAACTAGAAGCGCAATTTTAGAGAATCAGATTTATTATCAGGATATCATTATTTCCTGAGTAAAAATGTCTCTCTTTTGTGAAGAACGGAATTACAATATGTGTTCCTACGGTTTGACTTTAATTGCTGTTTTAAAAATGGCTGTCTTATCATTGGGAACTAAGAGAATATGATCATGCTCGTAGACTTTTTGTTCTTTTGTGGAAAGATTTATGTTGTCAACCTTCACACACAGAATGATATATAGGGTCAAATATTTACTAACAAATTCCAGTCTTGCTGAAGTCCAGAAGTTGGAATGCAGGTATAAAAGCGCAGGTATAAAAGCACATATAGTTCACTCACCAGATTCCTCAGCAAGAGGAGAAGTTCAATAAAACCCATCAGAACAGGATATCAAATGACCCTGACTTATACCCACACTATTATCTATTGAAAGCTGTGAATGTGTTTGGTCTGTTGGAGGGTGTAAAAGCTGATAACCAGGCAGACAAAAGGAACAGAGAAAACATTCTGAGGGAACACTATTTCAGATAAAGAAGTCAAGATAATTTGCGTAAACACTATAGGCATTAGAGATTCCGGAATTTGTTTAAAGAGATTTTTTTTAAAAAAATACAAGATTCTACTTACCAGACAAAAACAAGAAATACCAATGCATTCAGAAAACCCTTATGCTTGCAAATTCACATTAGAGCAAATAAAGCTCAGCTATCTGCAGTCTGAAAATCAGATGTGCAAGTAAAGCAGTAAGATCATGTAAAGGTCAGATTTTATGGCAAAAATCAAGAATTAAATCATGGGAGCTGTCATCATTGATGGTATCATATATTTCCTTTTTAATACAAAGCCATGATCATAGACTGTGTTTCTCTGGTAACAGGCGAGGTTGGTATCAGAATTATGATGTAAATGAATGGATCCTCATATACCTTCTGATTCACAGTCAGTGAAGGATGCACACAGAAACTTAGCAGTAACTTCTCCAAGAATATCATTAAAAAGAACAAAGAAAAAAGGGTCTGTGCGCTGACAGAGGACTCTGCACATTTTTGACAAGATAGTAATAATGAGAGCAAAGAAACTGCTTTTCCTGTTTCTCTCTCTCTTCTCTTTATTTCTCGTTCCATTGTCCTTCAAAGAATATATTGTCAGGCCTGAAATATTTATGAATAAAGTTGAACAAGATTTGATAAATGGAATGAAATATTGATTCTGAACATAGTTTTTATGCAAGTTTTTATTTTCATTCTCCATAAAAGTGTGTAGGTGTGTGAATGGCAGAGTGAGTGCATAGTACATCCACTTCTACATAAGTGATGACAAAATGTCCTTGAAAATATAATAAAGTTGGAAACAACCTCAGGACTAGTGAAGAGACTGCTGGTGTTCACTTGTAAAAGCCAATCTCTCTATGCTTGGATGAACTTGTATTTAGTTACAATTTTTCTGTCAAGCTAGCTGTTAAGTGCTAAAAAGTGACTCTCTATGAATGACTTAGTGGGGCACCATATTTATTCTCTTTCAGTGCTTCCACATCAAATGCATATAGTTTATAGGTCCAGAAATTATTTTTCTAACTGCCAGTGCTCTAAATTCAATCTGGGACCTGAAAAATAAGTAATGTTCTTTCCCAGGCTCTGTGGCGTATTCACAGCGAAATTCAAAACACATCAAAACTGCTAGCTTTTGCATTTTCATTTCAGGTTGACTACACTGCTCTTATTTTGAAAAATGTTTATGAAACCTTGAGATTTTCATTCAAAATTATCCTATTTAAATTGCTTTAGAATGGTCCAAAGTACAGATATATAAACATAAATCAATAAGCATAAACCCTGAAAATCTGAAATAAAAAGATATTCAGATGGAAATCTGTTTCTGCAGTTAATTAATAGGCAAATACATTGAGTGTTCATATGCTTTAATGTGAAACTATATATTTCACAAACACGCACTGAAAAGTATAATTGCTGAATCACATAATGGTGTAGAATAAAATTGCCAACATTTTTGTGTAAGGTTGAGAAAATCCTTTTAGTTTGAAGTTTTTTATTTACTTTTTTACATTTTTTGTATCCCATATGATCACTCCTCCATCACTTTGATAAAGATTTTGGAACTGGAAATTTGCAGAGAATTTTGTAGATTATAGATTAAGCAGACAAGAACTCAACTCACTAGTCTTGAAATGAATTAATTCTTGAGTGCTAACTAAAGTACAAATCTTT
The DNA here is from genome assembly GCA_007922175.1 of Pelusios castaneus. Taxonomy (NCBI): domain Eukaryota; kingdom Metazoa; phylum Chordata; order Testudines; family Pelomedusidae; genus Pelusios; species Pelusios castaneus. The sequence continues at coordinate 12,046,059 of ML685766.1, forward strand.
CTAGGTATTCAGGCAAACACATAAGTGTATGCCACACTTTAAAAAGCAGATGAATTATAAGAACTCTTTCTTAATATATTTGTACAATGTTGTCCACAGCTTGAAACCTCATGGTGGTATTACAGTACAAAGTCTCAGTCCTGCAACTTCTTGTAGGCAAGCAGGTGGCTGCAAATTTTTTAAGACTAATTGACTCCAGCGAAGATCTATGTGGGCATAATAATCTGTCTACACACAAGAAATTGCAGAATTGGGTTATAAACATTAAATAAGAATAAGACTTAAATAAGCAGATAAACCAATATGGCTATGTTAAGTAATGATATGTCATGTTTATAAAATCTTTTTTTCTGAGTATAACTCCATTTTGCATTTTGATGCTCAGTTCAACTGGATGAATAAAGCAAAATATTTTCCATGAATATTCATTTGAGTTTTTAAATGAATTAACTTCAGTCATCTTTGCCCCAGTTGTGTTTGTTCTTCAAACAATAAGAATTAAATAATTGCAGAAATCAAATTTACAAGTCCTCCTTCCATGCATTCATGGGAACCCAATTTTAAATTTGTACATCCAAGAAGTAATCCTGGGATTGCTGGTAAATTCATCAATGAAGGAATGGAAGCAAGTCATGTGACTTTCTGCAGCCAATCACCATTAAGCAACACCATTAGGGGGAGTGGTCCTGCTTTTTAGCAGGGGGTTGGACTAGATGACCTCGTGAGGTCCCTTCCAACCCTATTATTCTATGATTCACATTCTAAATAATCTCCATCAATCTATAAAGTGAAAATGTTTGAAAAGTTATTCATCTGAATGCATTCAAATGAAAAATTCATTGGAGGAGATCATAATCTCTTTGCAAATACTCCATAAACTAAACACGAGCCTAAATTTGTTATATAATTTACTCATTGTGAAGTATCACTTGAATGCTGAATACAGAAGGAATTTTAAAATTATTTAATAATAACGTGGAATCAGAGCCACAGTTTTCCCCATGTTGGTGGACTTCAAAGAGAAGAGACATGCACGTGTACCCTAGTTGTCCATTGTGAGTTCCCTTCTATGCTGATACACATGTGATGGATTTTACAGTCCTCAGCTACAGAACCCTGGCTCTTTATCTTAAATTGTAGAAGCTCATACTTTTAGCACTTAATGTCCTTGATGGTGTGTTGGAAAAATGGATAGTTATCACATACAGACAGCTGGCTTGGCAGGTATGGGGCGAGTGCACATGTCTATAATGAAGTGATGATTAGATTCAAGAAGTGAAACAATAAGGTGTTAGGTTTTTCTACCCTTAAAAAGTCTGGTTTCTTAAAACATTATCTAATATGATAAACTAGTAGAATAACTAGCAGTGAGATTCCACAAATTAGAAATAGGACAAGAGCACAAAATGATTGGGACAATTCTAAAAGAGTTCTAAAAGAGCAGGCAGATGGAGGCTTCATTGTACAGGAGGAATTAAAATTGCAATGTAGAGTGGGATGAGGGGTAGGGGCAATCAAGTTAATAACTCTCTTCAAAAGAATATTAATCCTGTCTTCAAGCCTTGTTCTGTGTGACCCTCTGCAAGGACATGCTCAAAAAAACATATCTTCAGTGCATCCATGCACATTTTTAGCTCAAGAATGTTAAGTGTAAAAATGTGACAAAACCTATTAGTATTATTATGTCTAATCTGAAACAACATGTTCAGGCCATTTAATCTAATGCCAGAACATGTCAACTATGATTAAAATGACCTAAATTTGTTGACTGACAACTAACAAACCAATTCTATAAGTGTTGTTGATGGGGGCCAAGTCACCAGCGCTGCTGTAATGGAAGACCATGTATTTCTGTGTCACTCCAATTGAGGCTGATTTCTGTAGCCTGTTGACCAGTTTCTGCAGCAAAGGCAAGCACAGTAGTTCCTACATTATTTGTCTGCATTTGTTATAGTTGTGTATGAAGATATTATAAATGGACAAAGAGCTTATTTTAAATTCTAAGGACAGATTTTTAAGGGTTCTTAAGTACATAACTCACAATGGGTGTTAGATAAACAGAATTCCCCTTCTGTCCTTTAAAAAAAAAAACACACCCTGGCCTTCAAGCATCTTCCTCTCTTCTCAAAAGTTTACCTAAAACCATGATACCTGCAGCATGCCTTGAAGAAAAACAAACAGGGAGTAACAATAGGTTCCAAAATCAAGGGGCCACCAGAAAGAACATCCTAACAGCAGCCCTCTGTTTTTTTATATCAAAAGAACTCCAGCTTGAGTGTCTCTACTATTCTATTCTATTCTATTCTATTCTATTTCATACCTTCTAGTAGTTTATTAAACTGTGTGTCTTAAATTTATCAGTGAGCTGTGGTTTCTCAAGTGGAAAGTCTCATGCCATCAAGAGCTATGTGAATCACAATCCATACCTGAACTTCTTTCCGTAATCCTACAGACTCTTGCTGCAGATGAACATTTTAAGATGCACATGCTGACTTACCCTGGTTACTGCATTGTGCACCAGCTTCAGTTTCCAAACAGATTTAGGATGTAGCCTGAAGTAGGGCTTGTTGCTGTAATCTAGTTTTAAGTTGACAAAGGCATGAATCATGAAAGTAAGATCCATATCAGAAAGAAAGTTACAACTTCCTAACCAGATGTAAATGAATTAATACAATCCTGGCCAATGCTGAAAGCTGGTCATCCAACAATTATTGAAAGTCTAAGCCTGTATATCTGTATGAGTAACAAATGGCAGACAAACAATCAGAGTAGCAGATACAATCTTTGCAAGATCTTATACAAGCCTAGTCCATTAACATCACCTATTTTATCCAGAGTGAACCTCAGAGAACCTTGCTTTCATCTATGCTCTCATGTGCACCAAATACTATGAAAGGCATTTAAATATATCATCTGAATTGAAAGAAATAGAGACATGCAGCAGGGTGTTATTTATGCTTCCTTACTGCCATTTCCATGGCCTCATATACAAGTTAAAAAGAAGGGAAAACAAGATGAAAACCTTTAGGATTCCACAGGAATGTTCTTTTACAGAAAAAGCAGTGCAAGTGTGACCCTAAGTACCCTGTATTCATATCTTATGCACTATTGCAATGATATCTGTACAAAATATGGTTTGTGCCATATTGTTTGAAAATTAACAATACACCGGTCAGTAATATCATAGTGGAATATCAGTGACAATGCCACATGTGGAGTTATGGATGTCCTCTAATATTATGTTTTCAAGTATGTATTTGAACAAAGTAGAACACAGGGCTGCCCAGGCCTCGAGTACAAATGATGCTTCAATGAATTTTAAAAGATACATTTTTCAAACATCTAGTAGACGATAAAGGGAAGGTGAATGAATCCCTAAGTGATCTTTCACCTATGGAAAAAAAGAGAAATTGGCATCTCATACTTCCATGGAGGATTCTGACTGACAAACAGTTGTCATGCTGGTTCATAGACTCAGATATTCTAAGGTCAGAAGAGACCAATATGATCATCTAGTCTGACTTCCTGCACAAAGCAGGCCACAAAACCTCACCCACTCACTCCTGCAATAAGCCTCTAAGAATGATCACTAAGAGAAACCATCATAAACAAAGATTGTGTCATGCTAGATTAAGTTTCACACTTTTATGTGTGTCTTCACCTTTATTTGCTTGTAACCATCTCTGCCTTTATTTCTTTTACTTGCCATCATTTAATCTATATTCTGATATTAATAAATGTATTTAATTTTAATCTAAACCAGCCAGTGGTGTGTTTGATTTGAAGCAATTGTTAGCTCTACTTAATGTGGCAAGCTGCTGATTGTTGTCTCTTTAAAAAAGCAGACGAACCTTATTATTTCTGTGAGTGCTCTAGGAGAGGGCTGGACACTTCTGGACAGATTATTTCAGGGAAATTCTGGAATGGGAGTGTGTTGGAGTCATTTGGCTGATAGTACCAGTCATGTGGAGACCGGAGTGTGGCTGTTGTGTAATAAGCAGGCTGCTGGCATCAAGGTAGTTGGACAAGGGCTGCTTAGCACACAGACATTCAGTGAATGCTTTCATCCAGACAAGGGAACTACAGCAGCAGAACATTTTAAGGCACCCAGAGTTAGAGAGCAGGCAGTGACAAAATGTCTCACTGATCTGGATTGCACTGGAAAAAGTGACAGACAGACACAGTTATCTGGGAGCTCTCAGAGAGATCACAAATCATAGAAATGTAGGGCTGGAAGGGACCTTAAGAACTTATCCAATCCATCTCCCTGTGGTGAGGCAGGACCAAGTATGCCTAGGACATCCTTGACCCGTGTTTGTCTAACCTGTTTTTAAAAACCTTCAGTGATGAGGATTCCACAGTCTTCCTCGGTGACTTTCTACTACTTAAAAATAGCTCCTTTCTCTCCTCAAAATGTCTGCAAATGCCTTAGCAACACCTTGTGATATCAAGGGCAGGCAATCTAATAATATCAGTACAGATACTTACTTTCATCCATCACTAGGCAGAAACTATCAGCCAATACAGATATCACAGTCATCATTGCCCCATAAACAGGCACCAGATTTACAAAGGTCAAGAAAATTAAAGGCTTCTAGATATTATGAGATTTGTCTCAGATTGTCAATATGAGGTGATGATTTCTGGAGGATAGAACACTACATTGTTATGTAAGACAAGCTGGCAGCTTGCTCTCCTTAAAGAAAGCCTTGACAGTCTCTATGGCTATGTCTACACTTGTAAATTTACTAAGTCGACTTAGCATGTCTACATCTAAATTTAAAGTCGACTTGGGGGGGAACTTACAAAGTCAACCTAAAGCATCCACACTGCACACCTAGGTTAACTTCTAGGGGCTAGGGGGACCTAGGGCAGATCCATGGTGGTAGGGGGGCACCCCTTGCCCAGTGCCAGGGGGCTCAGCCTTTGCCCCATTGTACATGGGCACAATGGGGCAAAGGGAGACAGGGACCCTGGCAGGGCATAGGGGCAGGGTGGGCAGGGCTCTGCCCTGTGGGGGGGCATGCCAGGCTCCCTCTGTGCCCCCCCCCGGTAGGGAGGGCAGTGGTGGAGTCCTGGAGTAGCCCTAAGTCAACTTAGGGCTACTCCAGGTCTACACTGGCCTAAGTCGACTTTAAAAAGTTGACTTTAGGCTTAAGTCAAAGAAAATGAGGTTTAATAAAGTCGACTTAATTTTCATTACGTCGACTTTATTTTCCTTAAGTTGACTTAAGCAACTTGCTTAAGTCGACTTAAGGAAACTGTAGTGTAGACGCAGGGTAAATTAAGTCGACTTAAGCAAGCTTAAGTCGACTTAATTTACAAGTTCAGATGCACCCTACTAGCTTTCAGGTCAGTACCTCCTTCTAGCTTTCATTATGAACATGGATACATGTCGCAAGTTGTAGCACAAGTTCTTCCAATACCCACAGATCCTCAGACAGAGTGCTCTACTATCTGAAATTCAAGCTGAGACATTCATTCCAAAAAGACACTGCCTGCCTTCACCAGTTTAGCCTGGTTCCAATCAATTTTCTCCATAGCATGACCAACAAATTCCTCATAATTAGGAGGAACTCAAATTACTCACTCAGAAGAGATATCCAGGATTAATGATACTCCAAAATACATGCTGATTGAGATGCTATGTTATGGGTGCCGAGTTGAGCCAAAAGATCTGTTCTTTACCCCCTTCATAGCCAGTACATAAGCATTCTAAAAGAATGTTTAGGAGACAATCAATCAGCAATCAAGATTTCTGCTACTGGAGCTCAATAAAACTGGGTGTGATCTGTGAGGACAAAGCTGAGGAGGAGGACACGAAGGAACCACTAATCAAGTCAATTATGGAGGCTAAACGATTGTTACGGAAGTCTACCAGCCCATGGATAGAGGGTGGTCTATTAGAAGAGGAATTCTTAGGACAACAAGTGGCAGAGAATACATTATTTTTAAAGGTTAGTGCCATTTAAACAAACACAAGTCCTCTACAAAGAAATCAACATCACAGCAATGTTTACAAACCATAATGTTGCTTGCAAGTGTAATTGTGAAGACTACTATTACCAAGGGCCATATGTTTCTGTTTGGTCAGGTGGCTGTGTTACCATCTAACTTGAACTGACAGTTCCAATGGAGTGCTATTCTTGTTCTCCTATCTTCTGACTTTCTTGTCAGCTCTTTAAATGCGAGAAGTCACATTTTTATTCCCATGTTTTGTGCTCTTTTATTACTGCTGGCATCATATCTTAAACATAACATATGCAAACTTAATCTATGAAACATTCAAATCCCATTCCTAAAATACAGAACTACTTAAAGAAATGTGGGCTTGTTGCCTTTGGGTTTTTTTAAATGACCTTCCTATTTTGATACTCATTGATTATAATTGGTTTTAGAAAATAGGAGGTAGATGTACAAGAAGGTGGGTTGAATATCGGAGGGCAAATGGAGTGATCAAGATATGATACTTGACTGCTGAATTTGCCCCTCAGATATCCAACCTGTGAATCAAGTACTAGCCACTCAGAATGTTTTTATATTAGTCTTGGAAATGCTACTTTTGGAAAGCAGTATCTCCTAGTAATACCAAGGGCTATGTCTACACTACAAAAAGTTAGGTCGACTTTGTTAAGTCGACCTAAAGTCGACCTTATTAGGTCGACTTAACAAAGTGCTTCCTCTGAACTGGGACTTAGTAAGTTGACCTAACTGCCCTTAGGTCAACCTAATAAAGTGGACTTAAGAGTCCACACTGTGCTCAGGTCGACCTGAGGAGTCAACCTAAGGGTTAGGTCGACCTAACTGGCAGTTCTTATTAAGTCGACCTAACCTTTCATTAAGTCGACTTAAGGAATTTTTTAAGTCAACTTAATGAAAGCCTGGTGTTGACAGGGACTAAGTTAGGTTGACTTAAGCCTCCTTAAGTTGACCTAACTTGCAAGTGTAGACATAGCCATAATGTTTACTAATACGTACAGCAGCTGAATGCGATAATGCCTTTCCCAATTGAAAGCACAGTGGTAGTGGTTACCAGGTGGACCAAATAGGTAATTTTTCTATATACTTGCCAAATTGGAACAGTGACTGGGGGGAAAAAAAATTACAAAATTGCCTAGGTGACTTAAGAACCTCAGTCCTATTTCCAAAAGTACCTAAATCACTTTGGTGCAAAAGTCACATTGAAATTAATTATCTAAAAGCCATTGTCTTTCAGTAGGACTTAAGGTTTATCTAAATTAGGGGGATAATCAATAGAGGCTATGTCTACACTGGGGAATTTAGGTCGACTTAAATAAGTCAACTTTAATGAGTCAACTTTAAGTCGACCTTATTAAGTCAACTTAGAGAGTCCACACAGGACTCCTAAGTCAACTTAAAGTGGGCCTTACTAACTCGACTTAGAGAGTCTATACTAGACTCTCTAAGTCACCTAGTTAAGTCCAGGGAGAGCCAGCATGGAGTTCCCTTCTGCCCCGGACCACCTGGCTCCCTTCTGCTCGGGACTTCTCAGGTCCCGCGCAGAAGGGAATCCTTCTAGCCAGGACCCACGTGGTCCCGGCCAGGAGGAAGAGCTGGAGCTGGAGACAGGGCCATCCCTACAGAGGAGCGGGGCCCAGGGCCAATCGGCCTCTGCGGGCCCCCCCTCCATGCTAGAAGGAGCGCAGTGGGCTGGCCCGGTCGGCCCCTGGGAAGCCAGTCCTGGAACTCCCAGCTGCGGGGCGGCAAAGAGCCGTGGCCGCTGCCCTGGGGCGGGGGGGGGGAGAAGCCAGGACAGCGGGGGAGCCATGGCTCAGGCCGTGGCTGCAGGGTGGCAGAGAGCTGTGGCTGTGGTTCATGCTGCGAGGCGGGGAGCCACGGCTCAGGCTGCGGCTGCAGGGAGCTGAGGCCCAGGCCGCCCACCGGCGGGGAGCCAGACCCTGTTGAGGCCGCCCCAGCTGCAGGTGGGGCTTCAGGTTGCCGTGGCCAGCGCCCCAGCTGGGGTCCTGAGGCTGTCACCAGGAGCCAGTCCCCACTGAGGCCACACCCCTGGCGAGGGCCAGCCCTGGCTGCAGCCGGGACCCGTCCCGCCGGACCGCATGCAGCCTAGTAAGGGATGTGGCCATAGGCAGGGTGCAGCAGGCCGGCCCAGAGGCTGGCCCTGGTCACTGGCCCCACCCCTGGGCCTTCCTGCTCTGCCCTGGGAGTGGGGAGGAGGAAGGCCAGCCCAGGGACCAGGGGAAGGGCTCCTGGCTTGCCCCGCTTCGGCAGCAGGGAGCAGGGTAAAGCACGGCCATGGGGGGGCCGCAGTGCAGGCCCCACACTGCCCCATAGGGAGTCGGACATCACGGGGCCCACATAACTGCAGGGCCTGGGGCGATTGCCCTATTCACTCCCCCCCCCAAGAACAGCCCTGGCTGGAGACCCACTGGAGCACGGTCCAGGGAGAAGGAAGCCCTGTGCTCCAGCTGCCAGCTGCTCAGCAGTTGGAGCGGAGGTCCCGGGACCCGCGCTCCAGCTGTTCAGCAGCTGGCAGCTGGAGCGTGGTCCGGGGAGAAGGAAGCCCCACGCTCCAGCTGCCAGCAGCTCAGCAGCTGGAGCACGGTCTGGGGAGAAGGAAGCCCCGTACTCCAGCTGCCGGCTGCTCAGCAGCTGGAGCGGGGGTCCCAGGACCCACGCTCCAGCTACTCAGCAGTCGGCAGCTGGAGCGCGGATCCTGGGGAGAAGGAAGCACGGGGCTTCCTTCTTGCTGGGACTGCTATAAAGTCGACTTTATAGGAGGTTTTATAAAGTCGACTTTGAATATCCTTAAGTCGACTTAAGGAAATGCCAGTGTGGACGCAGAGTAAATTAAGTCGACTTAAACATGCTTAAGTCGACTTAATTTACTAATGTAGATGCACCCAGAGAGACTGCAAGCCAAATATAAACCACCAAATGCTTTTCAGTGAAGACTGAAATCTTTTTTGATTTACTCATTATCATTGTTATTGTTATTGCGGTGTAAAAAATGTTTCTCTGGAATCTGGATCTTGATTGTATCTTGACCAAGAAATTTGGACCTTGACAAAAAATAATTAACTGCTCTCAATCTTGGGGTGAATGCTTAGTTCACAGGAAGCTGGGGTGTAAATGTACCCCATAGTAGCCTGCTGTGGATCCTGGTGCTATGCACTAAAATTTCCCTACTCTACTTTGATCTATCCTTCTTTGAAACTAGAGCTGATTAAAGTGCACTAGGGATCTTTTGATGCAGCAGTGTTCACAAAGTTACTTAGTGTGCTGTAGGATAATGCAGGGTAGATTTACACCCCAACGTGTTCATCTACACAAGTCCATACACTCGTAATTCACTTAGGTGCTTATTTGAAAATATTTTCCTGTATGTCTTGAAAGCTCAGCTGGACCGAAGGGCTTTGGATCTAGATCTGAAAAAGGTTTCAGAATTCAGTTTGGTGACAAACTTGGGGCAGATCTGCACTTAAATAGCAGCAGTGCTTTTTTGAAGTATAATTAAATTATCTGTGCGAGAGGTGGTAGCAATGTTGACAGGAGAAGCTCCCCTGTTCACGTAGCTCTGTCTACACTGGGCACTAAGTCAATATAACTGTGTCTCTCCATGGTGTGAATTCTTCATCTCCATGAGCACATAATTATACCAATGTAAATCTGTGGCATAGATCTGGCCTCATTAGAGTTTGTGTGTGAATTCAGTGGAATCACACTTTCACAAACCATTCTTCCAAAATGACCCCAAAAAATCACAAGAACATTTCTTATGTTCTTTTGTTATTTGTTTTTTTATAGCTTCCGTCTTGGTCCAAATCTGAACCAGACCCAGAAAAGCAGGCTTCTTCCATTTCTATCTCCATAAACTAAAACTATAGTAACAAGTTAAGGTTTGAATTCAGCCACACACTCCCACAAATTTGGGCAGGTCTGGATTTGAAATTCCATTCAGATCGACCTCCACTTGAGGTATTTTGAAATTGTTCCAAGACTAGTTCACGAGTTCAGTCAATTATTGAATAGCCCTTTTTTCCACATTAGCAAATATTTTCTGTGATCACTTCCACGTTATATTTGTATGTCTGTGGTTAAGACAGCAAGTTGATAACAGAAAGGAAAGCTTTCCTGGGACTTAATTTCCTGTACAAATGTGTGTTCAAGCTTTAGGGGTTTTTTTGGCTTGCAGCAGGTAAGCAAAACATAACAATTCCAATAAAAATGTAGCTGCAACTGACTAATGCAGATATTCTCTGTACAGTGTGTTTTCAGGCTCTGCCAATAGCAAAACTCAAAGATGCCAATTTTAAACTCATCAGCCATAAGCTCTATGATTTTTTAAAAAATACTATTTTAATTTATATCTATGTAACATATGTATTTTCTAAATATGTCAAGTACAGTCCTTTTGTTATTCATGTCCTCTCTTGCTCGATCCTTTCTCCATCACACCCCTCGTCCCTGCCACCAAATAAACATTTCTTACAAATACCAACCAACAGCAGTCATTTCACCTAGAAATCTAACAGCCTCCATTTACACACACTTTTGCTGTATCTTATTGGTTAGTTAAGATTATGTTAAACTAATTTTACAATAATGTACCCTGCTGGGCTCTAATACTAAAGGAAAACATTATAACAACCCCGCCCCCCGCCCCCATACAAATTACTAACAATTAACAGGCAGTCCCCTTTCATGTGCAGCTAATATAGAATGCAATATACAGATTTGATTTGGTTCTAAATCAAGATTCAGTTGATCATGAAGGGGATGACAATTGATAGCTGTCCTCCCAGATATCACTGCACAGGTCTAAATCAGGCAATAGGTCAGATGTGATGCATCTGTAGTCCTGTATGGCTATTTTACCATATGCCTGTATCTGATACCCATTTTTTTTTTTTGAGTTGATGCTGGGGCTAGTACTCCCCAAACAAAAATAAAGATGCTTCATTTTAAGCTTTCCAGAGTAAAAATAAACAAAATCAAGAAAAAAAAAAGCCACATGCAACAAATCATGTCATATTGCTGATGTCATATTGCTGTAAACTCCCATGCTGTGACATATCATGATGTCACATGCTACATATAGCAAAATATTTGCATGATTAAAATATAATGCAAGGTAACATGCCATTAGGAAAAGAGTCCAGTGTTAACATAGCATGACTTAAGTCATGACGTCAATTTGGCGATAATTTTACATGTATGTTCTATTGATTTGTGTTCAATGAACTTGTTTGGAAATGCAGAGCACCTCGCTGAGAGATTAGCCAAAGTAACAGCACAGCAGCAGTCTGTTTTAATTTAGCCTGTCTGCAAGCTACTGCTATGAAAATTAACAACTCTTAAGTGTGTTAAATAATCCCTAACCCTTTGTAGTAATTGAGCAGGCTGGAAGAAATCATACAACTTGTATTATCTTGTTGTCAAACACCAGCAGAGTCCCCTCCCCACCTTGTATATTGATTTGGAGAATTAAGCTGCTTATCCTTAGATATGTAAAGCCTGAAAGGATTTTAATGTAGGCTAACAAACCTCTAGGGCTCAATTTTCCATGGACTTGTAGCACTAAATGGGGTTTTACCTCTGTAATAACAGGCACAAATGATGTTTGCACCTTCTGAGTTGTTTTCAAAAGAGAGCCAAATGGAGCCCAAACTAATTGCATTTGTGCCTGTCGGTAGGTGTGTGGATGGAAAGGTTGGCCTGGGAAATGCATCCATTTTCCGAAGGGATGAATTTGGTTCCCAGTAACATGTGTAGCCAAGTTTGGGCCTGGTAATGATACCCTTAAGTGAACAGTTGTCCAGCACTGATTTATTATATCAGTCTGTTTACACCTTGCAGTCGGACATAGAGGTCTTATGGCAGCAGTTTCTGTTTGCTTATCAAGTTAGGCCATATGTTACTCCTCACACTGGGGACAGCCATAGTTCAGAAACAGAGGTGAGGCTTTGGGTGAGGTTTGAGTGTCAGAGGTAAATGAGGAAGAGAGGTGGATGCTGTGCATTTGGAGTGAAGGGACTACTGAGACTCGTTGGGCCAGTTCCTACCTGCTTCCCAGCCTGATCCTGGTTGCCATAATGGCTCCTCCAATCCTTGTTATCGCCCCATACGTGCATGCAGTTTACAGATGAGTTCAGGCCTAGATCAGGGAAAAAAGCCCAGAAAGGTTTACCCACACTCCATTTCTTAAATTTTAGGGACAAGAATGCATATGCAGATTCTAGTCTCCATACGCAGCACATGCGTATGAAATAGAATTTTAGTTTTTAACATGTAGACTTATGACCTAGACATTTGAAATTTTACATTTGGGGTCTTAAAAAGAGACAATGGTATCAAGTCTGCAATCTTTATTCGACACAAGAAATTTTTATGCAAATAATGCTATTGAGTGTCACACGACTAAAGTCAGGAGTAAAGATTGCAGGATTGGGCCCAATATTTGATTTACCCCAGTGTTTTGGTTTTTTTTTTATAGTGTGACTGACAGAAAGAAGAGTTTATTAATTTTAACTTTGATTAGTATGTGTGCACACGGGGGGGGGGTCAATTTCTGAATATTTTCACTATTCATACAAATCCTGGCATGTTTATGGAGAAATTCATCTATCTAGCATATCCGATAACATTCAGCAGTGATCAGACTCAAGGAACTAGAAGTTTATTTCATATCTGTTGAAAAAATATATTTAGTTTCAAAATAATATTGTCAGCGTTTTTCCTCTTTTTACAAAAAAGACATGAGGCTTTCTAAAGCAAATGCCACTTTTGATATAATACAGCTATTTCTCCTAGTACAGTTTTCAGCAGACAGAAAACTTTGAAATGAACACTTTTTTCTATGTTGTTTTTGATTAAACACTTTTTTGGTAGCTATATGCTGTATGAAGTAAAAGACACTTCTTGAAGATTAGAGCTAAAGAAGCTCTTAACTATCCACTTTTGATTCAGTTCACAGATATAGTGTTGGAAAAAAGTTCTCTCCTATACCTCTCCCTTCCTTTTCCCAATCCCATTCCTTCATTATCTGGACTCAGTCAGATGAACATAAAACAGCCACTAAATATTAATTTTCTTCTTCAAGGTGAGCATTAGCAAAGTGACAGCATTTGCTGTCCGCTCTATATTTTGATGACTGCCAGAGACATTTCTATCCTGTCTTAGGATCCCACAGTGGAACAGGCCAGGAAGGGGTTAATGGACTGACCTGGAGACGGGGTAGATGGCAGCAAACATCAGAGCTGGCTGCATGGCAGAGGGTTTGTGGGTCTAAGGCAAAGAAGCCCTATGGTGTGGACCCAACAACCTTGAGCTAGGACTTCAGCAAGTATGCTAGAACAGTAAGATAAATATAGTTCATTTATTTGTCAATAAAGTCAAACCCCAAGAAGTGGGAGCATTTTAACTCTATGCTACATGTGCGGAATGTGTTTCAGAGTAGTGTGACACACTCACAGGTAATACATAATTTCTTCACTTTTACTCTGTATCCTATCTTCAGGCATTCCTTCCTCAGCCATTATGACAAGCATTCTGTCCTTGCCCATGTGGAACCTACCTCCAAGTAATATAAATAAAGGCCATTTTGCCTTAACTTTTAAAATGCATTTGCTATGCAGTTGATTATTACTTCACAGTGCATAAATAAAATATACTATTTAAATATATGACTGTGTCCTGGCCCTTAGTGCATCCATCTCTCTGTGGACTCCTTTCAGATCTCACTCATCTATATAACTAAACCACAGTTGTATATATGCACGGAGGGACGTGGACGCAGCTCCTGCGCGCGCATATACCTGACACAGCTGTGCGCGCGCAGCAGCTGAATCCACGTCCATGTTGTGCATAAGCCTGTGGATTACTGCCGCCACCCGAACCCCTGGACTGAGCTGGGGGGCCGGCTCCGCTTCGAGCCGGCCCTCCAGCTCAGTTCCCGGGCTCTAGTTGTCAGCAGGAGTGGGGGCGCTTAAGCGCCGCCGCTCCTACTGACAGCAGGAGCAGCTGGGGTATCAGGGGGCGACAGAAGCTCCGGCGGAGCTTCTGCCGCCACCCGAACCCCTGGACTGAGCTGTGGTTTTTAATTTGCATAATTTTACCCTTTGAACTCCAATGTTTTTCTTACTTATGAGTGCAGAAACTCAGGACACTCCACCCTCCATCATTTCTCATCCCTGAAAAGTTTGGAGTAAACACTAAGTGATTACCATTCTTCAATTTGCGATTCTTTAGAGAATTGGGGGTTTACTGGTTTGTTATAAGGTTTGCTACCCTTCCAGGATTAAACAGTTAATGCTTGTAAAGCACTGTGAAAATGTAAAATACACAATGTGTGCTGTGAAATTTTAATTATCATAATTTATTATGCTTTAATTTATCCTGATAAGACGGATCTAATCAGAGTCTCTTTTTCCCCCTTTGATCAAACTAAGTTCTGGATCTCACTGGCTTTGACAGTTATTTGCTGCACACTTTATTTTTTTTATTTGTTTTACTTCATGTTCATAAAGTACACCATTTCGCAAGTGTGTGTCTTTGTCCTAAGGGCAACTGCCCCTCTAACTTTGATCTAACAGGAATTTATTTTGTCACCGTAGCTTTTGTATTTCATATTTCTCCTGCTTGCATTACATTCAGTATAACATGTCCTGAGGGAAAATGCCTTCTGAAGTCTGTTCTGTTCAAATGAAGCATCTGCACACAATGGAGGAGGACAGTAGCAGCAAAAATAATAGAAGTGGTCACAAAACATTCGCAAAAGGGAGAGACGTTACTTCAAAATAGGCACAAATTAAAAGGGAGGCAAAGCCAAACATGAGGCACAAGCTTCCAGCAGCAGAATGGCTTAGTCTTTGCTTGGCACCTTTCAATCCAGCAACTTTGCCTGCAGCAGACAACAGATTGCTGTTGCAGAGAAATTTATGGCTAATTTGACAGGAAGAAGCAGACAGTCATGGACATGGGAGCACTTTTTGAAGTCAGACGTGGGTAGCATGTGGTCTACAGAGAATCTGATTCTGATACTGATGAGGTAACAGTGGCAGAATCAAGGGAAAAGGATTGACTTGGAAAGAAAATGCTTGATATACACTAGTATGATGCCATTAGGACTGTCAGTCCAGAGGATGTGTAAGAAGAGGAGACATACAAGCCACAATGTAGAGGCCAAGACGGACCAATCAGTGGGCTTCCAAATTATTTCACCAATGTCCAAAAGTACATACATATGCATATGTATTACGTGCCTCCTAAGTGGGAAGGGAGAAGTTGCTATAGGAAGAACAAGAAAAGCTGCAGTAGCAGATACTGTCCTAACAGTGAGGCGATAGGAAGTGCCTATCCCTCCGTAGGCATTCATTCCATCTATCTGTATCACCCATTGCAGAACGTCATGTTCAAGATAAGGATCCAACAGTCATTCCTCTGATGCCTAGTGGTGGTCTGTATCTATGTCCTACTGATCAACTAAATTTTCTTGGTTCTCTTTAAGGCATGCTACTCCAGCTCTATGGCTATGTCTACACTTACTAAAGTTAGTTCGAATTAGTTAATTCGAACTAACTACTTCAAACTAATTTTAGTTAGTTCGAATTAACTTAATTTGAACTAGCAAAATTTAGTTCGAATTAAGCAAGTGCCATGAATTAGTGAATTGCATTGAGTTCAATGGGCCAGTTAGTTCAAACTAAGCAATTAGTTCCAACTAACATGGCCGCATTGTTTAATTCGAACTAACTAGTTCAAATTAACCCTTAGTTCGAATAGCATATTCGAATGTATTAGTTCGAATTAAGGAAGCCCTTAATTCAAACTAATTAAAGCCTAGTGTAGCCATGGCTTAAGTTAGTTCGAATTAAGCTTCCTAATTCGAACTAACTTGCCAGTATAGACATAGCCTATGTAAGGCTGCCAGTTGGAGCAAAAAGATCATCTGGGTAGAGGTTAACATACAGTGTGCTCAGCCACTTTAGGATGCAGAATTGCTGCGTGTGCCTCTCTGTCTGTCTAGGATGTCATACTTGCAGCAACAAACCACTCCAAAATGTACCTCTCTCCCATTTTTGATCTTCCCTTTGTTGTGGGAAAGAAAATTCCTCAAATATAGATGCTGAACTCTAAGGCTATGTCTACACTTGCACTTTTAAGTCGACTTTAAGTAAGTCGACTTAACTAACTTGACTTAAAGTCGACTTAGTTAAGTCGACTTACTGGGTCTACACTTAAAATTAAAGTCGTCTTAAAGGGGAACTTACAAAGTCGACCTAGAGCGTCCACACTGGATGCTCTAGGTCGACTTTGTGGGGCTAGGGGGACCTTGGGCAGGTCCACGGTGGTGGGGGGGGAGTACCCCCTGTGTACAATGGAGCAAAGGGGGACAGGGACCCTGGCAGGGCAGAGTCCTGTGTGTGACACTGTCTGGATTTAGGGAAGCATTTATGATATTATTTTCAATGGGTATCTCATAAACGCTATAATCCATAGGAACTATGTCATGTTTGGTATCAATAGAAAGGCAGTAATTTGCTGGGAATGATTATATAGTTTATGTCTAGGAATTGTATTTCAATGAGAAGTTAAGAATTTGATGTTATATCCATACTTTAACTTGTGTCATT
>ML685766.1:12097671-12112693 GCA_007922175.1 Pelusios castaneus
AAGGGGATAGAAAATAAGACTGCAAATGTATTATTGCCCTTATATAAATCCATGGTCCGCCCACATCTCGAATACTGTGTACAGATGTGGTCTCCTCATCTCAAAAAAGATATTCTAGCACTAGAAAAGGTTCAGAAAAGGGCAACTAAAATGATTAGGGGTTTGGAGAGTGTCTCGTATGAGGAACGATTAAAAAGGGTAGGCCTCTTCAGCTTGGAAAAGAGGAGACTGAGGGGGGACATGATAGAAGTATATAAAATTATGACTGATGTGGAAAAAGTGGACAAGGAAAAGTTGTTTAAATACTCCCATAATACAAGAACCAGGGGTCACCAAATGAAATTGATAGGTAGCAGGTTCAAAACAAATAAAAGGAAGTTCTTCTTCACACAACGCACAGTCAACTTGTGGAACTCCTTACCTGAGGAGGTTGTGAAGGCTGGGACTATAACAATATTTAAAAGGGAACTGGATAAGTTCATGGTGGCTAAGTCCATAAATGGCTATTAGCCAGAAAGGGGTTAAGAATGGTGTCCCTAGCCTCTGTTTATCAGAAGATGGAGACGGATGGCAAGAGAGTGATCACTTGATCATTGCCTGTTAGGTTCACTCCCTCTGGGGCACCTGGCACTGGCCACTGTCGGTAGACAGATACTGGGCTGGATGGACCTCTGGTCTGACCCAGTACGGCTTTTCTTATGTTCTTATGATACACAATCTACTGCAAGCATAGTGTATATGGCCAAGTAGAGAGAAAGTTGTCCTGGAGTGTCTAGATTACACAATCTCTACCTGCTTTATAGACCCTAGAGGCCATCAGTAATAGGTATAGCTTAGAGCAATTAGAAAAACACACTAAATTATGCTGGGGACTAGTTTTGTATGCAGCTAGCCATCATGAAACCAAATAAGTTGTCTGCACTTCACCCCACTCTCCTAAACTACATTGCCTGCTCCTCAACACAGTTTTTAGCCCTATTTTAGTTGTTGACTATGGTTTCTAATGTGTTTAAGCAGAAGATCACACAGAGGATTCCAGATGAAATAACATTTAATACAGTCACTGCAATTTCTCTTGCACTGCCAGCACATTTCTTCTCTTTAAAATTCTAAACATGAACAGTCAAATCAAGAGAGAGAGAAAATGAAGCACTCAAAACATAAAGCCCAGCATATTCCAATACAGGCCTAGAAATATCCCTTCTACAAACACAGCCTAGTTCAACAACCACTAACAAAACAAGAAAACTAAGAGGACCCATTCGCTAAGAGATCTTATTGGCTATGTCTACACTTACCAAAGTTAGTTCGAATTAGTTAATTCAAACTAACTAATTAGAACTAATTTTAGTTAGATGGAATTAACTTAATTTGAACTAGCAAAATTTAGTTCAAACTAAGCAAGTGCCAATCATGGCACTTGCTTAGTTTGAATTAGTGAATTGCATTGAGTTCAATGGGCCGGTTAGTTCGAACTAAGCAATTCGTTCGAACTAACATGGCCACATTGGTTAATTCAAACTAACTAGTTCAAATTAACCCTTAGTTCGAATAGCACATTCAAATGTATTAGTTCGAATTAAGGAAGCCCTTAATTCGAACTGATGAAAGCCTAGTGTAGCCATGGCTTTAGTTAGTTTGAATTAAGCTTCTTTAATTCGAACTAACTTGCCAGTGTAGACATAGCCATTGAGCCTAAATAGAGTGAAGTAATAGGATGACTTATTTCACCTGAGGGTTGTTTGAACTTATGTTTATAAAAGTCTCCCACAGGGAGATTTGAAACAGAGGTAGAAGGCATTTGGGGCAAGAGTTTTCCTGGTGATACTAGTGTTTGTCTAGAGGTAGTTCCCCATCCCAAGTAGATGGGTGTGACATAACTTTTTGGATGATTTCTGAGATCTGCTTTTTAATATGATTTATTACACTTTTTTTGGCATGAAATAAACTGTTCAGTACAGAATGGTTGTAATGGAGGAACTGCCTAATTTACCCCCACACAATAAGCACTAACAATCTTATGACCACACTGAAAAACTATTTTCCCAGAGGGTGGAATGCATTGTGTTTTCACCTGAATGCCTATGTAACAGAGCACTGCTGCTCCTGTACCTCTTTGTTGCAGAAACCTGTGTTCTTTATTTACAGTGTGCAAACCCATTTCTCATGCAGAGTTCCACCCCTGGGCTTCTTGTCCTTGCTGGCTTTGCTTTATGCTAGCTGCAGCACTCCAGTCCTTATTGCTGACCACACCTTTCCTTGTTCATCTGCCCCAGCCAGCTTAAATACCCCAGCTACTGGGGAAGCAGCTGGTCTTTATTGGCCACAGGTCTGGCTTTATTCAGCCGCCAGAGATGTGAGGCCTTGCTGACTGACTGTTCTTGCAACTCAGGCAGCTGGGGTGGGATTAGCTCTGCCCCACTCTGCTACAGCCTCAAAATACTACTAATATACCCTTTGGAATTTAACCTTCTGTGGATTTCACAAAACCCTTCAAGTAACTCACAACTTCTTTAGTGGGGCTTCTGAAATTAAAAGATGCAAATATTCAATTCACAATAGCTTTAAGGGTCTCAGAAACAATTAGTACATGCTCATCCAATAGGCAAATATATCTCAAATTACTGTCTTGTTCTCTAGAGCCTCAGTTTTCATAGAAGAGTGATAGAGAGACTGAATGTGTGTGTACATCTCTAGGCAGTATGGATGCAAAGAAAACCTTGAACATGTGAATTAAATGTAACTGATTCAAGGATATTGACCTAACCATGTAGAGATCCTGGAATAGTAGCTCTAAAGGGTGTGAATTGCCCCATTCCCCTCAATAATATCTTAATCCAGATGCCCATTGTCAATCACTTAAAAATTAGCATCAGTATTCCCAAAATCATTATACTGACTTAAAAATTAAAATCAGCACCAAAAAATGTGGGCTCGTTTTCTTTGCCTTTTGTATTTTGGTGCTTTAGGGTTCACTTCCCTCCACAATTTCAAGCTTCTCTATAACCATGAGGGCTACCAACTTTAGAAACTTACTAAATCATGAAATATGAGATTCTCTTGACTCCTGCAGTTGGGGGTTTCAGAAACTTATCAAACATTGGAAGCCTTCTAAGAAAATCCAAAGAAAAGGCAACACTGGGAAGGATTTCTTTTTTCATGTAAGAAGAGAGAAAGTTTCCAGATGTATATGATCAGGGGTCTGCAACCTGTGGCTCTGGAGCCGCATGCGGCTCTTTGGCTGCCCCCTTGTGGCTCTGGGCTCCCCCAACCACCGGGGTACCCTGAAGGAGGCCCATGCCTGGCTCTGGGCTTCCCCCAGCCACCAGGGACCCCACGGGCAGCCCATGCCAAGCTCCAGGATCCCCCCCCCCCCCCCGCATAAGGGGACCCTGCAGCAGAAATCCTGGCTCACCTCCCTGCACCTCCCACCAGAAGGCTACACCCATTGTGGCTCTCAAAACACTTTGTTATTGAAGGAATTTTCAAAAATGGCTCTTCTTATCTTTTGGGTTGCAGACCCCTAATATGATTAACTGGGAGCGGCCTCATTTGGTACCACATGTGGGTGGCATTTGTGAGATGTCTCTGCTTATTTCCCCTCTGACAGGAACAGGTAAAGGATTGGAGAAGGAGGGTTTCTGGAATCTCAAATGGATAATAAAGGAACAAGCTTTATTGGTGTATTTCCCAATTACAAGACAGAGCGGACGCCCAAGCTGCTAGCTTGGGAAATTGGTTTCAGACAGGACACAGGAAACCACAAGTGATGGTTTCTGCAGTGGAGAGCTGACAGCCTGAACTCACATTAAGCTACACAGAACCTAACATTTAAAATGATCCATCTTCTTGAATCCTCTTAATGGCTCACAAACAAAATATAAACAGACAAAATCCAATACACAATGCAATAATAGTAACAGCAATACCTAAGACTATTTTAATGGTTAGTGCCTGAGTTAAACAGAGGTAAGGCTAGACTCATTATACATTACAACTTATCTCTAAAGGGAAGTTAACTGATAGAGGGAACACGAGTTTACATACATACCAGAACCATCAAGCAGGTGGCCAGCAACAGCATGATGAGTTTTGGGATGAAGGGGGGTTAACTCGACACGGGCTGGCACTTTTCGGGAGGGCCTCCTACTGGCAGGTTGATCAGGCCTGGCAGTTGACACGCGGGGACTCTCGTTCATTCCGTGTGGCAATGGTGGTTTTATTGCCTAGGCCGTTTCCTGCAGGGGTCGTGTTGGTCTGCGATTGGCCCAATTTTGCCACAGTAGGAAGGGGGGTAAAGTGCTGCTCGGTCCCCTTGTCCTTTTTTGGGCATGTGGCAACTTCTACTGGCTCTCCAGGTTCTGGGCTAGAACCCTCTACGCACCCTTGCAAGGGGGGGGGGGGCAAGCATGGGCAGCCATGTGGCACGTACACATACATGCCCTGCTGGTCCACCTACACAGTGGGCGAGAGGGTTAACCCACCCCTAGGAAACCCAGGTAGGGAATAAATTGGGGTTCCAAATTAAGCAGTGGGTGGTCACCAGCCAGTGGATAATGGACATATGGCTGAACTGAGGGGGAAATCCCTATTAAACATACATATCAGGGTCTCTACTATGTGGGAGGCGGCGGCCATTCCATGGGGCACAGATTGGGGTAACTAACACCCTCCTCCACAATCAAGAAGGAGTCAATCCCAAGTGACGGAACAGAGCTCATGGGCATACTGAAGCCTCACAAAACATTAGCCACAAAGTCTAGGGTGCACACAGTGGTATGTTGAATATCTCCATAGTCTACTGTGAGTGGTGTCTCATTTTTGGCAACACTCAGGGATGGATTTTATCTTGTGGGAGGAGTTTGCAAGGATGCCTCTCCCACCTCCCCCAAATTCAACTCTGGTTACAAACAAGCAATAAATCAAAATTTCCTAACTCAGGCCTATGGGCATTCTAGAGGTAACTGTGTCTTTGTGTTGCCCCCAAACCCCCAATCTTGCTGCCTGCAAACTGCTGTCATCTAATCTCCCTGATGCAGCTACTGCTTAGGGTGACCTGATGTCCTGATTTTATGGGGACAATCCCGATATTCAGAGCTTTTTCTTATATAGAAGCCTATCACCTCTCCACTCCTGTCCTAATTTTTCACACTTGCTATCTGGTCACCCCACTACCACTATTCCACCGCCTCAAACAGAATAACTCTTGGCCCCATTCTCAACCTTGCAGTCCAAGTTCTTAGGCTGCTCACCAGCCGAGGCTTTCTCTCCACTGCCAGCTGCTAGTCCTGTTTGTATACATTATCTGGCTCCCAAACTAAATTGGTCTCTTTGTTTGAACTTCCCTTGCTTGTTGAAGGTTGTGGACCCCCCTGCTGACTGGATGCTGGACTGGAGGTTCAATACAGCAGGTTCATCAAAATATTTGTGTCAGGATTGTTTCAGTAACAACACACTCTTTTCTGTGACAGTGACAAAGAATCTAAACACTGCTGGCTTCTAAAACTGAGCAGAAAGCTTTATTAGAATAAGCAAAACACAGCAGCTGTTTCAAAGCACACAGCAATCCTGTGCAACTATTTGGGGCAGGAACTGAAAGAAAATGCCATGTTCAATTGCAACTGCAGGGACAATATGTATATTTTAGGTGTAGAATCAAAGCATCTCATGATTTTTAATGCATTTATCCTCAGAACAGCAAAAAAAGGTAGGTAAGTACTGTCATCCCATTTATAATTGGGGAACTGCAGAACAGAGATATCACGTGATTTGCCCAAGGTTACACAGGTAGACTGCAGAAGATCAGGGACTTTAACCTAGATCTGCCACATACTAGGTTAGTACCCTAACCACTAAACTAACCAGAAGGTACTTATCCAATTTAGAATTGGGACAAGATACTAAAGTGAATGTCCCTACTTTTCCTAGAGGTGCGTGGGATCTGTAATGATTGCCAGTACTACTGTTAATTAATCACAGTTAATGCATGCTATTAACACAAAACAAATTAACTAGAGTTTTAAAAAATAGTTGCAATTAATCACACTGCCAAGAAGAGAAATAAAAGAAATAATATTTTTCAATTCACCTTGTATAACTCCACTCAGTCCTACTTTTTGTTCAGCTAATCTCTAAGACAAACAGGTTTATTTACATTATGGGAGGTAAAGCTGCTTGTTACTTATTTACGTCACTTGAAAGTGAGAACAGGCATTTGCATGGCACTGTTGTAGCTGGCGTTACAAGGTAACTATGTGCCCAATATACTAAATATTTGTATGTTCCTTTGTGCTTTTATTTATAAGCTCTGAAGTTTTATATCTGAGTCCAGTTTTTGTTCTGTTTTTGCATGCAATTATGTGAAAAAATAATTCTATATTAGTAAGTTGCACTTTCATGGTAAAGTGACTATACTATAATACTTGACATGTAGAGCCCAGTACTTGTAAGAGATCAGTCAGCTCTTTTTGTTTCTCTTTTTTAAAATGCAAATACTTGCAATAAAAATAATATAAAGTGAACACTGTACACTTTGTATCTTACATTGTAATTGAAGTCAATATATTTGAAAATGTAGAAAAACATTAAAACATTCATAATAAATTTACATAAAAAATAAACAGTGTGATTAAAATGATGATTAATCATGACTTCTTTTTTAATCTTGTGATTAATTGTGATTATTTTTTTAATCATTTGACAGTCCTAATTTACAGTAGTTAGGAGTCAGGACAACTGTTTAACTCTAATCTTATAAATAACACACCAATCTGGATCTTTGGTATAGTACTGATTCAAAGGGAAGAGTTGGATGTGCATTTCTTCCTATAGAACCTAGAGATTTCTGGGGCCTGTCCTGTCCAAATATGAAATCATCCTAACCAATAATAAAAGTTAACAGAATCACTACTAACATGGTATAGATGCAGTCATCTTCACTGGGGATGCTTATACAACTCTCTTTTGTGTTAATGCTTCAATTCTCTCCCATTTAAAAAATGGTGGGGGGAGGGAAATGGTGTACATGTGTAATATTAAGGTATGATCTCTTCTTCAGCTCTGTCACTTTCTAACTGAAGTGCATTGGCAGAATCCAGCATGCAGATGTCTTAAGAAATCCCCTGCCACTGAAATAGCTAAATTTGATATACCTGATCAAAAGCTTCAACAAAATCAAAGATGAAGAAGGCCATGTTCTTCATTTTCACATTGCTTTCCCTATGATAGTTTCAAGGTTAAACTCAAGCTGTTATGCTTTCCTTTTCTTTTTTTCCAGCCTTCCAGTTCTTTAGTTAAACTCTTGTATTTTGCCTCTGCAGGATGACTTGGGGGAACCCTGAACAATATATGTCAATGGAAGGGTTGCACTGCATTGTGCACTCTTTCTCTGTTGACTCATCTGCCACAGCTAATCAAGAGGTTTTGGTCTATGTGCTGCAACCTTTTAAATCCGTTAGCAGTAAAGAACTACTCTCTGCTCAAAAGCTTTTAAATTAGAGCATATGGTGGGTGGTTGATAAGAATTTTTTTCCTAAAATGGAAACTTTTCTTGTTGTTATTATCTGGTCTGCTGTTCTATTTATCAAGTCACAAGTTTTCTGGTGACTAGTAACATTCTTCTGTGCAGGGATAATTGTTTCCTATTTAGAGAATCTCACATATTTTCAAATTTATTTCACCTACTCCTGTTAGCTATCGACAAGTCAAGGTAATTCTTTTCGGCTATGTCTACACTTACCAAAGTTAGTTCGAATTAGTTAATTCGAACTAACTAATTCAAACTAATTTTAGTTAGTTCGAATTAACTTAATTCGAACTAGCAAATTTTAGTTCGAACTAAGCAAGTGCCATGCATGGCACTTGCTTAGTTCGAATTAGTCAATTGCATTGAGCTCAATGTGCCGGTTAGTTCGAATTAAGCTTAGTTCGAACTAACATGGCCACATTGGGTTAATTTGAACTAACTTACTAGGGCTAACAACTGTAAACAACACCAAACAGTACTCAAAGGTATTTCAGAAGGTTATAAAGATCTACCTGTTAAGACACATACCTAAAGAACATCAAGGCGCTGTCATGGAAAACAGGCGAGATCTCAGAAGACTGGAAAAGGGAAAATATAGTGCTCATCTATAAAAAAAGAAATAGGGACAACTCAGGGAATTATAGACCAGTCATCTTAACTTCTGTACCAGGAAATATAATGTAGCAAATAATTAGGGAATCAATTTGCAAACATCTAGAAGAGAATAAGGTGTTAAGTGATAGCCAGCACTGATTTGTGAAGAACAAATTGTGTCAAACCAACCTGGTAGCTTTCTGTGACAGCGTAACAAGCCTTGTGGATAGAGGGGAAATGGTGGATGTGGTATATCTAGACTTTAGTAAGGCTTTTGATACGGTCTCACATCACCTTAGCCGTGCAGGGCTCTAAATAAAGGGATACACACTGTTCCCCTTCTTGCCTTACCTTCCCCTCTTTAGTACTAGAAAACTAGTGACAAGGAATACTTCTTTTCATTTTGTCTGTGCGCAGTTTTGACTTATGAGGGACGATTGAAAGAACTGGGTTTGTTTAGTCTGGAAAAGAGGAGACTGAGAGGGAACATAACAGTTTTCAAGTACCTAAAAGTCTGCTACAGGGTAGAGGGAGAAAAATTATTTTCCTTAACCACTAATGGTAGGGCAAGAAGCAATGGGCTTAAATTAAAGCAAGTACTACTGAAATGCTCAATGAACCACTGAAATGTGCTTAGATTCTACAGTGATGAGAGTGGTATGTGGACCTATACAGAATAGAATAGAATAGAATAGAATAGAATAGAATAGAATAGAATAGAAGTAAACTTTGCAGAGAAGAACAGAGCTTTTATGATTTGGAGGAATGTGGATTTTACTCAGTTTTGGAATATCCATGAGGCCAATCATTCCTCCAATATTATCAACATAACTGGGGTCACTTTTGTTGCGTCTACACTTACAAATTAAGTCGACTTAAACCTGCTTAAATCGACTTAATTTAATCTGCGTCTACACTACAATTTCCTTAAATCGACTTAAGCTGCTGCTTAAGTCAACTTAAGGAAATTTAAAGTCGACTTTATTAAACCTGGTTTAAAGTCGACTTTACTGGCTAAGTCAACTTTATTAAGTCGATTTAGCCAGTGTGGACACAGATTAGCCCTAAGTGGACTTTAAGTCGACTTAAAGGGCCCCAGGGCTCCCCCACTGCCCTCCCTGCCAGCATGGTTGGCACAGTCAGAGCCTGGTGTGCCCACCCACAGGGCAGGACACAGCCCTGCCCACCCCGCTCCTATGCCCTGCAACTGTCCCTGTCCTGCTCAGCCCCCATTGTACCAGTGTACAATGGGGCAAATGCTGAGCCCCCTGGCATTTTGGAAGGGGTGCCCCTCCTGCCACCATGGACCAGTCCCAGGTCCACCTAACCCCTAGAAGTCAACTTAGACATCCAGTGTAGATGCTCTAAGTCGATTTGGCAAGGTCCCCTTGAAGTCGACTTCATTTTATAGTGTAGACATGCTAAGTCAACTTATTTGGCCAAGTGTAGACATAGCCTTTGTGTCTATCTCCCCATCTCAAATGAAGTGTATCTGGTCTTCCAATGTTGATACTCAGAGAGAAGCCTCTCACTGTTGGGGACCTGTGGCAAGGGACTGGGTAGGAGAGGATGGGAATAAAGGTAGAGCCCTGCAAATCCGCAGATATCCACATTATATCCACGGATATCCGCATCTGCAGATGCAATGCAGACATCTGCAGACAATTTCTTGCAGATGTAGATTGGATACAGATCTACATATTTGTATCTGGGCAAGGCTAGAGCACTGCAAATCTGTGGATATTCATGGACATTCGCATTAGCTCTGCATCTGCAGATACAATGCGGATAGCCGCGTACCATTTTTTGCAGATGCAGATCAGATGTGGATCCACATATTTGTATCCGTGCAAGGCTCTAAATAAAGGGATACACACTGTTCCTCTTCTTGCCTTACCTTCCCCTCTTTAGTACTAGAAAATGAGTGACAAGTTGACCCCAATAACTTTTGCATAGTGCTTGTCTAAGCCCAAGAACTTAACTTTAAGGGCAGTTATTTGAGAGCACAGCCAGCTAAGAAAGCTGTTCCAGTGTAGGTCCAACAATCTGCACTGTCAGGGAAACAATTCAGGCTCGCTAAATAGATAGGTCCTTCTGAAGGACTGAGTTCCACTAAGTTGAGAGGGATAGAACTGTTCTTCATTTTGCATCGAGTGGGACAAAATTCTTCAGAGGTTTGGATAAAGTTTGCATTGTAAAAAATGTTCTATTATCACTGAATTTGATATTCATTGTAGGATCATTGTTCCTGTTCAATGCTTCTGATATGCATGTAAATGTACTATGTAATTCCACTAATTTAGTCTAGATTGATTAATTAGTGACCATTTAATGCAATATGTTACTGGAAATTGCAAGGAAAATTCATATTAATCTAATCTGTATGTGTTTTCCCTCTCACCATTTTGTATGTCTAGATTATAAATTCTTTGGGACAGGAACTGTCTATTTATTAAGGGTTTGGGCAGCTCCTACCACAATGGGACCCTGATCGGTTAAGGCCCTACTGTAATACAAATAATAAACTGCAATATAAATAACTCAAATAATAATATAATGTGGCCTTAGTAGTAGAAGGCCCAAAAATATTTATATTTAAGGATTTGTTTCCTTTTTTTCTTTAACAGTCTAGAGACACCTTTACTAGTTAGTAAAGAACTAAATATTTAGCTTCAGTTCATAAGAAAGTTGCTTTGATCTTTGTGTAAATAGACAAGTTCTCTTTCTCCTATTGGATGCTTTCTTGAAAATTATTTCTTTCATCAACTCGTTTGTCACATCTCTGTGAACATCAATGCTGTTTTCTTCAGAACTTCAAACAGATATTTCCAGCATGTTTACAGGAAACATACTAAACATTATAAATGGCAACCTGACTCACACCTGATTCAACAGTTAGAGAAACTTGGACAACTCAGTCACACAGCTTGTGTCAGCTAGATGGAATATATTTAACATCTCTCCTTTAGCAATGTTAGCAAGCATCCACTCACTCATACAAGTGCATACAAAAATACCCTCTTTTCTTCAGTCTCCATGTTTCAGGGATTTTCACAGTTAGATAATGGCCTTCATCCCAAAGGATGCTAATGCTTTTTGCAAACTGTTGAAATACAGACACCTTAATGGCAGAGGGATAGCATACACTGTAGTACAAAAAAGTGGGAAGAGGGGAGGCAATACGATAAAAGTGCAATAAAATTTTTAACATCCAGGATTGACAGCAGAGTCGAGACATTGAGCTCTCATCTGAAAGAACAAACTGCGTGGAACTCTATGTATTACCCAACTCAGTATGAATGGCTGAGTATACCCTGCTGAGATTTGAACTTATAGATCCAGGAAGAAGTCTGACAACCTGATTCCTCTCTCAACATCAGTTTTACTCTACTGTCATGGTAGACCTTACTCCTAATTTACATTACTGTCAGACTCAGGTTCTTGGTATTTTGAACATGATTCTTTGCACTGAATGGGATGTCTTAGTAGTCATGGATACTGGAGCTGGTTCGAAAATGGGGGTCATTTTGTGGACAATTGTTCATGGACACTTTTGACTTTTTCCATGGAACACATGCAATTTCCACAAACAATTTCATTTTGTTGAAAACCCAGTTTTTCATCAAAAATACTGTTGATGGAAAATTTTCAAACCACCTTCTCCCATATATATTGGGGCACATTAGTTTTGAATTTGAAAGCATCACAGGAACTCTAATATAGATATTTTCTATTATTATGGATGGTTATTCTCCTATTTATCCTTGAGGGTGTCAAGTTTTCTGTAGTCATTCTTCAGCTTTTGTTAGTAGGCTCTTACCAGTTGCAAGTTTTTTCCAGGTAACCAAATGACACGTTGTTTCCCTCCATTGGCCTAGGAAGCTCTCTACATTATTGATTTGTGTTTTAGTTTATAAGGCTGACAGAGGCAAATCTCTAGTGCATGTATTTAAATATGCTTAATAAGAGGGGCAGGAAGGACTTTATATAGGAAATAACACCCAAAAAAATTAACAAAAAGGAAAGAATGGCCCTGGATGGCATGAGAATCTTATAGACAGATAGTTTGGGAACGTGAGTGTAAGTAATTGTAAGAGAAGATATAGATTGGCGGATAGGTTTTTGTTTGTTTGGGAAGCACGGGGGGGGGGGGGGGTTGCTTTGTTTTCAGCTGTGTGGTTTAGAAACAGACCTCTTGGCAAGCAAAAAGCCAGGTGCTACTAAAGGTTTCAGAAAACAGAGCCTGGGCTTTAGGAAGGGACCTACAGGTAAGAAGAAAGAAAGAGAGGGCCAACTGAGTCATCATGGGGAGATAGGGAGGGAGCTCCTACAGTAGCAATGGCTTATGCAAATAGGTCTGATTCTTAAATTGGTTCAAGCACAGTTTGAGGGACAGCTGAAGGTTCAGATTGGTTCTTATTGTTCCTAATCTGTGTGGCTGCACTTTCACTTTCTAATGGGCACTGCACTACAACTTCTGGTTTCTTGGCATACCATAACAGTCATTTTTGGAAGCTGTTCTGTGGACCTACATCATTCTTGCTGAAACAACCTACTAGATGTGAAACCAGTTTTCATAGCTTCAGTGGCCTTGGAAGCCCTTTTTGCACTTAGGAAGTTGTGAAATAATTTTAATTGAACTGAGCTCATGAATTATAACGTCTGGGAAATGCTACAATATAATCTCGTCTCTCTTTACAGTATTTACATATTAACCTGATAGTCCTCTTCAGGAGCCCTGTGTTAAAGGAGCATTTTGATAATGTTATTTGTGCTCAAGTTATATGCTTCACAGTCAGTCAAGGTCCTACTATATAATTCTGGTTTGGTAAAGTGGTCTGAAAATTGAATAGCTAAGCTTTATTATCTTTGAAAGAAGAAGTCCTCTATTTTTCCGGTCTTAACACTCAGTTAATATTCCAAATAAATACACAGCTACTGAATAGGTACACAATTGGCCTTTAGTTAATCTTTAACCAAAAAAATTAGTAAAACTTAATCCTGTTTGACCCTGCCATACATTGGAATCTAAAAACATTTTAGGAAAGCTTACAGCTTTGCCCTCCTAAAAGCAGCTTTCCAACAGCCATCCATTTGTCACTGTCCAAAATGAAATCCTCCCCTTGAACAACTCCCAGAGAGAGAGGGAGAGAGAGTATGGGCTTGTCTACACTTACATAACTGCAGCAGCCCTACGGTAACATGTAGAAAAGATGTCAATCCACCTCCCCGAATTGTGGTAGCTATGTCAACGGGAGACGCCTCCCATCAACATAGTGCTGTCTATACTGGGAGTAGGTTGCTATAACTACACACCTCAGAAGTGTGGATTTTCCACACCCCTCAGCGATGAAGTTATACTGACATAGGTTAATACTCTAGACCAGGGATCTGTATAACATTGTAAAGCATTTACATGCCTAACCCAAGGGAGCTTATGTAAACCTCCTCCTTTATTCTCACCTGCATTGCATAACAAATACTTGTGTTATGGCTATCATAATGGATTCAGTGCTGGGACTCTGACCACTTTATTGCTCTGTAAAGCTTCCATATTGCTTAGGCACCAAATGAACAATAATACATAACAGCATGGATAGATGCAATACCTTTATGACATACAGGAGTGCTGGTGAGAGACATTTACATTTTATTTCCTCATCCCAGTCACCTGACCTGCGTCAGAGTCACCAAGTCTAACTACATGGGGGAAGGTGCATGCCAGGGTCTCACTGTTCTGGATGATCCCTTCCTGACACAAACATTTGCAGCTAATGTAAGTGGGATGGGGGCAGAAGCAGAAAAGTGGTATAAAGTTGCTTTGGCCCAAAGGATTGACGCTGTAAGGCCCAAAGGATTGAGGCTGGGTATGCACATGCAGCTCTGAAAATGGGCCCATTATTGTTAATATCTCTTACGCAGCCCACTTCCTTGAACTCTGTTGAATTTGTAGTTATTCGCCTGCTGAATTGTTTGTATTTTGAAATGTGGGTTATAGTTTCATTTACCTTTCTCTGAAACATCAGCTCTAGGCTGTACCAGAGATAAGCTATAGTATTAGAGGGACCTTTGGTTTGTTCCAGTTTAGTAACTCTCATCTTCCTGAAGCAATATGATTTATTGTGTATGTCTGTTATAATACATCACATTCAAGCTACATAGTTTTGATTATGGAATAGAATCAGGGACTTTTAATGGCCACCTAGAGTCCAACTCTCATGTTTCACTGAAGGAGAGACCAGATTTTCTAGTACTTTCCAGAATTTTGTAAGCGTGCTGATAAACCTAAGCACTTATGAATGTGCCAGTTGAAGTACATGTTTCTAGACCTGATATATTAACATATTAATTTGACATATTGGATATAATAACTTGAACACTTTGGTATTCTCCCTGTTCTTCAAAGGAACGGTATTTAAAAGCATTCTAAAAGCATGCATCCACTATTTGCTCACTTTGGCTATGTCTACACTTGCACTTTTAAGTCGACTTTAACTAAGTCGACTTAACTAAGTCAACTTTAAGTCGACTTAATTAAGTTGACTTAGTGGGCCTACACTTAAAATTAAAGTCGACTTAAAGGGGAACTTACAAAGTCGACCTAGAGCGTCCACACTGGATGCTCTAGGTCGACTTTGTGGGGCTAGGGGGACCTTGGGTAGGTCCATGGTGGCGGGGGGCACCCCTTGTGTGCAATGGGGCAAAGGGGGACAGGGACCCGGGCAGGGCATGTGGGCAGGGTGTGACGCTGTCTGGATTTAGGAAGCATTTATGATATATTATTTTCAATGGATATATCATAAATGCTCTATAATCCATAGGAACTATGTCATGTTTGGTATCAATAGAAAGGTAGTAATTTGCTGGGAATGATTATATAGTTTATGTCTAGGAATTCTATTT
>ML685766.1:12122693-12140909 GCA_007922175.1 Pelusios castaneus
GTTGCAGGGAGCAACGTGTGTACGCGTTGTCCCGCAATAAAGGTCACGTGAGTTTTGTAGCGCGATTGCCTTGTTGCGCTTTAATCTGATCGTGTGTACATAGCCTCAGAAACCTTCTTCTGTTTAATTGACACCAAAACCCCTAGTCTCCTCGCCCATAACTCCCTTACCAGCCTCATGCACTGTTCTCAAATCTAACTTGGGCTCTGTTTCAGGCTGGTTTAAGGCCTCATTTATGGCCTTGGTTTTATTGCTAACCGACACAGTGCACAAAAAGAAGAAATTAATGTCACTGCTAACACTGGCTGCGTCTACACTGGTAAATTAAGTCGACTTAAGCTTGGCTTAAGTCGACTTAATTTGCCCTGCATCTACACTACACGTTGCTTAAGTCGACTTAAGCAAAATAAAGTTGACTTAATGAAAATTAAGTTGACTTTATTAAACCACCTTTCTAATCGACCTAAGGCTTAATTCGACTTTCTAAAGTCGAATTAAGCCAGTGTAGCCCTGGGGTAGCCCTAAGTCGACTTAGGGCTACCCCCAGACTGCACCAATGCCCTCCCTGGCGGGGGGGGCACAGGGGGAGCCTGGCATGCCCCCCAAAAGGCAGGGCATGTGGGCACAGTGTGACACTGTCTGGATTTAGGGAAGCATTTATGATATTATTTTGTATGGATATCTCATAAATGCTATAATCCATAGGAACTATGTCATGTTTGGTATCAATAGAAAGGTAGTAATTTGCTGGGAATGATTATATAGTTTATGTCTAGGAATTCTATTTGCATTAGAAGTTAAGAATTTGATGTTATATCCATACTTTAACTTGTGTCATTAGACGGGAGGGTGTGAACAACCATTGTCTCCTTAATGTTTAGGAATTTTCCAGGTAGAATGGTGCCAGGGAGTATCCTGATGAGCCATTGAGGACATAAAGAATACAACCATTGTATCCTTAATGGCTCATCAGGATATTCTCTGGGACCATTCTACCTGGAAAATTCCTAAACATTAAGGAGACAATGGTTGTTCACACCCTCCCGTCTAAAGACACAAGTTAAAGTATGGATATAACATCAAATTCTTAACTTCTAATCCAAATAGAATTCCTAGACATAAACTACATAATCATTCCCAGCAAATTACTACCTTTCTATTGATACCAAACATGACATAGTTCCTATGGATTATAGCATTTATGAGATACCCATACAAAATAATATCATAAATGCTTCCCTAAATCCAGACAGTGTCACACTCAGGGCTCTGCCCTGCCAGGGTCCCTGTCCACCTTTGCCCCACTGTACACAGGGGGTGCTCCCCCCCCCCCCCCGCCACCGTGGACCTGCCCATGGTCCCCCTAGCCCCACAAAGTTGACCTAGAGCATCCAGTGTGGACGCTCTAGGTCGACTTTGTAAGTTCCCCTTTAAGTCGACTGTAATTTTAAGTGTAGGCCCAGTAAGTCGACTTAATTAAGTCAACTTAAAGTCGACTTAATTAAAGTCGGCTTAAAAGTGCAAGTGTAGACATAGCCACTGAGAGTGCCAAAGTTCCACTAATCTTGGATCTCAGTGATGTTGAACGTAAGGCATCCAGATTGTCCACCCACCTGTTATGTGGTTTTGTCACCTCTAACTTAACATCCAAATAATGTCATGTCCTTTGCCATGCTGAATTGCCATTTTTGGAAATAACACCTTCTCAAACGTAGCAATTAGGGAAATAACACATCAGTGCCAAGAAAGGGTGATTCACTAATTCACTGTTGCTTGAAAATGTCAGTTCTAGAAATACTTACTCTTTTTTCTAAAGCTTGGGGGGTATTCTTTCTATTACTACAGAAATGAAGGGATCAAAAAGGGGAAAATCCATAGCACTGACTGTTTTATCATCCATGTGTCCGACAGAAACCATTTGTTTTCTCATCCAAATGCCTTTGTCTCAGGCCAACATAGTCAGAGTTGATCAGTAAACCCAATTTTGTTAATTAGGAATCTAACCTAATGATTCCACAGAAAATAGTGTGTAGCTGATGGGTATAGTTCATGCTTGGTCTTACAGTTTTTCAGAAAGGCCTCAGGATATTGCAGCACTTTTAGTCATGCATGGTGGATTTGATTTAGTAATATGAAATTAGCACCTGCAATATACACTGAACACATTGAGCTGTTTCTGCTTGCACTAATAATACTTTTACACTGAAATCACTCCTGATTTACACTGGTGTAAGAGGAAATCTGGCCCATTGTGTAATAACAAATGTGTAATTGAGATATTTTAAGTGTCTCACTGCAGAAAAATTCACTGTGAACATTTTGCTACTAATACATGAATTTAACATTTTATAGACAAAACTTATGTAAAAGACCTTAATGCACATCTCCCAATTTGATAACCAGGCTGAAATATTTTGCTGTTCTTTATTCTTACTTGCAGCTGAATATGTGGGAAGGGAGACAGAACATCTTGGCTATGTCTATACTTGTAAATTTAAGTCGACTTAGCTAAGTCGACTTAACAAAGTCGACTTTAAGTCGATTTTGTTAAGTCAACTTAGCATGTCCACACTCAAATTTTAAGTCGACTTAGAGGAGACCCTACAAAATCGATCTAGAGCATCCACATTGGACGTCTAGGTCGACTTCTAGGGGCTAGATGGACCTGGGACAGGTCCACAGTTGCGGGGGGGGGGGCACCCCTTGCCAAGTGCCAGGGGGCTCAGCCTTTGCCCCATTGTACTTTGGTACAATGGGGCAAAGGGGGACAGGGACCGTGGCAGGGCATAGGGGCAGGGTGGGCAGGGCTCTGCCCTGCCCTTTGGGGGGGCACGCCAGGCTGTGGCTGTTCCAGCCACCCTGGCAGGGAAGGCAGTGGGGAAGCCGTGGAGCCCCCTAAGTCGACTTAAAGTTGACTTAGTGCTACTCCACGTCTACAGTGGCTAAGTCGACTTTCTAAAGTCAACTTAGCCAGTAAAGTTGACTTAAAATGAGGTTTAAGAAAGTCGACTTAATTTTTCCTTAAGTCGACTTAAGCAGCTGCTTAAGTCGACTTAAGGAAAGTGTAGTGTTGACGCAGAGTAAATTAAGTCGACTTATGCAAGCTTAAGTTGACTTAATTTACAAGTGTAGATGCACCCAGTGTGAATAACCTTGCTGAAATAATCAATTGTTCCCTGTTTCCTAGATGGGAGTGTAGTTGGCATAATGGAGATATATTTCCAAATACGGCTTATTTCAAGCACTATTTTACTCCAGTACCACAGAAGAACAACCAATTCCTGATTGGAGGATTAAGAAGATACTGCTACCAAAAATTAGAAACTATTCACTGCAGTCCTTCACATAAAACTTATTTAACAAAGAAAAAATAAAGAAACATTCGAGAAATCACTGTCCTTGACGCCAGTATCTTAGCTTTAAACAAACAATCAAACCAGGATGAAAGCACCTTATACAATGAAGCACATTTTGCCTTTGAGGGTCTAAAGAATGAAAAAGATCTAAATGTGATTTTATTTTAATTCCCAGAGATCATTCAATAACACAAACAGATTGTTTACAAAGCTCATTGCTATTGAAATAAATGATTCTGATAACGCTAGGGAAAACATGCCCATTTATTTAATGTATTTCAATCAGTTTAAATTTATCATCAGATTTCTTTCCTTGGTAGTTTTTAGACACATCTTCATATTAGAAAAAAAAATGTTTATAAACAAGATTTTGTCTATGCTCTATTTTCCACCACAAGTGGTCTGGTAAAAATAAAAATAGGGTGCTAAAAGATGCTTCCATATTTTTTCTTTAACTGAAGCTAGAGGACAAGTAAGTCAATACTTGGCTGGAATCATGAGAAGCTTGTTGACTGAGTTAATCAGTCAGGAACCCTGCTCAGCCTCACCTCGCTGATAAATGTCACGACTCACTGCTGTCAATAAGAATTACCAGCAAACGTTTCATAGAAACTGGGAATAACTATATGAGTCTTTTCCTCTGAATGAATTATTTTGTTCAGAACAATTCCAGGACTAGGTCAGACTGAGTTGCTCTAATTGAGTGGGCAATTATACAAATGTATTCTGAAGGTCAAGCAACCCATGGATACTCACACAGCCCAGATTATGGAATACAGAAACTTTTTGCAAGGCGTATGTGGGTGACTCTATCTAATTCAGATTTGAAATGTTACCAGTAAATTGCAAAGGAGTTTGTTTTTGTTTCCTGTGCTGGATAGCGTATCTTAGGAAACATGAGCCTCCCTGTATAAATGAACGTAGGAGAATAATCTTTGAAATTACCCTGAAAAGACTCCTCATTCTGATTCATTCAATTGTGCAGCAACTGCAAGATTCTTAGCAGGAGGAGGC
This sequence comes from Pelusios castaneus, assembly GCA_007922175.1. Taxonomy (NCBI): domain Eukaryota; kingdom Metazoa; phylum Chordata; order Testudines; family Pelomedusidae; genus Pelusios; species Pelusios castaneus. The sequence goes on from ML685766.1 coordinate 12,127,064, forward strand.
CAGCAGAGCTCTGTCTCTCTGCAGACTGTCATGCACGGCTTGCAGAGCACAAGCAAAAGGTAACCATTGATCACAGGACTTTTAAACTGCCCATTGCAGATAGATTGAGAACAACAGAAAATGAACAATAAACCAAAATTAGTATCAGTAACAGCAGACAAGAAGCATGCTTTGGTGTATGAGAAGTTCAGACAGTGAGCTCTTCCTGGCACCAGTTACCTGAAATAAAGAAGCTGTCAGCAAACAGCAAAGATAGCGTTTTAATCACTTCTTTTCTTTTGCAACACGTCCTGTAAATTATATGTTCAGATTCCATTCATTTGCTGTCATCTGACATGAAATAATGTAAATGTGACAAAGCAGGTGTAATCTGGAACAAAACAATGGAATAGAGAATATTTTTTTAAAAATTCTCCATGCTAATTTTGCTAACCAATTATTTTAAATTACTGCTTCAAGTTTTGTAGGTGGTTACTAGAGCTGGTCAAAAACTGGAATATCTGTTCTGAGGGGAAATTGATGAAAAGTTAAAATTTTGAAATTGCCCACAAGATGAAAATTCGGGGGAGGGAGGATATCCTATTTGAAATGATAGAAACATTTTTTTTCAGTGATGTGAAATTCTTTTACTTCAGTAAGGTTAAAACTAGAGTAGTTCAGAGCATGGAAAATCCATGTTGTGCAAGAATTTGTTTTAATTTAGATTCAGATTATGAACACTGCCAACTTTGCCCTCATATCTACACTGATGACACCATCACAGGGCCTAATCAAGCCACCTACTCCATCAAGGGCTCGTTCACCTGCTCATCCACCAATGTGATTTATGCCATCATGTGCCGGAAATGCCCCTCTGCCTTATATATTGGACAAACAGGGCAGTCTCTGCGCTAAAGAATAAATGGACACAAATCTGAGGCTATATACACACGATCAGATTAAAGTGAAACATGGCAATCGTGCTATAAAAGTCACGTGACCTTTATTCTGGGATAACGCATACACACGTCGCTCCTTGCAATGCAACATAATTCCTTGCATTATCGCGGTTGAGCGCAATGACTTCTGGGCACCTATTCCATTGTTCCATTTTCCCTGAATCAGCGCTATGAATCATGGGATGAAGGAAAGGAACGCAAAGTGCCATGGGTAAACTCTCAGTTTCCCGTGGTGCTTTGTGGTCCCCTAGCGTCTTCCTCGTCTCCAATAGCAACTCCAATAGCAACTATTTTCAACAGTGCAGTGACGCACCGCACCACTTGCGAGCAATCACAACAACGACAGCATGGATCCTGCTCTGATTTCCACTGTCGCCTTCAACATTCTGAATACAACTCGGCTTGTTGCTCGGTACGCAATGAGCTCTGAGTCAGACGAGGACACCGAGGAGCAGGGGCTGATCGATGCCATGCAGAGCAACAGCACCGCGTTGCTCAGCTCCTTCACCGATCATCTGCACATGGTGCAATGCCGTTCCTGGTCGAGACAGACGAGCACCAAGTGGTGGGATCACATTGTTATGCAGCTGTGGGATGACGAGCAGTGGGTACAGAACTTTCGAATGCGGAAAGCAACCTTTCTGGAACTGTGTTCAGAGTTGGCCCCTGCCCTGCAACATAAAGACACCAACATGAGGTCAGCCCTAACTGTGGAGAAGCGTGTTGCGATTGCTGTCTGGAAGATGGCGACTCCTGACTGCTACCGGGTCGGTTGCAAACCAGTTTGGAGTCGGGAGGTCCACCGTCGGATTAGCCCTCTCACAAGTGTGCCAAGCCATCAATCACGTTCTGCTACGGAGGACGGTGACGTTGGGCAATGTTCGTGACATTGTGGACGGCTTTGCTGCCATGGGATTCCCTAACTGCGGGGGAACAATAGATGGCACACACATCCCAATTTTGGCTCCAGACCATCTCGCGACCGAGTATATAAACAGGAAGGGCTACTTCTCCATGGTGCTGCAAGCACTTGTGGATCACAAGGGGCGTTTTACGGACATCAATGCTGGGTGGTCAGGAAAGGTGCATGATGCCTGCATTTTCAGGAACACTGGTCTGTACCGGAAGCTGCCAGGGGGTACCTTTTTCCCTGATCAAAAAATTACAGTGGGGGAGGTGGAGGTGCCCATAGTCATCCTCGGAGACCCAACATACCCACTGATGCCATGGCTCATGAAGCCGTACATCGGGAACCTGGATCGCAGCAAGGAGCGGTTCAATTACCGATTGAGCTGCTGCAGAATGACTGCGGAGTGTGCCTTTGGCTGTTTAAAAGGGCGCTGGCGCTGTTTGTATAGGAGGCTGGACTTGGCGGAGGACAACATCCCTGCTGTGATTGCGTCGTGCTGTGTCCTCCATAACATTTGTGAAAGTAGGGGAGAAAAGTTTTCCCCTACGTGGGCTACAGAGGCACAGCGCCTCGAGGAAGCATACGAGCAGCCAGCCACTAGAAGTATTAGGGTGGCACAAGGAGAAGCTGCTCTCATAAAGGAGGCACTCAAGGAGCATTTCAATGATGCCCTCCCCTAGTTAACTTCCATGACGCATCAGGTGCACCGTATGAGCTTTTCAATAATGTGTACAAATAAACCCACTCTTCAAAGTATTTGTTACTGTTTTTATTCAAACCTAAAAGGTGGGGGTGGGGTTACAGGTTGGTGTAGCTCCGGGTCTCAAAAAAGTAGCTGGGGGGGGGCTGGATATTGTCCTGTACCGGGGGGAAGGGTGGCCTTCAAAGAAATGCTTTGAGGGACTACGGGGAGTGGGAGGCAGACACGGCTGAACTGTCTGGAGTGGAGCTCGGACATTAATCACCTGGGACTGCAAAGCAAGCATGCTTTTGAGCAGTTCTGTTTGCTCCTTCATGATGCTTATCAGTTCGTCCCTGTGTTTCTGCCTCGGCTGCTGGGATTCCTCTCTCCAGGCTGTATTCTCCCTTGCGGATTTCTGTGTTGCTTTCAGCAGCTCATGAAACATATCCTCCCTGTTTCTTCAAGCACGCCGCCGAATGTTTCTCATTCGGTCAGCTGGGGTAGACACCGGCCTTGTGAAGGTCAAATCTACTAAAAAAATAACAATAAAGAAATTGTTAACACATAGCATAGATAACCAATGTAACCTTCCAGTAGCACATTCCACTGGAAGGTACAGGGCGGTCAACACACTACGCCTCGCTGAAGCAGACAAGGTACGTTCTAATAGACGGCTTACTGGGGGCTCACAATCTGCACTGGGCACACAGATGGAACCAGATATCTCTCTCCTCAGAGTGCCCCTGCCAGCTAGAATACATATCTTACATGCCACCGGTTGCAAGCCAGGACCGTATGCTGCTGCACTGTGTGCTGCCATGGTTCCCAGGGCTGTGCTTTGCAGCTGGCGAGGCAGATATCCGTCTTTGGGAGCGTAGACACAAACGCTCTCACATCTAACCTGAGTAGTAGGCTCTGGAGGCACATCGAGGAAACCTTTACTGACCTAAATACAGATGATTTTTTGACAATCACTGTTTGTTTTGATGCACTTCTAATGAATGCAGAGTAAATAGCGTGCACAGTGGGGACCCGAAATTACCCCCACCCCTGACAATGATATTTTAGCAGGAGCCAGACAGAGCTGCACGAAGGAGAAACTTACCGGAACCCCCCTCTGCCGCCTCAGAGGACACGCTGTAGTTCAAGCCTTGGGTGGACGTTTCAGTGGGGCTGCTGAAGAGCTCCTGGCTACACGTGGTTGCGCTTTCCTCCAGGTCATCCTCCATCTCCTCCTCCTCCTCGATCACGTCCTCATCCTGCTCGGCTCCAGCAATCACTGGATGAGGGGGGGCTGATGTGTCCACGGGACTCTTGGCAGTGGTTGTGGGGTCCCCACTGAGGATGGCTTCTATTTCCTTGTAGTACCTGCATGTAGCAGGCGCTGATCCGGAACGGCGGTTTGCCTCCTTCGCTCGGTGATAGGTTATTCTGAGCTCCTTCACCTTTGATCTGCACTGCACTGTGTCTCTATCATGCCCTCTCTCTGACATGGCCCAAAAAATTATGCCAAATGTGTCATAATTCCTCCTGCTGCCGCGTAGCTGCGCCTGCACAGCAGACTCTCCCCAGATGCTGATCAGGTCCAGCACCTCTGCCGTGCTCCAAAGGGGTGCGCGTCTTCCACGGCGGGCCGCCATTGCTACTGATGATCGGAGCACAAATACACTCCACGAGGAAGAGAGAAGGAAGTGAAACAGACGAGAAATTTGAAAATCCCCGGAATCAGTTCAGGGCAGGGCAGGGACAGTTTCGTCACGGCTACAGAGTGGGTGGGGGGAAGACCAGAGAGGACGATTTTGGAATGCTGGGACAGTTCCAGAGGCCAGTCATTGCGCGGTAAGCGTACACACGAGCGCAAAAGCGCAACAGCTGTTCCACATTAGCTGTTACCACCCTCGTCGAGGTGGTTTTTGTATTGCACTACAACAAGGCAGTTAACGCGCAACAGCCCTGTTGCATGTATGTACGCCGTTGTTGCTATCGCGCGGTAATGAGTTTTAATGCGCGATAAACTGATCGTGTGTACAAGGCCTGACATCACAAATTGCAACACGACAAAACCAATAGGGGAACACTTCAATCTCTCTGCTCACTCTCTTGACGACTTGTTAATAGCTGTGTTGAAACAGATGAATAACAAATCACAGCTTCAAAGAGAAACTGCAGAACTCGAATTTATATGCAAATTTGACTCAGTTGTCTTGGGGTTAAACAGGGACTATGGATTTTTCTCTCATTACAACAAGTGATTTGACCTCACCCTCCTCCATGTGCTGTTCCCCAGTGTTTTGAATCCTAACACCTATTTTGATTTGCTGTTACAGCCTGACCTGATCCTATGTCATACACTCCCCTGCATTTAATTTCCTCCCATTCTGTAACTTTCCCATCTTCAAAGCGTCTGACGAAGTGGGATTTTCTCCCACGAAAGCTCATGCGATAAATAAATCTGTCAGTCTTTAAAAGTGCCACAGACTCTGTTGTTTTATTAAAATTGATGTTATCATAAATGTTTCCATTTTGATGAACCTGCATTTTTTTATGGAAAAACTGTTCCATCAAGCATTTTTCAACTCCCATGTTATTATTCCTTTACTCATATGAAGCAAGTATTTTACAGTTACTAAAACGTTACCTTCTTGTTATCTTCTGAGTTGCACAACAATCAACTGGGAAAAGGAAACTAGATAAATATAGAATTTACAAACTTGTGCTTAAGGTCTTATGGAAATGTTTGCTGTTTTGATATGGAAATTGCAGGCCAGATACACCAAAACACTCTGGCTGTTTTGTGTCTCTCCAGTGATGTGAAGCAGCCAGAAAGTCTTAAGTTTAATTAGCTGATTAAGATAGGGTTATTATAGCTGCTTTTTGACATTGGGCCAAAACAACCAGAGCATATCATTGAATCTGGTCCAGTATTTTGTCATCTATGTGAAAAATAAATTCGAAAACACCTAGACTAGTGGCATTTATCCCAGAGTGGATTGGATCAGATGTTCATATGGGAGTATTGGAACTCCCTAGCAATTTACAGAGAAAATGTGGCTGAAGTAATATCATTTATTGGACCAGTTTCTGTTGATGAAAAGAGAAGCTTTTGAGCCACACAGAGCTCTTCTTCAGGTCTTCAAAAGACATCTCACCCACCTTGTCCCTCCAATATCCTGGGACTAACACAGCTACAACTTCACATAGCAACTTACTGTTAGAGCAGATAATTTGACACATACAATACTGAAGACTGTCTTCAGTGTGGACGTACCCCTAGACACTCAGTAGGGGGTAAGTAGTGAGGAAATTATTTTTACTTCCTGCATTTAACAGGTGGAGACTGGGTGCAGTATATTTAACCTTGGGCCAATACAACAGAGTCTTAACATGTGGCATGTCAGGGCCAATCCGGACATTATTGGGCTACTCCAAGATAGAAACAGATAATAAGAGGTATTAAAATTCCTCTGAAGAATTCCTTTGAAGAACTCCAATACTGAAACCCAGTAAGAATGAATCATTTTTTTCAATATGAAGAAGGACTAATACTTTAACAAAATTAGAATAAGATGCCACCCACTGTAATGTGTGTATGCAATGCTATACAATTGAGGACATGTATCACAAATATTGGGCCAAATCCTGAAGTCTTTACTTGTTTTTTGCTAAGTTCTTATTCTGATAAAACTTGCATTGACAGGAATAAAATTTTTGCCTGCGCAAGGACAAATTGTCCAGTCCTGGAAATCCTTATTCAAGCAATTAATCTCGTACTGAGTTCATGAGGGCTACTTACATGAGTAAGTCCTTGATGGTTCAGGTCCTAGTGGCATCCACATTTGTCTAGAAGTGAAGACAGATGTATATTTACTTGATTTGTAAAGTCACATGTTTTAAGGTGACAGATTTTCTTTTAACATGAAGCACATTAATTTCTTTTTTATCTTTATACTTCTGAGAGTCAGTGCAGGATCCCTAAAAGACATAGACAAGATATGATTCGTTATGTTTTGCCCTTATGTAATATCATTCCTCTAGCAATCTCAAAGTGCCACAGAAATATAATCTATTGCTCAGAGTAAGGAGGAGTTTGAATCCACAAAATTTTACTGAAAGCACTAAGGCTATGTCTACACTTGTAATTTTAAGTCAACTTTAACTAAGTCGACTTAGTGTGTCTACACTTAAAATTAAAGTCGACTTAAAGGGGAATTTACAAAGTCGACCTAGAGCGTCCACACTGGATACCTAGGTCAACTTCTAGAGGCTAGGGGGACCTTGGGCAAGTCCACAGTGGCAGGGGGTGGCACCCCTTGTGTACAATGGGGCAAAGGGGGACAGGAACCCTGGCAGGGCATGTGGGCAGGGTGTGACACTGTCTGGATTTAGGGAAGCATTTATGATGTTATTTTCTATTAATATCTCATATATGCTATAATCCATAGGAACTATGTCATGTTTGGTATCAATAGAAAGGTAATAGAATAGTAATTTGCTGGGAATGATTATATAGTTTATGTATAAGAATTGTATTTGTATTAGAAGTTAGGAATTTGGTGTTATATCTATCCTTTAACTTGTGTGATTCTGTTGAAATGCCCCAGACAGGAGGCTGTCTACAACCATTGTCTCCTTAATGGCTCATCAGGTTTCTCCCTGGGCCCATTGTACTTGGGAGCCTCTACAACAATTGTGTCCTTAATGTTAAGAAGCTCCCAAGTACAATAGGCCCAGGGAGAAATCTGATGATGATCCTATGGATCATAGACTTTAAAAAGTCAAATTAAGCCTTAAGTCTAATTGAATCTAGGTTTAATAAAGTCAATTTAATTTTCATTGTCGACTTTATTTTCCTTAAGTCAACTTAAGCAAGTTGCTTAAGTCGACTTAAGAAAACTGTAGTGTAGACGCAGGGTAAATTAAGTCACCTTAAGCAAGCTTAAGTTAACTTAATTTACAAGTGTAGACACAGCCTAAGTCAATAAAGAAGCAGAAGTCCCAGTGCCTCTTCTTATTCCTTTTTTGAAGTAACCTAGGTCCTTGGAGCAGTAGAGTGGATCAGCCTTTGTGCTCCTCAGAGTTTGAGGTGATCAGAGATGTTTTATGCTGTTGCACACCCAAATAAATCATAAGAACATAAGAACATAAGAAAGGCTGTACTGGGTCAGACCAGAGGTCCATCCAGCCCAGTATCTGTCTACCGACAGTGGCCAGTGCCAGGTGCCCCAGAGGGAGTGAATCCAAGCAGAATCTGTCCCTATTTAGTTTAGCCTAAAATTTTTCTCTATTGTAGGTTGGTCTTATTATAGTCATTTTATGGATAGACACAGGGGTTCATGATTTGCCTCATAGTCACACAGCAAGTCTCAGCAGAGTCCAAAATAAGGCCTGGGAGTCCTCCATTCTATTCTTTCTACAATGTTTCCTGTCCACTTCCCAAAATATTCTGTCCCAACATGCGCTCTGTTTAGTATAAAACTTGGAGATGGCATGATTGGGTGATGTCTTTCTTTTTTTCAGTTGCTCCAGAGTCCTGGTTCAGAAAACAAAGGGGATATTTTCAGAATATTACATTATTACTGTAATTAGAGAACTGTATTAAGGGAATAGGATTTGGGTTTTTTCTCTCTTTTGAGAGCTACAGCATGGGGATGTGCCAAATTAGCACTGTTAATGTTCCCAAAGACTCAGAAATACTAAGTACCAAACATCATTGGTTTGCGCATGTGTAGAATGTGTAGAGATATTTAAATAAATGACTCGCATTGACATTGTAAAATAAATCTCCATTTATTTAATGTACTAGACCTGCAGGAATTAAAATCTCAGTGTAAGAAAAATAACCCATAAGCATGCTTCATAAATTTCACTTACTCATTATGTTTTATTAAATCTTTATGGAATATTATCTTGACACACAGAGGGCAAGGTTAGAGACAAGCCAGCATCAAAATTTCCACTCTTCACAGATATCTGCACTGTGCATAGTAATCAGTACATTAGCTATCTAGCCAAATTCATATTCATCCTGAACTGGTCATACCATGAACCAGGTGTTTGGTGGTGATTCTAGGGAAGAATTTTTAATGGGGTGGAAGGGAGGGGGGAACATGGTGAGTAATTGGTTTGGATTTTTTATTTATCTTCTTACTTAACCCTAAGTGAAATCATTGATGTAGGATACAAACTTTCACTTGAGCCACCAAAATAGACAGACACCTGGCACACAAATGTTTGAATCGTATTATTTGTCTGCGAAAGCAGAGATTATTTTCATCCAGAGTGGATTTAGCCATAGCTGTAATCTATCAATTATATTGGGGTAGCATTGTTTATCAAAGATGCAGGAGACTATAAAGAATTAGAAGTGATGCAATGGATAAGACAGAGTCTGTCTGGGTAAAAATCACATTAGGAAAGAAAGCTGCTAGAGCTTCCTCTGGGATAGGGCTTGAGGTGTGTTATAGATCACTGGGATCTGATTTTGGATATGGATAGAGACCTCTTTAATGTTTTTAATGAAGTAAATACTACTGAGAGCTGTGTGATTATGAGGAACTTTAATTTCCCAGATATAGACTGGAAGACTAGTACTAGTAATAATAATAGGGCCCAGATTTTTCTGGATGTGTTAGCTGATGGATTCCTTCACCAAATAGTTGTTGAACCAACAAAAGGGGATGCCATTTTAGATTTGGTGTTGGTGAGCAATAAGAACCTCATAGAAGAACTGGTTGTAGGGGTACCTTGGTTCAAACAACCATGACTAAACTCAGTTCAAACTAAATGGAAGGATAAACAAAAATAGGTCTGTGACTAGGGTCTTTGATTTCAAAAGGGCTAACTTAAAAAAATTAAGGGAATTAGTTAGGGAAGTGGACTGGACTGAAGAACTCATTGATCTAAAGGCAGAGAGGTTTGGAATTACTTCAAGTCAAAGTTGAAGAAATTATCTGAATCCAGCATCCCGGGGAGGGAAATCATAGTCAAGAGATATATTCTAAGCTCAATGAGCTCAACGAGCAAAGTTTCTATAGCCATATAAACAGGAAGAAAACAAAGAAGAAAGGGGGCTGCTATACACTGATGTTGGGGTGGAGATTAAAGATAATCTAGGCATGCCCAATATCTAAACCACTATTCTGCCTCAGTTTTCAATGAGGCCAATGAAGTGTTTAGGGATAGTGGTGGGGGGCCAACTGGTTGGAGATTAAGGAGGTAAAAATTACCACATTTGAGATAGAAGCCAAACTCGATCTGCTTAATGGGACTGAATCAGGGGTCCCAGGTAATCTCCATCCAAGAATATGAAAGGAATTGGCACATGAAACTGCAAGCCCCTTAGCAAGGATTTTTAATGTATCTGTAAACTCCATATGACTAGAGTACTGCTAGAATAGTTCCTATTTATAAAAAATGGGGGAAATGACTTGGTTATTTCAGGCCTGTTTGTTTAACCTCAGTAGTATACAAAGTGTTTAGAAAAAAATGGAAAGAGAAAGTAGTTAGGACATCAAAGTTAACGGTAATTGGGACAAAATACAACATAGTTTTACAAAAGGTAGCTCATGTCAGAGCAACCTATTCTCCTTTATTAAGAAGATAACAGAATTTATAGACAAAAGAAATGGAGTGGATCTATTTTACCTAGATTTCAGTAAGGCATTTTATATGGTTCCACATAGGGAATTATTCGTTAAATTGGAAAAGATGAGGATTAATATTAAAATTCAAAGGTATATAAGGAACTGGTTAAACGGCAGACTACAATGAGTCATACTGAAAGGTGAACAGTCAAGCTGGAGGGAGGTTACTAGTGGAATTGCTCAAGGATCAGTCTTGTGACCAATCTTATTTAACCTTTTTATTACTGACCTTGTCACAAAAAGTGGGAGAGTGCTAATAAAGTTTGCAAATGTCACAAACGTGGGAGTTATTGAAAATAGAGCGAAAGACAAGGATATCATAAACAAGATCTGGATGACCTTCTCTGGTGTAAACTGGAGTAATAGAAATTGGATTAAATTTAATAGTGGAAAGTGCAAGTGTAACCTTTGGGTGGGCTAAAATTCATTCAGTTGCCCTTCTCCAGTGCCTCACAGAAATCAATCCCAATCCCTGTGGAGAAAGCAGCTGGAGACCCAGGATCCAGTTTGTATGGGACTCACGGCAAAGATTGCTCAGAGTTACCACCCCACATTAAAATACTACTACAATAAACATAACAACGAACTTTATTAACTACTAACTAAATGAACCTTATCCTAAGAAAACAAAATACAATTAACCAAGAACAATCCCTACACAAACCCCCTGCATGAAAGATACCAAAGAGTCCCAAAGTGCCGGTGGAGTTCACCCAACTCTCAGCTACAGTCTCTGTTCCAGTGTAGAGGCTTGAGTGGCAAGAAATAGCTGTCCTCTTCTTCCTTTGCTGGAATCCTCTGTAGCATTCCATGAAGGCTTTTTCTTCTCCTTTGCAACCAGCCCTCAGTCCCATATGCATGTCTGCAAGGTCTGTTGTAAATGACTCCATTACAGGGAGAAAACATCTTGTTCACTCCTGGCTCAGCTTCTCTCCAGAAAACTGAGCACTGAGTCTCCTTTCAAGGCAGCTCTAGCCTGCTGTCTGCACAGACTGCTGCTCTCATGTCATCTGACTGACAACATCACATCACACCAGCAGGGTACACTGTGGAGCATGCTCAAAATGCTACCACTCCCTGCTTCTGGAAGTTTCTAGTTGTGGGTAGCTAATCTGCCCAGCAACAGTAACCCACCCTCAGCAGGTCTCTCAGAGATAGCCTTTTCAGGCATATGGGTTACACAAGGTCATGCATTTAGGAACTAATAATTTTTTTCCCTATACGCTTGGGATGCATGAATTGGAAGTGATAGAGGAGGAGAAGGACCTGGGTGTAGTGGTTGATCACAGAATGACTATGAGCTGCCAAGATGCTGTGGAAAAAAAGGTAATGTGGTCCTAAGAGGCATCAGAAGAGGTATTTCCAGTAGAGATAAGGAGATCTTAGTACAGTTATACAAGGCATTGATCAGACCTCATTTGGAATATTGTGTAGAGTTCTGGTCTCCCATGTTTAAGAAAGATGAATTTAAACTGAAACAGGTGCAGAGAAGGACTATTAGGCTAAAAAACCAAACTCTTTGAGTCTCCTCTCATAAGACAGGTTTTCCATTCCTCAGATCATCCTAACTAAAAGAAGTCTGGGAGGAAATATGATTGATCTCTAAAAATACAGCAGAGAGAGAAATACCAGGGAGTGAGAGGAGTTATTAAGTTCAGCACCAGTGTGGACACAAGAACAAATGGATATAAACTCATCACCAGGAGATTTAGACTTGAAATTAGATGAAGATTTCTAACCATTCAGGGTGTGAAGTTTTGCAAAAGCCTTCCAAAGGGAGTACTAGGGGCAAGAAACCTAGCTGTCTTCAAGACTCAGCTTGATAAGCTTACGTAGAGGAGGGTAGGATGGGGTAGCTTAATTTGGCAATTGACTGATCTTTGACTAGCAGAGGTAAATATGCCTAATGGCCTCTGATGGCATGTTAGAGAGAGTAATTTCTGAGTTACTAATTCATTCTGGGAGTCTGACTGGTGAGTCTTGCCTGCATGCTCAGGGTTTAGCTGAGCGCCATATTTGTGGTCAGGAAGGAGTTTTTCCCCTGGGCAGATTGGTATAGACTCTGGGAGGTTTTGCCTTCCACTGTAGCACAGGGCATGGGTCTCTTGCTGATGGATTTTCTGTACCTTGAAGACCTTAAATCATTATTCAAGGACGTCAATAACTCAGTCTTATGTTAGGGGTCTATTATAGGAGTGGGTGGATGAAGTTCAGTGTCCTGCATTGTGCAGGAGGTCAGACTAGTTGATCATAATGGTCCCTTCTGACCTTATAGTCCATTAGTCTATGAATCTCTTTACTCTCTCATTTATCTTCCTCCTCTTCTGAGTTACAAGGGTAAATATACAATTTGGGGGAGTTGTAACTATGGGGAGTTGGCATATATTTAAGGAAGTGATCTAGAGTTTCATTACTTATATCAGGTAAGGTTTTTAGTCTATCCTAATGCCTCCAGATATGCTTATGATAGATAAGTAGAAGAACACCACATGATGGACAGCTCCAAGTAATTGGAGAAGGCAAACTTTTTTTTCCTTTTTGTTTTACTGCTGATGGAAAGGTAATTGTTAATATTCTAGTTTTTATAGTCTTGTTATATCCCTGTTGATTCTAAGATATGAGGTAGACAAAGAGGGAACAACTTCTGCTGCTGAAAAAGACCTGAAGAAGAGTTCTGTGGAGCTCAACAGCTTGTATGCTAAAGCAGAAATTGGTCCTGTTAAAGATATTACAACACCCACAATATCTAAGGCTATGTCTACACTTGCACTTTTAAGTCGACTAAGTAAGTCGACTTAACTAAGTCGACTTTAAGTCGACTTAATTAAGTCGACTTAGTGGGCCTACACTTAAAGTTAAAGTCGACTTAAAGGGGAACTTACAAAGTCGACCTAGAGCAGGGGTGGGCAAACTTTTTGACTCGTGGGCCACAATGGGTTCATATATTGGACCGGGGGCCGGACCAAGAGCAGATGGATGGGGCGTTTGTGTGAACTAATATAAATTAAATTTAAACTTTGTAACATTAAAGGTTTAGTTTAATTCAAGGTAGAACCGGATTAATTAATTGTGTTTAAGTAATTGAATTTGAATGAATTTTGAATTGAAATTTAATTTTTAGAAAGGTTTTTATTTAAAATTAATTTTTAAAAGGTTTTTTTAAAAAAGGAAGGAAAAAAAGAAGGGAGGAAGGAAGAGAGAAAAAGAGAGAAGGAAGGCAGAGAGAGAGAGAAAAAGGAATGAAGAGAAAAAGAAAGAAGGAAAGAAGAGGAAAGAAGGAAGAGAAAGAAGAAAGAGGAAGGAAAGAAGAGAAAGAAAGAAAAAGGAAGACAAAGAAGGAAAAAAGAGAAAGGAAGAGAGAGAGGAAGAAAGAAAAAAGAAGGAAGGCAAAGAAGAGAAAGAAGGAAAGCAAAAGAAAGAAAGAAAGAAAGAAAGAAAGAAAGAAAGAAAGAAAGAAAGAAAGAAGGCAGGCAGGCAGGCAAAGAAAGAAAGAAAGAAAGAAAGAAAGAAAGAAAGAAAGAAAGAAAAAGGAAAGCAAAGGAGAGAAAGAAGGAAAGCAAAACGAAGGGAGAAAGAAAAAAGAGAGAAGGAAGGAAGAGAAAGGGAGAGAAAGAAGGAAGAAAAAGAAGAAAGAAAGAAAGAAAGAAAGAAAGAAAGAAAGAAAGAAAGAAAG
>ML685766.1:12143611-12155145 GCA_007922175.1 Pelusios castaneus
AAGAAAGAAAGAAAGAAAGAAAGAAAGAAAGAAAGAAAGAAAGAAAGCCAACGCCGCTGGCGGGGGAGGACCCTACCGCGGCCCTGGGAAGCCGCCGGTGGGGGGCGGAGCAGACCCCAGCCCCGGAGGCTGATCCCGGCCCCGTGCTGGGAGGCCAGGGCCATGGATTAGCCCAGCCCCGGGAAGGAGGTGGTCAGGGGGTGAGAGCCCGGGATCCCGCCGCTGCCACAGCCACCCCGTTGCCCCGGCTGTGTGAGGCAGGCAGGCAGGCCCGTGCTCCTGATCTGAGCCTGCCTGTCCCACCCTGGGGGTGGGGAGGGCCAGCCCAGAGGCCGGGCGCAGGCCGGGTGTGCCGCGGCCCCGGGGGTTGGAGGGAGCGGCGGGGGCTGCCGGGCTGCGCGGGGGTCCCTCACTGCTGCGCGGGGGGTGCGATGGCCACTGCGTGGCCGCGCGCCCACGCAGCTTAGAGGGAACACTGGCAGCGAGCCAGATGCAGCCATCAAAAGAGCCACATCTGGCTCGCGAGCCATAGGTTCCCGAGCCCTGGAATAAGCCATATATTTATGTTTAGCTACAAACAAGAAATCCTGATTCGTAGCACCCAGTTTATACATGCTTTATTATGGCCACCAGGGCTCTTGCTTTCATGGCCTTTTTCCTCCTGAACCAAAGATTTCCTTTCTAAATGGCATGACAGAATTGTTGTCCTTAGTTTTCCACCCTTTCACTCCATTGACTGTTATTTTAGGGTAGTCTGTGCAAATGCCTGAACAATCATTTACTGCTTCAGTATGTAAAACTGTCACAGAGTGATTTCTTTGTCTTTGTGCTTCTGGAATTAATGGGCTCTTAGGGAGAGTGATATGTTTCCTGAAAATAATTCTGATTCAAATTTTCTGGACTCTTTGAATGACTTTGAAGTTAGCTTACTGCCTTTGTACTTCTTTATTGCATGAGCTTTCGTGGGAGAAAATCCCACTTCGTCAGACGCTTTGAAAATGGGAAACTTCAAATCTTCAAAGCGTCTGACGAAGTGGGATTTTCTCCCACAAACGCTCATGCGATAAATAAATCTGTTAGTCTTTAAAAGTGCCACAGGACTCTGTTGTCTTTCTATAATAGACTAACACGGCTACCCCTTTGGAATTTGTACTTCTTGGCACACTTTCTGTTCTGCTACATTATTTTGCCACAGAGAGTTATTAACAAATTTTCATCACCAATCACTGCTTCCTCCTCCCAACCATCAAATTCTCTGATACTTTCCCCCACACATTTGGGGTATGTCTACACTTGCACCTTAAGTCAACTTAACGACTCTTAAGTTGACCTACAGAATGCTGCGTCCACACTGGCCACTTCCTTAAGTTGACTTAAGCACTACCTTAAGTCGACTTACTAACTCCACCTCTGACCTAATTGGCTTCCAGGTCCTGGTGCAATGTGGGACAGTTACCCACAATGCACCACTCCTTGGTCAACCTAGCAACTGCCGGTGTGGACATAAGCAGCCGTCTTAAGTTTTTAGTGTAGACTCTCTAAGTCGACTTAACAAAGTCAACTTTAAGTAGACTTAAAGTTGACCTTCTTAATTCGACTTAACAGAGCCTCTAGTGTAGACATAGCCTTGGTGCCTTAGCTGTTATTTGCACTCTCCACTTTCTTCAGAATGACTATCCCATCTGATAAAGGGCTATAACATTATTTCCTACTAGAAATAGCAGTCTTTGGGTCCTGGAACTCTCAGTTACTCCATTATGGAATAAGCAGTATTTTGATTCAAATATAAACAACCTAAATTTGGCAGTTTTATAGTATTTTCTTAATATTAAATTAAACTATTCATATTATTTTATTAGTATTAAATATATTAATAAATATATTATTTTATAATATTTGGCAGTTTATAAAAATGGCTAGATTGCAACTCATACTTTAAGCTCATGCAAAGCACTAAGGGTGCATCTACATGTACAAATTAAGTCGATTTAAGGTTGCTTAAGTCGACTTAATTTAATCTGCGTGCACACTACATTTTCCTTAAGTCAACTTAAGCAGCTGCTTAAGTCGACTTAAGGAAAACTAAAGTTGACTTTACTAAACCTAGTTTTAAGTCAACTTTTCTGGCTAAGTCGACTTTAGAAAGTTGACTTAGCCAGTGTGGATGCAGAGTAGCCCTAAGTTGACTTTAAGTCGACTTAATGGGTTCAGGGCTTCCCCACTGCCCTCCCTGCCAGGGTGGCTGGCACAGCCACAGCCTGGTGTTCCCCCTCCCGCCCCAGGGCAGGACAGAGCCCTGCCTACCCTGCTCCTATGCCCTGCCAGGGTCCCTGTCCCCCTCAGCCCCCATTGTACCAAGGTACAATGGGGCAAAGGCTGAGCCCCCTGGCACTTGGCAAGGGGTGCCCCCCCTGCCACCGTGGACCTGTCCCAGGTCCACCTAGCCCCTACAAGTCGACCTAGGTGTCCAGTGGGATGCTCTAGGTCGATTTGGCAGGGTCCCCTCTATGTTGACTTAATTTTTGAGTTGGGACATGCTAAGTCGTCTTAACAAAGTCGACTTAAAGTTGACTTTGTTAAATTGACTTAACTAAGTCGACTTAAATTAACAAGTGTAGACATAGCCTAAGAAGGCATAAGAACACATGAACAAATGCGTAGACACTCATACATCTATGTAGGCTACTCAGACTTTGTGTCTAGACACAAATTGAGATAGTGATGTGTACGTTCTTCCGCTTGCTATAATATGTGACGAGGGAGGAGTACGATTAATGTAACTTTAGCTAGCATAGGAGGTATCATAATTCACTGGAAAGCATCCATTTACTATCCCTGCCTCAGGACAAGGGCACATGGGGAGGGGGTATGTGTCAGAAAAGCCAATCTTTCCTGCGGTGGTGCAATTAATGGAGTACATCTTGCTTTGCCTAAAGGAATCATCAAGCCATAGATAAATAGTGGTGATACTTAATATATGATTGCAAACAAGAATATGAATACAATGAAATTCATCAACAAAGGCAGTCTCCCTCTGTATTTAATGTTATAAAGTTGTGCTGATATGGCTTTCAATGCTATTGCTCTATTTCTCAGAAGGTGCAATGAAAAAAAAGGTTGTATGTTTGGAAGGAGAGAAGAATTATACAAAAATCACAGCAGAAGACTTATCTTCTATTGTGTATTTTGTATAATTCTTCTCTCCTTCCCAAACATACTGTGGTATTACAGAAAGGACTTTGGGAATGAGAAAATACTGCAGAGACCAAAAGGAAAGAGAATGAAAACCATTCAAAATGCAGCTGTTATCAGTTATATTTGTATTGCAATCTGATTTTTTATGGAACTACAAAATGCGTGTCATCCTCTCCTCTATACTTAGCCCTAGTATTCAGTCTCATCACTTTACTCACCTAGCAAACAGCTTGCAAAAATATGAGCTATTTACAAATGAAATAAATGTAAACACCACTAATAGAAATGAGTGAGACCTCAGAACCACCAACTGCACGTGATGCATGTTTATGTCATTGCTTGTGATTGACATATACGGACCTCCAAGATTAATGTATCTTTCCTGTAAGATTTATTTTCATAAAATATATTGCTAAATTGATAGCACTAAATATTGAAATCTTTTCCCAATAGAGTGGTCAGTGACATAGCCGGCTTCCTCAGACTTCCCTCTAATACCTTGGGATCACATTTAGGGTGAGAAAACAGTTCACTTCCCAGGATTTTCAGATCTTTGCTTCTCTGCTGGGACTGGCTATTGTGAAAACAAGTTTTGTGATGTGTGCATCTGGCCTTCACGAACCAGACGGAGTCTAAAAAACACATCCCAACTGGGCCAGTGAACACCCAGGTAGCAATAACAGGACAAGGGCTAAAACTTCCAATTCAAGCTATTACAAATGTCAAAGGCAATGGAAGGCCTCCTATTTTCAGCCCTGCATTTGAACCCTTCACCACTACTGTGGTTCCAGATTAACTGTTAAACTGGAAGGACCAATTTGAACATGGGTGAAAGGTAATAAGAACAGCTGATCTCATCTACATGATTGCAGAAACCTTTCAAAGTTATTTGAATTCATAAGATTTTCATTGTATTGAGCCAAATCACACAAGAACACCCCCAGTGTTCAGTGTCATCAAATTCTTAACTGAATCCTGGCCCTGAAACTTAGCCAAAATATGATTCTTGGCACAGTTGTAGTAACAATGTCCAGATACTACCGCTGTACTTCAAAACTGATCCAATGATGCAGATAGGAAAACTGCAAGAAAGGCCACTATTAAATCCCCTCTGTCAATTATTATCCCTCATGAGATCTTTGTAACTCGACTGCCAACTTTAATGTGGTTCTTTATACTCTCTTATTTTCACTAGCACATATAAAATCTATGTTTCCTACTTATAAGTGTGTTAAATATAAATACAGACACAGAGAAATACAGGTAAATAAAAAAGCACAGATGGTACTAGGAAAAAATCTTCCAGTAGAACCTGTGCCAAATAGTATTCCTGTATGTTTTATATTGCAGCCGTGTGCAGTAACTGTAGACCATCACATAGCACAGATGGAAGCATGAGTTTGAAGGCTATTGAGCATGTGGATTTTCCCAGTGTGTCACAATTATGGAAACATCTGTGCTAAATAACTTCAAGCTGATCCACAGTGAAAATTGGCAATGTTCAATAACTCTCAGTACTCTTTTATCCCCTGTGGAGAGATGGCTTAGTGCTTGCAAGTTGGACTGCAGCATAAAGCAGGTAGCTGTATTACTTAAATATCTTGTAAGAGATTTCTCCTATGGTATGTCTTGTACAACATCCATATGTTTTTCTTTATTTATCTACATAAAGGCTGATTTTCAGAGATGCTGTGTATTGTGGCTCTCATTGATTTCCACTGGGGCTGGGAGGCAGGAGAAAGAGAGAGAGATTTTATTCTGGCACTGAGAAGAAAAACAAATCCAGGTGCTTTACAGACTAGTGGAATAATTTTAAGAGCATAATGGAAGGAGAAACCAGAAAAGGGACCAGAGAAAATGTGTATGTTGGAACAAAGATACAAGACTGTAGAGATAATACTTGAAGAATTTCTGATGCTTTGATATATAATTTCTTTACATACAATATGTAATAGTCAAATTCCAAAGGGGTAGCCATGTTAGTCTATTGTAGAAAGACAACAGAGTCCTGTGGCACTTTTAAAGACTAACAGATTTATTTCTAAGATTAGAGACAGAAAGACCTAGTGCATGATCCAGTTTAACTCCTGACAATGCATGATTGTTCCTTAAAATATATTTTCTACTATGCATTGCCCAGAACCTTTTATAATGATTTAGTGAGGCACTCACCATTCCCTTTAGACCACAATGAATATTCTACAAATAGGTTTCACTAATAGGAGATTTTTTTAATTTAGATTTTTCTTTCCTTCATTTCATCCTAATCCCTCCCAAGGATACCTTTCACTATCCTAAACATTTCATTACCATCTGTGATGTTCATACTCTTCAAATATTTCTAGACACTTATCATACCTGTTCTTAGTCACCATTCAGCCAATGTGTCCAAATTTAGCTTTTTAATTATTCATTATAAACCAATCCCTACAGCTATTGATCACATTTGTTATCCTCTTTGAATTCTCTTTGGTTTGTGTGATCTGGCTGTGCCTAGGGTAGACCATCTGAAAATGTCAGCATTCGGGCAAGCTGCAAAAGGTTTTCACTACAACTGTGGAGTTTGCAGGCTTAGATAGTCCCTTTGTTCTATATCCAGTACATGGATGAGTCTCATTTCTTTATTTTACAGGTTCAGTTATAGATGAGTTGATTGAGAGGTAGGGAAGTAGACATGAAGGCTGACTAAAGACAATATGGATGCGGTGCAGCTGCTTTTTATGTCCCTTTGCCATACTTCTTGTGCAAGTTTATACAAATAAGGTGGAATCCAGAATCACATGAGTAAGCCCTGGTGACTCATAAGGTTTCTTTCCCTGGGTTTATTGTACCTTTTGAGTTCCCTTCATGGGCCAACAAGCAGACAGTACTGCTGCCACCCTCTCTGGGATGTCACCCGGAAACACAGCACAAACTGAAATACACATGCATCAAACATATCCATAACTTCCTATACAAACATGAGATCTACACATAACATCATCATATTTAGCAAACTATAACCTGTAACGGGGTACTGAGAGAAAGCAGACTGAGGCAGTCCTCTGCCACTGGAGCCCTAACTGTGGGACCTTCTCATTTATCTCCTCACCTTGGCCAAAGTGGCCACCTACAACATTAGGGAGAGGAGGTTGGCTGAGGAAGTGCTCTGCAACTGTGGGGCTTGCTTACAGTCCTCCGTCCGATCACGTATCCAAGCAGAGTTCCTCTGAACAGCATCTGCTGACTCTGTGGCCACTTTTCAAGAGTAGTGGCCACTGTCATAGAATCATACAATCTTAGGGCTAGAAGACATTGAGCCATTGATTCCTACCTGCTGAGCCCAATGATCTAGCCAGTTTTCTATCCACCTCACAGTCCACTCATCCAACCCATACTTCCTTAACTTGCCGATGAGAATGCTGTGGGAAACCGTATCAAAAGACTTACTAACGTCAAGATTTACCATGTCAACAGCTATTCCCACATCCACAAATCCAGTCATCTCATCATAGAAGGCAATCAGGTTGGTCAGGCATGATTTGCCCTTGGTGAATCCTTCTGACTGTTCCTGATCACTCTATTTTCCTCCAAGTATTTCAGGATAGATTCTTTGAGGACTTGCTCCATGATTTTTCCAGGGATTGAGGTGAGGCTGACCAGTCTGTAGTTCCCCGGATCCTTCTTCTTCCCTTTTTCTTGAAGATAGGTACTATATTTGCCTTTTTCCAATCCTCCAGGACCTCCCCCGTTCGCCACGAGTTTTCAAAGATAATGGCAGTAGCTCTGCAAT
This sequence comes from Pelusios castaneus, assembly GCA_007922175.1. Classification (NCBI taxonomy): domain Eukaryota; kingdom Metazoa; phylum Chordata; order Testudines; family Pelomedusidae; genus Pelusios; species Pelusios castaneus. Next base: position 12,150,579 of record ML685766.1, read on the forward strand.
CACATCGGCCAACTCCCTCAGCACCCTCGGATGCAGTTATCTGGCCCCATAGACTTGTGAATACCCAACTTCTTTAAGTAGTCCCTAACCTGACCTACTATCACCGAGGGCCGCTCTTCTTCTCTGCATTCTGTGTTACCCAATGTAGTAGCCTGGGAAGTGGCCCTCTCTGTGAAGACTGAAGTAAAAAAAGCATTGAGTACTTCAGCCTTTTCTGCATCATCCACCACGAGGATACCTGCCCCATTCAGTAAGGGAACTACACCATCCCTGATCCTCTTCTTGTTACTGACATACTTGTTGAACCCCTTCCTGTTATCCTTCACATCCCTTGCTAGCTGCAACTCCAATTGTCCTTTGGCCTTTCTGATTTTATCCCTGCAGTCCCGAGCAATATCTTTATATGCCTCCCTAGTCATATATCCAAACTTCCACTTCTTGTAAGCTTCCCTTTTGTGTTTCAGCTCACCGCAGAGTTCTCTGCTAAGCCACGCTGGGCGCCAGGGTTCTCTTCTCGGTTTCCCCTTCAGGTTCTCTCTGTTTAGCCCCTTGACCTTTGCACCCATCCCTGTTTTTCCATTCATTGTCCCCCATGATTAGTTGAGTTCTGGGACCCGTGGCTCCTCTCCTTAGGCTGGGGGAGGAGCTTTCCATCCCAGTACCCAAATAGTACTGGAGCACTAACTGAAGGAAATTGGACCAGGCTGAGTAAACCAGGACAGAGCAGGCCGATGAAGAGCAGCTGCTGGACTTGTTAGCAAGGTGTGATAAAAGCTTACAGGAAAGCTGTGCAGGGGAGAGGGGGTAAACAGCCAGAAAAGGGAGAAGATGAAGCAGCAGGAGGTTGAACTTCCCTAGAACAGTGGCTGTAACCATGAGGCCCCTGGGGCTGTTAGACTGGACTGTGTATAGATAGATGTTGGTGGATAACAACCTGTAAATAAAGAGCACGGTAAGAGCATAAAGTTGATGTTTATACATGGTTTATGGGAGAGAAGGATCTGAGTAGAGGGGGGCCTTGCACAAACGTTTTACATAATCTTCCTAACGGTACCTGAAATGTGTATCTCATATGAATTAATCTTGATAATACCATAAATTGCTCCACAATCCAGACAGCATCACAATTTGTCCACCACTTTCCATGTGCTGAGTTGCATTGGATGTAATATTCTAGCTACACTATTATCGGAGCCTTTAAAGAGGGACTATCACCTCCCTGTTCTAGCATAGTGAAAAACCAAAACTCACATTGGCTTTTTCTTCTGCCATATCTCATTGCCAGCTCTGCTATACTGTGTTATCTAATGCATATCCATTCCAAAATGCATTTGTGAATCTGTTATTATATGCATGTATAGGGCTGTCTTTCCTACAAGTTTCATAGGTATTAAAGCTTCTGAGCAGATATATTGTACCAAAAAGACTATATGTGAAGGAGATGGAAAGAAAGGGGGGGGGCTTCTTTTTTTTTTAAATGTACTGAACCACTTCATCTTTCCCTAGTGCACATCCACCTGAAATTATTCAGCAGGCCCCGTCTCTGAGTTTCTCTCTTTTCCAGTGTAACAACTGCCAAGTTATCAAATGCTGCTGCTATAGTGTCCCCATAGCAACAAGCTCCCTGGCTTAAGTGACAGTATTTCCATATTGTCAACTGGAAAGTGTCCCAAATAACTCTAAGAGCACCTGGAGTTCTCTTTCAATGCAAACATTTTTTTTAAAAATCCACACATATTAAATGGAGGTTATTTATACTCATTATAATGGATGGTATGATGACAACTGAGTGTTTGCAATTTTCTACAAAATTCTGCAAATCTGGCTTTTTGGTGGATTTTATGTTCCCTTTGGAACAGCTGTGAATTTTAATGCCATCTTAAATAAAATACTGGTAAGTAATACAGATCTTGATACTGAACAGAATAAAAATATAATGTGTTATGTGACATGTTTGTCATGCCTTTAAAGTACAAAACACCATGCAGAAGAATAAGTAAAAATAATTCAAATAGCCATCAATACTCCGTCTAATATATTAAATGCTCTATCTTTTATATTAAATGCTCTGTCTTTCTCACTCGCTCAGAAAATTTCCAGTAATAATTATTTTCATTTTACACCATTTGAGAATCTGGTCCTGAGTAACAGACATGAGCTTTTTCTAGTTTTAATTATCACTTTTGTTCGATTCTATTATCCTACTTTGTCAGGTGAATATAGTTAGATATAAGCCTACATCTATACCTTCATATAAGTGAACCTAAGGCCTAAGAGTGTTTAGAAGCTTAATTAGTAAATGTTTGTAAAATGCTTCAAGAAGCTTTAATGAAAAGTGTCTTACACATGCAAAATATATTGATATGGTTACCATGAGCCCACAAGTTGAAGGTCATTTTTGAAAATCAGGCCCTAGATGTCCTACAAATGGTGATAATTTATGTGTAAATGTGTTACAAATGGTGACAATTTATGTGAATTATCATCTTCATATTCATCATATTGAAGATAAGTAGGAGAGAAAGATGGCAAAGTTTATTTCTAGTAGGCACTACTTCTTGTTGGTAAATATTTATGAAACACAATTATCTCAAAGGGCAGTTTTGTATATCTTGGAAAATAAGCCCAACTCTTAACGATCACTTTCACGGTTACACTCTGGCTGTTTTGAAAGGCCAGTTATGATGGGTTTATTGTGAGGCCTTTCATCAATTAAGCCCCCCATTTATGGAGGGAGGGCCGTGCAACTGGAACTTACTGATGAGCCTGTCTCACTGATCAGCAACTCTGAAGGCTACTGAGGGCAGCTTTGCAGGACACATCTAACCAGAGGGTGGTTGTGTGAGAGATACAAAGCGTGCATCTCTTCTCCACCGTTCCAATACATAACCCGAAATTCTCCAGGTAAATACCTCCCCACCCTCTGTTGGCTAGGAATAATGGGTAGGGCTGGGGTTCACAACTAAGGGACATCAGCAGAGCTGGAGGGAGGGGGAGCTCAGGACACAGAAAAGTGATTTCCTGCCAGGGAAGTAAACAACACACTTATCCTCCAGGAAGCCAGCTGAAGAGAACAGGATGTAAAAATAAGTTTAATGCAACAGTTTTATTTATTAAAGACAGTCTCTTATGAGAGAAAATTGGCTCTCTAAAAGTCATACAGGATGCAGCATCAAATGCTCTCATGAACTAAGTAAGCTAGGCCTTCCTTGCAGAAAAGTTATATTTGTACTATATATTTATTATTCCTTTCATTGGCAGGGTCTTTCCATTCCCTCCTCAATGTGTATTGAATACTATCATTTTTTTAATGAATGAAATAAGTTATTTTAAATAGAATATGGGCTGCTGCCATATATTCATAGAATCAGAGGGTTGGAAGGCACCTCATGAGGTCATCTAGTCCAACCCCCTGCTAAAAGCAGGACCATTCCCACTAAATCATCCCAGCCTGGGTTTTGTCTAACCGGGCCTTAAATGTTTCCAGAGATAGAGATTCCACCACCTCCCTTAGTAACCCATTCCAATGCTTCACCACTCTCCTGGTGAGAAAGTTTTTCCCAATATCCAACCTCGATCTCCCCAGCTGCAACTTGAAACCATTGATCCTTGTTCTATCCTCTGTTACTATTGAGAACAGCCTAGCTCCCTCCTCTTTGGAGCACCCCTTTAAGTAGTTGAATGTTGCTATCAAATCCCCCCTCGATCTTCTCTTCTGCAGACTAAATAAGCCTAGTTCCTTCAGTCTCTCCTCATAAGTATTGTACCCCAGCCCCCTAATCAGTTTTGTTGCCTTCCGCTGGACTCTTTCTAATTTACTAATTTACTAATATACTTTCTAAGCAGACTCCTCTAAAGTTCTCTTCCTTACATATCACTGAACCTCATCCCAAACCACCTCTCCACCAGCTGACTACTCATCAGTGAATATATGTGGACCAAAACTATCCACTGATTTGCCTTTTCTGCATAGAGTAAATGAATGTACCAGAAATTCCAGTGGCCTCTGGTACCAATGTTTCATTACAATACCCTCAAGCCTATCTAATGCTCTGGATTAAAGCTCTCCAAGAACTATGTTCACTTCACTCCTTCTCCTCCACTGACTAATTGTGGATTCCCTTTACTCTCATCTCTCTTTCACTGTTAACTCTTTTGTCCATCTCTCTTACCTCAAAGAGCATTCCAGAATCACAGAAGTTATAGGCAGAAAAGAATGTATTCTTCATTTTCTTATTTAAAAAGGTTCAACAGGCATATCATATTCTTTATAACACACTGTGATATATGCTTCTTCTTTCTTGCAAGCCAATATATCCATTGTTAGGGGTGGCATACAACATAATATATTACATTGGAATTTATAGGGAAAAGCCCATAAATCAGGTGGGTAAACTAATTTAAACTAAACACCATATTGCCCAAACGAGAAATGTATATAATCCATATTCGCAACATGAGAAGTGCTTAACTCTGTTTACCCTCAACTACACTATTGGTTCATAATTATCAAACCCAACATCTATCTATCTATCTATCTATCTATCTATCTATCTATCTATCTATC
>ML685766.1:12155155-12234946 GCA_007922175.1 Pelusios castaneus
ATCTATCTATCTATCTATCTATCTATCTATCTATCTATCTATCTATCTATCTATCTATCTATCTATCTATCTATCATGCCCAATTCATGTGCTAGCTAGATGCCAACATTTCATATATATTCTGGAAATAAATTTGTTTTTGTTGCTATGGCCTGGCAAGATATTGTTTTCTCATTATGTAAATGTGTTTTTCCAAAAGTTTTGACATTGCTGATATATTTAACAGTACTCACTTATTCTTTGATCCATTAAAGTCTCTTTCTGCAGGCTAGTCCATTTGTCTTTGTAAACAAAAGGTTTCCCTGTGGGGCGAGTTGGAGAAAAGTCATGGTCTTTGCATCAGTAATGATCGCTCTCCTGTCATTCAGGGAGAAGATACACTTGTTAGGGGAGCAATTTAAGTAATCAAAAGGTTAAGTTGAGAAAATCAGTTCAGGTTCATTCCTTTGTTCTCCAGTATTCAAACTGACTGCTTGTAAAGTTACAGTAACTATGGCTAGCTGCTCTAGAGATAAACCATGCCATTTGCTGGAGTTGATTATACTCATCAAGCATGTAGTTTGGTATAGAGACGGTTTAAGAAAGACATTTATAAAGATGAAGTTCCCAAGTTTAAACTCACATGTAAGAGCACTTTTTATTTGGGTAATGCCTAGGACTTATTTCCATGCCTGGGACTGAATGTCCTGCTGTGCCAGTTTTGTTCCTGCTATGACAGGACAAGTTCTTGCCTGTAGGCAAGACTCAGCTTCCAGAATGATTGTGTTATTCTTTTTCTAGTGAGCCCAGTGGAAGTCAGGAGGTTTCACACTGAGGAGTCAGGAGTGCTGCAAAGATTTAATATCTGGAATTAATCATCCTTTTAGACTTTCACACTGCAACTGGTCAGTCCCCTCTTTTGTGCCACTATATTGTTCTTTCATGTTCGTAATTTTTGACTATGTCTGTTTTGAAGGAACATTTCAGCAATGATTTCATTAATGCTTTATGATAGTAGTAATTTATGCTCGTTCTTATTGTTCTTGCAAACAAAATGCACGTTGGAGTTGTAGCCAGGGGAATGGCAGCAAGACCAGGGAGCCTGGCTGCTGGAATGCCCATAGAGCCATAGATAGGTAAATTTCTCTAGTTTGTGCCAGGAGCCAGCCCAGTATATAGTACCATGGGACAAAATAGCCATTGCTGCACTCCTCTCCTTGCCCCATTTCTGTAAAACAGCCACCGGTCAGAATCTAGCCCCAGTTTTGTTTCTAGGTGATCAGCTTTAAAGAAAACAAGATGATTGCTGGATAACTCTGTGCAAAAGATCATTGGAAATTTTGATTATTTCACGCACCTTCAATGACAGCTGTTGTCCTAGGGATATCTCCACCACTCCAGCTAGTATTCAGGCTGGACCTGGGACATCCTGTTTTATAGACATTTATAAAGATACTATGATTTCCATGTTTTCAGAATACTGTGGGATAAGAATGTAGTTCAGTGGCATCTCTGAGCATCCAGACAAGAGGGGTATTTCTGTTGAGATATACCTGTATTGAGAATGTGCGTTATGCTAAGAAGTGATCCTGAGGTGTATCATTTTTACTGTTCAGTATTCTCTGGAGAAGTACTTAGGACAGAATTCTACTTGAACATCTGTAAGAGTTGGTTTAGCAACAATCTTCCAGAGACACTCAAATAATTAACCTCATGTTTTATTTTGTTTGCTTATTGTGTAGTTTTTATTTGTCTTCTGGAAAACTTTATACTAAACATTGAGACACTATGGTTGCGTCTACACTGGTAAATCAAGTCGATTTAAGCTTGCTTAAGTTGACTTAATTTACCCTGCATCTACACTACACTTTGCTTAAGTCGACTTAAGCAGCTTGCTTAAGTCAACTTAAGGAAAATAAAGTCGACTTAATGAAAATTAAGTCGACTTTATTAAACCTGCTTTTTACTCGACCTAAGGCTTAATTCGACTTTTTAAAGGCTAGACAAAGTGATCTCTCAGCCATGTTTCTATGATTTTCTGGACTCCTACAGTGGTGGAAAATGACAGTATTAAGGCAAAATGACTGGCTAACTGTCTTTAAATACTCTTGAAATATTACTGCCATTGTAAGTCTACCATTTATGCAATTATTCACCCACCTGTGTCACTTTTTAAATTGGTGCTCTTACTTTTCCTGTCAGGTGGAGACTTGTCTGAGCTTTTGTTTTGTTTTATTTTGTGGTTCTGTTTTCCAGTTGTGCATTATGAGAGGATGAACATAAAGCAAAGCAATGAATGGGGATTTAATGTTTGACTCCTAGTTCATACATCTGTGGATAGATATGCATCCCTTTCCCTTTTTCTGTCCCCTTGTCCCTTCTTTTGAGGGTACACATAAGGCTTAATAATTTCCAGACAGAGGGCCAGAAAAAAACAGTTGCTCTGCACCATTCCAGTGAGGCATGGTAGCCATAACCCCAGTTTAAGCAGCATCTTAAATCAGATTAGTATCTGATTTTTGTTATCAGAGTGGTGGAAGGCAGCTTGAGCATACCAATAAATCCATCCCTAGATCTCCTGGCATAAAGCTTCTCCTCCAGAAAGTGAAAGAGTTATTACTATAATTTGAGATCCATTGCTAAATAAAAAGATTAGCTATATGAGTACCAATCTGGGATAGGCTTTGCATCTTTGCTCTAAACCCAGTGGATGTGATTTCTGGAGGATTTCACCTCCAGAAGGTATAGAAGGCCCTTAAATGGTGCAGAGCCCTTAGAAGGTGCACTTTCTTCCCTCCAGGGTCACAGCTTAGTAGGTCATCTTGTGGGGAAGGGCTCAGAACAGGGCTTCCCTTTGTCCCAGTGATTTTCAGCTACAGTAAAGAACCAGCTCTGGGCAGCTGGTGAAGAGTGCATCCCTTCTTCTTCAGTTGCACCAACCATAATGCCACAGCAGCTGAGGATCTAAATCACTTACTTTTCTTTCCTTTTTGTACTGAATTATTCATTGCTTCTATTTAAACAGTCTGGATTTTGGGACCATTTAAAGATACAGCCTAAGCATGACACTCTCAGCAAATGCAGCAAAGGTAGACGCACTTGAGTTAAATATGGCGAAGGCACTGTTATCACCACAAATGGCCGAAGCTGAAATATCACATTCAGAACCAGATGGTGCTGTCAGACAATGTGGAATGACAATATTCAGATGATGCATAAAGGCTGATGTTCCTAAGCAAGGAGGGAACTTTACCTCTACATATACATATTTTTAAACTTGAGTTACAGATGGCACAGCAAAGATTAGTTGGAGAATAAAGCAATAGCAGATTTTAACCTTTAAAGTATTTGTGGGGACATTAATAAGGAAACTAATGCACCAAGACCATTGTTCCTATTGACTATTTGTGGACAACATATTAAACTTTTTTAAAAAAATATTATTTTTATTGCGGGGGCAGGGTGGAAAATGCCAATTCATTGAAACTGAAACATTTTTTTATGGGAAAAGGTCAGCTTCAACAAATTTCCTGCTTTGAAAATGAATGTTCATTTCAACATGCAAGCTAATTTATGGTTAATTTTTTAAAAAAAAAGTTAAAAGGTCAAATATGAAAACAAAGTTTTTGAAATTATCAGAATGAAACATTTTGGTTGACCTCAACTGGTTTTGATTTTTGGTTCAAGAAAATTTTTGAGATTTCACCATTTATGTCCTAATTCAGGATGGGGATTTTTTTTTTTAATTTTGCCAGACAGGAAAATCATTACCCACCCATACCTACTTCATATATTGTATACAAACCTAAGACCAGAAGAACCTAAGAGCAGGGTCTTCTTGTATGCTATTTGTGGAAGACCCCTCTCCTAGATGCCTTCTCTTCATGTCCATTCATCAATAGCCCATTTGGCACAGGCAGGAATTTTAATGGATGACCAGATTTATACCAAAAGCAGTACCTCTGGCACCCCTAATTTCTCTTCATTTTAAAACAATGGGGCCTGTTATGTACTGAGGCCATATTTCAAGCAATCTTCTCTGTGTACAGGTTAATGAAGACTAACAGATCCATCCATAAATGGGTGACTGAAAGGCTGAATGCTCTCAACCACAGTTCAGTCAAAAGAATTAGTAATATCTTATAACATTCATTTTAAACTGTTCATGGTAGCAAGACACAAGAGTGGGAAGATGATGAATAAAGGGATTATTATGTAAATTAGCACTGCGGCATGTAAAACTAACTGGCAGATTGGTAATGCAAGAGGAATATTTATATTACGAAGAAACAAGATATACTTAATAAACTTACTTACAATTTCTTTCAATGTATAAAAGTGGACGTTTTCTGGAAACTCAAATATGTGTGGTTTGATTTAGCTTCCTGCCATAGTCAAATTATGTTAAAATTAACTTTAAGTAATACACTTCAAATGCAAAGTGAGTGGATCCCAGATTTCTGTGGGAAAAAAATAATTTTTCACAGCAAACGAAACATGATTTTACAAATTTGGACTATATTCTCTTCTTTACCAACATGTAGAGAGAAGGGATTTTTGCCAATGGATGGAAAAGTGCATGTTCCAGACAATGACACAGTGTTCTTTTGCTCACTAAAGCCATGGATCTCAACATGTTTCTCAAGAGTTATATAGCACATTGGCAAATAGAAGTTTGATGCAGTCTACTAATGTACAAGTATTATTCATGAATGCAATGGATAGGATGACCGTTACTGAAATGAGTATCTAGGTCTGGGTGTACACAATTTAAAAAAAAAAATTGAAAAATTGCAAGAGGTACAAAAAAGAACCAGAAAAATAATCCAAGTTTTGGAAATCTGCCTTTCAGTAGCCAATTAGAGAATCTTAATCCATTTAGTTATCCACGAGAATGTTAATATGTGATTGGATCACAATTTATAAGTGCCTCCATGGGGAGATTGCTGATAATAGAGAGTGTTTTAATCTAACAGACAAAGGTATAACTAGATCCAAAGCTGGAAGCAGAAACTAAACAAATAATGTGGCACAAATCGTTTAACTGTGAGGATAAATAGCTGTTGGGCTATTTTACTGAGGGATGTGACAGATTTTTCTGTCACCTATAGTCTTTAAATCAAGATTCATTATCTTTCTAAAATATATGTTCTTGTTAAGCCAGAAGTTATGGTCTTGATGGAGAAATCTCTTGATGACATTCTATGGCTTGTCTTCTGCAGGAGGTTAGATGATCATAAAGTGCCTTCTAGCCTTAAAATCTATAATCCATGAAACTCACAAGCCTTTTCATGAGATTTAATAAGGGGAGACCTGCCTAATTCATGTCCAGTAATATTCAATAGAGCAGTGAATGGATTATGAAATCCAGTTTCAGAGCTCATGTAACTAACCCAATAAAATGCACCAGTGGTAATGGCATCAGATAAGGGCTATAGGAAAAAAAACACCTCGAAATCTGTCTAAACAAATTGGTAGGCTGCATGGTATGGGGGGAATGAGCATATCATTGACTGTCTGGAAATGAAGACCTCCAATTCCAGTTCTGTCACTGAACTAATGCAGAGTCCTGTGCTGTCAGCACACCATTCTTGAATCCATAAAATAGGAGTAATGACACTTGCCTTCTTAATAGGTGTTTATGAGGATTTATTAGTTAATATTTTCACACAGCTCTGAACATGTCAAAACCTATATATAATAACCAAATATTGAATTATATGTTGGTATTTTAAGGAATAAGCATTCTTGATCCTAGAGGGAGAGTCGACTCATGGATTATTGGCTCTTCCTTCATTTATGACAGAGGTATGAACACATTTGGTGTGATCTTCATTTTTATTTTAGTCTATCTATAATATACCTTTGGAACTTTCACCACAAACTATATTTGTTGAATCACAATGATGGTACAGGGACAGCCATGCCTAATGTATTCTCATTTTAACACATAATAAAATTCTATTTGGAGGCTCAATTATATTGTATGCAGCATAATGTGATGCTTGTGCATGAGGGATCTAGTGCATAGGTCACTGATAATGTGTCACTGTCTCTCTCCTTCCTCCCCTTCTCCTTTTTATTGTCCTTTAAGTTTCTGTTGTTTTTCTCCATGCTGCATTTATTTTTATCACAAATAACCTGCCAGATATTTTGCTTTCCATTTGGATTGGCTTGCAATGATTGATTGCCAAAGAAAAATTGAATAACTGGTTAGATCAAATTGACAGCCCTATCTACAGCATGTTATCATTACCATCATTATTATTTCTTGATGAGCATTGTTTCTTTTTGCATCCCATACCCTCCTCCAGTCAAGGCCACTCTGGGAAAAGAATATGCCACTGCTTATTTGGATAATTAATTCCACACTGACATGTACAAATAAAATAACAATAAATGTGCACACAAATGCAAGCATTGTAAATGGAAAGGAAGCTCTGTCAAATATGAGCTACATTGTGGCTTTAGCCACAGCCCACAATAAAGGGCTGTGCAAATCTGAACCAGCCCAGGAATATAGGAGGCATCCTAGATCAAGGAGGCTGAGTTCTCCTGAGCTCCCTTGTCATGGTTACATGTACAGTCCATCACTCCCCTTTATTGAGAGCAGTGTATGCCTACTCAATGGCCATCTGATTGCAGCATGGAACAATGGTTCTACTCATCCAGTCTCTTTCAAGTGAACTGCTTCCAGAGGGGGGAGCATCTCAATAGCAGTTCCTGAGCCAGGTCTATCTTCTGGCCAATCCCTATGTTGGATGTGCGAGGGGAGGTGGCTTTTTAGTTTCCTCTTCATTGTATGACCATGTAAGGAATGACCACAGTCTAGCCCTGATAATCTGCACATGGCCTGTTTATCTTATATTTCTTTTTTATCATTTATTGTATGCTGCTTTGTTGTCTTTTTATTTAACATGGTCACAATGACTTATGGTCCCATTCTGCCAGCTTCAAGCCAATTTCAAGAGGGCTAATTAGAATCAGGAAGGTTCACAGAATCTGGCCTGTTAATGAGTGGCCACTCTTGGTATGCTGTGGTGGCCTCAGGGCAGCTCTGTTAACAGCCCTTCACCTCAGGTTCCTGTATTGGATTGTTCAATGAACTCCACACACCCATTTTGTAGCCAAAAACATCGCTCATTGGAGTCAGAATTTATTAAGATAAAAATGAACTCAAAGTTCAACAAAAATACACATAAAAGTTCCTCTTTCTACTCTGAGGCCTTCCTGACTGGAGCTGTTTCTACTTTGGATGGCATCTTTCAGGCCGTTGGCTGGAGTCTCGTCCCCAGGACACATTGCTGGAGCCTGCTCAATCCTAGCAGTCTCTGATCATGAACATTTCCCAGCCCCTCACTCTCGCTGCTGCTGCTGCTGCTGCTGCTGCTGCTGCTGCTCTTAACGGGGAAATCACCAAATCTCTCTCAGATGTGGCTCCTTGGTAATCATGGTTGGCTGGCAGAGGCGGCCTTTGGCTATTGGGGGCTCTAGGTGAAGACCCATTGTGGGGCCCCCCACAGGCCCATGGGGGTCCCTCTTTGTGGCCCCACTCCCCCCACCCCCAGCCCCTCCTCACTACCCTGCTCTCCCTCCTTCCCCAGCTCCCCACCCCACAGCCCCGGCCCCCTGAGCCCAGCTCCTCCTCCTGCTGCTGACCAAGGCAGATGCGGCTTTTGGGGTAGGCAAAGCAGGCGATGGAGCCCCTTACTGCTCGGGGCCCTAGGCGCCCGCCTGCTTCACCTACCACAAAAGCCGCCTCTGTTGGCTGGCTCTGGGCTTCCAGCCCTTCAGGAGCAAGACTTGTTACATAGCCTTAATATGCTTTTCAGCATTTCCAGAACACTGAAGAGGTATGTACTACATTGAAACTAGTTTTTCAAGCCTGCAGAACTTAGCCATGTAGCATTTTTCAAGTCATAATTCAGGGGATTTGCATCATCCTTATTAAATTGAAAATATTTTCCAGTCTGTAACAGAGCAAGTAACAAACAGGAAAAACTGAACGAATGTCTATATATATAATGCATCTAAGACATATCTTTCTGTCATGCTGAGACCTGATTACAACATAAGTGCTGTTAGAAGGGTCATATGTTCCATTCACAACATGGCTCAGCTCTCTGCAGGCGCAGCAGAAGTGGGCTGTGGCTTGGCAATTTGTCCACGGCACATCATAAATTGACTTAGATAAAGAGATTATGGTCCTGATTGTCCACTGCCTTTACACTTCATGCAGTCACTTAGAGGAGTTCAAAGTGGGTGTAAAATGCTACCTTCTTGACATGGTATCAGATTACGCCCACTCTGAATAGGGGCATGTGACTATAGAAGCAGCAGAAAATCACTACCCTTAACTCCTGCCCCATAGGTTGTGTTCTTATGATTATTTTATAGCTTGTGACAGTTACAAAAGGTATCTATGAAACAAAGAGAAAGGGAGAAAAACAGAAAGTAGGTTCCTGCATTCAAAGTCGGTTTGCAGGTTTGGAATTTGGTGATGATGAATAAAAGGTGGTGAAAAATCTCATTTAGATTAAAGCCCCAATACATTACTGAACTGATGTATGAAAAGTTTACATTAGTGATATCCATGCTGTATCTCTTTGCATAATTCAAATCCCTCCTCAAGCCCTACTTCTAACACACTGCCTACAAGAAAGCAGCCAATTTAAAAGCACAAATTAAGGAGCACAACCAGAATAGTTTATACATGGAAAATAATTAATTAATTAAATTAAACAATCATACACACACAAAAAAATATAGGCCAGATATATATGTGCCATCCATCAACCTGAGTATTCTATTCATATGTGTAAGAACCTGCAGGGTTAGCACTGTGGGAATTCTGTGTTGCTGACACCTCCACATTGCCTCTGGAGAGTTAGCTGGGGTCCCTTGGAAGGACACTGTGAGGCTGGGCTCAGCAGGAAGTGCCGCAAAGCAAGATCTGAGTGGCAGCTGCTCACAGCTCTTTGAGTGTGTCTACACTAGCAATTTAGGTCGACTTAAGGACCCTTAAGTCAACCTGAATTACTCCATGTCTACACCTGACTTTCATTAAGTTGATTTAAGAAATTCCTTAAGTCGCCTTGATGAAAGCTTAAGTCCACCTAATAAGAACCGCCCATTAGGTCGACTTAAGTCTTAAGTCAACTCCTTAAGTCGACTTAAGGACGGTGTGGATGGGGAGTATCCCTTAAATCGACTTTATTAAGTTGACTTAAAGGCAGTTAGGTCAACTTAAAAAAGTGAACTTAGTCGACTTAAGTTGACTTAATCCACTTTGTTAAGTCGACTTAACAAAGTCTACCTACCTTTTTCTAGTGTAGACATAGCCTTTGATTGGCCAGTATTTAAATGGAAAGCCAAGACAGAGAATTGGCTGAGCAACAATAGAGACAATCTGTCCTTCTCTGCTCCAGATCCTGCTTGTGATAGACCCAGGACTCCAGTATCCAACTGGTTTGCCCTTGACTTTGTTCTTCAATTTCTGTTTGTAACCTTACTCTGATCTCCTGGTAACCTGACCCTGCCTGCCTCCTGATGCCTGAACTTTGCTCTGCTCTCTTGCCTGGCCCAGACCTCCTGGTAACTGACTTGTCCCAACTTCTGCTCTAACCACTATGTCTGACTGCCGTTATCCTGGTCTTAACAGTATGATGTATTCTTTCTCACATCCTCATTCTCTTTCTCCCCATTAGTCTGTAAAAGTAACATTTTGAAAAATACCGAGGTGATTTAGGAACTTTTGAAAGCAAGATTTTGCTTCCAAATATAGCCAGAGGAAATTTTTCTGCTAAATGCTAAATTATTGATGTAAAAAAAAATGCCAAAATTCAAAGCATCTCATTTAAACATTTCCAAAGAAAACATTTAAATTTTTCATTTCTAAACAACTTTTCATTTTGAAATTTCCTTTTATTGTATATTTTTAAACTTTAAAATTAAAAAAAACCCATAAAATCAAAAGGAAACATTTTGTTCAGCCCAAAATGAAATATTTTTCAAATTTTTGTTTCAACAAAAATTGTTAAAAAAATTCAGTTTGGGTCCACCCAAAATGATCTTTTTAAAAATTTTTTGGAACTGCCTGTTAACTGAAGAAAATCAGTTATTTTCACTGCTCTACTCTTAAATTGCTCTGAATGATAAACTGGGGCCCAGAAACAGGGTAATGTTAAATATGGCCTGAGAGAATCTAGACCATATTTGAGGTTCTAGCTCCAAAATATAACATATTTCATCAAATTCCTTTCTCCTAAGCAAAAGCAAGAAGTAAACATTAGACTGATGGAAAAGTCAGCTCATTCATTTCACAGAAGCTTTTCTGAATATTTCCTTCAACTTTAAACTACAAGGATTGCATCCCCCTAAATTTTGTTGTCAGTTTGGGGTGCAAGCCCAGTATTAAAAATTCCATTATATGATACATTTAATCTGAAACATTGGTTTTCCCATGGTTTCATCACCAAACAATAACAGACTATGAATATTTCAATGCAAATCATAAATCTGTCCAAAAAAGTCAAGATTACAAAGAACCACAAACCAGGCAATTTTACTTGGTATAGGGTGTGGTTTGGTTATGAATTTTTCACACAGCTGGTCCTGTTACAGTGAGCAAAATACTGTGGTTTGAAACATGCTTTATATGATTCACATAGAAGATAGGTAATATACTGAGTATACTTATGTCTCAGATTTAAAAAGGAAAAAGAAAAAGAAGAAATGTTGGTCTCTGCTTGATTTTCATTCCCAAAGAAAATGAATATAAACAGTCTTCCCTTACTAACAGGGTATGAATCAAAGTCTCACAGGTTCTTACTGTAATTGTAACTCTTGCTTTTTCAGAAGTGCTCAGAAATCAATACAGACAGGACAAAAGAAAGAAAATTGAAATGGAGCTGGTACATTAAGCTTGATTTTAAATAAATGGACAAGATTCACTAAAGATAGCTAAGCTGATGCAGGTGTAAATTATGACTGGCATCAGGTAAGAGGTCTGAAGATTCAGTCTGAGACCTTGTCTGCACTATGAAGTCTTACAGCTATGCTGGCAAAAACTATAAGAGTATAAAGAGTATAGTTTAAAAACATCCCCCTCAGCCCCACTTTCCTATGATGGAATAAGGTCTTCCTGCAAAGTATCTACACTAGAGCATTTTCTGTCATAGCTATGTCAGTTAGCAAGTGATTTTTTTCACACTCCTAACCAGCCCAGCTCTGTTGGCAAAATTTGTAAGTGTAGCCCAGGCTTGAGAGAGAGCAGATGGTTAAAGAACAGAAGAATGTGTTCGGGCATTGGAGTTCCTCAGTGTCCCTTGAAGGAACGCTGCAGCCATGACATGCCTCTCTGACTAAAACACGGCCTGAGGCTTTGGAGTTTAATCCTGGGGCAAAGGTTTTCATAGTCAGAATCTTAAAGCAACTGTGGACTATTTTTTTGGTGGGAATGGGAGGAAGCTTGCATCTCTAAACCAAGACAGAAAATGCAAATGAAGAGAACTAAGCCAGCACGTGCTAGGTTTGGGTTTATTTTATTGTGTTAGTTCTTTAAAACCTCTTCAGAATAAATTTAAATAGCAGAGGATTTTTCCTCCCCCTGTAATTTGGGTTTTCAGTCTAATTTTTCTGTAGATACACAGATCCTGGCCCTAACACACAACTGTTTTGCAATCTCTGTGCTAATATTTCACACACAAAAGGGAAATTAAACAGAAGGGTTTATTTTTTTACTGGTTATTTGTTCAGCTCTGATGTTAACCATAGAATTCTATTGCTTGTCTTGACTGCTTGGCTGTGTTCTGTGCTTATCCAATCTCTAGCCACTCGCTCTCACTATTAATTGTAGCTGGGTGAGACAGAGTTGGCGTAGGCTTTTTTGGCCTGTAATTTCCTCCATTCTCTCCCACTGGAAGTATGCTTCAGTGATTTTCAAAGGTGTTCCAGGAAGGATCTATTCTGGAGACCGATTTCTTTTTTTCTTAGTGGTCTCATGTTCAGAAATGACAAAAAAGTTTTGGAAAGGAGCCATGTTCACAGAGCATGGAGCATTTTATAAAGCTCCATTACAAGATTAGGTTTCAAACCTATACTGTTCAAGTGAGTTAGGGGTAGGGGGTGAAACAGATCAAGTTCAGAGAAAAAGTATTACCAGTCCATTTTCACATTAAAGTGAGATTGGTTTCATCAATTCTTCAACTGTTCTTCCGTGAAGAAAATGACTCTCTGGTAAATGTTTTTTTTTTTAATTAAGTGCTTGAAGTGGAACTTCAACGTGCTGGACGTAAGGCTGACAAAATCCAGTCTTTTCTTTATAGTTTTTAAAAGATACATGTCTTAAGTGGAACTTGCAAATGCAGAGAGGAAAATACTATCAGAATTTGGGACTTGCATATACCAAATCCCTTTTTACAAAAGAGAGACTCAGACTTTAAGGCCAGGAGGTACCATCATGATCATCTAGTCTGACCTCCTCCACATTGCAGTACACACAACCTCACCTACCCACTGTTGAAGTAGTCTCATAGGCTATGTCTACACTTGTTAATTTAGGTCGACTTAGCATGTCCACACCTAAATTTTAAGTCGACTTAGGGGGGACCCTACAAAGTCAACCTAGAGCGTCCACACTGGACACTTAAGTCGACTTGTAGGGGCTAGGTGGACCTGCGACAGGTCCACGGTGGCAGGGGGGGTACCCCTTGCCAAGTGCCAGGGGGCTCAGCTTTTGCCCCATTGTACCTTGCAAAGGGGGGCATGCCAGGCTGTGGCTGTGTCAGCCAACCTGGCAGAGAGGGCAGTGGGGAAGCCCTGGAGCCCCCTATGTCGACTTAAAGTCAACTTAGGGCTACTCCATGTCCATACTGGCTAAGTCGATTTTCTTAAGTAAATTAAGTCGACTTAAGCAAGCCTAAGTCGACATAATTTGTAAGTGTAAATGCACCCATAAGGTCTGGCTGAGTTATTGAAGTCCTCAAAATTTCATTTAAAGAGATCAGGTGACAGAGAATACCCATTTACTCAAATTCAAACCACCAAGTGATCCATAAAGCGAAAACCACCCAGGGTCTCAGCCTCTGCGAATCTGACCTGGGGGAAAATGCCTTCTCAGCCCCAAATATGGCAGTCCATTAGACCTTGAGCATGTGGGCAAGACCTAGCAATCAGAGTCCTGAGAAAGAATTCTTTGTAGTAACTCAAAGCCCTCCTCTTCTAGGGTACGTCTACGCTGGCAACTTAAGTCGACTTAAGGACGCTTAAGTCGACCTACACAAAGCCGCGTCCACACTGGGCTTTTATTATGTCGACTTAAGCACTTCTTTAAATTGACTTAATAACAGCTTAAGTCGAATTAATAACACCACCTCTGAAGGTTGACGTAAGCCTTAAGTCAACTTCTTAAGTCGACTTAAAGCCAGTGTGGTCGGGGAATAGTGCTAAGTCGACCTTATTAAGTCGACTTAAAGCTAGTGTGAACGGCTATGTCTACTGTTAAGTTGACTTAATAAGGTCGACTTAAAGTGTAGCCACTCTGTTAAGTTGACTTAACAAGGTCAACTTTAAGTGGACTTAAAGTCGACCTTGTTAAGTCGACTTAACAGAGTCCACTTAACTTTTCTAGTGTAGACATAGCCCATTGTCGACTTTATTAAGTTAACTTAATGCTTTAAGTCGACTTAATAAGGTCAATTTAGGTGTTAATCCCCATCCACATTAGCTTTAAATTGACTTAAGGAGTCAACTTAAGGCTTAAGTCAACCTAAAATGAGGTGTTATTAAGTCGACTTAAGTTTTTCTTAAGTCGATTTAAGGATATGTTTAAGTGTCCTTTCATAAGGTAGGGTTTCTCTGTTTAGAAAACTAAAACCAATATATTTGCCACTGATCAGTTTTTAAAACAGGTTTTATTAAGTGCCCATCTTATCTTTGTGTGGCCATAGATTCAATATCCATTTTTTTCTCTTGTCAGAAAGGTGTGAAATTATTCTTGAATAAGGATAATAAATTCCACTTTAACTGATGTGAGTAATAAAACAATTCACAACAATTGGGACTTGGTTTGGAAAAGTAGCAAAATTTTACCCAAAGCCTAAATATCTAAGATAGATGTCTCATAATAGTTCGTTTCATGAAGTTTCTGGTGCTTATGTGGGAAAAAAAATAAATGTAATTTATAAGTGAATGTCATATAAGTAGCCTAAGATTTGTACACTGGACTTGAGTGAGAAGAATATTGATTCGTATATAACCAATATGAAAGTGGCCCATTGAAGGCAACACACCATTGTATTATACTAAAACATTGATGTACTTTTTGTTTATATAACACATGTATGTCCTTTTTACCTGGATGCTTTCTGATGAGCCAGAAAATACCATTAATACAGGCTCTGTCATTGTATTCTGCCACTCCCAATTTGACTATACCTTATGGGGCAACTCTGAGCCTCAGTCATGTTGACTGAGGACCCAAGACACTAGAAAAAATTTATGTGTATAACCAAGGGCCTAACTGGGCGCAGTACATGCTTGAAGTTACCAAAAATGGGAGAGACCATATAGGAAAGGTCTTAGGATCTTCCTGTGCATACATATTAAGGTTATCATATATAATATGTGGATGGGGTTTATAAATTAACGTATGAATGAGGCCTATTTCTACTGTTTATGAGACAATGTCTGATCTCATATATGTCTAATATTTAAAACCAATCTTTTATATGTAACATTCAAATGTTAGGAATAATTTTTCTACATGTAATATTAGTCAAACTAATTAGAATTGAAAATGAAGGTTCTGTTCAGATTTGGTTCAGTGAATGGACAAAGGTCATTATTTGAGCCATGTCAGTCCCAGTATATTAGGGAGAAGCAATAAGTTCTAGACCATTTCACAGCCCTAGTCCTGAGATAATACTTCACACAGTAAATAATAAATCCTTCCTCCTATACTTTTTACTGCCTTGCAAGAGATTATGGAAAAGGCCTTAAGAAATAATCATTTTGTCCATCCCTTTTTTTAGGGCAGCTTTATTCCCAAAATTATTTTATTAAGTTTTTGGTCTATTATAATTTTAAATGACTCAAACAATGGGGCTTCCATCAGTTTCCTTAGAAGACTCTTCCAGATTCTAATGGATGCCACTATTAAGAGTATAATGAAAACTTCTATACCCATGTCCCTAGATTATCAAACTAACATCTTTAGTTTCAGCTATAATATTTTCTTTCAGTCTTCAAACTCAGCCTTCAAGATTCTTCACAAGTCTGGTTCTCTCTATGTATTAACTCATGTCTCTTATCAGATTGCCTCCCCACCTCCACAGCATCATCAGTAATGCTAGCCTTGTATGCTTACTTTGTCAGCTTCCCATTTCTGTTCCTTCTTCCACACCATTCCTAACAAACACCATCCTTGAACTAATGTCTTCTCACTTACCACTTAATTCTTTAAATTTCTCTTTCAGACCCACCTTTGCTGTGAGGCCTATAAGAAATCAGCCAGTTTCATGATGACTAAACAGAGGGACAGATGGGGAAATTTGGCACTTATTATAAATAGAGTAACAAAACAAAAACAAAAAAAGCAAATTTGTATATATATATGAATTGTATAGTATCAGTTCTATTCCTTTCCTCTCTGTCTTAATATATCACTTAGCATCAAGCCCTCAGTCCTGCTATCAGAAGTGCATGGGCAGATGAACAGCTTCATCTGCAAGAGCCCCACTAAGGTCAAGTTCATGATCAAGCCCATGCACAGTCAACTGTTGATCAGAGCCTAAGACTTTTATCTGTTAGAGCCTATATGGTGTCTTCATATGGGTTTGTGCAGCACCAAGCATAAAGGGCCCCAATCCTGGCTGGGGCCCATCAATACCACTATAATTAATTATTGAATAATAACAAATTTTAAATAGTGAAGGTATGCAGTTTGAAAACAGCCAAATAGGCTAAATGTGTTCACAAAGTATTTTTCCAAATGGTTAAAAATGCACAAATTAAACAAATGAGCACTGTTGACGGGTAATCGACGTGCATAAAACCAGGAAAAAAATAATCAAATACATGTTTTTGCTCTGAACGGTTTACTCAGTTTGCATCAGAATAAAAACTGTGGGATTGGGACGGCAGAGTTTAGAAGTAAAGTGTATTATTCCTCTCAGTGGCTGTGTCTGATGATAGTTCTGCTTTAACCCAGTCATGGGATGTTAATGGTGACTGGGCAAAATAGTGGTTCCCTTTCCTATGTGACTTTCAAATTTCCTCATGAAGAGAAATGGAGTAAAAAGAATTCTATAAAAATGAAAAGAAAACTAAAGAGCCTGAAGAAATTCTGTAGAGTTCTTTTAAAGAATGACTTTAACACAGAACAAATTTTGAAAAACAAAGACAGAAACAAAAACCCAAAGACACTTATATAAAAAGCAATTTCTTTAACTAGCAACACTCTTTATTACCCTTGCTATTATTAAAGATGCTAGTGCTTCTCCCTCACTTTTTTCCCCTCCACAATTTGAATTTGCACATTAAAAGGACACTTTTGATGATACACTCACTACAAAACAGTGACAAAAATTATTCAAATCACAATAGTGGTTCTAGTGACAAAAAGAATGAAAATGTAAGGTTGCTAATTGTGCTCAACAATTTTATCTTAGTGGATGAAGTCCAAACATCCTGATTCTTCTACCTCAACCTCATTTTGTGTAGCTTTAAAATATCTTGTTTTCTTGTTTAACAATGTGACATTATCCAGGGTGCAATCTGGACTAACGAACAGCTCGTGCCCACAGTTCTCCAACCTGGGGTGCCTTTTACCTTGCTTTGCTGTAAGAGCTTCCATTCCTGGTCTGCTCACACAAATCTTCCAGCATATAAATTACTCCCAGTTTCACTGCAGGAGTGCTACGTCCAGCGACCCTGGAATTACACTGCAGAACAACACCATTAAATTCTCAGTCCCAGACTTTCTCCCAGAAATGTGTGTCTTGTACTGCCCCCCCCCCCAGCACTCTCCTGGGAAAATTCAAGCTCATATAAAGGCCATCATTTTAGTAACAGAAAATGATTGACAGGCACAAATCCTGTGAGCCCAAACGGAGTTTCCCAAACACTTCAGCCCAAACACATTGATTTACATAAAACAAGCTTATTAACTACAGAAAGATAGATTTTAAGTGATTACAAGTAATGAAGCATAAAAGTCGGAATTGGTTACAAGAAAATAAAAATAAATCACAGCTAATTGCCTAACTTAACAACCGAGAGAAAATTCAAAGCAAAGGTCTCTCTCATCATATGTTTTAGCAGTCTAACCAGATGAATCTTTCAGTCAGGATCCCTTCCCCAGCCAGACCTGTTTCCTTTGTTTTTCAGTTGTTGTGAATGCTGTGAGTAAAGGAAGACTAAATTGGGGAACCTTCCCTCTCCTCTTTGTAGCTTTTCTTTGAGAATCATCTCCAGCTGAGATACAGGGTATGGAAAGTCTGTATGGATGAGATAGCACCCAACCCCCAGCTGTTTTTGTCAAGATGCAGATTTTCGCCCACTTCCTCTTTCCTAACAATGAATGGGCACTTAATAAGGTCCATATAATTTTGTTGACACCTGGCTGAGGTGTCTCCTAACTTTTTGTCTCTGGAAAACTAGTTTGTGGCTCTTCCCCCGACTCAGATAATGTCTTTAGTAATATCATACAGTAAAATCCTATAACTCCATGTACAATGTTGCCACACAGATTTTGCCAGGATAATAATAATCAGTGCCTTATGAAAAATAAATGAGAAGTCATGTGGCACCTTAAATACTACCAAATTTATTTGGGCATATACTTTCATGGGCGAGAACCCACTTTGTCAGTCAATTATGAGTTTTCAAAATGATACCTCACAAGGCATACTTCGTATGAAATTTATCATTGTCTTGTAAAAGGGGTGAACATAAGGTTAAAGCCTAACACAACCATTCAGTAATGTATCTTCACAAACTATTTGCAAGATAAGTGTTACATTATCCTTGGGCTATAGATGAAGAAAATGAGGCAGAGATGATTTAAGGATGAAATCTCTTCATACCACCACTTAAGTCCCATTTAAGTCATATTTTGCAGAGATATGTGCTGTATAGAAATAATCATTAAGCAATACAGATGTTATTAATGTAAGTAAAGGAGTGGTTTTGTGTGGCCCTCTGCACTAAATTGGGCCTTCAGGCTCAGCCTTCACTATGTTAAGATGCATCACTATAATGACCTAGAAGTTGCTCCAGGAAGATACTGTCTCTGTAAACCATAATTCCTCCTGTGGCAGAGATGTGGGATACCTTTGCTTCACCTCCTTTTCGGGTGCAAACTGCTTCCTCACCCCATTCCCCATGTCTATCTGACTCTGATAATTGGGCTGTCAGGTCAGAGAACCAAAGGCTTCAGGGGGCAAAGCCATGGCTCTGTCCATTCTCTGCTGTTCCCAGCTCATTTCCTTGCATGGGGATCATCATGTGCACAGACTTCGCTGTCCCACTTGATCCTGAGCTGTGATGTGAGGAGCCCTAACACAGGTATGCAGAAGGAAGGACAGGACAGAACAACTCATATTGGGTGTGTCTACACTTACAAATTAAGTTGACTTAATCTTGCTTAAGTCGACTTAATTTAATCTGCGTCTACACTACAATTTCCTTAAGTCGACTTAAGCTACTGCTTAAGTCGACTTAAGGAAATTTAAAGTTGACTTTATAAAACCTTGTTTAAAGTCATCTTTACTGGTTAAATCTACTTTATAAAGTCGATTTAGCCAGTGTGGACACAGATTAGCCCTAAATCGACTTAAAGTTGATTTAAAGGGTCCCCAGAGGTCCCCCACTGCCCTCCTACCAGGGTGGCTGGCACGGCCAGAGCCTGGTGTGCCCTCCCACAGGGTAGGACACAGCCCTGCCCACCCCGCTTCTATGCCCTGCCAGTGTCCCTGTCCTGCTGAGCCCCCTGGCACTTGGCAAGGGGTGCCCCCCCTGCCACCGTGGACCAGTCCCTGGTCCATCTAGCCCCTAGTAGTCAACTTAGGCATCCAGTGTGGATGCTCTAAGTCGATTTGGCAGGGTCCCCTTTAAGTCGACTTAATTTTTGAGTGTGGACATGCTGAGTCGACTTGTTTGGCCAAGTGTAGACATAGTCATTGAATCCACTGTGCAGCCATGTTCAGGGATAAGCCTAAGTGCCTTCCTCAAAGGCTCCCGGTCAATCAGTGGCAGAACTTAAATTCAGAAGTTCCTGGTGGTTTTTATTCTGCAATACAATTTGCCCATCCTATCAAGGAAGACCACTAGTAAGACTTCAAAGCGTCTGACGAAGTGGGAGTTTCTCCCACAAAAGTTCATGCAATAAATAAATCTGTTAGTCTCTAAAAGTGCCACAGGATTCTGTTTTTTTCACTAGTAAGACTGTAATTGCTTTGTTTTGTTTTGTTTTAATAAAGAACAAAATTGCATAAGAAAATTATTGAACATAACTGAGTTTATGCTTCACTGAAAAGACCCACTGTTTTTAAAGTTTCCCCAGTGTAATAAAATCTCTTTAAAATCATGGAATAGTTTCTATGGTAATTTTCTAATTTTAAAGAAGGATATGAAATTGTTTGCTAATGTATAGAAAATGGTGATTTAAGTAGAATGAGTTTATAAATAATTTCACTGGGCCATATCTCCTGCACATCTCGAGAAAACCATAGATAGGCAGAAGAAAGCTCTATGGCTATGTCTACACTGGCAAGTTAGTTCAAATTAAGGAAGCTTAATTCGAACTAACTAAAGCCATGGCTACACTAGGCTTTCATTAGTTCGAATTAAGGGCTTCCTTAATTCAAACTAATGAATTTGAATATGCTATTCGAACTAAGAGTTAATTTGAGTTAACTAATTAGTTTGAATTAACCAATGTGGCCAGGCTAATTGCTTAGTTCGAACTAACCAGTCCATTGAACTCAATGCAATTCGCTAATTCGAACTAAGCAAGAGCCATTCATGGCACTTGCTTAGTTTGAACTAAATTTTTCTAATTTGAATTAAGTTAATTCGAACTAACTAAAATTGGTTTGAATTAGTTAGTTCAAATTAACTAATTCAAACTAACTTTAGTAAGTGTAGACGTAGCCTATGAGTTTTAAGTCACTGGAGGCAGAATGAGGTCAAAATTTGCCCCCATAGAAAAGAAATAGGGTTTGGACTACTAAATCTCAGTATGTACTGAGACCCATTCAGATCTCCAGACACCCTTCAAAGTTCTGAGAAATTATACGGTGGACCCATCTCTTCTGACTCCATGACAACTATTCCTTGCTGCTTCTCAAAATTTCATAAGTCATTTTCAATCATCAGATGGTTTCTGATTATCCTATGCAGGAAATCTCAGAAGGTAAAGGATGGACAGTGCTGCAAAAAGATGTATTCTACTCTGGCTCTATCTACAGCTGCCCACTATTATCCACATGTACCCCTGTTCCCTTGGCGTGGTGGGCTTTTGATGGACTCAGAAGAAGGGAAAGCATGCTACAGAACAAGTACTTATCCCGCTGGCATTCCCTCATTACAGATCTACCTGCTCTAGGTCCCCCGCTACTTCTGCAAGCCAAAAGGGCATGCAGTTCCCAGTGATGTTCTTTTTAAAAAAAAATTAAACTAAACCAGCTATAGAAGAACAGTAACTTTATTATCTGGGTGCTGAGAATTTGGCTTATCTAAGTGATTGGTTAGCCACATTTGCCGGATAGTCCTGTCATAGAAGGACAATCTCATATCCCATCCTGTGTAATTGAAACTTAGTGTTTTTCCCCATTTCAATAGACCCTCAGTTTTTCTGATCACCTGCAGTGCTGTCTGGTGGCTGTCTGCATCCTTTAAAAAATGCTGTTGCTCTGTGGATAACAGCAGTGTCTCCTCTAAGCACTGCCAGACAGTTTTCAGCACACTAGCCAACAGTAAACTGATTAGCCACCTAACGAAAGAGACAGACTCACATGCTGGAACCTGATTTCATGGGTAGCACTTCCACGTTAAAGATGGATGTTACCACAATCTGCAATTAGATACAGGATTCTAACTATCACAGGAGTAAAGTTTTGGAATAGCCTTCCAAGGGGAGCTGTGGGGGCAAAAAACCTAGCTGACTTCAAAACTGAGCTTGATAAATTTATGGAGGGGATGGTATGATTGGACAGCCTCGTTTGGCAATTGACCAATCTTTGACTACTGGTGGTGGATATGCCAGAGGCCTGTAAAGGGATGTTAGATGGGGTGGACTCTGACTTATTACTTCTGGCTAGTGAGTCTTGCCCACATGCTCAGGATTTAACTGATTGCCATATTTGGAACCAGGAAGGGATTTTCCCCCAGGGCAGACTGGCAAAGGCTCTGAGGGGGTTTCACCTTCCTCTGTAGCATGGGGCACAATGCACTTGCTGGTGGATTCTCTGTACCTTAAAGTCTTTAACCCATGATTTGAGCACTTTTAAACATTAAATAACTCAGTCATAGGTTAGAGGTTTATTACAGGGAGTGGGTGGGAAGTTCTGTAGCCTGCATTATGCAAGAGGTCAGACTAGATGATCTGACCTTCAAGTCAATGAGTCTCTGCTCACTGTTAAGCAAGACTGGTATACCATTGTACATTGGCAAAATTTGAGCCAAGGTTGGGTGTGCATGTTTTATTGCATTTCTCTTTTAATCACCCATGCTTTTTTTCTTTCCTGCAGCCTAAAGATCAGATCCCAAGTTTTTTCTGAATCAATATGATATCACTGGAACTGTTTATGTATTTATTTATTTTACAACACATTTTACAGGTTCTTTTGGAGTCAAGGTTTTGTTGTTTAGTGTTTTAAATGAGCTGCTTAATCTTGCAAATTAAAAGCCACTAAGCCAATCAATTGCAAATTTCATTTTAAAAATAACAACTCCCACTCAGGCTTAAAACTTCTGTGACACTTTAATCCCAAAGCTAATTTGTATGGCTAAGACTAAATAAAGGGCTCAGAGTTAACTTCAGATACACTTTGAGCATTTTGAATTCAAATTATCCAAACTGAATTAAATGTTCAGAACACCTGTGAAATTTTCACTAATGTGAAAGCTACTTAGCAAACATAACAGAGAAGACTATACCCAAAGCTTTACAGATGACAATTATCTATAGACTTGAAAAATATACTCAGACTTTTAAAGAGATTTACACCACCCATAAGTCCGTTGTTTATATCATAAGGATTGTTCTTCTTTGCCGGCGGTGGGGGAGTGCTAACCCTTCAAGGAAGATGGGATCAGACCTCCTCCATGACTAATTAGCCACCTCGGGGATGAAGTGTCTCAAACCAGAGATTATGTGATGTGATCTAGTTTATCTGCCTTGATCTGTATTAATTCTGGTTTTAACAAAAATAAAACCCACACCCTTCAGGGATGGTACTAGGTGAGGGGGCTTGCAGGAGCTACAGCCAAACCAAAATTTTCCTTAGTCCCCCATAGCTGCTGTCACTCTCCAGGCACCCAGTTCTGAAGGTAGAGCCAAGAGCAGTGGCTGCTCACTGGGTGCCCAGCTCTGCTCCAGTAGCAGCACAGAAAGTAAGCGTGAGCAGGAAGCTGGGAAATCCAACAGCAGGCCTTGGGCCACATCCCTTCCTGCTGGGGAGTGCTGCCCAGAGCAGGTGGAGGGTCTGGGCTCCTCACAATGGCCCAGAGTGCTCTAGCCCAGGTTCCCCACCTCATGTTCACTACTCTCTGAAGACTGGTGATCCCAGAGCCTGGTCCCCCACCTGGGCAGCTGTTACTGGTTGTGAACAGTCGAAGGCAGCAAGGAGCTGAGGAACAGCCATAATCTCAAGACCTCAGACACCAGCCCCAGCAGAAGAAGGAGAGAGTGAAGCACCGCGGCCACCTGTACCATGACACCAGCCAGCACTGCTTGGCTCAGGCTTCCAACCTCTAATCTGACCACGTAGCAGAGCCTTGGGTTATGGGGGAGGGAAGGAAGAGGGGCTGGCATTTACTTGAGGAGGAACTGGGGCAGGGCCCCAGAAAGGGGTCAGGTCTCATGGTGAGGGGGTAAAAAGAACCCCCAATTTTCTGCCTAGCCTACTTCATCCCTTCTCCCCCAGCCCCAATCAGGAAGAAGCTAGTGCCGCCAAACCTACCATCCATTAAAAAAGGAATCCTAATTCTGATGCTGCTGGAACCTTTATTTGACACATTGCCTGGAGAGATGGTCCATAAGCTCACCACCACCTTTTTATTCCAGGTGAAACCAAACTCTCATTTTTCTGGGTCCAAACCATTGTGAAAGTAAAACTGTGGGACCAAAAACTGAACTTCAGTTTAGAAATTCTGGCCTCAATGTGAACAGGATAATAGAAACCACATAACTCTATCCTGGCTAGTAGGAATGATCAAAGCATGCCTAGATAAATAGTAAAATGTCTTTTTTGTGACATAAGACTGTTTGAAGGTGGTTTTGTGGTAGTGGTGGTTTTTGTTTAGTTGGTTGGTTGGTTGGTTTTTGTATGTGTGTTTCTTCAGCCCCAGGATTCAGTTTCACTCTTAGCAGAATCAAAATTTGAAAGTCAGTAAAAAGCCAAACTTCTGATGTTACTTAATCCTACCTGTAGGGCACAAAAACAACATTTACAAAATAAACATCTAACCAACCTCTCAGTGTATAGTTATCGCCTTCTTCTGTTCATAAGACAATCTTTATAGTTAATACATCTTTAAAATTTTCAGGCAACTTAGAGTCTCTCTTTGCTATCGTGAGGGAGTATTTTGCTTTTTGCTCTTTCCCTAAGATGTCTACCCTGTAAGATTAGATAGTGGAAACAGCCTGTCAAAATTAAAGATCATTTCTTAACATCTGTTATGCTGTTATTCTGATTCATCATTAATAAGTCTTGAAATTGGCCAGAACATTTGTACAGAGTGAAATGAAAAAGTTTAAGTGACAACTGAAGCCTCTTCAGGAAAATGAACAAAAATTTCCAAAATTTAACAAAGCTAAAATGACCATAACCTGTAGGTGAAAAGTTCTGCAGGAGAAAAATCAGTTGTCAGTAAGGTCCTTCAACTGATAATATTAGTATTGCAAATATTTGCTTATGAAAAATCTGAAGATAAGTTAGAACGTTCCTAGATAAAAGCACAGAACTTGGAGTCTGGGTTCCCTTCCCAACTCTCCATTGCCTTGCAGGGTGATTTTGGGGCAAGACATTTTTTTCACTGTTCATTGCCTCAACTTTTTCATTTGTAATATATGAATAATACTTACCCATCCCAAGTTAATTCAGTAAGGTTTGTAAAACCCTTAATTTGATCTACAGTGTAGTGTAGTATACACAGTATACTATATAGTATAGTAATACTGTATAGTGTAATATAGTAAACACAGATTCGAAGTGCCATACTAGTATAAAGTAGTAAAGTAATGAAAATATTTATAAGATTAAATCAGCTTCTCTTTTGGAACATAGTGGCTCCATTAGTATCTATTTTTAATCCTTCTTCCTTCTAAGTCTAAGTCCTTTTTCCCTCATAAGTGCTGGGATGGCAATCTAGAAACTAAGGCTGGGCTTTTTAGAATAGCTCATTATTTGCTTAACTCTGCTTCCGTCAAACAGTGAGAGTTTTACCATTAACTTCAGTGGCAAGAGATTTTTTGAAAATTCTTTGTTTATCCACAGAGGGAGAAATTTCATAAAGTCTGTACACTGCTTAAGTTCCACTTAAATGGAATTCTGAAGACTTAACTGGGACATAAGTGTTGCCTTGGCTTTGTGCTGGGCCTCAGATAGAGGTGAGTTTTACTTAGGGTTGAGCAGACAAAAGCAATGTTGAATTTCCTACAGTAATCCTCGTTAATTTCCTCAACCCTGATCTAGAGAGAACTTCTCTAGTGGTGAAAAACTCATGTTACTTGTTGCATAAGTCCTTGAGCTCTACTGAGACTGACATAAAGAATGCCAGTTAGTGCCAACTATTATTAAAAAATGCGAGAGGAGGGCAAAACAACCCAAAATCCATATTTGTATCTAATTAATTGTGTATGATTGTACAATAGAAAGGATTCCTTCCCGATCTCTGCATTTATGCTCTGAAACATATTTGCTCATCCATAATTTATTATTATGTCTGCATATTTACTGATATTATTGCTGATGTTAATTTATCTAACCTCTTTAAGATACACCCCTTACCTCAATTACTCCAGCTGCAGTAAACAGAGCTGATTGGGAATTTTTCAGCTAAATAGTTTTTTTGTCAGAAAATACCAATTTGTTAGGAAGGTTTCTCATGTCTAGGATGGACTCTCTAGTCTAAGCAAAAGAAGACAAGAGCAACATATAGCTATTAAACAGACTTTGATTGGAGCTTCGATCTAGCGTATAGGAGACCCAGGTTCTAGTCTGTGGCAGCTCTGTGTGTCTCTCTCTCTCTGGTTTTTTTGCAAGGTGTCAGTTTAATCCCGACACAGAACAGGGAACAATTTGATTCACTGGCATAGTGTGGCATATCTTGGAGCAGCCCAGTAGCTGCTCTAATCAGGGGATTGAAAAAGACAAGAAGGAGCCTAGTCCCCTCTCAAAACCTCTGGGTGCGTCTACACTTGTAAATTAAGTTGATTTAAGCAGGCTTAAGTTGACTTAATTTACTCTGTGTCTACACTTGAGTTTCCTTAATTCGAGTTAAGCAGTTCCTTAAGTCGAATTAAGGAAAAGTTAGTTCGAATTAGTAAAACCTCATTTTACTTGGAACTAACCCTTAATTCGAACTAGTTAATTTGAATTAAGTCAATGTGGCCATATTAGTTCAAACTAACTGCTTAGTTCGAACTAATAGGCACATTGACCTCAATGCAACTGACTAATTCAAACTAAGCAAGTGCAATGCATGGCACTTGCTTAGTTCCAACTAGCATTCTAGTGGTGCCATGCTAGTTCGAATTAAGTTAATTTGAACTAACTAAAATTAGTTCAAATTAGTTAGTTCGAATTAACTAATTTGAACTAACTTTGGTAAGTGTAGACATAGCCTCTGTATTTCCCTGCAGCCCAGGAAGAAAGGGAGCAGCAGGGTCGCTGGCTGCCAGCTGAGCTTCTCCTCCCCTTGCCCCACAGGTTGTCTCTGCTTCCACCCCCTAACTCGCCTCATCAGGCAGTCTGCAAAGCAAGCAACAGTACTGGGACTTCAGCAGCAGGGAAGGCGAAGCAGCAGCTGTGGGGCCAGGGAAGGAGGGGCTCAGTTGGCAGCCATTCACCTTGCTCCTTCGCCCCCACCCCTGGGCTGCAGGGACATGGAGAGTGCTGCTGCTGGGCAGCTGCTGCCTCCTCACTACTTGGCATCTCTGCCAGAGATGTCTCGAGAAATCTGGGAGCGGGTCATGTGAACCTTTCATTTGGGTGTCTTTATGGTATCCCTCCAAAAACATTCAGCTTTAAATTCAGGCACATAATCCTAGCTCTAAACCATAGATTCCCAAATTCTGGAGCGCACCACCCCATCGAGGGACATTGGGAGGGTGTTCAGAGCTTTGGCCAGCCTCCATGGAGGGTGCAGAAAGGGGGCTGCTGTACCCTGAATTCTGCTCCAGCCTGGCCCCCCCAGAGTGGCTCTGGCTTGAGCTCCTGACCCCAGCTGCCACCTGTGGTTCCCAGCTTGGCTCCCAGCCCCCACTGCCCCGTTCTCAGCCTTGGGCCCTAAGATTCTGCTCCCAGTCACAGTTCCCAGCCCCAACTGTGGCCCTTCTCCCCACGCCAGATGTGGGGATGGTGGGGCATAGACAAGCGTAAGGGGAGGCTGCAACCTAAAAAGTTTGGGGGCCACTGCAGGCCCTCAAGATCAGGGAGCTATAATTGGTTTCTTACTGCCTTCCCCATCCTACCCGATTTCTCCCACACTTATCAGAGTTCTGGCCCATTTCGGGGGGAAGAGTATCTGGAGTATGTCTTTAATTATGGGATATTTCATCACAAGTTCAATGATTTTTAAGCAAGAGTCTTGTTTAATGTTCTAATTTTTTAAACCTAAACATTCCTGACAGATTAAATTAGTTTAGTATTAATGTGCAGATGACCTTTAAAGCTGATCTCAAAACGTTGGTGAAATCAGTAACATTTCCAGTGTCCGGTGCACATTGATTTTCAGGACACTTTTATTAATCATAAATACAAATCTTTTATATTGATTACTAGACTTCCCCATGTATGGTTCATACTGAGAAGCATTATCTGTCTCAAAGCTGTGTACCAGAAATGGCCTTCCAGTGCTTTAGGAAAGCAGGGGCCTCATGAAAACTATTGATTTTATGACTGAGTTGTATCACTTTATAGTTGAAAACCCAGATTTCATAGGAAGGGAAGGGTTATTGCTTCACTACATCAAAGAAAGAAAGAAAGAAAGAAAGAAAGAAAGAAAGAAAGAAAGAAACTTCCAGTTCATAAAACAAGAGGTTGGAGCAATGAGAGTTTCCAGCTTCATTTCCATCTGCCTGTCTCTATTTACATCTTTGCAGCATGGAGTGCAAGTCATTTCCCAGGATTATCTGTGTATGTTTCAGTCAAATCCATGTAGGGGCCTCAAGTACTGGTGCACCTAAGGGTTCATCCTATACTCTGTGGCAAATTCTACTTTAGTCTACTGTGCGCTCTTATATTTCGGTCTAATTTTGGTTGTTGAGTTTTGGGAGTGGATGGTGTCAGTGGACTGTGATGTACAGGAAATGAGACTAGATTAGCTGATGGTGCCTTCTGGCCTTAGACCCTGAATTGAAGCTCTATATTGCACATGGTTCTCTAAGTCAGACCTATGCTCTCTGCACAATCAAATGAATTCAGAGGCAGTTCCCCTGAAAACAAATTTAGGTTACATAACTCTCCTCTCCGTCACAATATTTGTATTTCAGTACAATTGTTTGAATTTAGTTGGAAGAGTTGAAAAATGAAGTAGGAAAAGCTCATTTCCTGCTTACCCAGAAACATATTTAGAAGGTGCATGACTAAGGAATGAGTTCAAGTCTCAGATATATAAAGCTATGATATTCATGTTCCTCCATCCCACTTTTTTTTTGAGAATCCTATTATGAATATAGAAGGAGGATCAAATTTAAGACTAACATTCTTCTCCATCCCCAGACAGATTTTAACTCAGGTTTCCTGCTCTCCCTGCATGTGTAGAAGTCCCACTGATGTCAATGGATTTTCTGTACACATAGAAGAGCAAAACATAGAAGTAAAGCTCCTTCATGAGGACATGAAACAAACATGTCGCCATACGGGGCTTAAATTCTGCCTGGTTTCTATGCTGACTGTGAAAAGGCGAGGAGAAGACTCCTGATTCCCTGCCCACTGCTTTGCACATCTCAGTAGGCCAAACAAAATCTGAACCACAATCACTTTATACAGACTAATGGTATGTATTGTAAATGCAACAGAACAACAAATAAAAGTCTATGTGATACAATATCTGCTGTTGTGAGTTACCATAGTTCTATCCCTTCTGGCCTTAAACTCCAAGGGTATGTCTACACTGGAGGCTCTGTTAAGTCGACTTAACCAAGGTCAATTTTAAGTCGACTTAAAGTCGACCTTGTTAAGTCGACTTAGAGGCTCCACAGCCCTGCGTCCACACTGCCACGTGATAGGTCGACGGAAGAGTGGCCAGGAACTCTGCAAGGGGGCCTGGAGGCCAATTAGGTTGACTTAAGGGCTATTCCCCATCTACACTGGCTTAAGTCAACATAATAAGGTCGACTTAAGCTTTAGGTTGACCTTAAGAGGAGGCATTATTAAGTCGACGTAAGGTAGCGCTTACTGTATCTGAGGTTGGTTGGTTAGCTGTTTATCTGGTGAGATGGTTTTGTTTTGTTTTAGGTTTCAGTTTTTGCCGACTTCTGTAGCTTAAAGATGGGTGAATTCAGTTTTGCCTAATTCTAAATCCACTCAAACACTGTAGACTTAAACCTGAACATTATTGGGTTTATGTTTCGGAGAGACTGAAAAAAGAAGACTGGAGAGGAAAAAAACTAAGATATTTGGTCAAATTCCAAAGGGGTAGCCGTGTTAGTCTATTGTAGAAAGACAACAGAGTCCTGTGGCACTTTTAAAGACTAACAGATTTATTTATCGCATGACGAAGTGGGATTTTCTCCCACGAAAGCTCATGCGATAAATAAATCTGTTAGTCTTTAAAAGTGCCACAGGACTCTGTTGTCTAAGATATTTGGGTCAGGGACTGTCTTTTGGTTATATGTTTGTTTGGTATCTAGCACAATGGAGCCCTATGATTTGGGGCTCCTAGGAGCTACTACAATACAAATAAATCAATGTCATCGTCTTCTTAAGTAAAGGGGGTAAATTTTTCAAAATCATTTAAGAGACTTAGTAGCCTAGATCCCATATTCACAAGTATCTTAATTGCTTGGGAGCCTGAGCCCCCTTTACTTTCAATGGTTTTAGATTCCTAAGTGACCCATCTCAGTAGGCCTAACAAATTCTGAACCACAATCACTTTATACAGACTAATGGTATGTATTGTAAATGCAACAGAACAACAAATAAAAATGTTTACCCAGTGTTAAAAAAAAGAGGGGGATCAGAGGGTGAGCAGGGTGAAAAATGAATGCTGAGAATTGTGAATAGTTGTGAGAGTGGGAAAAGAAGCTGAACAGGACAAAGACAAAATCCAATTAAAAATAGATAAGAAATATATAGCCTACTAGATATAGTGCACTCACATAGCACTGGATTCCCTTTAGCTAGAAATACTTTTACTTTAGCTGAATCATCACCCTGTGGGAGAAATGGGTTTAAATTACAGGAAAAATGTTTGTGAGCTCAAACTGGCTTTGTGAACCCTGTGACCCTATAAAAACAGTTTGTGAGATCTGCCAAACTTCAATCCACCAAAGGTTCTCCAGTCCCTGCCATAAGCAACAATATGTCCCAGGGGGAAAAAATGTACATTCCAGAAAGCCTGTTGACAAGCCTTTCCACTTCCCCTTGCTATCTTGCTTCAGGATTTATATTCCCTAATGATAACATATGATATACCATATACTTACTACTAGGAGCAACACAGCAAGTTCAGGAATGTTGCAGGGCGAAGTGAGGAAGTAATAGAAACTTTCTGAGACAGTCAGAGTGTCATGGAAGACTTATTAAAAGTCTTGCCTTAAAATGTAACACAATGGTTTAAAAAGTGAAAAAGCAGGAAATGGATGGCTCAGGGGAATGGTAATAGGTTATACAGTCTCTCAATTCTGGATCACCAGAGGAGAACAAACATTTCTTCCACCTAATGCTTTGGTTTAAAGCTTTTGGAAACATCACAGTTTCATTTTGAAGGGAGCCAAGTGAACATATTTCAGTTTTTGTGTGCATCTGTCCACAGTTTTGACTTTGTATGTGAACCCTAGCTGAAAAAATACAGTTCAGTCAAAACCACTAAGATTAACTTCTTCCTTATAAAAACTATTGTTAGCCAAAATATACATTGTAGGTATTCAGACATCACATTAACACTTTAAATATTATACGTGAATGTTAACAGAAAGTTAACTAGTTGCAGTTAACCAGTAGTTAAGTTGTACTAAATTCACTCTTGCTTACTTATATCATATATATTCTAAGCCACTTAGGTAATTTTGAAAAATTTACTCCTTATATTTATGAAGAAGATGATGATCTAGGATCATAGTGGATCACTAGCTCAAAAATGAGTCAACATTGTAACAAAAAAAGTTGCAAAAAAAATATTCTGGGATATATTAGCAAATGTGTTGTAAGCAAGACACAAAAGTAATTCTTCTGCTCTACTCCACGCTGATTAGGCCTCAACTGGAGTAGTGTGTCTAGTTCTGGACATCACATTTCAGGAAAGATATGGACAAATTGGAGAACATTTCCTGTGGAGACTGAAAATTGTAATTACCATAATACAAAGCACTGCCCACAACAACTGGAATACTGTGTGCAATTCTGGCAGCTCACATTTAAGAAAGATGAATACACACTGTAACAGAGCAGGACTACTAGAGTGACCAAAGGAGACTTAAGTAGTTTGCTTGTTTAGCCTAACAAAATGAAGACTCATGGGGAGATATGATGGCTCTCCATAAATACATCAGTGGAATAAACACCAGAGAGAGAGGAGTTAACAGTTAAGGGCTAAAGTTGGCACAAGAACCAATAGATATAAACTGGTCATCAATAATTTTAAGCTTGAAATTAGATGAAGGTTTCTGATCATCACAGGAGTGAAGTTCTAGTGAAATTTTCGACGAGGATTAATGGGGGTAAAAAAATCTTAATTTGTTTTAAGACCAAGCTTGATAAGTTTATGGAGGGGATGGTAAGAAGAAATTGGCTACAATGGCATATGACCTGTCTGTGAGAACTATTAGCAAATATATTCAACAGCCAGTGATGGGACACTAGAGGGGGATGGCTCTGTGGTTATGTCTACACTACAAAATTAAGTCGATTTTGTTAAGTCGACTTAAAATCGACCTTATTAAGTCGACTTAGAGAGTCTCCACTAGACTCTTAAGTCAACTTAGCAGTCTCCACTAGACTCTTAAGTAGACTGGCAAGGTTGACCGAGAGCTGCGGTTCCAAAGGGAGCTGCAGCTCCCCAGGCTAGGGGAGCCACGGCTCCTGGTGACAAGGGGAGTCCTGGCTCCCTGCCAAGCATGGAGCCGCAGCTCCTCCTGAGCACAAGGGAGCCGGGGCTCCAAGGAAGAAGGGAGCACCATGGGACTCCTTGGCTGGGGCTGTAGCAGTGAAGGAAACCTCCGCCACCTCAGCCAGGGCTCCAGCGCTGAGGGATTCCCCTGCCACCCCAGCCCGGGCTCCAGAGGCGAGGGATTCCAGCCATGCAGCTGGAGCCCCGGCTGGGGTGGCCGGGGTTTCCTTCATCACTGCAGCCTGGGCCGGGGAGCCCCATGCAGCTCACTTCTTCCCGGGAGCCATGACTCCCTTGTCCTAGAGAGCCATGGCTCCCTTGTCCCCCGGGGCGGGGGGTGAGGGGGAGCCAGGCTCTCAGGGAGAACGGAGCTGCGGCTTCCTTCTTGCTGGGAGTCTCAGCTCCCACCGGTGACAAGGGAGCTGTAGCTCCTCCTGGGTACAGGGGACTCCCCCCAGGACAAGGGAGCCAGGGCTCCCTGCACTACATGCAGCTCCCTTCTTCCAGGAAGCCGTGCACAACTCCCTTCTGCCAGGGAGCCATGCTCCCTTGTCCCTCCGCCCTAGGTCAATTTATGGAATAAGTCGATTTAGGGCATCCACACTGGCTTAAGTCGACTTAAGAAGTCGACTTAAGCCTTAAGTTGACCTAAAACTAGGTGTTATTAAGTTGACTTAAGCTTTTATTAAGTCGACTTAAGGAAGCCCTTAAGTCAACTTAATAAAAGCCCAGTGTGGACGCGGAGTAGTTTAGGTCAACTTAAGCGTCCTTAAGTCAACTTGAGCTCCCAGTGTAGATGTACCCTGAGTTACTACAGAGAAATCTTTCCCATGTATCTGGCTGGTTGGTCTTCCCCACATGCTTAGCGTCTAACAGATTACCATGTTTGGAGTCAGAAAGGAATTTTCCCTCAGGTCAGAAGGACAGAGACTATGGGGATGGGGTTTATCTTCTTCTTCAGCGTGGGCCAGAGGTCACTTGTAGTCTTTAAATGAAGGTTTGAGGACTTCAGTAATTCAGCCAGAGGTTATGGACCTCCTATGGGTGAGTGAGATTCTGTGGCCTCAGACGTGCAGGTGGTCAGACTAGATGAGCATGAAGGTCCCTTCTCACCTTAAAGTGTCTGAGTCTACATATAGTGTATCAACTGGCCAATCTATTAATCAACAATATGCAAAATATTTCATGGCTTCAGTGCAAAGCCATCAGCTGTCTCAGATTTGCTCTAAACTTAGCCCAAGTTTGATCAGTTAGTGACTGTTAATGAACCTTTCAATGAAAATGATCTGAGAGTTAAGTTTGTAATGAAACTCAAAACAAGGCTAGTATTACATTGGCAAACTAAGTCAGGGATGGAATTGCATTTGAGTTAGTTCAGATCCCTGCCTTCAGAGATTTCCCCAAGGTTGTTGCTGGACAGTTATCCCAATAGAGGCTCTGGCCAGGGTCCACCTTGTCATTCCTCATTTTCAACATGTATAGAAGAGCAATGGACAATGATTTGAAGTATGGTGCCATCAGCTCACTGATGATGATGGAACTCTGTATTTCTTTTTTTATCAGAGCTGGACAGTAAAGTATACTTGTTTTCCTAGTATGTGGCTGAGAGGGGAAATTGGATGACAGCAAAACTGGCTGAGTCGTGATTCCTAAAAATAAAAGAGAAGCTAGTTTACTAAAGAAAGCATCTAGAAACTATGGCAGGGATTATATCTGCCCCATCACTGAGAAGAAGTGTGTGCTTTTTATCAGTGATGTCTGCAGTATAGGGACATAACCAGACCCTTAGTTACTCCTGGAGTTCAAAGTGACCCTGGTGGACAGAAGTGCCTTTTTAAAAAATCTGTGATCAGCACTATTATTGCAAGGATTTTTCTCAGATATGGATCTTGCCACAGTTATCCATGCCATTGTGACTTACTGGATGAATCATTATAATCAACTGTATTGGGATGGTTTAAGATAGTATTTGGTCCTGCCATGCATGCAGGGGACTGGACTCTATGACCTCTTATGGTCCCTTCCAGTTTCTATGGCTATGTCTACACTGGCAAGTTAGTTCGAATTAAGGAGGCTTAATTTGAACTAACTAAAGCCATGGCTACACTAGGCTTTAGTTAGTTCGAAATAAGAGCTTCCTTAATTCGAACTAATAAGTTC
The DNA here is from genome assembly GCA_007922175.1 of Pelusios castaneus. Lineage (NCBI taxonomy): Eukaryota > Metazoa > Chordata > Testudines > Pelomedusidae > Pelusios > Pelusios castaneus. Next base: position 12,189,014 of record ML685766.1, read on the forward strand.
GAATAGGGTATTCGAACTAAGGGGTTAATTCAAACTAACTAGTTCCAGTTAACCAATGTGGCGATGTTAATTCGAACTAATTTCTTAGTTCGACTTAACCGGCCATTGAAATGAATGGGGATCGCTAATTCAAACTAAGCAAGTGCTTGCTTAGTTCAAACTAACGTTCTAGTGTGGCCATGATAGTTCAAATTAAGCTAATTCGAACTAACTAATTCAAACTAATTTTAGTAAGTGTAGACATAGCCTATGAGTATGTCTACACTAGAAAAAGTTAAGTCGACTTTGTTAAGTCCACTTAATAAGGTCAACTTTAAGTCGACTTAACAAAGTGGATTAAGTCAACTTAAAGTTAAGTTGACTTAGTCCACTTTGTTAAGTCGACCTAACTGGCCTTAAGTTGACTTAAGGCTTAAGTTGACCTAATGGGCGGTTGTTATTAAGTCGACTTAAGCTTTCATTAAGTCGACTTAAGGAATTTCTTAAGTCAACTTAATGAAAGTCAGGTGTAGATATGGAGTAATTTAGGTTGACGTAAGGGTCCTTAAATCGACCTGAATTGCTAGTGTAGACATACCCTATGATTCTATGACTCCAGCTCCTCACCATTCAGCATCATTCAGCTAAGTTCAGCTGACACACACTTGCTCACTGACCCCAGTTGAAACATCTGGGGATTGATGCCATATCATTTTTAGTGGAATTTACCCATTTTCTCTTGTAGAAACTGAGTGTATTAATCCTCAGGGAATGGACTTGTGCATCCATTTACTGTGGCTTTGGCCAAAGGAAGATAAATTCATGTTAACCAGTATCTTTTTTTGCTCTGACGTTTGCTGTTTTTGCCCTGATATTTGCTTATTCCGCATTTTTTTAACTTATGCTCAGATCCCAAAGACAGTTGTGATGAGAGTATTTTAAAAATTAGGAAATGAATAAATAAATAAAGTAAGAAACTCCCTACAGCTCTACTGTTCAATACTCTGTATGTGTAATCCTGCTTCTCATGAGTATGTGATCTAAATCCATTATCAATTGGACAAGTGTCATAGTCATACACACACACACACAAAATAACAAAACATCATTACCTCTGGCCCCTTTTACAATCTGTTTTGGCTTCCTCAGCAAAGAGGACAAGGATTGCATAAGTCACTCTATTAATCCTGCAGCTTGATATTCCATGAGGTAGCTCCACAGGCTAGTGTACTGTTTTGCACTTTGTTCATGGTTTATATGTCCTCTGGATCAAGGGTGTGCTTCATTTCGTAGAACTGTCAGCCTAGCACATTGTGTGAACAGCAAAGTAAGTCATGAGGTATATTTTTAAATAATGATAATAAAACGGAGAGGCTGCATGTGAGAGGCACACTGGCTGTCTTCTGATAAAATTAAATTACAAATAAAATAGGTTTCTGGGTTTTGTCAGTCGGGGGTAGCTGTTCCAGCTGGGTCTTGATTCACAGGTACAAAGGCTAATCCCAGCTGTGGTAAACCAATATGGGCAGATGCAGTTGCCCATCAAGATGAAGTTTCACTATTAACCACTCGTGTGCCATAATACATAAATCCTGAGGGACTATGATGTTGTCTGGTGTCCCTACTGATTCACGCTTTAATTTACACTATGTTTTCACTGCCTCCTCCTATTTTTCACACAGCCAAAAAACACTCCTGCACAGCCTGGTTGTTGCTCTTAATTTTCATTATGGTAGAGCCTGGGAACCTAATAAATGATCCATTTTACTATGCACTGTACAGACATGTAACAAAGAAAACAGCTCATACCCCAAGATACACAGTCTATGTGACAAATGAAATACAAGAGGTGAACAAAACAAATGAACAATATTGGCGTGAGTTGGGAGGATGAGTGAATAATATAATAAACAAAGTTTAGCGGAAAAGCGGAAGACACAGCTAGGTAAATGCCTACGCTAGTGTTTGTATTTGTCCTGCATGTGCTTTTACTTGCTTATACACCAAACTCAGTGCTTGATTTTTTCATTTTTGTGTTTGTAAGTTACTCCTTGCTTTGTTACATGTTTGCAAGAACTGTGCTTACCTAAGTCACTAATGCTACGTCTACACTTGTTCAAATAAGTAAGACTTAGCATGTCCACACTGTAAATTCAGGTCACCTTAAAGTCGACCTTGCCAAATCAACTTAGAGCATCCACACTGGATGCCTAAGTCGACTTGGAGGGGCTAGGTGGACCTGTGAGTGGTGCATGGTGGGAAGGGGGGCACCCGAGAGGTGCCCCCCTTTCCCGGGCACCCCTTCAAAAGTGCCAGGGAGCTCAGCATTTTCCCCATTGTACCAAAGTACATGGGGGCTGAGCAGGACAGGGAGAGGGACAAGGTATAGGTGTAGGGTTGGCAGGGCTGTGTCCTGCCCTGTGGTGGGCACGCCAGGCTCTGGCTGTGTCAGGCACCCTGGGAGGGAGGACAGTGGGGGAGTTCTGGGGACCCTTAAAGTTGACTTAGGGCTGAGCTTAATAAAGTAGACTTAATAAAGTTGACTTAGCCAGTAAATCGAAGTAAAACTACGTTTTATTAAGTCGACTTAAAATTTCCTTAAATCAACTTAAGCAGCAGCTTAAGTCGACTTAAGGAAACTGCAGTGTAGACGCAGAGTAAATGCAGGCTTAAGTCAAATGCAGGCTTAAGCAGGCTTAAGTCAACTTATTTTACAAGTGTAGACACATCCTAAGTAATTAGCACTAATAAATATGCCAAAGACATTTAAAAAATGAATCAAATCCTTATAAAGATTCAACACAATATTCAGTGGGACCATTCTACCTGGAAAATTCCTAAACATTAAGGAGACAATGGTTGTTCACACCCTCCCATCTAAGACATTCCTTCAGAATGACACAAGTTAAAGTATGGATATAACATCAAATTCTTAACTTCTAATCAAAATAGAATTCCTAGACATAAACTATATAATCATTCCCAGCAAATGACTACCTTTCTATTGATACCAAAGATGACATAGTTCCTATGGATTATAGCATTTATGAGATATCCATAGAAAATAATATCATAAATGCTTCCATAAATCCAGACAGTGTCACACTGTGCCCACATGCTCTGCCCTTTGGGGGGCATGCCAGGCTCCCCCTGTGTCCCCCCAGCAGGGAGGGCATTGGTATAGTCCTGGGGTAGCCCTAAGTTGACTTAGGGCTACCCCAGGGCTACACTGGCTTAATTCGACTTTAGAAAGTCAAATTAAGCCTTAAGTCGAATAGAAAGGTGGTTTAATAAAGTCGACTTAATTTTCATTAAGTCGACTTTATTTTGCTTAAGTTAACTTAAGCAAGCTGCTTAAGTCGACTTAAGCAAAGTGTAGTGCTTAAGTCGACTTAATTTACCAGTGTAGACGCAGCCTAAGAAAGATTGTCACTGTATCATGTTTTGTATTTATATGGCGCATATCTAGTCATGTGCATGGAAATCAGAGGTTTTGCCCTGCATCTCAGGTAGCATATGTGACTATTTTCTAATGTTCTTAAAATCAAGAGCTTATTAATTGAGACTCACAACAACACTGTGTACTAAGCATTTTTTTTTTTTTTTTTTTTTTTATTTTACAGCTAAAGAGACTAGAGCACAGAATAGCTAAATGGGTTGCCTAGGTTAATAAAGAGATGAGAATAGAATGAAATCAATGGGAATTTAGGCACCTAAATGTTTTAAAAATCTGGCCCTTAATTTTAACCCCTGCAAAGAGAGACAAGTTTGAAAGTCAGTGGAACTGGGCCCAAAGCAGCTTAGCTGTTTTGCAGAAGTTGACACTACTTGCATGCAAAAGGGGATTTAACAAAACAAAAGCAAAACACAAAAAAGTCCTGAGATCAGTTTGATGGGATAAATCACAATCTGAAAAGGGGTTAATAGTTATAATAGTTAATTAATTATGGCATAAGTGCAATAGATGTACCTAATTAACTACTTCATAGCCACAGGGGTCACATTGGCTTATAATTTACTAGATGCCTAGGATCCATAAAAGGGAGGAGAGTTGAGGCAGAAGGGAGAAGCCACTGAGAGAAAATAGGAATGCTGGCTCATGTGAAGGGCTGATGTGCCAGAAACTGTTGGACACTGGAAGCCGCAGGAAAACTTCAGGGGGAGCAGGAGTGCTTGATACTATTGCTGGGGAGAGGCAGTGGAACCCCAAGAAAGGAATTGAGCACCACTTCCAGAAAAAAGATTGATTCTTTGCAATGTTAAACTATACCTGGACATCTGTTACACCAGAGAAATTTGGATTAGCTTCTTCTCAGCTGGAGGGCTAAGCAGTGTGCAAAGACAGATGGCCTTTAGGGAGTGCTGGAGATGAAAAACTCTGCAGCATCACACCCTGACACCAGAGGCACTCTAACAAAGAGTACACTGTGTCAGTCAGACATATACAGATGATCTGATGGAAAATCGTGACTGACAACTTCAGCTTCTAGAGATTTTTTAAACGTTTTCATCAAAGCTTTTCAAACTAAAACTTGAAATATAAGGTCAATAACCGTGTATTACAATTCAAATTGTCAACATGAGAGTCTATATTACTGGTTTATTCTTCATCATAACACTGATATAAACTAATACGTTCATGTTTATCTATTTCATCTATGGTTTTCACAGAACAAATGACAGGTAAACACATTTGAATATGTTTTCTGAAAAGAAAACAACCATTTTGTGTTGGTTAATTGGAGGAGTAGATCTGCTTAATGTAATTTCAGATATTTTTCGAGAGAGCTTGTTGGATTTGTTTACAGATGAGGAATAAAGTACTTGCTATAGCCAAGTCTATGTACTTTTTAGTCTCTATCTTAAAAGTTCTTGAGGAATTTATTCAAAAGACTTTTTACAGGTTTGAAAAGAGTAAAAAATGGAGAAAGCAAAGTCCTGATAGTAAATTACCTTGAAAAGGGCATAAATCACTTTTATCTCACTGTCTATAGTTAATTTCTCACATTTTAACATGAAGGGCATACACATCTTTTAAGAACAGGCCATGTAACAGGAATTCTAAGCAGTAGATGAGGATTCGTCCCCCTCTTCCCCCCACCAAAAAAGTGCTTTCTTTTTCTTGCTTAGCAGAAGATTGATCTCTATCTTTAGTTTAATCTAAATGTCAATGATCAAACCTGCCTGAATCTTCTGTCATCCTTGTTAAGGGTAAATAACAAGGTTAGTATTTGGCACATGAATTAGAAAATGTGAACAGCAACACTTTGGGCAGATGTAAGACATCTGCAACTGTCGTCGCTGCTTTGTAAGAACTGGGGAAAGGGAGCTAAAGGGTAGAATTGGGTGGCAATCACAAATTCCAGCCACAAGTTGCATAGCATGGCAAATTCCCCCCCCCCCCCCGACTACATTGGCTGTTTTTTCTAAAGAACTATAGATATTCTTTGCTTGTTCTTCTAAACACCCAAGGCACTTCTTTGTCTGCCATTCCAAGGGAAGAGCTCTTTTGCACGGTATTCATCTCCAAGCTGGGACTGCCAATTATAGCTCCACCTGGGCTCTGGAATAAAAGATGTCAGGCTGCAGCCTTTGTCCTTTTTTGACTGCTTTATACCACTATTACATTGATTGCTGTTTGTCTCTCTGTAAATGGGGCCTTAGGATTGCAATTCACATCCTTCCCGCCCTCCAACCAAAATCCTTCCTCCTTGCTATTTTTTTTTCTATTCATTATCAGAAGATGCAGAATTTCAATGATAATGACTAACTTAGCTCTGAACCAGATCTTTATTAGATTTTGAATCACACTTACAGGCAAGCAAAAGTAATTCAGCAATGAGATCATTGCTGGCAGGGGCTTTATCAGGGAGTAGTTCAGCATCTTTGTTGTAATTTACACCCCTGTCTTTACAAATCCATTCAATATCATTTTATGTTCATCTGAGAGATATAACATGGATTCTGCTGAATTAGAACTGAATCCCTGCCCCTTTGTGGTCTGTTCCCAATTGCCCTGACAACAGAGGAGGGAAGCCACAGCCAGCAATGTCAATAGAACCCTATAAAGATTAATGGGGTACCTGAAAAGCAACAAGGACTTTGAGTGTTTCCAAGGATTCCAAAGACTCAAGAAATCGATTTCACTGAAAATGTCCTTGCTAATTTAGTACCTGATAGTATCTGACATTCCTCTGCTCTAGTGTGAGCAGTAAACATTATGAGGATGAGGGGGGGTTGTACATGTTTTAATGAAGATTGGAAATGAAAATAAATATGAGCTAAATCAGATATGAGAAACGCTTCTAAAATGCATACATTCCAAAAAACAATGAAGTTCCTTCTATCGTTATCTTCATACCTAAAGATAAAAATAAAATCAACACTAATAGAAATTAAATTATTGAGAGTAGATGTCTGAGGATAGGTTATTGCTTTACATAGTAAACCCTGCATATTGCAATAGATCTGCCCTACACTTCCTCAACATTGAAGAACTATCTGAAGCTACTGAAAAAGCTGATGTAAAACAACTTTCAATGCCTAGACGTGATCTTGTCATTGTTTCATTTTATATTAACAAAGATATCAGCTCATGCTTGAGGCTCAAAATAGGATAAAAGCAATCCATAAAATAAAATCTCTCTTATGATGATGTCTGAGGTATTAAAATTCTGTTTATAGTGAAGATTCTTACATGTCCTAATTACACATTGGAAATAACTATTGTCACTTCTGCGACACTGAAACCCCTTAATGATGACATTATTGTTTGAATAGAATTTTTAAGCAGATCTAATGTAAAAAGAGATGCAATTAAGAGAATGTTAAGTTTACTTGATCCAGGGCTAGAGGTTCTTTTCCCTAATATTTGTGGAAACTTTGCGAACAAAAGCTGGAGTTGTGAACTTTCAAAAACAAAATAGCAAAATGAAAGCATCTGAAATCTTTCATATATTATGGTTGCATCTAGGGGTCTCAACTGGACCATAGATTCACTGTGCTAGCCCTCGTTGAAACATATCCCTACATGAAATGACAATCCCTATACCAAAACCTTGCAGTCTAAAACACAAGATATAAAAGTATATGAAGCAAACAAGTCGGCAAAGGTGGATGGAGTAACATAATGAGATGCTTTAGCACAAACTAATTGTGTACAGAATTCTTCATCAGTCAGTGGCAGCCACCACTTTCATTGCAAATGCACAGAGGGAAAAACATACCATATTGATCTTTTCTTTTTTCTCCCAGCTTTAGTAAAAAAGAGTGATGTGCTTGTCTCTGTATTTCAGTGCAATTTTTTACAGAAGAAAAGTATAGCTAGATTAACATATGGACATTTGTTGTACATGAGCGTATTGATATACACAGATACATACATATATGCATACATACAAGTATATAGGTACACACACATATATGTGTAAACCATCACACATTTTCTTATGTATGAAATTACATTGTTGTACAGTGAAAAACATATCCTACTAATGAACATCAAAGCATTTTGCTCAGCTGTAGCCCAAGCTAAATGTTCCCTCTTTTAAGGTTAGCTATGCATATCACAAGTTAACCCACTGGGGCTTAAATGTTGAACTCTCACATACTGTATAATCTCCTCTGTGAGTAATGCAGTTAATCAGCAAAACATGTGTGAAGATAGCATGAATAGAGCACCAGACAAACCCCAAGTTGCTCCTTTCATCATTGGTAGCTATGCTGCTCACTTGCATTGAATCTCCTGACTTCACAACACAGCAATCTTCACCCCAAGTAGATAAAATATGCCTAACGAGCAAGCCCCACAAATTTCTTTTAAACTTGACAGGTTCACAGGCCTGGGCTGCTCTGATGAAAGCCAATAAAAAAAATTATTAAAGGAAAAAGAAAGCAGATAAACAGGGCAGCCAGAATTAATAGCTGTTGTGCTGCTGAAAAGGATGCCAGCAGCTGTACTTAAAATAAAATTTAAAACTAAAACTTGGAGACAAATCTACCAAATAAATACAACAGAAGCAAGGGGAAATCAAGTGGCTCTCACTGTCTCATGTGTGCTGTTAAAATAATCTCAATATTAAAATGTTGTTGTTGTCAGAAAAAAAGGCAGGTTAGGGAAAAATATGTTTCCTGAGGCTTCTGAGCAATATCTGCTGAATGTACTGAGGGAGCATGACTAAAGCAAAGATGCAGGAATGAGGATCTCTGGGTTTCACTGCTGGCTCTGCCATCAACATTATGTGTGACTTTGGGCAAGTCATGTAATGTCACCATGCTAGAATTTCCCCATCAGCCCAAAAGCAAAACACAAAGAAAAAAAAAGGGAGGGGGAGAGGGGTGATACAGTGGGACTGATATAAAGTCTTCTAAAGCCAATGGAAGTCTTTCCATTGACTCCAGTAGATTGGGCCAAATAATACCTATACACCTGGCAAAACTATAAACACTCAGTTTTGTGAAGTGCTGTGCAATCCTTTAGATCACTAGACATGGAGAAAGCATTTTTCTAACCACGTGTTTCTATGACTGTCATTGCTGCCAAGTCATTACATCTGCTGAAGAGCAGGTGGCATATTATTCTGCACCTTGAATCATCAGCAAAATGGCCATACATTTTCATTTCATTTTTTAGAGATCTGTGCTTCCCTCTGCAGAATATTTTTAGGAGTTTCAGCTTGCACAGTTCCAAAGTGGTAGACGTGTTTGTCTAGTTCAGCAAAACAAACAAGAAGTCTGGTGGCAGTTTTAAAGACTAACAAATTTATTTATTGCATGAGCTTTCATGGGAGAAAATCCCACTTCGGCAGACGCTTGAAGATGGGAATCTTATTTTGCTCCCATTCTGTAAGATCCCCATCTTCAACAAACAGTATTCATACAACACTCATACAACAATTCATACAACACTCTGTATTCATAAATGATTACAGAACTACCCCAAATCCATTACAGAGGGTAACAAAAAGAGAGCGTTTAAATTATTTTTCATTGTTTTACTTGACTCCTTATCAAGACTGTGACAAATAAAAAGTGTCAGAAAATAATATTCTCAGCATCAATGTTAATTATTTTTAAACTGAACAGAAGTGACACATTTATCTCATTTCCATGGCACTCATTGCTCTAACTGCATTGCTGTCTTTACTCTGCTTTCTCAGCTTTCAGCACTCCTCAGGGCAGAGGCCAGCTAGCTAACAGAAGGTATGAGTAGAAAGCAAACACAATGGTGTTGGATCCCCTAGGGAAATGAGATAATAGATGCCACAACTGGACAAGATGGACGTATGTTAGAGTGGGGGGAAATGTCTGCCCTTCCTGCAGCCTCCTACCTAGCCTTATTCAAACCAATTAGCTATTAAAGCTTTGGTTTTTATAAGAATAATTGCTGTTCTCTTCATCCTCCTCTCCCTCTCACTTGATCTGTGAATTGAATTGTAGCAACTAATACTTTTAGTAGCAATTGCAACAGGTGTGTTTTTATGCAGAGGACCTGAAGCAAAGAATCTGAAATACAAATGACTGAAGTTAGATTCCTAGAGCTCATTTACACACAAAAGTTGTACCGCTTTACCTATACACGTAAAGTGGTGCAGCCCCACTAGCATGTATACAGTTATAACCATATAAAGTTTCATATAGTGGAATAATTTATACTGGTATCTATGCCAGGGATGTTGTACTACCGGCATTGTCCTCAACTGTACTGTTATAACTATTCAATTTAAAAAATCACTCCCTAGATCAAATAGTTATACCAGTACAAAATCTGTGTAGACCAGGTCTTAGACACCTATGACCAGCTCCTTTGCTGAGGTACAGCTATGTATTTCCACTGGCTTCAACAGAACTCTGCCAATTTACACTAAATATTAGGCTCCTAATTAAGGGTCTTGATTTCAAAAAGTAATGAGCCTCCAGCAGTTCTGATTGACTTCTGCACAATCTTTGATCTACAGGGCATCACAAGCATGTCTGAAGTCCTCCCATTGCCAAAGGGATCTGTCATCATGTGTACAGCTGCTGTCAGCACTCTTCCCTACACAACATATTTGATGTCACCAATGACCAACATCTTGACAAGTATGATTTGTATTCATGCTTGAAAGTCCTGCCATTTTGTCCAATCACTTTTCTTCCACTAAGGTCTTTTTCTTTACTTGGTAAGAAAAGAGCTGGGCTGATTTTCAGTGGTGGTTCAGGAAAGGTGGGTGGATATTATGTAGCGACCTTCTATCTTCATGACACTGATTTCTTGGAAACTGTGCAATACCTAATACATTCTCTGTGCCAGTAACAGTGCCAGCCCCCGCAGCCATCTGATCCCAATGATAGTTCAATCAGAGAGAAGCATTTTCTCCAGCAGGCAGATAAGTGGTAACACTTGAGTGACACCAGTATCATCATCACTCGTTTGCTTCGGAGCATTATCAGACTGCTGGAAGAGAGCACACAGTTTCCCTAGGAGGAACTACTATGTAGGTGCTAAGATCAGCTCTGTGTGCTTTTGAATCTAGGTGGAGTGGAAATAAAAATGTTGTATTTCTATATGTCACTCATACAGCCATGGTAGTAAGTGGAAAGGCACTACAACACCCTTGTTTGCCGCAGAGATAACCATTTGGGGAGTCTTGGATATTGGTAGCTGCTCAATCTCTCCTGTTCTCTGCCTGTGGCACGCAACAGTTTAGTTTCCTGAGAAATGAAATGCTGTAGTCTACCCCAAGTTTTTGGTCATAATTACTGGATGAAATCCTTCCTCACTTTAAATTCTGTACAACTGTGAAAGTATTCTGTAAAGTATTACAACTGTGAAAGTATTCTGCACCTCTTGGTTTTTTAGAAGATATATGCTGAATAGGGCTTGCAGCACTCAGCAAAGAACTTAAAGGCTATGATGTGTACCCTGAGCATGTTTTCATTGCTTGTCAGGAATTCCCTCACAAGCAGACTTCAGACCATGGGCAAAGTTTGCACAGAAAATTGCCATCAGGCTTATCATCTTCACATTCTGACATCTGTCTAACCCTTTGGGGATTTGTGCAAACCCCACACCGCTTGAATTTCACAGATGAATTTCATGAATTTTATGTTCTTTCATTCAGGTTATTCCTGAATGGGAAAAAAATTAACTTACGTGAAAGCTTTGCCTGAATGAAGATTGTGTTAAAACTAGGTAAGGACTTAAGGGTTTGGTTGCATACAAGGATAATACTCGTAATTAAGGCTCTGACACAGGTTCCTTTTCTGACTGAGGGATTCAGGAGCCATCAGCAGAACAATATTTGGAAAAAGTTAAGTTTATTCCTAGCACTTATTTTTTTCTGATCTGGATCTGATACACAGAAATGTCAGCTAGAGGCTGGGTTTTATGTTCTGGTCCAGTCACCTGACCTAGCTCGGGGTCATATATAAAAGGAAAGAGTAGCCACTGATTTACTAGCCCACAATCTGTCAGCATCAGACACTGAAAAGTATTTAGAACCATTTGTGTTTCATAAGAAGCAAAGAGTTAATGAGGCTGTCCTCTTATTTGCTACCATTTTAAACATCACACCCAAATCTCTGTCTCATAATACATCCGTTTCATGAACTGAAACCAAAGGGGGTCATTTGGCTTGCAAGAGGAGTCCTTATTTTGAGCTGTGTGCTAATTAATTCACTTTCACTGATTATCATTAGTACTCGTGGCTGTCTGTCTATCACAGGCCAATACTGTGCACATAAAACTGAAGGAAGGCAGATAAAAAATGTAGAGTGACTTAAAAAAGATTAAAAACAAGCTCCAAATATGGAAACATAAGAGACCTGAAATAAAAAAACCACACATTAAACATCAAATTTAAATCTGCTTTACTGAAGGATTAAATACTCACTGTGGACTACGAAAGAATAAATTTCTAATGGTAAATTTATATAAGTCCACAGGGAACCCTATCAAGACCCAGCTGACTAATGACTATCATTTTCTGTTGATTTCATTAGTATTTAAGTTATAGTATGAAGTACATTCCCTTTGGTGCACTGAAAGTTAGTGATTTACATACATTCACTATGAAGATTTTGCTTTGACTAATATAAAAGTGATTTGCTACCTAAGAAAGAATTTTTTTTCTTATGACTAACTAAGTCTACCTATTCAAAAATAAATATTAACTTTCAATGTAATGTGCTGTAGCACATAAAATAAAATAAAAATGATGTTGTCAGTATCCAAGTTATTTTATCTGTCTAATGTAGTTCTCCTTGGCTATGTCTACACTTAGGAATTTAGATCGACTTTACTAAGTCGACTTCACTAAGTCGACTTTAAATCAACCTTATTAAGTCGACTTAGAGACTCCACAGGACTCTTAAGTCGACTTAAAGGTGCTCCTATTAAGACAACTTAGAGAGTCTACACTAGACTCTCTAAGTTGACTTGATAGGTGGAGGGAGAGCCAGCCTTGCAGGGCTGGCTCTCCCCAGACCAGGAAGACACTGGTGGCTTGTCCTTGTGAGCCAGCTGGCTCTCCCCAGAACAAGAAGCCGGGTGGCTTGTCCTGGGACAGCCAGCCCTGCAAGGCTGGCTGTCCCGGGACCGAGAAGCCGCTCGCGGCTTACTGGTCCCAGCAGAGCCAGCCGCGTGACAGCTGACTCTGCTGGGACCAGCAAGCCGCAAATGGCTTCTCGGTCCCAGCAGAGCCAGCTGGCACATGGCTGGCTCTCCTGGGACCAGCCACCCATCTCCCGGGCTCTCCAGCCAGGGTTCGAGTGGGGGATCCCCTCCCGCTGGAGCCCTGGCTGGGTAGCCCTTCTCCCCAGGGCAAGGGAGCCACAGTGGCTCCCTTCTGCCAGGGAACCATGTGGTGCTCCCTTGTCCCCCTGGCCCTAAATCGACCAAGTCGATTTAGGGCATCTACACTGGCTAAGTCGACTTATTAAAGTCGACTTAGACACTAGTTTGAATTATAACGAGGTGCTATTAATTCAAAGTAGTTTATCCTTAATTCGAGTTAAGGAGCAGCTTAAGTCGAATTCAGGAAAGCCCAGTGTAGACATGGATTAAATTAAGTCGATTTATGCCTGCTTAAATTGACTTAATTTATAAATGTAGACACACCCCTTGTTAGGCTGGTCTCAGGATAGTTTGTAACTCTGTATTTATTACAGAATGCATACATGCAATAGATCATTTTTAGCATGGTGTCCTTAATGCACAATATCATAAAACACTACACACAGAACTTTCAGAGTATAGACAAGCCAACAGGGTATTGTGCAATTTATTAACTAGTTTTCTATACGTGGTTTTGTGCATTCAGTTAATGCAGTTTCATTAAAAAAAAATAGCCCATGTAAAACATGCATTACACTGAAAGTAAGCAGTTATCCTGTCATCTCTTTCCTGGATCTCCACCCAATTAAAACTCTTCATCCTCAATTCCAAGGGTCTGCCCCATCCTCATATCTCCACACACCCCTCCACTCTGATCTTGTAGTCTGCTGATTCTGTGGTCCTTCCTAACCCTTTTGTAGACTTATCTATACCTATGTGCTGTTTCTCCCACGTTGCCCTGCAGTTCCATTCCAATAGTGTCCATGAGGAACTGAATTTTTCACAGGTATTTTCACAATTTCAAAATGTCTTCCATTCCAGAATTGAACAAAATTATACTTTCCATGTTCACATCCTTGCAAAAAACTCCTGGAACACTCAGAACCCAAAGGCAGCCCAGCAATCTTATTTTGTGTAAACTTCTCTCTCTCCTCATTGCCCAGTGTCATTAATCCTTGTGTTATATAATGTCATTTCTCCTCACTGAAGGGACCTGTACTGAATCTCTTTGTACTGCAAAATACATATTTATAACATTACATAGATGATGCACAATAAATAATGCTACTTAATAATGATCATAATACATTGTCACTGATTTAGTGGTACACTGTGATTTACAAAAACCCCTATCATTTTTAAATGGGTGCTAATCCAAGGGCTGTAATATATGCAGCTTGTATATGCTATAATTTATTTTCAATATACTGCTCAATTGAATGGACAGACGTACTGCCTCTTTAGAGATGGATGAAGTTTTTTTGTCTGGGAAACATGGGAAAAATATGAGAGATGTGTGTGTCTTTATAACCTTTAATCCAAGAGTTCCATGGGATATAGGAGACCCAGATCTGAATTTCCTTCTCATGAATAGGGCTTTGAACTTAGATTTCTACCTTCCTAACCAGCAGGCTACAGATTATTTGTGGGTGAATTGTTCACAGTGTTGCCTCTTAAAGCTGTTCCACTTTGCATAAATACTTAAATATTCATTGAGCCAAAGAGCTAGAGGGAATATTTTATGGGATGGTGATTAAAGCAGCCACCTTGGAGATTAGAGCTATGAATTCAAATGTTCTCTCTTCCTGATTCAGAGACAGGATTTCAATCTGAGATTTGTGCAGCTCTTCTCCGCTTTGCTACAGGAGCAGCTACTATTTTCTGTTTGTAAGCAGATCACTACATATTGTGTCCACAGTGGTCTCTTATAGAGACTGCATTGGATATTAGGGGCTGTGCTATTAATGGCTGAGAATCCCAGATTGAGTCTGGACAGGGCACTGTGAAGCCTGTGTTGTTTTGCACAGTCTGTTGAACCCACATGCAGAGTAAAGCAGGGCTCTTGCAAAGACTTTAAACATTCTTTAAAGCGTCTGACGAAGTGGGATTTTCTCCCACGAAAGCTCATGCGATTAATAAATCTGTTAGTCTTTAAAAGTGCCACAAGACTCTGTTGTCTTTAAACATTGCGTGATCCCTCAACTTCACACTTACAACTTGTTCTATTTCTATAAAATGAAGACAATATAACATAGTATTTGGAAAATCATGAACACTGACGGGTCAAATTATCAAGATAAGGTAGTCACCCTTAAAAACTTCCTATATGCCATTGTAACTAAATATTGCCACAGAATTCAGATGAGACAAGGTTTAAAAGCTTTGAGAATATCTGATTCTCAGCTCACAAGAAGCCTGATTTACCTGTCATATGGGGTAAATAAGGACTAACTCTACTGAAATCAGTGGTGCAACCCGAGTACGTAAGAGAGTGCCCTAAATCAGTAGTCTGAAGAGGTTCACACCTAGATTGGATGGATGCAATGGGTCCCTATCTTTTATAAAGACATCAAAGTAGAGCTGAGCGGGATCTGGTTCTCCCCTGCAAAAATGTTGAAGATTTAAAAAAAAAATCCTATCCTGAATTGAGAGGAAACATCAATCTCTAAAATATTCATAGAGAGAAAGTCAAAAATAAAACTTGGTTCAAAATTTAAATTGTTTAAAGTTGTAGCTAGCTTAAATTTCAAAGCAAAAAGTCATTTCACATTGGGACACTGGAATTTTCATTTTAAAATGCTGCAATTGGACATTTTACCAATCTCAAAACTTTTTTTTCCCAAAAGATTTGGAGTCGAGAGATTCGTGAAAACCATCTACTTCCCGTGAAAAGTTATGAGTGAGTTTGACAAGCAATCTTATTTTGATGAAAAAATGTTTTCTTCCAAAATTCCCAACAAGTTCTGTTTATAAAGGTTAAAAGATGCTAACAAATAAAACTGGAATATTTTACAGTCACTCTGCACAGAAGCCAGTCACTACACAAGAGGCAAAATCATGAAGGATCAGACCCTCTATGAATAATATTTTAGTCAAATCCCATATTTGCAGTTACACATAAAACTACAATGGGCAAAAATAAAAGGAAACTTTTTACCACAGTTTAAGAATCAGCAAACCAACTGAAATTAGCTGCATGAAAAGGTTTTACAAAAAGGGAAGAGCTGTAGAAAGGAAGGATGCAAAGATTATGTTCCTGAATCCATTTAAAATAGATCGTCAACTTCTATTGTAAATCCAGGGCATAATATGAAAGATCCATAAAGAGCACCTTCTATTTATTATGTATTTGTACCACTCAAAAGCCCCTATCAAAATCAGGATCCCATCGTGCTGAAAGTAATACATATATGTAAAAAGGGGTGCAGACTTGTCCCAAAGAGTTTACACTTACAGACAAAGCAGACAAAAGGTTGAAGAAATGAAGCAATATTGTCCCTATTTTACAGAGCAGAATCAAGGCACAAAATCCCATCCCTTTGCCTCAACCACAAGACTACCTTTTGTCCCTGCCAGCAGGTAGAGGATCTTGGGGAGCAGCTGCCACACACGCACGCTAGCGAGGTTTGAATTAATAAGTGTTTTAATTGGGGGTGAACAAGGGTAAATGGAATGGGGCAGTGAGGTGTATAGGGGGTACTGGGAGATGGGTCTTTCTATTGAACAGTATAGTGTCACAGTGGGAATTGATGTAAACCAATGTAAATCAATGTAAACCAATGTAAATTAATATGAACCAATGGGGTTTTTTACAAGCATAAACATACAAGGCAACTGTATCAATGAGAAAGTGAGGTTAGGGGAAATGGCCAGGGAGTATGGGCAGGCAGTAGCAGAGGGTTAAGGAAAGAAAACACAGCAGCAGAGGCTGCAGTAGCAGAGGCTGCAGTAAGCCTTGAAGCCCTGCAGGGGGAGACCTGGAGTAGTCAGTCTGCAGGCCAGGCGTGGAGGCACTGAAGACGGGCTGGAGCGTGCTTGGAGCAGAGGTGAGCAGGGGAATGGACCAGGGAAGCACACTCAGAAGGTGGGGGCAGGGTAACACGTGGAGGGAGTGAACAGGCCAGGGAAGCACACTTAGAAGGTGGGGGCAGGGTAACACGTGGAGGGAGTGAACGGACCAGGGAAACTGGGCAAGGGAATGGAGGTAAAGGGGAGGTCTAGGGTGGATCTGGGCAGCAAGGCACAGGGGGTCAGGGGGTTTGAGGGGAAGACCAGACAGGGGTTTCAGGGGGCAGCAATGGAGAGTGGGTTCGGGGAGGTCGGGAAAAGCGACAGAGGGGACAACGGAGCAGAGAACAGATTCGGGGATGCGGGGACAAGCGGCAAAGGGGGACAATGGAGCAGAGTCGGGAAAAGCGGGTTGGAGGGACAAGCGGCAGAGGGGGACAACGGAGCAGAGAGCGGATTCGGGGTGCCGGGAAAAGCGGGTTCGGGTGGACAACGGAAAGAATCCTAACAAAGCTATTACAGGGCACAATAATAAAACTTAATCTAACAAAGATAAAACTAAGGAGAAAAAACTAACAGCAAATTAATGGTAAAACTTACAATGTTAAAACTTGGCACACTAATCAGCAACAATTTAGCAGCAGCTGACCTGCTAAGCAGCAGCAACCCAGCAGCAGCTGACTTGCAATACTGAAACTTAGTAAGAACTTACAATGAAACTTAACACAGCTAAGGCAACCAGTATAATAAAACTTAACACAGCTAAAGTAACAAATATGATAAAACTTACACAGTTAAGGTAACACAATAACAAATCTAAGCACAGTGTGAGGTTGGAACGGCTGGGAGCAGGGGGCTCCGGGCAAGGTCCCCAGAGGCAGACGGCTCAGCAGCGGCACGGCTTATGCTGCCGCGGTGGAAAGGAACCGCGGTGGAAAGGAACCGCGGAGCAGGAGGGGGTCTCTGTTACAGACCCCGAGGTAAATTTAGAGAGAATTTGAGAGGGGGGAATCTTACCAATCCCCAGGAGAGCAGCAAGGACAGAAACTGAAGCAGCAGCAGCATAGATGAGTGCAGAGAGGACTCGGTTTTCATAGTTCGTAGCTCGTGGTTCAGGAGATCTTCAGGAGAAGATTCGTAGTTCGTGGTTCAGGAGATCTCCAGGAGAAGATTCGTAGTTCATGGGAGGGGGGTTTAAAATGGGGGTACGCTCAATTAAATAGCTGGGGGCGGAGAAAGGTCCCCCAAAGACCCCGGGGTGATCAGGCCAGAAGGCAGTGCAGGAACCTATTCTGGGGGCTGGCCCCAAAAAGGTCTGCTTTTATAGACTAATTCAAACAGTTCCCGCCAGTAATTCTGATAGGCTCCCTGAATTACAGGGGCGGAGAGAGGGCAGGGAAAACTGTAGGGAAAATAAGAGACAAGTCTGGGCAGAGTCTTGGGCTGCAGGTATATGACTCATAGTCACAGGTGTTGGTGTGTGACTCATGCCCTTTGTGAAAAACAAGCCACTCTGGTCTTGCATTCCTGGGCATTGTCCACCCTACGCCAAGCCAGGGCTGGAACAATAGTTAAGGGGCCTCCTCCCTAGGCAGGGCTATGGCACAAAAGAAGCTGTAAAAAAACCATTCCCATGAGCAGCCTGGGAGGGGTGGCCACACAAACTAGGTAGACAGAAACTGGCACAGGGGAACATCTGTCAGGGACACCTTTCTCTGTCCTATCCTTGGTTATCCACCTACTTCTCAATTCTTGTGTTACCTCTGACCAGTGAACTGCATTAAGTTTCAGGTAAAGGAACATGAATCAAGAATGTGTTGGACAAAAGCTATACTTGACTTTTAGAAAAAAATGCATGAAGTTGAAACAAGGTTTTTTCCAGCTCAACTGCTGCTCTTCACTATTCCATATAATAACCTTTTGCTTGAATGCTCTTAACAGAAAATTGCCACTTCACCAAGAATCCTTGAGGGTGAAGAAGTGGCTCATTACAAGAACCTGGTCCATTAGAACAGTCATCCCTCAACTAGAATCTAAATCTAAAGTTGGGAGCCCTTGAAACTACCCTCTTTGTGCTATTACATTCATAGATACCAGTTAACCCAGCTGGGAGGAACCTAAGATAAAAAAGAGGGTTTTCAAAAACCAAAAGAGAGAAAGTTACAGAAAACTTTCCAATTTGGCATAACTGCAATAAACATGAGCATACCTCATTGAAATCTTGCAGGAAATACTAAAGACCATGAAGAAATCATTGTTTTACCCCATTATTATTGACATCTGAAGGTCTACACTAGATGCTCTACATGAGGGCAGCTGCCCCACTGTGAAGAAGCTTTAATGCTGACAGGAGAGGGCTCTCCCATTAACACCTCTGCAAGATGTGGAAGGTATGTTGCTGGGAAAGTGTCTCCTGCTGACATAGCACCAGAGTGAAGAGCTCTGAGGTCAGCGTAACTTGTGTCACTCAAGAAGGTGTCTTTGTCACACTCCTGAACAATACATGTTAGATCAACTTAAGCGATAGCGTAGACCTGCCCTGAGAATATTGCAAGAGTCCAGCAATTTCTTGTTTACTTAAATATTCAAATCCCATTATAATATTTCCGTAGAAAATCTTTATTTTTAGCTCTCAAGATACATTTGTTCCACTCTCTACAGTGCTATAGAGGCTAAACAGAGGGCAGTTGTACCACTGCTTCTGTCTGCTAGCAAATACCCTTTAGCAAATTTTACTCCTTCCAGGCAACAGTATTTTCCTTGAATTATTCGCAGTACCTCAGAGTGGACTACAGGTGTTCTCTATAGCAAGTAGGTTTTGAAAAAAAACTGCAATATTTTAGATAAAGACAGATGTATGAGAAAATAAAAAGAGCCCAGCTGTCATACACACTAAAACATTTTCAAGTGCTTATCTCAAACAAAATGCATTATTAATTAAGCACAAAGAAATCTATTACTTTTAGGCTACTGTGTGCTTTGCTTAAAACAAACTGAAATCAAAAGGAGTGGGTGAAAAGAAAAACAGGATACAGTGATATCATCGTCTATGTCCCTTCTCATGATTCTGCCAGAATCCCAACTTTTCGTATTGAAATTAAGAGAACTGAGTGAGATGAAGAAAAAGATATACTTGAGGGAAAAAGTGAAAAAAGTGAACAGCTAAAAGGACTTTACTAATTTTTCTGGTTAACGGCCAGCTACATTTTCATAATGTGCCTTCAGTATCCCTCATTAGTTGAATCTTTGGGCTGGGTTCCCAAATGTACTCCCAATACAGGTACCTACATTCCAAGATCAGGCCCCACTGGGATTCACAAAATGCCTCTCAGCTGTCCTGAACTCTGTAGTCACCTAAACTCACTTGAAACATACATTTTTGCAGTAGAAGTCATTTAGCAACCTGGGGAGTGGGTAGGTGAGGGAATTTGATAGCAGCCAGGGGGATTTGATAGCAGCTTTTAACTACCTGACAGGGTCTGAGGAAGCCCATCTCCTGATAAAATGGCATAGGTATCTAGCACCAAGCCAGGGTTTACTGCTGAGAATCCCAGACAGAGGAAGGCCACCTAGTTCCAAAAAGAAGCCTAGGGCTTCCATATACCCTTCAACTTAGAATTTCCAATTGGCCAGTTTAGGCAAGAAGCCACGTAAGGTGCTGGCTTTTATAAATTCCCTTCTCATGCTCCCATCTCTCCCCATTCATTGCATATGGAATCTAGGTGCCAAACTCAATCTTTGTGGATCCCAGTGATTTTCTACACATGCATACAAGTTAGGGATGGTGATGCCAAAAAGTTTCTTAATTAAAATAGCTTTTTATATCTCTGTTACATTCAATCATTGCACCTTCTGTTTTGTATGGAATATCAAATTCAGGATGAAACAAATGGAAAATATTTTTATCATTATTTTCCTATCAAAACATTATGGGAAATGGCAATATATGTACATAACCATTAGGAAAATGCCAGACTAGCAAATAGAAATGTTTATTTCCTGCACATTTTTGACTTATAAGAACTGCTATACAGGGTCAGATCAGTGGTTCATCTAGCCCAGTATCCTGTCTTCCAACAGTGGCCAATGCCAATGCCCGGAGCCTCAGGGGGAATGAATAGAATAGGATCAAGTGATCCAGCCAGTTGCCCATTCCCAGCTTCTGGCAAACAGCAATCCCTGCCCATCTAGTTAATAGCCACTGATGGACCTATCCTCCATAAAATTATCTAGTTCTTTTTTTTTTTAAACTATATTAGTGTCTTGGTCTTCACAACACCCTCTGCCACGGAGTTCCACAGGATGACTCCGTGTTGTGTGAAGAAATTATTCCTTTTGTTCATTTTAAAACCTGCTGCCTATTAATTTCATTTGGTGACCCCTAGGGTACATCTACACTGGCAAGTTAGGTTGACTTAAGGAGGCTTAAGTCGACCTAAACAAAGCCGCATCACACTGGGCTTTTATTAAGTCGACTTAAGCCCTTCCTTAAATTGACTTAATAAGAGATTATGTTGACTTAATAACACCTCCTCTGAGGTCAACTTAAGCCTTAAGTCGACTTCTTAAGTCGACTTAAAGCCAGTGTAGACAGGGATTAGTGCTAAGTTGACTTAACAAGGTCAACTTAAGTCAACTTAAAGTATTGCCACTCTGTTAGGTCGACTTAACAAGGTCGACTAAAGGCCGACTTCAAGTCAACTTAAAGTCTACCTTGTTAAGTTGACTTAACAAAGTTAAATTAACTTTGCCACTGTAGACATAGCCCTAGTTATTGTATTATGAGAAGGAGCAAATAACACTTCCTTATTTACGTTTTACACATCAGCCATGATTTTATAAACCTTTTTCATATCTCCTCTTAGTCATCTGATTTCCAAATTGAAAAGTCAGAATCTTATCAATTTCTTCTCATATGGAAGCCTTTCCATCTCCCTAACTCCTGGGTGAATACCCTCTGATCCCGGTGATTTTCTACTGTTTAATTTATTAGTTTGTTTCAAAACCTCCCCTAATGACACATCAGTCTAGGACAGCTCTTCAAATTTGTCACCTAAAAAAATTGTTTCAGTTCGGGGATCTCCCTCACAATCTCAACCAGGAAGATTGATGCAAAGAATTCATTTAGCTTCTCCTCAATAGCCTTATCTTCCTTGGGTGCTTATTTAGAATCTCAGTTGTTCAGTGGCCCCACTGGTTGTTTAGCAGGCTTCCTGCTTGTGAAGTAAAGTAAAAACAAAGTCAGAGTTCCTCCAATGCTCCTGCTTTTTCCATGCAGAATCATAGAAAATATTTTCATTATTATGCAAAAAGGGTTGAACAGCGCAGCTTGTTCCAAACAGTTGAAAAATGCAACCCATTTGTTTAAAGCTGTGATCTAGTATTGTGCAGAACTCAGGTTTTCAAACTCTTGATGATTAATTGAACCAGCATTACTTATGCTGCTTCCCAGTCGCCTATGCAATAGGAAAGTGCTCAAAATCTTATAGTTTCCTAGCAATAACTTCATAAGGTACAAAATGATTCAGTGCTTGCAATGCATTTTAAAACTCCAATCTGTTATCTGGTGTTATTACTAGAAGTTGCCAGATTCTAAGGGAACTGAATCAAAGTCACAGTTTCTGTCTGAAGCCCTGGAATTCATGACAAGTGCTGTCTAACACTTGTAAAGATCCACTAATAGGCAACTGGTTACCAGGCAGGTTATGGCACAGGTTAGGCTAAATCATGAAAGAAGCAGTTATCTTTCTGGATGTGGATCATGGTGGGGCTATGTCTACACTGGCAAGTTAGTTCCAATTAAGGAAGCTTAATTCTAACTAACTAAAGCCATGGCTACACTAGGCTTTCATTAGTTCGAATTAAGGGCTTCCTTAATTCAAACTAATAAATTTGAATATGGTATTTAAACTAAGGGTTAATTCGAACTAGTTAGTTCGAATTAACCAATGTGGCCATGTTAGTTCGAACTAATTGCTTAGTTCAAACTAACCAGCCCACTGAACTCAATGCAATTTGCTAATTCGAACTAAGCAAGTGCCATGAATGGCACTTGCTAAATTCGAACTAAATTTTGCTAGTTCAAATTCAGTTAATTCAAAATAACTAAAATTAGTTCGAATTAACTAATTCGAACTAACGTTATTAAGTGTAGACATAGCCATGGTGCTTAGTGCTGGGACTTTCTCTGTGGAGGCCCCTAATATGAGACCTTGCCTTGGGTCCATATACTCTGATGCACTGAGTTCTTCCGCTTGAGCCAGCTCTTCCTCCAATCAGAAGAGAAAGAACAAACCATCCACAATCACTGCAGGCTTAGTTTTAGTAGAGTAGTATTTTGTTGTCAGTGCAAATTGCTTGTTTAATGGGGAGGGCCACCTCCCCAGAGACATCAATCTTTTTATTCTTAAATGAGAATATTTTCAAGGATTTTAGTGTGTCTCTAGGGATATTGTTCATGACAATGGCATCCTGGGACCTTTGGCAGCTGTGACAATACAATACAGTATGCTTTCTCTTGCCAGACACCAATAAGCAAGTAATTATATTGTAATTATAAAGCAATCATTCACTGGCATCTATTGAAGAAGACTTTTCATTTTTATGGTAATTCTAAGTGCAACAACTATGTAATTTGTAGACAAGAAATAACTATGCAATTACTCTGTTATTAACATAGTAGTTACCAAATGTGTCCAGGCTTATTTCTATCTTCTGAAATTAAGTTACCAGCACCTGCAAAAGCACAAATTACATAGCAACTATATATGCAGTTGCCTTGTGATCTGCAGTAAAATGAAGTGACTGAAGATGTTCTTTCAGATTTAGGGTCTGATTCACAATATCGCTACACTGGCATAAAGCTGTTGTAATGGAGTAGTGAATCAGGACTTAAATCTGAAACAATGTCGATCCAGTGAAATCAGCAGAGTCACACCTGCATAAAACTATTGTAGCAGAGTGGTGACTCCAGCCCAAAATCTTTATGTTATCTGATTGATGCACTGGAACATAGTGTCAGACCCATATCTTTGAAATTATGAGCTTATCTCCTTTATGCAAACTATGGGAAAAGCTGAAGCTCTCTTATTCAAAACAGCAAAGGCCTGCTATTCAATTTTATCCAAAAGTCCTTGTGAGAAATGGAATTTTATAGTGAACTGGGCTGTGCTTTTAGGTTTTTCTACACCCTCATATTTCATTGTTCCACTGATGCCTCCAAGTGACAGGTTAAATCTGACAGGAATAAAAAGAACAAAAGGTACCATAAAAACTTAATAGAAAAATTATTTGCCATGTATGAAACATTTAGCATTACACTATGCAAGTGACACAGTTTGTATTTGTGATTGTGTTGCAGGTTGAATAGAGCTCAGTGTTGCTCAAAAGCATGTGTCTCTCACCAATAGAAGCTGGTCTAATAAAAAATATGACATCATCCACCTTGCAACTTATATTCAGTCTTGTGAACTAGAATGAATATCATTAAGGCTTTGATCCGTCAAACCATGTAAACATGCTTAACTCTGAGCACATAATAGTCCCATTGACTGCAGTAGGAAATAGAAAAATTTGACTTTAAATGGTCCAATATTCAAACTTGTTTGCCTAAATCAATTCTCAGGAAATTATTTTGAAAAGTGTGTCTGTCCAGGCAACATTTAAAAATATGCTTAATTTTAAGGATGTTCTTAAATCCCATTTAATTCAATGATATGTAAGCATGTGATTAAAGTTAAGCATGTACTTATGCTTAGTGATGTATGCATAGGGATGGACTTTGCCCTGTTTTCAAAAGTGCTGAAAACCCACAAATCCTTCTGAAATAAATGGGATCTTTGAAATCGCCTTTGAAATCAGGCCAGTTTTCTTTAGGAACCTATATATGATTTATAGCCAGCTTTGAAAATTTTGACTTACATCTGCAGAAACTTAGCTTTCATTGTCTTTATACAAAGAAAGGAGGCCTATCACAAGTACCCAGGTGTAATATACTCAATACAAGTAAACAACATATTAGCATGCCACCAAAATAAATCCATAAATCCATACATTCCTTTCTAAATGATCTGGGAGCTGGAAATCCAGAAAAATCTCTTATTTAAACATAACTTTTATTTCAGTTATACCCTATGGTTTAGTTTAGAATATACCTGTCTCTCTCTCTTTATTTTTTTTGCCTCTTGCTTGCCGAGGTTTTCTACCAGGGCAGAATGCAGCCACCTTGAATTTATGGAAATTCATTTAATGGTCTGTCAGCCATCAAGAGTTACAGCAATGCTGTGTCCAGAGAGGCCAGAATCCTATAGAATGAGATACAACTTTAATGTTTACAAAATAGGCAGGTGAAGAAAGGGTCTTGCTGGCCCTTTCAATAAAGACGGGGAGGCAAATGTGATCCATTCAACAACACCCAGTTACAACTGGTTCTAGGTAACCTCTCAATATCACATCACTATAATTCAGGCTCACATCAATAATAACAGGTTTCTTTAGCAGTTGTGCAGCTCACATGCTGGGATCACCTTTCCATATGTCCAAAGTGAGATATTTCAGGGTGATTAATTGTTAGCTGGCAAATGTCAATATCCCCTGAAGCATATGTTGCTGAAAATATAGTCATTCCAGTGATGCCTATTAATTTTGTCTTAGTCTTGTTTACGAAATTGCACAAAAAGTGGTGTTCATGTTTTATAATGTATCCAGAGGGTTTTAGTGGAGCCATAACTTACATTCTGGCTACTGCTGGTTTCAACTAAAAGTGTGAATTAGTTACAAAGAGGAGTGAATGCAGTTCATAATCACCAAGTTACTTAAACACGGGAGTAGTCATACTGACAACAAGATTCACCAATGTATTACCACTGGTTGATGACACAAAAGTCAGAGAGTTACACTAGATTTGAAGTCAATGGGACTGCTTACTTATTTAAAGTTTCATAGATTTTAAGATCAGACGAGACCAATATGGTCATCTTGTCTGACCTCCTGCACAATGCGGGCCCAGAGGCAGCTTTTGGGGTAGGTGAAGCAGGCAGCCGCCTAGGGCCCCAAGCAGTAAGGGGCCCCGTCAGTGGTCAGAGCCATCGCCAAGGGGTGAAAAAGTAGAGGGAACGCACGTCAGAGGCGTCGTTGTCGTTGGGCTGGCAGGGCGCCGGCCCCGGGTAGAAAAGCCTGAGCCCCGAGTCTATTTTCCCCAGCAGGCACATGCGCACACAGCCTGTTTGCAGGGGAGGTGGAGCTAGGCTGGGAACGAGCCAGCTGCAGCGTGTAGCTCAGGCATGTAGCAGGGAGAGAAGAGGGAACTTTAAATCCTTCCCTGCTGGCTGCAGGACTGCAGCTGACTCCCCTCCAGGGGTTAAAGTAAGCCGGGGCCCAGGAACCAGAGGTGTCGTTGTCGTCGGGCTGGCAGGGCGCCAGCTCCGGGTAGAAAATCCTGAGCCCCGAATCTATTTTCCCCAGCAGGCACATGAGCACCCAGGTGGAACACTGCATTCCGCCCAGGGGCCCCAGCAAAGCCGCAGACTCCCGCTGCGGCCAGGCTGGGGAAATTCAAATCTCCCGCCCTGAGCATGCTCAGACAGAGCGTGCTTAGCGTGGGAGCGGCCTGGCCCAGAAGCAGCTCTGCCGGCCGTCCCTGCAGCTCCGAGCCTCCGGCCAGGTAAGGGGGCTGGGAAGGGGCTGGAGGGAGGCCTGGAGAGGGGTGGAGGGGACAAGGAGACTGGGTGGGGGCTGGGTAGTGGTGGAGGGGACTATGCACGGCAGGAGTGGGGACTTCGTGGGGGGCTGGGGAGGATGGATGGAGTTAGAGGCCTGGAGAGGGGTAGAGGGGACATGGGGACAAGGAGACTGGTGGGGGCTGGGGAGGGGTGGAGGGGATTATGGATGGCGGGAGGGGGACTAGGTGGGGGGCTGGGGAGGGATGGAGGAGGTTGGGGGATGAGTGGGGGTTAGGGACAGAGGGGCCTGGGGAGGTGTGGAGGGGGTTTGGGGGCTGAAGGGGGTGGAGTGAAGATGGGGGGAAGCTGGGGAGTTAGGAGGGCTGGAGTGGGGATTTGGGGGCAGGGGTCGGCTGGGGGCCACAGCCCTGGATCTTTTTGCTATCCAGCAACGCCCCTGACGCAGGTGCCGCTCTGCCCTGGCCGAGGAACTGCGGTCAGCCTGGGCTGCTCTTTCATGGAGAAACAGCCTCAGGCTGGGCCAATTGGGAGCTACCTCCTGGGTCCTAGTGCTGGGAGGGTTCCCTTTTTGTGTGCTGGGCTGCCCAGCTTACATAGACACGTAATCCTTCCAGCGCTAGGACCCAGGAGGGAGCATTTAACTGCAGCACAGCACTGGAGCCCCTGCAGGAAAGGAAAGTGAGGGAAACTATGTGGGTCTGATCAAGGAGACCCCTCAACATCCTCACCTGCACCCCTGCCAAGTGGGGGGGGATGAGGCTACCCAGCTCCAGCCAGGGGCTTGGGTCCCAGCTGCAGCAGAGGACAGTAAGTGATGGGGTGGGGGGGCCGGGCCAGGCCAGCCCTTCAAGGGGGTGGGGGGGTGTGTGAGGCTGGGATGGGGATAGGGAGTGGAGGGGGCAGCATGTGAGGCCAGGATCAGGGTGGGGGGTGGCAGGGGCAGAGTGTGAGGCTGGGATCGAAGTCAGGGAAGTGCAGAGGGGTGGAAGGGACAGCGTGTGAGGCCAGGATTGGGGCCAGGATTTTTATGGAACGATAACCGATGTATATGGTACTGAGAAGAGGTTGCAAATTCCTACCTGGGCAGGGGCCCGCATATGCATGAAGGGGGCCCGGACAATATAGGAAGGGGTCCCAGAAATTAGGAGGATTCCGGGGCCCGCCAAAGTATACTTTAACCACTGGGAGCCACATATACATATATAAGGTTCAAAATTCACATAGCCTTCAATGGCCTTTTTTCATTGAACAAAGAGTGAAGGATTCATCTTAATATTAAATGTCACATAAAATTAGTGGTTAAATAGCAAGCTGGTTGGAAAGCAAATTTTCTGTCTTGCAAACAAAAATAAATAAATAAAATTGAGATTTTGAAAAAAATTCATCATGACCTGAGACAAAAAGTCTCATGGATCCGGGGCCCGCCCTGCTACTGTCGGCCTGATCTGGTCCTGGGGAGACAAATGGGGTCCCCCCTCCCAGGATGGATCAGGGCCCCCCCGCAATGGATTGGGCCCGCCCTGTGGGATGGATCGGGGCTGGGCCACGAACCTATTTTGAGGGCAGCGATGCCCTTCCTACCTGTGAGCTGCGGCCAGCGTGGGGCCTTTCAAATCTCCTGCCCTGAGCATGCTCAGGGCGGGAGCAGCCTGCCCAGGGAGGACTCTGGCTGCACCTGCAGCTCCGGCCAGGTAAGAGGGGTGGGCCAGGAGAGTCGGGGAACCGGTGGGAGGAGAAGGGGATGGGGTAGGGTAGCTAGCGAGTGGAGCCAGGGGTGTAGTGAAGGTGGTCCATGGTGGGGAGGCAAGGTCACAGATGGGGGCCCCTGTGTGCCTATAGGGGGGCCCACAATAGGCCTTCGCCTAGGGCCCCCATAGCCAAAGGCCGCCTCTGTGCAGGCCACAGAACCTCCTGCCCACTCCTGCAATAAACACCTAACCTGTGATTGAGTCACTGAAGTCCCCAAATCATGGTTTAAAGACTGCAAGATACAGAGAAACTGCCAGTAAGTGACCCATACCCAACATTACAGGGGAAGGCAAAAAATCCCCAAGATCCCTGCCAATCTACCCTGGAGGAAAATCCCCTCCTGACCCCAAATATGGCAATCAGCTAATCCCTGAGCATGTGGGCAAGACTCACCAGCCATACACCCAAAAAAGAATTCTCTGCACCAACTCAGAACCCACCCCATATAACATCCCATCATAGGGCATAAGTTTAAACGTCTCGATGGCCAATTTATATCCATTTTTTCTTGTGTCCACATTGACACTGAATTTAAATAATTCATTTCCCTCCCTGGTATTTATCCCTTTAATGTATTTATAGAAAGCAATCATATCTCCACTCGGCCTCCTTTTGGGGCTGGTCTACACCACAGTGGGATTTCGGCAGCATTCTAAGGGAGATATGCAAAGTACTTAACATACCTTGTGTATCTCTTTTCATCTGCCTACTGCTTATTTACCACAGTGTCTTCAGTGTGCCAAGTCGAAGAGAAATGCCCTCCCTTTGACTCGGTGTTACTATACTTACTGGGGTGGTCTTCAGTGATCGACTTCCTGATCAGCTGAGTGGGTCTTCACAGACCCGATCAGTCGATTGGAAAGATCAGTTTGACAGTGGCGGATTTGCTGCCGTCAGTGAAGACTAGGGCTCAATTAGGCTAAACAAGCCAAGTTCTTTGAATCTCCTCTTGTAAGACAGGTTTTCCATTCCATAGATCATCCTAGTAGCCCTTCTCTGCACCTGTTCCAGTCTGAATTCACCTTTCTTAAACATTGGGGACCAGAATTGTATTCCATATGAGGTCTCACCAGTGCCTTGTATAATTATACAAACACTTACCTGTTTATTCTGGAAATACCTCTTCTGATGCACTTTAGGATGCATTAGCTTTTTTCAGGGCCACATCATATTGGTGGCTCATAGTCATCCTGTGATCAACTAATACTCCCGGGTCCTTTTCCTCCTCTGTTACTTCCAATTAATTAGTTCCAAGCTTATAGCAAAAATTCCTGTTTATTAGTCCCTAAATGCATGACTCTCCACTTACCACTCTTAAATTTCATCTTGTTTCTTTTTACTCCAGTTTACAAGGTCTTTCAGATCTTCTTGTATGATATCCCTAAAGTTAGGCCTGTGCTTGTGAATTGGACCTGAACACCATGGGCTAGATTCACCATTATATTCTGGCTGAACTTTTTGCTCTCCTGTAATTGCAAAGACATTGGCCTAAGTGACTAACTGGCTTTGTGGCTATTTTATGTTGCCAAAGCAGCTGAGTGTACTGGTAAATCTAACCTTGTTCCTGTAATTTAAGTGATGTCAACCTACAGCACTGCTATAGTCTACATATGATGTTTCATTTCCCTTAACAGCACCCCTTTTTCCTCCTAATGTTGACTATGTCTACACTTGCACTTATAAGTCGACTTTAACTAAGTCGACTTAGGCTATGTACACACGATCACTTTATTGCGCAGTAAGGCTCCTTACCACGCAATAAAGCCAGTAGTGTACACACGATCAATTTCTCTGTTGCGCGGCAACACCCTCTTGCCGCGCAACAGTTAAACTGCTTAAGCGCCGCAGCCCCTGCCACCTCCCGAACCCCTGGACTGAGCTAGGGGGCTGGCTCGAACCGGCGAGGGTTCGAGCCAGCCTCCTAGCTCAGCACCGGGGCTTCGGGTGGTGGCAGGGGCAGGCGCCGCAGCTCCCGCCGCCACCCGAAACCCTGCAGCCCCCTAGCTCAGTCCAGTGGTTCGGGTGGTGGCAGGAGCTCCAGCACCAGAGCCCCTGCCGCCACCCGAACCCCTGGACTGAGCTATTGAGGCTGGCTCGAACCCTCACCGGTTCCGGCCAGCCCCCAGCTCAGCCTCGGGGCTTCAGATGACAGCGGGGGCTGGCAACGCAGCCCCCGCCACCACCCAAAGCCCTGCAGCTGGACTAGAGGGCTGGCTGTGGGCAGTGCATGGTGGGACAGGTGCCCACCATGCACTGCTTTTCTATCGCAAAGGAGCATTCACATGGGTGAATGCTCCTTTGCAATAGAAGCAGCACGCGTGTACACGCGAAAGCACTATAGCGCTTTCCTTGTCCCACAATAGCTTATTGCAGGACAGGTTTATCGTGTGTACATAGCCTTAGTGTGTCTACACTTAAAATTAAAGTCGACTTAAAGGGGAACTAACAAAGTCGACCTTGAGCGTCCACACTGGACGCTCTAGGTCGACTTCTAGGAGCTATGGGGACCTTTGTCAGGTCCATGGTGGCGGGGGGGCACCCCTTGTGTGCAATGGGGCAAAGGGGGACAGGGACCCTGGCAGGGCATGTGGGCAGGGTGTGATGCTGTCTGGATTTAGGGAAGCATTTATGATATTATTTTCTATTCATATACCCTAAATGCTCTATAATCCATAGGAGCTATGTCATGTTTGGTATCAATAGAAAGGTAGTAATTTGCTGGGAATGATTATATAGTTTATGTCTAGGAATTCTATTTGGATTAGAAGTTAGTTTAGATAGGAATTTGGTGTTCTATCTATACTTTAACTTGTGTGATTTTATGGAAATGTCTGAGAGAGGTGGGTGTGTCAAACCATTGTATCCTTAATGTTTAGGAATTTTCCAGCTACAATGGGCCCAGGGAGTAAACTGATGAGCCATTAAGGACACAATGGGCCCATATCACCTGGCACATTCCTTAACATTAAGGAGACAATGGTTTGACACAGACGCCTCTCTCAGACATTTCCATAAAATCACACAAGTTAAAGTATAGATAGAACACCAAATTCCTATCTAAACTAACTTCTAATCCAAATAGAATTCCTAGACATAAACTATATAATCATTCCCAGCAAATTACTACCTTTCTATTGATACCAAACATGACATAGCTCCTATGGATTATAGAGCACTAAGGATATATGAATAGAAAATAATATCATAAATGCTTCCCTAAATCCAGACAACATCACACAGGCTCTGACCTGCCCTTTGGGGGGCATGCCAGGCTCTCCCCTGTGCCCCCCCCCCCTGGCAGGGAGGGCATTAGTGTAGTCCTGGGGTAGCCCTAAATCGACTTAGGGCTACCCCACCTCTACGCTGGCTTAATTTGACTTTAAAAAGTCGAATTAAGCCTTAGGTCAAGTAAAAGCAGGTTTAATAAAGTCGACTTAATTTTCATTAAGTAGACTTTATTTTCCTTAAGTCGACTTAAGCAAGCTGCTTAAGTCGATTTAAGCAAAGTGTAGTGTAGACGCAGGGTAAATTAAGTCGACTTAAGCAAGCAAGCTTAAGTCGACTTAATTTACCAGTGTAGACCCATCCATTGAGTGGATTGCCTCTGTAGACATAAATAGACATATCAATTATTGAAAGAGCATGAAGATTAAACTACTATAGCATATAAGAATTGGGATATAACTACTGGGATATCACTAAAGTATTGTAGCATATAAGAATTCTCTTTTAAGGAGTTTAGTGATGCTCAGTATGTGCTACATTTTATAAACCAGCCAAAGCTGCAATGTGTATATTATAGAATCATAGAAGATTAGGGTTGGAAAGGACTTCAGGAGGTCATCTAGTACAGTCCCTTGCTCAAAGTAGTACCAACCCCAACTAAACCATCTCAGCCAGGGCTTCATCAGGCTGCACCTTAAAACCCTCTAAGTATGGAGATTCCACCACCTCCTTAGGTAACCCATCCCAGTGTTTCACCACCTTCCTAGTGAAAAAGATTTTTCTAATGTCCAATATAGTGTTCCCCCACTGTAACTTGAGACCATTGGCTATGTCTACACTACAAAAAATTAAGTCGACCCTATTAGGTTGATTTAACAAAGTGCTTCCCCTGAACAGGGACTTAGTAAGTCAACCTAACTGCCCTTAGGTTGACCTAATAAAGTGGACTTAAGCATCCACACTGTGTTTAGGTCGAACTAAAGAGTTGACCTAAGGGTTAAGTCAACCTAACCAGCGGTTCTTATTAAGTCGACCTAAGCTTAAGGAATTTCTTAAGTCAACTTAATGAAAGCCTGGTGTGGACAGGGACTAAGTTAGGTCGACTTAAGCCTCCTTAAGTCAACCTAACTTGCAAGTGTAGACATAGCCATTGATCTTTGTTCTGTCAGCGGCCACTACTGAGAACAGTCTAGCTCCATCCTCCATGGAATCCCCCACCCTTCACATAATTGAATGGTTGTATATGGACTATATGGTAATATATGTAACGAGGCTTTGCATGTTTTGCATATTTAGTAAATATAATTCCTTGGACCACAACGTGCCTTTCTTCATATATTATTGTTATATAGAGGGCAAAAGACACAGTGACTATCCTGTTATCCTTAAAGGTTTTCCCTCCAGAACTGGGCTGAGACTGCATAAGGAAGTTTCTGCAACTGGCTACCTGTTCTTTGTTTTGTGAATAAACAATGGCCTTCATTTTTCAAGGCAGATTCTTATTCTAACATCTTTCATTATGCAGCAAATTCACACAAGAACTATTTCTGAGGGGTAGAAAGGCAAGTGCTCTGTAACTCAGACATCATAATTGGTGTCCTGTTGAAATTAGAGGCCTTATTTTGAATTCCTGGTTCACCCTATGTTTTCAGGGATTTCAGTGACATTTTGTGATGCACAAAGAGTGTGGCAGGACCAGGTCTTTGCTGAATTAGGTCTCATTCCAGACCTATTTTTTCTTATTTTTATACCAAAAATAACTTCAGTTGGTTGACAATTCTTAAACATAAAAGTGTTGAAAAAATAGTTTGTCAATGACTCAGGAAGGGCTTTTTTTTTTTTTTTTAAAGCTAAGACTTTCTAGCTAAGAAAAAAAAATGCTTTTTTAACAATGATCTTATTTAAGTTCCAAGACTGCAGCACTAAGTCTAATATATGCTTTTCCTTTTGATATTTTTTAAACAAGTTATTTTTTTAAAATGATAACACCTTTTACTTTAAAAAAAACCCACCTGCTGGGCATCTCTACTAATGACTTCTCATATCGTTTTTACTTGAACACCAACATTTCACATGATGAAAAGATATGTACATAAAGTGCCATGAATTTCAGACATTAAAAAAAGCTCTGCATGGCTGAAAAGCTTGTTTCACCAGCAAAAGTTGGTCCAATAAAAGATATTACCTCACCCATCTTGTCCTATGAATTTCAGAGATATAATTGCTTTTAAACCAATTTTGGGAAATCCTTCCTTCAGGATTCTCTGCATATCTCCCCTTTTCCTGCAAAAAATAAGTAGCAACAATTGAGGCACTCTCCTTTACCCCACTCCTCAGACCTTAAGTGGACTTTACTGAGACTGACAGAAAGGGACAGACTGACATAGCAGGAGAGGCCAAAACAGACACACCACCTTATGACAAGCAAGGTATGGATGAAAAGCAAATACATGGTCTTTTTTTTAGCTCCTTTCCATATTCTGAAACCCTTCTTTAACAGATGTTCCAGGAAGTCACCAGCTCAGGATTACTTGCACTTTTACTGAAGAAGGATACATTCTACCAAGAATGAAGGCACAGAGGGTCCTAGGGTACATCTACACTGGAGACTCTGTTAAGTCAACTTAACAAGGTCAACTTTAAGTCAACTTAAAGTCGACCTTGTTAAGTCAACTAAGAGAGTCCACAATGAATACTTCAGTCGACTGCCAGCGTCCACACTGGCAGGTGCCAGGTCGACAGAGGAGTGGTGCATTGTGGGTAGCTGTCCCACATTGCACCGGGGCCTGGAGGCCAATTAGGTTGACTTAAGGGCACTCCCCATCCACACTGGCTTAAGTAGACTTAATAAGGTTGAGTTAAGCGTTAAGTTGACCTTCAGAGGTGATGTTATTAAGGCAACTTAAGGAAGCGCTTAAGTTGACTTAATAAGTGCCCAATGTGGACGCAGCAGTCTGTAGGTTGACTTAACCGTCCTTAAGTCAACCTAAGGCTCCAGTGTGGATGTACCCCTTGTGACTAACACTATCTTATTGTTAGATCTTCCGCAATTCATGCTGAAATTCAGAGATCCATGAGTTTTGGAGGCCAAACCCTGTAAATTTTCTCCAGAGGAACTTGCTGTCCCCAGTGGAAGTACTGAGAAGTGACTCTATAGGAGAAACCCCATACAGTTTTCCCCTACTGATGAAGAAAACCCCCAGAAAGGTGTCACCCAGAACATGGGATGGCTCCAAAGTTTGGATATAATGAATATCACAGCCCATAGGAGACAGGCAGACTTAACACAAACTTTAACATTTATTTTAAGATCAGATAATGGCTTAAGTTCTTCAAAGGAGTTACATACTTAGTCATTATTATTAAAAATAGATTAATCAAATCAGCTAAAATACGAACAGACCTCAACTTCCACTTTATTTTATTTATTTATTTATTTTAGATTGAAAAGGTTAACTTTTTCCTGTCTACTTTATGATTTCTGCCAGTCCAGCCTCAGACACATCTCAAAGAATTGAAGTGCTCATGATTTCTCCAAACCTATTTAAGAGAAAGCTAGGAAAAAGGGCACTTTCTCTGTATGTCATAAAGGGAAGATAAGTTATACCATTATTCAGTGTGTTTTGTCAGATCTCTGTGTACAAATCTAACTGTAGATGGGGCTTTCACATCCATATTTTTGTCAAAATATGTTCCCATATATCAGTCCCTATGCATTTTCAATTTACGAAGTGCTTCATTGGTCCTGTTCTATTCAGGGTGCACTTTCTGTATGCTCTGGGGTCTCACTGGTAACGTTGACTAAAATGTGTCAAAACTTCTGTGTTCCCTTGATCCCCCAGGGGCACTGGGCACCAATTCATCCCCTGTTTCAATTTACAACAGTCTAATAACTTGCAATAACCTACTAGGGGGTTTTATGACAGACAGGTGCTACTGGTACCTAGTAGGGTTCAGCCATACTCCCTTCTTTGCCCAACACAGCTCCATTGTGGGGTACCAGGAAAAGATGACTTACTGCTCTGCTCTAGTTGGGGGTTTCCCATCTGCTCATCTAAGGCAGCTGTACAGCCCCTTTCCATTACTTGAGCAGTGCAAAGAAGTCATAATATATACCCCCATTTCTCATAATTCATTAGCGACTGCTGCAATCATGCAGTTCATATAGCTCAGCAATATTACATACCCAATCAATATGTATCGTATGGCTGCATTTTGCAGTCAGACTCACAGCATATTCCTTTCGGTGCACTGACAGGCTTATCATAAGCTGGCTTTTTGGAGGTACCATGTCTCAGCGGACAAGCTAGAGACTGTGGCCAGCCTTTTACTTCACTAACAGGCATGCTGTACAAAGCAAAATGCCAATATCCCTTCTTAGTGTTCTGAGTGATTTTCAGTGTTATTTTCTCCTACAGTATGAATCTGTTAAATAAATTTAGAACTATTTCTAAACATTAATAAAGTGCACTACATTATCGTCAAATGACTTAATAACTGAAAAAGAGGACATATACCACAGAGAGCAAAATTAATATATACTGATAAGTATAAGCCATTCATTATTTTATGGACTCACAGACACAAATCCACTTGAGGTCTCCTACTGCCAGACTTCACATTTAAATCAGAGTTAGCTGAAAGATGTGAAAAATTACAGAGGCAGGGAGCTTCCTTTTGTGTATGCATCTAAATTGATTATTCTAGCAAACTTTGCCCATGAAATACCTTTCACTCATGACGGCTATATCTACATTTGTAATTTTAAGTCGACTTAGTGTGTCTACACTTAAAATTAAAGTCGACTTAAAGGGGAACTTACAAAGTAGACCTAGAGCGTCCACACTGGATGTCTAGGTCAACTTCTAGGGGCTAGGGAGACCTTGGGCAGGTCCATGGTGGCAGGGAGGGGCACCCCTTGTGTGCAATGGGGCAAAGGGGGACAGGGACCCTGGCAGGGCAGAGCCCTGTGTGTGATGCTGTCTGGATTTAGGGAAGCATTTATGATATTATTTTCAATGGATATCTCATAAATGCTATAATCCATAGGAACTATGTCATGTTTGGTATCAATAGAAAGGTAGTAATTTTCTGGGAATGATTATATAGTTTATGTCTAGGAATTCTATTTGGATTAGAAGTTAGGAATTTGGTGTTATATCTATACTTTAACTTGTGTGATTTTATGGGAACGCCGCAGACAGGATGTCACCAACCATTGTCTCCTTAATGTTTAGGAATTTGCCAGGTAGAATGGTCCCAGGGAGTAAACTGATGAGCCATTAAGGACACAATGCTTGTATTCCTTATGTCCTTAATGGCTCATCAGGTTACTCCCTGTCTGTTTTCAGGATTTCCTATGATATGCATTGCAATTCTTTGAGGTTTTTGGTTTCACAAGGTATTCTCTAAGCAAGTGTAGGTTTATTCTTGGCTATGTCAAGTTACTGGGCAAATTATTATTGCATATTTATGAATAACACATGCAGAGATACCAATGTATTATATTTATTTTACTAATTTGCCATAATAATTCCATGACAGTCAGACTCTTCATCAGCAGAAATTAAAAACTGTAACACATAACAGTGAGAACAAGCCTTCAAAACCAAACATGAAAAACAAAATAAAATAATTCAGACAAATGCTAGGTAAAGTAAATGGACCTTAAGTTGTCCCAAAGATCACCAAAATTTGCTCTGATAGGTTCTAAAAAGGAATAAATTTCAAAACAGAGTATCCCACCATTGCTATCGCAAGTAAAATAGCAAATTTAATGTAAACAAGGCATTGATTGTCTCTGGTATTTTTGCCACTGTGTCATACCGGCTGCATTGAAAAAGGATGCCTACAGCAAAGCTCTCTCGTTGTTGTTCCCAATGTTTCAGCTACACTGGTGGTAGCGAGAGTGGAAAACTTGGGGCAAAAATAAAGAAGTCTAATGGAGATGCTGCCTTATGAATCAAGAGAAAGAGCATTCAGATCTTAACGATTCTGAGTGATCTCGACAGTTTAGTACCTACAATTCCTATTAATGATTGTAAAGCAACTTAAGAGCCTTGAGTGAAAAGCACTAAAAGGGTGCGTCTACACTTGTAAATTAAGTCGACTTAAGCTTGCTTAAATTGACTTAATTTACTCTGCGTCTATACTACACTTTCCTTAAGTCGACTTAAGCAAGCTGCTTAAGTCGACTTAAGGAAAATTAAGTTGACTTTGTAAAACCTCATTTTAAGGTGACTTTTGGCTTAAGTCGAATTTCTAAAGTCGACTTAAGCCAGTATAGACCTGGAGTAGCCCTAAGTTGACTCTAAGTCGACTTAGGGCTCTCCAGGACTCCCCCACTGCCTTCCCTGCCAGGGTGGCTGGCACAGGGAGAGCCTGTCATGCCCCCCCACATGGCAGGGCAGAGCCCTGCCCACCCTGCCCCTATACCCTGCCAGAGCCCCTGTCCCCCTTTGCCGCATTGTACCCAGGTACAATGGGGCAAAGGCTGAGCCCCCTGGCACTTGGCAAGGGGTGCCCCCCCTCCCACCATGGACCAGTCCCAGGTCCACCTAGCCCCAGTGTGGATGCTCTAGGTCGACTTTGTAGGGTCCCCCCTAAGCCGACTTAAAATTTAGGTGTGGACATGCTAAGTCGACTTAACAAAGCTAAGTCAATCTAAATTAGCAAGTGTAGACATAGCCCTTGAGATAACACAAAAGGAGAGGGAGTTGATTTATTTGGGTTTTTTTAAGTTTTGTGGATTTTTTTTTTTTTGGCTCCGCTTTGGTTTTATGGACCAGTTCCCTGTGATAATTACTAGATGCATAACATACAGAGATGTTGTTGACTTGTACATCTCCATATCAAGTTAAGCAAGGAGGGAGTTGTAGGGAGGACCTGAAGGGGAATAGGAAAAGGAAACTTTCTCACTCTTGTCCAAGGTTCAAGGGAAAGTCTGGTGTTGTGATC
Source organism: Pelusios castaneus (assembly GCA_007922175.1). NCBI lineage: Eukaryota > Metazoa > Chordata > Testudines > Pelomedusidae > Pelusios > Pelusios castaneus. The sequence goes on from ML685766.1 coordinate 12,227,207, forward strand.
ATGAAGAGTGAAAGATTATCCAGTATTAGCTGTTCGTTTTCAGATGTCTTAATATATGGGTTTTATAAAGGTGTCAAGTTTTGGTAAAAGTAGTTGTTTTGTGGGGGGCAGCTCAGCTGGACTCACTGGAACCCATTTTCAATTTAACTCCTTCCCAGCAAGTGTTGATTGTGATTATAATATAATTGACAATACAAGGAGTTCAAATACACCACGATCACTTTTTAACGGAGAAAATACTGCTAACCTTGTTGCATTTTTCAGAGAGATTATGAAGAGATTTTTACATTTTATCATGAAAGAAACTTCGGGAATACAGTGTAGTGCTGCTACTGAATTAGTTTGCTGTACCAGCCTCTCAGACTTCTGCAAATCTGAGAGCTCTGCTGTGAGATTCAGATCACAGCTTTGGTAAGAACTGTTGGACACATGAAAATACCACCAAGAAAACTCTCAGATGTCTGTTGGAACAGGTCATGGGGATGAAGCTGTCCTCTTTAAGGTAGTAGGGGAGGGGAAGGAAGCATGAGAAATTAGTTCAGACTGAAAACAGGCTCCTGGTTAAAAAGCTGACATTGACGTAAAGTCACCATAGGGGCTCTCAGGGCTGCTCCAGGCTCTTCTCTTGCAGTGCTTCACAGACAGTGACGGTAAGCTCTGACAAAAGAAAGAAAATAGCACTAATGCTTCTACCTCCTGCCTTGCTAAGAATTGTTCATATCAAAGGAAAACCTATAAGGATATTCAAAATCTTCTGTTAGCCAAAAAGTTCTGAAAAATTCTAGAGGTTCAGATTAAACTTGAGCCAGTATCTCCTACCCATGCCAAAATTAAAATGTACCGACTGATTTCAGAAGCTCTTGGCTTCCCACCAAATGAGGCATAAAGATTCCCTTGCTTCCAGCCTAGATGTTCTTTTATTTTAACATCTTAATTATAACAAATCTTACCTTTTTATTGATCCCCTATGTTTTTTTAAACAGTTCAATTAAGATACTGTATTTGGCTGTAGTCTTCGAACAGCAATGTTCACTACTACCACCCCAATGTAATTCAGCCTTTAATTACAGGAAGCCAGAGCAGTCATCAGTGAAACTTGGGAATGCCTAAATTTTTACTCCCTGTCATAGGTAAGATAAATGAAGCATCTCTAGTTTACAGCCTCCTGTTCAAAGCCCTTTTGTGGATAGCAGAGCGACTTTAAAAAATATTAAACCTTCTGTGACAAAAATTGCAAATTTCTTCCGGTGCAGATTGAAGTAGCAATTAATGTCTGCTGGCAATGTTAGAGACAAAGAAAAGGGAAGTTGTAGAAAGAATGCAATGAGGCGAGGAAGAGAAATATGTTTCATTGTTCTTGCATTCTGAGCTGCTGTGATGCTCTATAGCATTCCATCAGCTGTGATCACCTTGTGCTGTGGTAAAGGAGCGGTGATAAAGAAAAAGCACAACCCTTCTAGCCACATCAAGTCAGAGAAATACTAAGAAAAGAATCACTTAAGTCAACACCTAGATGATCCCCTCCTGCTAGCATGGGATTGTAGGCTAAGTGCACTGTACTATTATTTATGGTTGTTCATAGAAACTGTGACTCCCAGTCCACCAAGGATGGAGCATAGGGATGTGGCTAGTGAGTTGACCATCAGTGGTATCACTGTAACTTAGAAGCCCCTGATTGCTGGCTAACAGAGTGAGGACTTCACCGAGGCCAAGGAGGACTCTCACATGTCCTGAAATCTGTAGGGTCTCCACTGATATTTCATAGACATCATGATATATTATGGGCAGATTCCCTACTCTTAACAAAGACAACATGGTAAATAACAGTCATTATTTTCTTACTTGGAACTGCATTAGCCCATGGTTCCCAAAGGGTTGATGAAGTGAACTGGTGGCTTTTCTAAAGCCGTAAAATTATCAGTGTGTGCTCCCCTTCTGTGCAGTTTTACACAAGAAGGGGAGCATAAAGGCCAAGGAAAATAAATATCCTAGCTTTTTACTTATGAATCTATACAAAAAGTTCAGTGAATGCTGCTGGGAAATTTGGAATTGACTAACCACTCCAATCTGGGGCACTCAGATGTTTCCATTTGAAATGAATTGATGACTCAAGGGATCTACCTGCTAAAACAAACATGGTCCAAGTCATTAATGTCCAAGAATCATTACCAACCGATAGCTCTCTGACAGTATGTGTAGAACGTTTCATGGTCTCAGTCCATTGCCTACACGACAGGGACCCACATCACAGAATCCATCAGCATCTGTTTAGGAAGTAGCATCTGAAAAATACTGGAAGGTCTTGTTAAAGTGGTAGGAAAGATTTATATGGAAATTTAAAAAAAAACCTAACAAAACAAATGGCAAAGACAAAAAGTACATTTTTAGCATCCAATCCTGCAGCCAAGGCATTAACTACCACTCTGTAGCACAATCTAATGTTAATACTTCTGGCTTAGTCTGCTTCTAGAATTAAACTTCTCCTGGACTCACCTGTTACACCTATCTTAATAGAACCCTGTCATGCCCTGATTCAGCAATGTATTTATATATCTGCCTAAGTGCATCCATATTTGGCAAAGCACTTAAGCATGGACCTAACTTTGAGCATTTGCTTAAATCACATTGATTTCAAAGTTAAGTAAACATGTGCTTAAAGTTAAACGTGTGCTTAATTGCTTCATTAAATAAGCATGTACTGTACTAAAATCTTAAGTACTATGCTAAATTGGGTTCTAAAAGAGGACTCTTCTCTGGTCAGTTTGGCTAAGTAAAAAAGACTATGCATATTCTGCATTCAAAAATATCACTGTAACACATTTGCTGCAAACATAACACCACCCTTTAATTAAAAAAAAAAAAAAAGATTGTAAAATTATCTTTGTCATCCACCATATAATTAAAACTTCCAACAACCTGTAGCAACATAATTACATTTCCTAAAGGACAATGGGAATTAAGGCCCCAAGTTCAGGGTTCGCAGCCGTATATAAAAGAGCTCCTGGCTTCTGATCAGCTCTCTCTCTTGCTGAGACCCCAAGCATGAATATCAGCATTCCAGCTCTCACTGGTCATGCTGTTGCCTAAGCAAATACACAATCTAACTTACAAATAACAAAGCAGCAAAATAAGGTACCTTTAAACAGCACATAAATCAATGCATTTAATTCCAAACCTCCCTGGCTTGTGTATTTACGTTCTGCAATATTACCTATATATTCAGTCTCATTTAATCTTCCTTAGGGAAACTAAACAATTCCTCCTCAAATCAAGCCTTCTTAAAGGTACAGTGCCTTTTAGACATCCTTTTCATCCAGTGATTCTGTCAAAGACTTGAATACTTCACAATTACTCCAAGACATGCAATAAAATGAAATAAAAAATAGGGTAAATACCAAAATCATAACACGTATTCCATCTACTTGCTCACTGCATTTCCGATCACATTCATATAATCTGTCCCCTGTCCAGTGAATGGAGCTAGTAATTTAAGCAAAGCTTAACTATTGCATATCTGACTCTCAGTGCAAGGCTCTGTCCCATAGAGCAGTTAGTTCTATGTCAGTTTTTGCACTGCATACTGAGGTATCAGCTGATTGAATGTGTGTATTAAAAACTTGATGACATTTATAAAGCACAACATTACTACTAAAGTTTCTTGAGCTGGGATCTTGCCTTATCTTGTTGACCAAAATTCATCACAGAGACAGAGTAAATGATAGAGGAATGGGTGGGAAAGGAAGGGATGCTCCTCCATGTCCCAGGTAAGCAGTTTGCTCTGTTCTGCCTGGGCTATGAGATTCCCTATATAGAGATGGGGAGTAGAGAATCACCAGGCAAATCAGCAAACCAAAACTCTCCCTGAGCTTTGAGGCACAGCATTAGGGTTTTTTTCCCCCTGTGTTGAACTGTGTTCCTCCAATACTCTTCTGTGTTGAGAGCCTTCTGGGAGGAGACAGAATTTCCCCTAATGTTTGCAGGTCACCATAGAAACTTACATTGTTATATGATGGTCTGCAAGCTTTTCCCAAGCAAATCTCCCATTGATTTAGGTGAAAGTTTTGCTCAAGTCAGGAATGCAGAATGCAGTCCTCAATTATCTTAAATAATAAAATTGAAGTGCTGAAGTTAACAGGTTACTTTAATAAAAAGGAAAATTGTTTGATATGCCATAATGATTCTAGTACACTTCAAGTATATTAGGAATACTGTATGGTCTATCAAATATATATTAGTTTTTCAAAAGGAATCTTGGAGAAGTACCTACTTTTATTTTTGCTTACTGACTGAGTATATTATTTTTGAAAGCACCATCTCTTCAAATGATCTTGAACTAAGCAGATCTCTTTAAAGAAGCTGAACTGTTTCCCGCATACATGGACAAGATTTCATCTTACGGCTATATTTCAGGTGGAAAATATAATCTTGTATCTGTTTATATCTGAAGCCCAGCCAAGCCATTTGAAGATTTGAAAACTCATGGATGGTTTGTAGTTTTAGTTAAATGTTACCTTTTGAACCACCAGTTATTTCTTCACATTTGAAAATGTGATATCTCAGTTACATAAGATCTCCCCAGTAATCCATAGATTTTTAGTGGCTCTGCTTTGGAAAGAAAACAGACATACAGTATATACGTCTGATGAAGCATAAGATAAAAGTGAGAACTCAATACAGTTTTGAGCTAACCTATTTTAATAACTTAATTTGCTGAGCATATTAATGGCATCAAAAAGATCTCAGAAGGGTTTAGAGATGCTGGACTGTATAACAAAAGCCTCAAGCCACCAGGCTATATTGTTAGGATGGCATCATTATTTTAAAAACCATTCAGCATGGTGTAGGCAAAGCTCATTTTTTCATCTTTCTAAAATCCTGTGTTTAAAAAAGGAAGAGTTGGGCAATTATTTCATGTGCTAAGCAAATAGACAGCTATTAAATGGAGCAAATATTTGGTTAAAAAAAGGAAAATGTCTTTAAAATGTTGCATATGTTTGCAGATTGTACACATTTACTTAGACTTGTTTATTTAATGTGTGACCAAATTTAAAATAACCTACATTCAATTTGTTTTCTTGTTTTGAATCCAGATAAGCGACTTTGAATTTTGCTAATTTGTTGACACATGATACTGTGCTGAACTGACATGGTATTACTTTCTTCCCCCTCACAGCAACTTCTGCTCTTCCAAGGTATTAAGTCTAAGAATGCCAGTCTAAATCGGGTGGGGGGGGGGTGGGGTGTCTCATTTCTCTTTACCTTGTCATAGTATCACAAACAAATTTTAGCTATAAAGGCTCTTGGATTTGCTCCAGCCATGACTTCCTATCAAAGCATGAGTTAATTTTAAACAGAGAAAACAGCTCATTTTACCATCCAGTTTGATGTTGCATAACAAATTTCACATGCATAATGCTAGAAATGTTACAAGGGTGGGTAGCTGGAGAAGAAAATATTTATTTGCACTGAAGGGTTGTCCTATTGTATTATGCTATGTTAACATTTTGGATTGTCATTATTTATTATTATTTGTGTTGCCATAGCATCTAATGGCCAGAATCAGGGTCCATCATGCTAGGCAAAGGAAAACACAGTCCCTGTTACAAAGATCTTACCACATAATTTTAATTGATATGCAACATGTGAGTAGAACAAATAACAGAAGAGCAGGGAGTTGGATTAAGGAAGATTAGAATATGTTATTACATGGGTCATCTAAGGGTGCGTCTACACTTAGAAATTAAGTCAATTTAAGGAGGCTTAAGTCGACTTAATTTACTCTGCGTCTACACTGGGCTTTCCTTAATTTGACTTAAGATACTCCTTAAGTCGAATTAAGGAAAAGTTAGTTTGAATTAATAACACCTCATGTTAAATCAAACTAGCGCTTAGGTCGACCTTATTAAGTTGACTTAAGCCAGTGTCGACACGGAGTAGTGCCTACGTGGACCTTTTTAAGTCGACTTAAAATGTTAAGTCGACTTAATAAGGCCAAAAAGCGGCCACGTCTACACTTGAAAAGTTAAGTCGACTTTTGTTAAGTCGACTTAATAAGGTCCACTTTAAGTCGACTTAAAGTCGACCTTATTAAGTTGACTTTATAAAGTCGACCTAACTTTTCAAGTGTAGACATAGCTTTAAAGACTAACAAATTTATTTATTGTATTTAACTAGATTTGTTAATCTTTCAAAGTGCCACAGGACTCCTTGTTTGTTTTGCAGAACTAGACTAACTCAGCTACCACTCTGAAACTTATTTAGGTTAATCAAGACCAGAGAAGACAGTGAAGAACTTCAGTGAGACCCAGCTAAGTTGGATAAACAGACAACATGATCACAGATGAATTTCCATGCTGACAAAGCTAAAATATTACACATTGCAAGGAAGAATTTAAACTGTTCATTAATATAACAGAAAAAACTTTGGCATCATTATGGATAACTAAGTGAATGTCCCCTGCTCTGTGTGCAGCAGTCATAAAAATGGACATGAGAATGGATTGAAAATAATGCTGAAACTATTATATGGTGTCGTTATATAAACCATTAGTTTGTCTTCACCTGGAATAATGGTTTCAGTTCACATCACCCCTGGATTTAAAAAAACAACATATAGTAAAAACTGAGGTGTTCCAGGGGTAGACAATGAGACTATTAGCAAAAACTGCATGGGCGCTTTTTAAAGACACCATAATAGAGGCCCAACTTCACTGTATACCCCAAATTAAGAAACACTGTAAAAAAAACAAAAAAGAGCCACCATGGCTCACCAACCATGTAAAAGAAGCACTGAGAGGTAAAAAGACTTCCTTTAAAAAGTGGAAGTCAAATCCTAGTGAGGCAAACAGAAAGGTGCACAAACAGTGCCAGCTTAAGTGCAAGAGTGTAATAAGAAGAGCCAAAGAGGAGTTTGAAGAACGGCTAGCCAAAAACTCCAAAGGTAATAACAAATTGTTTTTTAAGTATATCAGAAGCAGGAAGCCTGACAAACAACCAGTCGGGCCCCTTGATGATGATAATACAAAAGGAGCGCTTAAAGATGATAGAGTCATTGCAGAGAAACTAAATGGATTCTTTGCTTCGGTTTTTACGGCTGAAGATGTTAGTGAGATTCCCAAACCTGAGCCGGCTTTTGTAGGTGACAGATCTGAGGAACTGTCACAGATTGAAGTGTCACTAGAGGAAGTTTTGGAATTAATTGATAAACTCAACATTAACAAGTCACCGGGACCAGATGGCATTCACCCAAGAGTTCTGAAAGAACTCAAATGTGAAGTCGCGGAACTGTTAACTAAGATTTGTAACCTGTCCCTTAAAATGGCTTCGGTACCCAAAGACTGGAAGTCGGCTAATGTAACACCAATATTTAAAAAGGGCCCTAGAGGGGATCCCAGCAATTACAGACCGGTAAGTCTAACGTCGGTACCGGGCAAATTAGTTGAAACAATAGTTAAGAATAAAATTGTCAGTCACATAGAAAAACATAAACTGTTGAGCAATAGCCAACATGGTTTCTGTAAGGGGAAATCGTGTCTTACTAATCTATTAGAGTTCTTTGAAGGGGTTAACAAACATGTGGACAGGGGGGATCCAGTGGACATAGTGTACTTAGATTTCCAGAAAGCATTTGACAAGGTCCCTCACCAAAGGCTGTTACGTAAGTTAAGTTGTCATGGGATAAAAGGGAAGGTCCTTTCATGGATTGAGAACTGGTTAAAAGACAGGGAACAAAGGGTAGGA